>OY978219.1:37721059-38321059 GCA_963854785.1 Vaccinium vitis-idaea
CAAGAAACTTCGACTCCGGACCCTAGTCCAAGCCAAAGTCCGCAAACCGGTCCAGAGAGCTCATCAGAGGATCTCAATTCAACAAGAAAGGTACGCTCCTTACGAGACATATATGACTAGTGTGATTTTGCCTTCTTCACTTGTGAACCACATAACTTTGAAGAAGCTGCAAGTGAAGAAATTTGGAAAAAGGCGATGGGCGAGGAAATTGCAACCATCGAGAAAAATCACACATGGGATCTCGTGGAGTTGCCCAAAGATAAAGACGTAATTGGGCTCAAATGGGTCTATAAGACAAAATACAAAGAAGATGGATCAATTCAGAAACACAAAGCACGCTTAGTGGCAAAAGGCTACTCGCAACAGCCTGGAGTAGATTTCAATGAAACATTTGCTCCTGTCGCTCGCATGGAGACAATCAGAACAGTTCTTGCTTTGGCGGCGCAGTACGAGCTTCCGGTGTACTAGCTTGATGTAAAGTCAGCTTTTCTTAATGGAGAGCTTGAAGAAGAAGTTTACGTGGGGCAACCACAAGGCTACACTGTCAAAGGAAAAGAAGACAAGGTGTACCGACTTCGGAAGGCACTATACGGCTTGAAGCAAGCACCTCGAGCATGGAACAGCAACATTGACAAGTACTTCTGTCAAAATGGCTTTGAAAGAAGCCGAAGCGAACCATCACTCTATGTCAAAAAAGGAGGTACGCAGGACTTCCTCATTATCTGCTTATATGTTGATGACTTAATCTACACAGGCACCAATTCAGCGATGCTTGAAGAATTTAAAAAGGCCATGATGAAGGAGTACGAGATGACTGATCTCGGCCTTATGAGATATTTTCTCGGCATCCAAGTAAGGCAATCCAAAGAAGGGATTTTTATCTCACAAGAAAAATATCTCGAAGATTTATTGAAGAAATTTCGGATGAGTAACTGCAAGCCAGTTTCTACTCCACTTTCTCTAAATGACAAGCTGCAGCTGAATGATGGAGCAGAGAAGATCAATGCTACTGCCTACCGAAAATTGGTTGGTTCGCTCAATTATCTCACTCATACAAGGCCCGACATTGTATATTCTGTGAATCTTATTTCTAGATTTATGCACGAGCCGAGCAAGCTACACTATACTGTAGCAAAACGGATTCTCCGTTATCTTCAAGGAACGAAGAAACTCGGCATCAGGTACACAAAAGAAAATGATAGCAGGCTTCTTGGCTACACAGATATCGATTGCGCAGGCTCGCTGGATGATCGCAAAAGCACCTCTGGATATGTATTCTGTATCGGATCTAACATCATCGCATGGAGTTCTAAAAAGCAAAGGACAATTGCTCTCTCATCGGCAGAAGCTGAATATATAGCAGCTACAGATGCAACATGTGAGGCTGTATGGCTCAGACGAATTCTTTCGGACATGGAGCATAAAGAGGAAGGCCCTACAGTCATCTACTGCGATAATATGTCAGCCATAGCAATGAGCAAAAATCCAGTTTTTCACGGCAGGACAAAGCACATTGAGCTCCGACATCACTTTATCAGAGACTTGGTGCAAAATGGAGAAATTCAGCTCGAGTTCGTCAATACCAAGGAGCAGCTAGCTGACATTATGACCAAAGCAGTGGTAGCAGAAAAATTCTCCCAATTTCATGAAGTCATGAAGATTACAAATTAAGGAGGAGTGTTAAAAATGTAATTTGCAATCTTCTAGAGATATGTAAACTATGGGTAAAAATGTCTAAGCAAAAATATAGAAGTGCATTAAAATATCTAAGTAAGAAGTGTCTAGAAGGTTGAAGACTTTGGGTAGATTTTTAGCACATGTTGCATATGTACAAAACTAGAAAATTCTAAGCAAAAGTGTAGGATATTCTAGACTTGTAATTGTCGGTGGAGTATGTCGGCAAATTGCTCTATATAAGGAGCACGGATTGTACTCCTTCCTTTGTAACCAGACATCTAATAAAAAAACAAAGCATTTTAAAAGCCTTCCACTTTCACTCCCTTATTACACCTCTAGTCCCTCCAAAAACAAATACTCAAATTATCTCCCAAACTTTCCTCTTACTTTAAACTAGCACCCCAACATTTCCCTTCTTACAATTATTATAAAGAATCAGCCCCTCTCTATGAGAGACTTAAGAAGAATCCTCCACCATGGACAGACCGCCATACTAGGGCAGTCCAAAAAATAAATTTAAAGGCCAAGCAATTACCTTGTCTAGCTTTGGCCAATCTAGATTGGAGAATTTTTTTGGAAACACAGATGCCTCCAATATTGGTTATGGAGGTATTCTAAAGCAATATAATCCCAATAATTCAAAGGAAGAGCTAGTACGTAATACTTCAGGTCTTTTTAAAAATGCACAAACTAATTATAGCACTATAAAGAAAGAAATTCTTTCTTTTGTTAAATGTGTGACTAAATTCCAAGATGACCCTCTCAATCAACACTTCTTGATTAGAGTTGATTGTAGTGCTGCCAAACAGGTTTTAAAGCAGGATGTAAAAAAACAGCTTCAAAGCAAATATTTGCAAGATGGCATGCTGAATTATCTGCTTTTGATTTTGATATTGAATACATAAAATGAGAAAATAATTCTCTTCTTGATTTTCTCACTAGCGAATTTTTACAGGGACCTAATGAGGAACGAGGTTGATAAAGACTTGTTAATCTTTGCTTGTACTCAAGAAATAGCAGAGATAAAATAAAAAATAGATTTTTATAATGAAAATTGGAGAAATTTCATAGAAAGGGAATATAATGGAGCATTATTAGCTCATGTTGTCAATTACAGAAAATTAAAATCAAACAAAAGGCCCTTGATAGACTTATTAAATATTTTCTTTTATAAAATTTACAGTATGGATCAACCTATTAATTGACCAATCTTTTGGAATAATATGTGGAAAGTATGGCGCCAATGGGAGTTAAACCATGCACAAGAAATGATTTACAAAGATAGATTCGCCATCTAGATAATGGTCTAGATGGCGAATCTAGACCATTATCTACATTTCTGTCTACATTAAAGCTAACGGTTTTGTCAATAATCAAGAAATGCATGATTATCATCATCTACATTTCTGTCTCGGAAGAATGCGAAGACAACTTAGTCTTCTTTCTTGCCCATAATTCAGGTTTGCTTCCATGGACCAGCATACTAAGCAACAAATCTTCAATGAAATGTGGAAAATTTGGATGCAGTCAATAATTCTACCTCATACAAGTATTAATTTAATTCTTTGGTTGAGAGTTCTTGAAAATAGGCTTAAATATTGGAATCCTGATACTCTTGAAGGCTTAGTGAAGAAAAGCATGGGTATCGTTTCTTAATAAAAAAAGGCTAAAAAATTCCAGTTCGAACTTAATGTTCTTAATTTATCATAACTAATTATTCAGGAATGCAGAGGCCTCCAGATAGAGGTCGAGGCCAAGGAAATGATCCTCGCGGTAGAGGAAATGGTCGTGGTAACAAATCAAGGGTTATCCATGCAGATATTGAGGCCTACTTGAAGGCAAAGGCAGCCGAATTTCTGCCTTACAGGAAGCAGCTTCCTCCTTTTCTGGAGGACCTTCTTCAAAAGAATATCTCCAAGCAGAGACAGAATTCAAGCTCTCTCCTATTACTGAACAAATTATGATCTTGGAACCCCAAGATGATCAACAATGACAGACTAATCCATGGGATGGGAAATAAAGTCCTGCTATTTGGATACTTATAGTTATCCAGTTCCAGATGGAAAATATCGCTATGTCTATGAAGCCAAGTTAATTGAAACTGGCTCTGTTGAAATTAGCCATACTTATGAAGAGGAAAAAGATAAGAGTAGCCCAATCAGCTATATCAAAGCCACAATTAAGATGGTAATGCCTCTTCATAAATGGGGAATTCATCCACAAAAATCTCAAACAATCTCAGTTCAATGCAAAATGGGTTTAATAAAGTCCTTTATAATTAGTGGGACTATATAAATGCATGGACCTATGCTTTTTAGTACCAAAATCAGAATTGGAAGCATTCATGGTTCTTCAAATTATACCCTAATCTTGTCGGGCAGAATGATTTTCCAAATTGGTTCATTGGTTGGTGGACAAAATTTGGAACTAGAAAGTATTATCTTCTTCTCCCAATCCAAAAGGAAATAGAGCCTTTTAATCACAGTTATCCTCAATTAAGGGGAAAAGTTTCTGAAGGGAAATCGTTCCTTCTTTTATAACAGAATTTGGCATTCCTTGAATTTGGAGGTGGGATATCCAATATAATAAGAATGAATTTAATATCCTCGTCTTAGAAAGAATCTTCTATTACAGATGGTGGATGCGTGTATCAATCGAGGAGAAAGTTTTGGAAATGAAGGCCAACATTCAATCTTTTGAGTAGCAATTAAGGCAGCAAGAAAAATTATCCATGAAAAATCCATTCCTGGAAATTTATGCTCAAATAAGAGCAAAAAATCCATCCCTCTCAGATGAAGAAGTGGCAATCAAGACCATGGATCATATGAAGAATCTCTTCCTCCAGACTTTCAACAAGATATCAGATGAAGAATCCATGACATCAGCTAGGAGTGATGCTGATGATGATAATAATCCGTTTACTTGTCTGGCAGGGGAATCTCAAGACCCCTATGAAGATGATGAAAATTATCCTACTTTAGGTAATTTTTGGGACAACATGACTCAAACTATAGCTGAACAGCTGTACTCTAAGAAAGGGAAAAGCCATGAAGAGTAATTGATCATTGACACCAATAGTTGGCAACAATTTGTACGAAGGCATCTCAATTATAGAAGCTGTCCAATTATCAAGATAAAGGCATGTGATAATGGGGCCTAGTGTTGTACCCGACATCTTTTATCTTTCATTTCATTTGCATTTGAATTTCTTTGTAATCTCGGTCAGCATTCCCTATATAAGGAACCTGACTTCGTAGTTTTAAGCAGAGTTTTCTTTACCCATTCGTCTCTCCCCTCTCCTGTATCTCTTTTTGTATCTCCCATTCTCTACTGTAAGATAAACCTTCTACTGGAATAAAGCTTTGCAGCTTAAAGTAAGTTTTCGATCCTTTGTAATATTTAATTATTGCATATATTTGTGGAATAAAGCACTGCGGTTTAAAGTCAGTTTTCGATCCTTTGCAATATTTCCTTATTGCCTCTATATTTGGTATCAGAGCCACATGGTGGCTTAATTATATAGTTAATGGTTACATAAGAATCTATTGTCAATTATACCATTGTCTATACCTAGCTTCAGTATGGTGACAAATTATCAATCTCAAATAATCTACATAAAATAGTGGAACGTCACCCAAGTCGCGCTCGGGTTTTGTGTTGCCATAAGATCGCGTGATGCGAGTGTTTGGCCTTGACCTGTAAGCCATTGACAGACATGCTATTTTATGTAGATCATTTGACATTGTTAATTTGACACCCACTACAACTTTGTACAAACAAGGTATAATAGTTTAATAGAGACTTATGTAAGCATTAACACTTCCATATCATGTTGAGTAAGTTATTTAAACCTGATGCAGATAGAATAAAGAATACTGAATTAGTTGAATTTGCAAATGTGCAAGACCAACTAAACAAATTAGAAAGCATTGCTTTCATTGATGTGTATTAACGCAAAAGCGTAACAAGCTATATAGGTTACAAGACTGGTCAACTAAATGAATTAGATAAATATACATAATAAGGAAACCTAGATTAACTAGAAAACTTGAACAAATAACCTAGCTTAATAATAGGAAAAATCCAATTGCAATGCTGTCAAATAGACTCGTTAAATGATTCATCTAGTTAAAAAAATATAAAATGCTTTAATTTGAAAAAGTCTGGAGAGACTTTTGATATTTCTTCTCATTAAGGAAATAAGAATGATAAAATTGTTGGGTGGAGGAGTATAGATCACACACTTTTCATGTATGAAACTCACAAAGAGATTGAACAAACACACTCAATTTTATTGATGTTCTCTTACTCCACACTTGATGAAAAATACTACGGATTACAAGTCTACTTATAGGCATAACAAGCAGAAAAAACAAATACAAGATAAACTCATATTTAATGCAAATCACAAAACGAATTACGGAAGTGCAAAAGTCTTTGCGCATGATTGTGAATAGTACCCCACGTTTTAATTCTGGGCTGCTGAGAACCCACTTGGTTCTCTCAAGTTTATCTTTTCAACATCCCCCCTTAAACTTGAGTCTGGGGGTTTCTTCATTCCAAGCATTGTCTTCATTTTAATGAAGGCTTAATGCTTGAGGGGCTTCGTGAAAATATCAGCAGCTTGATCATATGTCCGGCAAGAAACTAGCTCCACTTCTTTTGCTTTCACATGCTCTCTGATGAAGTGGTAGCGTGTGTCAATATGCTTGCTTCTTTCATGATGCATCGGGTTCTTTGCTAGTGCGATTGCAGAGCGATTATCGACATAGATCTCCGTGGATTTTTCTTGAGAAATTTCCAAATGATTCAGCATATTATGGACCCATATAGCATGACAAACAGCTGAGCTGGCTGCTACATACTCAGCTTCACAAGACGATAGTGTCACTATCGCTTGTTTCTTTGATGACCATGTGAAAGAAAATAAATCCGGTAGTACTCTTTCTTTCATCCAAGTCTCTTCCCCAGTCACTAGCTGAATAGCCGACAAGTCTGAAGTTTTCAGTACTTGTATAAAACAATCCATCATTGACTGTACCCTTGACATATCACAAAATCCGCTTGGCTGCATTCAGATGGGATTGGTCAGGCGTTTCCATGTATCGGCTGATAAGACCAACACCATATAGTATGTCTGGTCTTGTGCACGTCAGGCTTCCTACCAGACTCTTGAAATATGTCGGATCAACATTACCGACCTCGCTCTTCCTGAGTTCCACTCCACTTTCAACTGGAGTAGTCACTAGATTACTTTTCTCCATGCCAAAACGCTTGAGGATGCTTTTGGCCTATCCAGCTTGAGAGATAAAAATGCCGTCATCTCCCTGCATCACTTCGATTCCAAGAAAGTGTGCCATCAGTCCGATATCTGTCATCTCGAACTCTTGGACCATACTCTGTTTGAAAGAATCAAACATAGCTGGATTGTTGCCTATGAAAATCAACTCATCAACATACAAGCATACAAACAGCTGGCTTCCATCGGCTTCTTTCTTCATATAGAGTGCATGCTCGTAAGGGCACTTCTCGAAACCATTCTTTTGGAAGTATGCATCGATCCTGGTGTTCCATGCACGTGGCGCTTGTTTCAATCCATACAACGCCTTCTTCAATTTGTACACTTTGTCATAATGTCCCTTCTTCACATATCTAGGTGGCTGCTACACATAGATTTCCTCATCCAGAAATTCATTGAGAAAAGCAGTCTTGACATCTAATTGGTAGATCTTCCATTTGTGCTGAGCAGCTAATGAGATCATCATCCTGATCGTCTCCATCTTGGCAACAGGGGCAAAGACTTCACCATAGTCTATGCCTTCCTTCTGTTTGTAGCCTTTAGCTACGAGCCTGGCCTTGTATCTTTGAACTTCTCCTTCAGCATTCTTCTTGGCCTTGTAGACCCATTTCACTCAAATGGTTTTATAGCCTTCTGGAAGATTTGTCAGCTCCCAGGTTTTGTTCTTCTCTATGGACTGAATCTCTTCATCCATAGCCTTCCTCCATTTGTCTTCTTGGTTAGCCTCATTGAAGCTAACTGGATCACAAGTCATTTGCAGACAGAACATGGTGAAGTCTGCATCCAACGGATCTGTATTACGATATAGATCATCCAGGCTTCGTGTTCCTCTAGGCCTCATGTCTAAAAACTCTTCTGTAGCTGGTGAGGATGGTTCACCTCTCTGTGGTGAAGGGAAATCGGCCACGAGACGGTGATGGCTGCTCTTCTGATCTACTAGGTACCTCCCTGGTCTGTACCTGTTCTTCATCTTCAACAGTCAGCTCCATATTCCTGGTAGCTTCTGTCTAATCCCAACTCCAAGATTCATTTTCCTTGAAGATGACATCTCTGTTGTATATCACCTTCTGAGTGACGGGATTGTATAGCTTGTATCCCATCGTCCAGTCACCGTATCCAATAAGGATACACTTCACTCCTTTGTCTTCAAGTTTTGTTCTGTTTGCCTCTGGAACTTTTGCGTAGGCAATACAACCAAACACTTTGAGATGGGCCACACCTGGCTTGTAAGTGGTCCATGCTTCTTGTGGTGTCTTTGACTTCAAACTCCTCGTAGGACATCTGTTGAGTAGATAGACTGCACATTGAACTGCTTTAGCCCAAAATCTCATGGGCAGATCTTTATCCTTCAGCATGCTCCTTGCCATGTTGAGGATGGTGCGATTCTTCCTTTCAGATACACCATTTAGTTGAGGAGTATAGGCTGATGTACACTGGTGTTTGATTCCTTGCTGCCTAAGGAATCCATCAAACTGATCTCCAGTGTATTCTCCACCTTGGTCTGACCGCAACATTTTGATGTAGTAGCCGCTTTCTTTCTCCACAAGAGCTTTGAAGTTCCTGAACTTCTCGAATACTTCTGACATCCGTTTGAGAAAGTATACCCACGTCTTCCTGCTGTAGTCGTCGGTGAACGTGAGGAAGTATCTGTTCTGTCTGTTTGAGATTGGCTTCAACGGACCACACACATCCGTGTGTACTAGCTCGAGCGGCATGCTTGCTCTCCAATCAACTTGTTTCCCAAAATTGTTGCGGTGTTGTTTGCCAAGAACACAATTTTCGCATACCTCATTTGGATGTTGGATATGAGGTAGGCCTATGACCATCTTCTTATTCGCCAACAACTTCACCATCTTTACTCGAGTAACTAACTTCCCTCGAGCATCTACGATCGTCAGCTGCATATCCTTCAAGCTAATTTGATAGCCTTTCTCCAGGAGTTGTCCAAGACTAAGTATATTAGTCTTCATGTCTGGAACATAGTAGACATTGGAGATGAATGCATGATCTCCATTCTTTCGTTTGATCACAATATTTCCTTTCCCTTGAACTGGGACCTTGGAGAGGTCACCAAAAGAGATATCTCCCTGAACCTTTTCATCAAATTCAGTAAATAACTGCGTTGAGCCAGTCATATGATTACTGGCTCCGGAATCAAGAAATCATGTACCTTGATCCTGTTTGGTGGAACTGTGCGTCATGAGACTCATTGAATCTCCTCCTGCTGGCTCCTTGTCTGCATAGTTGTCTGTTTCGCCAACTTGATTTGATGCTGGCCTTCCTCTACATTCTTTCATGTAGTGACCATACTTCTAGCAGTTGTAACATTGAACGTTGCTTTTGTCAATGTTCGGTCGGTTGTTGTAACCACCTCTTTTTCCTTGTCCTCCTCCTTTGTTGCTTTGCTGTCCACGACCACCTCCTTTTGGAACATAGTTTTGATTGCCTCCTTTGGAAAAACCTTTGCCTCCTTTACCTCTGGAATTTGAACTTCCAGAGCCTCTTCCATGAGAACCATAGCCTCGTCCTCTCTGAGATGTCCCCCTTTGCTCGTGCCTGTCTTTGTTGAGGGACAACTTCGTCTATCGAGCCTGCTCCATGGCTCTATCATCATCTCTGTGCAACTTCTGTTCGTGGGCTTGCAGTGAGCCCACAAGTTCTTCGATAGACATGGTTGTTACATCTTTAAGTTCTTCCAGCGTAACAACAATGAAGTTGAATCTCGGATGCAACGATCGAAGGATTTTCTCTATAACTCTCGTATCTGTGAGAGCTTCTACGTTTCTTCTCATCTGGTTTGCAACTGTCATGATTCGACCATAATACTCAGAAACAGATTCTGAGGGTTTCATCCGTAAAGACTCGAATTCGCCTCGTAGAGATTGAAGGCGAATCCTCTTTACTTTGTCGGCACCTTTGTATGTTTTTTGCAGCGTCTCCCAAATTTCTTTGGAAGATGTAGCGGAAGCGATGATCTCGAACGTCATCTCATCAAGTCCTTGGTAGATGATGGACCTGGCTTTGCAATCCTTCTTTCGCTCGGTACGGAGTGTGTTAGAGTTTCTCAATTGTTCAATTAGTTTAGTCTTGAGTTGGAATTTGAGATATCTAGGGTTTGTGTGTGTCTCTTTCGTGTGTGTGAGACGTTTGATGCTCTATAGGTCGCGCCTCAGAGATTTATCCCTAGATATCATGTGGATGCTTCAAGTGAGAGTTACGGGTATAGCCGGCTCTGTGTATTTCTCCCGGTTTTTAGTGAATCCTCTTACTCTTTCCCCGTGGATGTACCTCTAGAGCTCCGTGCTTGGGGGGGAACCACATAAATCCTTGTCTCTTGTTTTCTTGTTGGTTACTTCGGGTTTTGGCACAACAAATTGGTATCAGAGCTCCGGGTTCAAACCGAGCTTGTGTTTTCTACTGCGTTTGTGTATTCGGGGTCATTTTCAAAGGTGGCTCGCTTTGAAGTTGAGAAGTTGGTGCAACAAGAAACAAGCAAGGCTTTGTTGGGGGAAAGTTGAAGAAGCCTGCTGGTACGTAGGATGGTGTTTTCGAGGATTTTCGTGCGAAGGTGATTTTGGGAGAATTTAATATTTGAAGCAGCGCCTTTATGCGATTCTCATGAAGGAGGTACGCCCGAAAAAGACTATTTTGATGAGTTGATTTGGTTATGCACCTTTTGGATACCGTTGTGGAGGCCGTTTGGGGTGTTTCATGTTGGGTATCGCCATGGAGATTCGGGTCCATAAGTATTTTGGGTTCAACTATTGGGAGTATGCGTGCGGGCATACAAGGCTCCGTGGTGGGGTCATGGGGCTCTGCAGTAGATTCGGTAACTCCGTGAGGAGTTTGAGCACATCTTCTTTGGCATCAGTGATGGGTGCATGTAGTCGACGTCGACATTCGGTGGAAGATGGTTGCTTGTTGGTGATTAACTCCGTGAGGGGAGTTTGTGGTGCTTAGCTTCGGGTAGAGCTTGAACGGATCTTCATTGGCATCAGTCATGGGTGCATTGGGTGAGAGGTGCCCGTTTGAAGATGGAAGGCTCGATTTGGTGATCGTCCCGATGAGGGGCGTGAGGGGGGAATAGCAATTGGTGAGAGGGTTGCACTATGTTGTTTGCTTGGAAGGGAATTTAAGTCAAGGCGAAGATTGTTGGAGATATGCCTTGAATTCAAGACGTTCGAAGAAAAATGCAAAATTTGGTGCAAAAAGCCGTTTGCTGAACCTATGGTCTAGACCAAGGGAAGTCTGGTCCAGACCAACGGGTCTGAGATATTTTTTGGAGATTCTGCCTCCGTAGTCCGGACTAGCGATTCTTGGTCCAGACCATCGACGCACAAATTTGTGCGGCTACGCGTTTTAAAGAGGGTTTTGACCTAATTTTTTTTCCTTTCTTATAAATAGAGGCCTTGGGGGCTATTAGGGTTTGGACTTCTTGAGTGAATCCCTTTGAGGGAGCGCCCATGGGGTTCCTCGTAGTGTGTTAGGGTTTCTCAATTGTTCCATTGGTTTAGTCTTGAGTTGGGATTTGAGATATCTATGATTTGTGTGTGTCTCTTTCGTGTGTGTGAGATGTTTGATGCTCTGTAGGTCGCACCTCAGAGATTTGTCCCTAGAAATCGTGTGGATGCATCAAGTGAGAGTTACGGGTACAGCCGGCTCTATGTATTTCTCCTCGTTTTTAGTGAATCATCTTGCTCTTTCCCCGTGGATGTACCTCTAGAGCTCCGTGCTTGCACTACAAGAAAAAATGTCTACAGTGAGGATTGAGTTTCCTCGCCAAAGCACCAAATTTCCTCGCTAAAGGAATTGGTGAGGAAAAATTTTCTCGCCAGGTTTCCTCGCCAAAAGGTCGTCGCAAAAGGTATTCTAGCGAGGAAAAAGAAGGAATCCAATTCTAGCTTCTCCACCTCCGCTGGGAATTGAACCCGCGACCTCCTCTCAAGCAACGCGTGCCCCATCCACCACACCAACTTCCATTTCAATGCAAAGTTCAACAACTGTTAATATATAACCTTTTGTAGTTCTTTTCACCTCACTATTTTTTAAAAATCTTTTTGTCTAATTTTGGTCTCTTTGTAGTGTTTCTTTAAACTTCTTTTTAAATCTTTTAATGTTATTTGTTTTTACTGAAGTTTTTATTTTTTATAATTTGATATTTTCCTATACCCTTTATAAGTCTTTACTTGTTAGAATTACTTACCTTTGCATTTATATATTTGTTTGTTTTTAAATTTTGTGAATTGATAACCGATTAATGAATTTTGTTCTTCCCCTTCCTCTGGCTTTTCATCGCAAGGGAAAAAAAATATTACCACAACTCACTCATGAGAATATTTTTGGGTGGTCTCTACCTTCGTAGGCATTGACTTGTTACGTTTGTGTTATGTTTGAGCTTAACTAGACCCTATTAATGCAATAGGGTATTAGTGGAAATGAGGTTAACTTCAGGCACAAGTATTTTGCTATTGCTATATATGTTCGGTCTATTGATGTATTAGTAGTTTGAAATGATTCGGTAAATGACTTCCCCAAAATATGTTAATGTCCTGGGGTGGTCTGTAGTAGAGAAGAACAAGTCACTTTTACTGTCTTCCTATCGTCTTTCGTCGTGCCTTTAGGTAAGATAATGGTTTAGTTGCTGAAGTTGGTGTATAAGTACGAGTTAATGTTCAAAACACGAAATACTATTATACTATCTTCGGTATGGGCATTAAGACCAAATGGTAGTTCATCCAGTTGAGTTCAAACAACCTCGACGTGTCGTGCCTTTAGGCATGGGACATTCCTAGTATTAATACAGACTGGGGCACAAATCATACGTGTGCAAGTCGAATGATAAAAAATTAGTCATGTCCGATTCCTTCAGAGGATGGATAGATAAGAATTCACCTACTCCAATGACAAATTTTTTTGACTAGAATGATCTTGTATCGAGAGTTCCTTATATCTGGACTTGTCGAAGTAAAGATTAGTTTCTCATTTACCCTTAGAATAATTAATTTAATGTGAAAAATTATGTTCGTCCGATTACTGTGTCATGCTTACAATTAGATATTCGCGACGATATTTGTGCTACTACTTTTTCTATCTTCCAATTTTTTTATTTTTATTTTTCAAATCTAAATAAATCAAGCAGCAACATTTGGAAATATATATTTTATTTTCTATGCCAGTCAGATTTTCTAATTTTGATACCTATGTAATGATTGTAACACATAAATCTTAATTCACTTTCTAATACATGATAGTATAATACCCACCTTTGTTTCAAAATGGATGATCATTTTAGGAGACCAAATTATTCTACTTGCATGAGTAATAATAATAATAATAATAATAATAATAATAATAATAATAGATTTATATGCAAATGACATGATCAATATGATATGTATACATTTAGTCTCACTAATTAGTGTGTGCATACGACGAATAAGTTCTCTTATTATAATTTTATGGTATCATAAATACGATAAGTGTTTAATTTGAACTACTTATTTATTTTATGATATTAAATACCGATTATAAATTTACACAAGTATGGTTTTGCGAAACATTTTTTGATCTTTGAAGTGTCAAACTACAGTGAAATAGAGTAAAAATAAAAATGAAAAAACTACGATAGTCATATGCAATGAGTATTATTCCATGCTTCTAGAGTAAAATGTGATATTTTAGAGTTACATTACCATGCATTTACGTGTAACGAGTGATTATTACAACCAAATGAGGCATACATGACTTCAAAAGTTATCAAAAATTGACTTGCGTGTGCCTCACCTCTAGCATGTGGAAAACCCTAATATGGGTAAAAACCATGGAAATGAATCAAATCTTTGATTTTTTGGCGAGGAAACATTTATTTCCTCACCAAATTTTAGCTTTTTGGCGAGGAAAGATAACTTTTGTCGTCAAATGGGTGCTCTTTAGCGAGGAAATATTCATTTCCTCGCCAAATCTTAGCTTTTTGACGAGGAAAAATAATTTCGTCGCCAATCTTAGCTTTTTGGCGAGAATAGATAAATTTCGTCCCAAATGGGTGCCCTTTAGCGAGGAAATATTCATTTCATCACCAATCTTAGCTTTTTGGCGAGGAAAGATAATTTCGTCGCCAAATGGGTGCCCTTTGACGAGGAAAGGTAATTTCGTCGCCAATCTTAGCTTTTTGGCGATGAAAGTTAATTTCGTCGCTAAATGGGTGCCCTTTAGCGAGGAAATATTCATTTCTTCGCCAAATCTTTGCTTTTTGGCGAAGAAATATAATTTCGTCGACATAGAGTACTCTTTGCCGACGAAATCAATTTCCTCGCCATAGAGACCCATTTGGCGAGGAATTAAATTTGAATTTTCTCACCACATTTCGTGCCATAGGTAATTTTTCTTGTAGTGTTGGGGTGGGGAGGAACCACGTAAATCCTTGTCTCTTGTTTTCTTGTTGGTTTTGTTATATTCTCTACTTCGGGTTTTGGCACAACAGTTGAGTGTCACGACAAACCTACTAGAGGGAAGAAGACAATTAATTCGCACACCACATGCAAAAACTGTATTTATTAAATCTTTGACAAACAAATGCACACTACATCAAAAAATTTGATGTGAGTTTATTTGTTCGCGAAAAATATAATAATTAGAGTTTTCGAGGTGTGCGATTTAATTCTCTTATTCCCACTAACAAAATTAAACCACCATGTCCCACAGTGTCTTTTGCTGATTGCACTCACCTGCTGTCTCCATTATCATCAATATCCATGTACACTTCTATAAAATATACATACAGAGTATATGTATAGCGCAAACGGGATCTATATATACATGTAAATCCTAAATTTCTATACATGCATGTTTTTCATTTTGGTCACAAGGAAAAATAGTTAATTATTGGATTTAATTAGCAAACTCTTTCTACAGACTACATATACTTTTGCCATGTACATTGGACAGGTCAAGAGTCAACTGCAGCTTTGCGACTTTTCCTTTTTTATTAAAAAAAAAATTCTAGTAACATAACACTTTGCAGTTTGCACTTTGTACTAATAAGAGATGAAAGAAATTTCGGATCATCACCAAAAGAATTCCCTGATTTCCTCCATGCTCATCTTATCTCTTGACCGAATCATCCTCCTTTTATGCCTACATTTAAGAATCCACATTCCACCTTAAAACAAAAAATTCTTCTGTTTCTGGAATTCCAGGAAATACAGTTTCCAACAAAACTTGTGTTCCGTGATGTGCCAGGCAATAACCCAACCCGATTACCCTCGAGTCAGACGCCCGATGAGGATGCTCGAGCTGAGGACTCGGCAACCGGTGACGGCAAAGCAGGAGTGGAAAAACAGAATCAAGACGTGGAGAGCCGGAATCTGGATATTTGTCTTAGCCATGGCGGGGCCGATCTCCCTCCATCTCCTGGATATGTTCTTGTTCTGTTCGGCTGCACGGGCCTTGAATAAGAATAAGGTAGCTTGGTCATACGGTCATTGGTTTATGGATTTTATATACACCTATCCTTCCGTCGTGGTGAGCGTGTGCTGTTGGTTCTGTTGGGCAGAAAGGGATGTGTTCATTAATGGTCTCTTTGATCGAAATCTGGACCCCGCAAAACTCTTGAGGTTTTACCTCGGCTTTATCGTTCTAAACGCAGTGTGGGAGCCGATCGTGTTCGAGATTGGAGCGTTCAAGGCTGGGATATTAGCCTGCGTGATGAAGACCTGGTTTGCGGGCGCGATTGCAAGGATGTTCATCGAATCGCGTCGCCGACGCCCACTGATTCCCCTCGCCGATGGGTCAAGGGTGCTACTGATAAGGATGAGGATTGCAACGATGTTCATCGATATAAATGCAATTTTATTGTTGTACTCGCTCCGTTCCATATTATTGATCCATTTTCAGCAGTCGTGCCACTTAACAAATCATTTATATTTCAGAATCTATAATTTTTTTTTATAATTGTAAAAATTTTGTTTTATAAAACAAATCGAGATCTATCAAATAAGATTCATATTAGATATAAAAAGAACTATAGATTGAAAGTTATTGACAATTCTTTGAGAGATGCCAAATAGTGAAAATGGACCAATAATATGGAATTGAGGGAGTATTTTGGAACGCTACGATGGTCATAGGCAATCTTAATCTTTAATTGGGTGGATCCATGGAGCACATAGTTAAGTTGTGGATCGTGGAACTATTTTCATGTTCGATTGTAATCTTAAAACTTCTCTTCTAATTCTGGTGAAGAAAAATGAGGATTGATTTAATGTTTCAATTTGAGAAATTGCTTGTAATACTTTTGGATGCAGTTATCGCATACTTTATATTTTTTTGAATGGTAAAAAATAAATTTTTGGATGCGGTTATTGCATTCATTTTGTTATTTTTTGCATCTTGTTGATCTTATGGTTACCGTAATTTCTTGAACTGGTGATGATTCCATAGTTTTAAATAGTGGTGTCGGTCTCGGTATCGGTCGCGATATCGGTGCATTGGAAACCGGTGTATCAAACGATACGTCGCAGGAATCGGGTGTAGCGATCGTGAATTTTTTTAACTTTTTGGGCATATTGGCCGATACGGTACGGTACATATTCGTATAAGAGCTTCCAAATCTTGAGACGAACCCACCGATACGGTATGTATAGGTCGATATTCAAAACTATGGATGATTCTGCCATATTGTTGGGAATGCTTCCTACACCAAATGGTTTATTTAAAATAATGAGTGTAGGGAAGTAGGAGAAACTGCGGTGGTGGTGGTGATTACTGCAATGGAGTTCAATGATAGGTTCGTAAATGATGATGGTGGCGTAAATCAGGATTCGTTGAGGATGATGGATATGAGTATTCTTTGAGTGCCCGGCGAACGGTGCTGAGGCTTAGGCAGTGCAGCAGTAAGGCTGCCCATCGGAGAGCGAAAATCCATAATTGGCCTCTGATAATACAAAAGGTGAATTCACAAGAACCTTGATTTCATTAATCTTGTATATTATTGCAGAATGACTTTTTGGGAGGAGGAATATAGATGCGACAAGTGGCAGTAATTCATTGGATTGTGATTCAATTTTTTGAAGTGTGACATATGACCTATTCATATTAGATTTAACACAATCTTTTTTGAATTTGAAAATCATGACTCTATCCCATTTGGCATATGATTTGGGATCCTCAAGAAATAAATATCCAAAGTTAAATACCATACTGGTCAACTCTAATTCAAAATAGAATTGAAATTTACACTTGCTCAAATAGGAATTTCGAATTCGAGAATTGCATTTTTAAAGCCAGGATTTGGGTTAATTGAACAATCTTTGTGTTTTTTTGAATTAGAAAATTGCACATTTGTGGTGATTAATTGAATATTTTGTGGTTTTTTTTTTGGTTTTGATAGATTAAACATTGTGGATGTGGATGAGATCTAAGCAAAAAATATTAAAAGCGCTAATAATGAAAGATGGTGTTGGGACCCGAGGGAAAAAATGGAATCCCCTATCGTGGTAGACTCGATGATCGATCCTGAAGAAGAAAATGCTTCACAAAGTCATAGGTACATAATTTTGTGTCATCATAGTTCATCTTAAGCGATATCCATAAGATAAACTAACAGTGGCAATCGGTAACAAACACAAATTGTCTACGAATTTAAAATATAATGTTTTGTAAAGTTAAAAATTACCATCTTTTTTAGCCAATTTTTTTTTGTTCTTAATCTCTAACTTTACTCTTATTTGTTGAGAGATAAGTTGAATAAAGATTTTAATTTAGGTCTTTTAGTTAAGAAGCAAATTACTATACGAATATTTTCTTTCTTTTTATTAGGTGTCAGAAATCATTTTTTCCTTCTCTTTGGGTATCATAAACGAAAAGAAATTAAAAAGTAAAACCTAAGCGGTGACAAACTTTTATGCTTTTCAAAATTAATTAGTCACACTCAAGGAATAAAATTCAAAATTAAAAAAGAACCATTTCACTAACAACAATTCACAAAAAAGAGAGTGGATAGTAAACTAAAGTAGTAGGTTGATTTGCTTTACTTTTAAGATGTAATGGCCTGCAAGTTGTAAAATGTAATTTTTTGGTGCAGTGTAAATGCTTTTGCATGTTGGGCAATTTTATCAGTGTTTTTCAATTTAGGAGAACAAATACGGAAAACTAAACACCAATATATTTTATGTTCAAATAAGAGAAATAAACATACATAGTTTGATTAAATATATTCTCAAGTATTGTTTTTATCCAGTGTACTGCGATCTCCGTGCATAGCACGGGTTCATGCTAGTGTGTATTAACACAAAAGTATAACAAGCTATATAGGTTACAAGACTCGTTAAATAAGCAAATTAGAAAATATATACATAACAAGAAAACCTAGACTAACTAGAAAACTTGAAACTCCCAAACTTGAGGTAATTAAATAATCATCTTTTTTTTTGCGCACCATGTAAGTTTTCATCTTTGTCACTTTGAATTGTTATGTTTTCATCCCTTTTTCTTGTGAAATACCATGTCTATGTTAAAATTAAGTGGGACTCTAATTAGTTGTTGTTAACTTAAATCAAGGGATTTGACCCCTTCCATCACTTTCAAATTTCAAATATGAACAAAAAAGGAAATAGAAATTTTGAATTCTCAATTTTCATATCTTTATAGGATATATTTTTAAATCTTTCACTTGTTACTTCTCAATTAAATTTTTACAAATTTATAATGATTTTGACAATGCACTTATTTTTACCATAATTTCTGTAATTTAATTGTTTTAACTATATTTTCTTAATGCATACAAATCGATCACGAGTCATGGTAAATTTTAATGTTTTAAACTTAATTAGCATTTTTACCATGATCCTTGGAAATAGTCAAATAGAAAACCATCCAAATTAGTTTTCATGGTAAACTTGAATAGTGTATTAACACATTTCATGGTAAACTTGAAGACCATTTGAACTCATTTCATGGTAAACTTGAATTGTAACTAATTTCAAGGTAAACATTTGAATTTTATAAGAATCATGGGAAAAAAAAAATTACAATTAACCCATCTCCAATCATCCAAAACCCAAAACCTAGTTCATGATAAATTAGTGAACAAAAATTTGAATTATATAAGAATCATGGTAAAAAAAAAAAATTGCAATTGTCCCATCTCTGTAGGGATCTAAAAACGTAAAGAATGAAAAAAAAGAAAAGGAGATACAAATACTTATAATCTCACTAACAAATGGGATCTGACAGGCTCTTGGATGGTACAAAGATCCAATGTTTTCATCGCCATCGTGTGTGCCAGCATTCTGGGTTGCGCCGGCGGTGGACGAGTTCATCCTCACATGGCAGACTCACCCGTATCATCCTAACAGAAGACACCCTCTTCTACATGGAAAGAAGCCTCCCCCCAAAAACATAATTTCTCCTGCCAATCAAAGGCCTTCACCAACGTTTTCATTGCCTCGTGTGCGCGGGCGTTCTGGGTCTCCCGTACACGCGTTTTCAAGGGCGACGAATGATGGGATCGGTGGTGGGCGATGGTGACGGCAATGGGTTCGGGATGAGTGGGGATAGGAGAGGGTTTATAATGGATTTCAAAACAGAATAGAGAAGAGAGAGAGATTTTAGGGATTAGGTTTTATCCTCAATCCCGTAATTGCAGTAGAGGACCTCATAATTTTGAAAATGGTCCACTTCCTAGCACCTCATATATGCAACTTTTAATTTAGTCCTCAATCCCTTCATATGTTACAATTATATATATATATATATATACAATAAACTTCCAATAAGGGACCCTTATTTAAAAATACCATGCGGACCTGCCCTTTTCGACTTTTCGGACCAAATTTCGACGATCCGATCCGCTCAATGTTTTTAAAATGTGTTTTCAAGGGCCTACGCGAAGAATCTCCGAAAAAAAAATACCCGGAAGGGCTTGATCCGATCAGTTTCCGATAAAAACTATACATATCGCGTAGGCCCTTGAAAACACATTTTAAAAACATTGAGCGGATCGGATCGTCGAAATTTGGTCCGGAAAGTCGAAAATGCCCCTAGGTCCGCATGGAAAGTTAAATAAGGGTCCCTTATTAGAAGGGGGTCCTATATATATATATATACACACCAATTATCCAGTCTAAGATCCCGGACTGGAGGTTTTTTGATGTTTTGAAGGTTTTAAAACATGTTTTTGTATGATCCAAACCGTCCAATGTTTTTAAAAAGTGTTTTTAAGGGTCCCCGCGAGAAATCGTCAAAAAAAAAAAAAATTACCGGGAAGGGCTTGATCCGAGTAGTTTTTTACAAAAACTGTATAATTTTTCACAAAAACTGTACATATACTGTATAGTTTTTCACAAAAACTGTACATATACTGTATAGTTTTTCACAAAAACTGTACATATGCTATATAGTTTTTCACAAAAATTGTACATATACTATATAGTTTTTCACAAAAATTGTACATATGCTGTATAGTTTTTCACAAAAATTGTACATATACAATTTTTGTGAAAAACTACTCGGATCAAGCCCTTCCCGATATTTTTTTTGGATGATCTCACGGGGATCCTTGAAAACCCGTTTTTTGGATGATTCGGATAATGAAAATTTGAACCGGAACTATGAGTCCCGGACTTAGGGATCCCAGACTAGATAATTCCTATATATATATACGGAAATCTTCTTATCCACACCTCTAGGAAATAAGAAAAAAATGGTTTTTTTTTAGTTGCAATTTTTTTTTGGAAAATCCGATCCGTCCAATGTGTTCAGAAGGTGTTTTAAAGGGTCCACGCGGAAAATCTTCAAAAAAAAATACCGGGAAGGGCTTGATCCAAGCAGTTTTCGCAAAAACTGTATTTATATATTTTTGCGAAAACTGCTTGGATCAAGCCCTTCCCGGTATTTTTTTTTGAAGATTTTCCGCGAGGACCCTTGAAAACACCTTCTGAACACATTGGACGGATCGGATCGTCAAAAAAAAATTTGGATCAAAAGTCCGGAAATCAAAGGTCCGGATAAGAGGCGGAACCTATATATATATATATATAGAAGAAAAGAGAGAGAGAGAGAGAGAGAGAGAGAGAGAGAGAGAGAGAGAGAGAGAGAGAGAGAGAGCATTTTAGGGTTTATTTGAATCTCGGGATGGAAACATAACTCCTAAAAAGGCTTAGGATGATTTTCTAATTTAAAGTGACTAAAATGATGATTATTTAAGTGTCCCAATAATTTATATGATGGAATATTTCACATGATACTTTAAATTATAATGATGGACCAATTAATTGATATCACTTGGCGCGCTTACAGTCCTCCTAACAAAAAGTCACTTCACTTCAATATCTCAATATTTGTTTCATAAGAACCGAAAAATGAATAGTAGCATACATTTTAACGACTCAATTGGATCACTCATTCGTTCCAAAATTACCATGCCTAATTGGGCGCTGCTTTTATTGTCTTTTGTCATCTTACCCTCATTTAGTTTTGGAGCCCATTTTTTGGATGTTTATTGGAATTAGCAAGGAAATATTTTTCATCATGATTTTTTTTTCATTTTTTAATCATGGTTTTACTAAAAACTGAGATGATTTGTTTGTAAACAATCACGATTTTTAAGCAAAACTGAGATGTTATACTGTCAAAGATCACAGTTTTTTTTAATCACAGTTTTTTCATGAGTTTTCGTTATGATCTAGAACCGTGATTGAAAGATGGGGACTTTTAACCACACAAGATCACGGTTTTTCAACCGAGATTAGTTTACTCTGCAAAAGGTAGAAAATGGGCAGATGGCGCAATGCAATCAATTTGGTGGAAACTTTAGTTTACTCTGTCGGTGTAAATAATGTTTTCTCTCTCATTTTCTAAGTTTCTATGTGAACTATGCCGTGGCTAATTCAGGAAGTAATGGAGGATCCATACATTGCCGCTTATGGCTTTACATACAACACAGAGCAACCAAAAAATGGCTTGAGCAGCATAGTTTTATCGCCGGTTGGTCAGAGAAAAATTGACCTAAGTCAATAGGTTGAGTGTCATGACAAACCTGTAGGAGGGAGCAAGATAATTACTCCAATTGGCATACCACAAAAACTGTATTTATTAAATCTTTCACAAACAAATACAACCACACATATTTCACTCTCTCACACTCTTATATGCACACTACATCAAAAATTTGATGTGTGAATGTATTTGTTCTTGAAAAATATAGTAATAATTAGAGTTTTTGAGGTGTGCAAAATAATTCTCTTATTCCCACTAACAAAACCACCATGTCCCACAGTGTCTTTTTGTAGATTGCACACCCCTTCTCTCTCCATTATCATCTCTATCCACGTACGCTTCTATAAAATATACATACATAGTATATGGTGCAAACTGTATCTATATATACACGTAAATCCAAAATTTCTATACATGCATGTTTTTTTTTGGTCCCGAGAAAAAATAGCTAATTATTGGATTTGATTAGCAAACTCTATCTATAGACTATATACACTTTTACCACGTGCATTGAACAGGTCAAGAGTCAACCGCTATGGTTAATGATTGCGACTTTTCTTTTCTTTTTTTTTTAAAAAAAAAAAAATTCTATTAACGCAACACTTTGCAATTTTGCAATAGTAATAGGAATTCGGGATGGTGCCGGCCCTTTAGGAAAACATCCACGAGGGCTCAGAATGCATAGTCTGCCATCGCTGACCACAGACGGCTGTGATCGGCCTAACATGGATGTTGTCCTAAAGCGACAGGACTAACTCTGGATCCTAATAATAGTTACTTTTGTGAGGTAATTTTAAACAAGAAATGAAAGAAATTCGGATCATCACCAAGAGAGTTCCCTGATTTCCTCCATGCCCATGTTATCCCTTGACCGAATCATCCTCCTTCAAGAATCCACATTCCACCTTCAAAAAAAAAATTCTCTTTCTGGAATTTCAAGAAACACAGTTTAAAACAAAACTTGAATTTCTGAAATCCCATGATGTGCTGGACAATAGCCCAACACTATCCCCCTCGAGTCAGACGCCCACTGAATCGCGTCGCCGATGCGACAAGGGTGATAAGGCTGAGCATTCCGCTGCCGGTCATGGGAATGCAGGCGTGGATAAACCGAATGAAGAGATGGAGAGCCGCCATTAGACGGCTTGGAATCTGGTCATTGGCCTTAGCCGTTGTGGGGCCGGTCTCCCTCCATCTCCTGGATATGTTCTTGTTCCGTTCAGCTGAACGGGCCTTGAATAAGAATAAGGCAGCTTGGTCATACGGTCATTGGTTTATGGATGCCATATACGGCTATACTTCGGTGATGTTGAGCCTGTGCTGTTGGTTCAGTTGGGCAGAAAGGGATTTGTCCATTGATGGTTTCGTTGATCGAAAGCTGAAGCCCGCAAAACTCTTAGGGTTTTACCTCGGCTTTGTCGTTCTAAACGTAGCGTGGGAGCCGATTGTGTTCGAGTTTGGAGCGATCAAAGTTGGGCTATTAGCCAGCGTGATGAAGACGTGGTTTGCAGGCGCGATTGCAAAGATGTTCATCGATATAAGTGCGATTGGCTTCTTACTGGTTTGTATTGTTGTATTTTGGAATGCTACGATGGTCATAGGTAATCTTAATCTTTGGGTGGATTCGTGGAGCGGATAGTTAAGTTGTGGATCATGGAACTATTTTCATGTTTGATCGTAATCTTAAAACTTCTCTTCAAATTCTGGTGAAGAAAAATGAGGATTGATTTAATGTTATGATCGAATTAGAGAAATTTCTTGAAGTGGTAATGATTCTGTAATATTGTTGGGAATGCTTCCTACACCAAATGGTTTGTAAATAAAACAAGAGTTGAATCAAAATGCCAGAATGTTTTGCATGTGTGTAAACCAGAATGCAGCTCATATCAAGAGAAGAATTTGAGAGATAACACTAAATAACAATTAAGGTAATTCCTTGATATTTATAAAACATAGCCCTAACGTGATGCTGTTGAAGCAGTGCTAGATCATAGTGAAGATCCCGGTGGAGAAGAACCACGGGAGCCGGGAATTAGGAGAGATTTAAATTAATGAGTGAAGAGAAGTAGGAGAAACTGTGGTGGTGGTGGTGATTACTGCAATGGAGTTCAATCGGAGGTTCGTAAATGGTGATGGTGGCGTAAATTGGGATTAGTTGAGGATGATGGATATGAGTATACTTTGAGAGCCCGGCGGATGGCATTGAGGCTTACGCAGTGCCGCACTTAGGCCACCCATTGGAGAGCCAAAATCCATGATTGGCCTATGATACCATATATGTTACAAAAGGTGAATTCACAAGAAGCCTTGCTTTCATTGATGTGTATTAACACAAAAGCGTAACAAGCTATATAGTAGACGCTCTCTGCTAATGCGTGGCTCATTAGCAACCAGTTTATACGAGTGCTTGTTCACATAATATTCTCCTCGGTTTGCTTTAAGTCTGAGTACTTGGGTTTATTAATTTGTTTCAAGGGTTATTTGTTTACTAGTATCAAAATTTCAAGTATCATTTTACCCTATTTGTTTCCTGTGGCATAGATTCATTTTATCATGTTTCCAGGGTCACTATAACCCTTGAAATTTTAAGTGTACACTATTACGCTTAAAGTTAGTTTTTTTCTCGATGTACCCTTTGTCGAGTTCTTAATAAAAAAAATTCGCAGATCAAAAAAAAAAAAAAAAGATTTCACCACCACCACCGCTTACTGAATGAAACGCACTATGGAAGCAACTAGCAAGCAATTCTCTCTCTCCACCTAGTGTCGATCAGCCTTTTGCTGAAATTTGTCCGGTTTCTGGCACTTTAGAAGATTTATTTATGTGGCAGCAGTGCTTCAGAGTATTTTGGGAGGAATAAATTACCCACCGAGGCAACGAATTTATTTATTTTTATTTGTCCATTTTTTGATGATCATATGAATACAACTTTTGAGAGATGTTTTGGTCGCCGTAAGTGCTCGGCCAGAGGTGGAGTGGTGGATGGCCGGAGGTGGGGTGTTGATTTTTTTGAATTTTATGTTGAAAATTTAAACTTTTAAAAATTAGTAAAACGTCACTAATTTTTTTGGTCGCCGGAAGTGCTCGGCCAGAGGTGGGGTGTTGATTTTTTTGAATTTTATGTTTGAAATTTGAATTTTTAAAAATTAGTGACACTTCACTAATTTTTTTGGTCGCCGGAAGTGCTTGGCCAGAGGTGGGGTGGTGGTCGGCCGGAGGTGGGGTGGTGATTTTTTTGAATTTTATGTTTGACATTTGAATTTTTAAAAATTAGTGACACTTCACTAATTTTTTTGGTCGCCGGAAGTGCTTGGCAGAGGTGGGGTGGTGGTCGGCCAGAGGTGGGGTTGTGATTGTTTTGAATTTTCTGTTCAAAATTTGAATTTTAAAAATTAGTGACACTTCACTAATTTTTGTGGTCACCGGAAGTGGTCAGCCAGAGGTGGGGTGATGGTCGTCCGGAGGTGGGGTGGTGATTTTTTTGAATTTTGTGTTCGAAATTTGAATTTTTAAAAATTAGTGACACTTCACTAATTTTTTTGGTCGCAAGAAGTGGTCGGCCGGAGGTGGGGTGGTATTTCTTTGAATTTTATGTTCCAAATTTGAATTTTTAAAAATTAGTGACACTTCACTAATTTTTTTGGTTGCCGGAAGATGCTCGGCCAAAGGTGGGGTGGTGGTTGGCCGGAGGTGGGGTGTTGACTTTTTTGAATTTTATGTTGGAAATTTGAACTTTTAAAAATTAGTGAAATGCCACTAATTTTTTTGGTCGTTGGAAGTGCTCGGCAAGAGGTGGGGTGGTGGTCGGCCGGAAGCGGGGTGTTGATTTTTTTGAATTTTATGTTCGAAATTCGAATTTTTAAAAATTAGTGACACTTCACTAATCTTTTGGTCGCCGGAAGTGGTCAGCCAGAGGTGGGGTGGTGGTCGGCCGGAGGTAGGGTAGTGATTTTTTTGAATTTTATGTTCAAAATGTGAATTTTCAAAAATTAGTGACATTTCACTAATTTTTTTGGTCGTCAGAAGTAGTCAGCCAGAGGTGGGGTGGTGACTTTTTTAAATTTTATGTTCAAAATTTGAATTTTTAAAAATTAGTGACACTTCACTAATTTTTTTTTGTCTTTATATTCGATTGCAAAAGTTCCTTGTCCTTCCTTTTAAAAATGACAAATGTTTTTTGTTTTTATGTTTGATTCCAAATGTTCCTTGTCCTTCCCTCTTAAAAGGAAATGGCTACAATACACACCCCTTATTTGGGTGTACCATATGCACCTATTGTATGGTCCAGATTGTGCCACGTCATCGGCAATCGTAACATTTTTTAGTTTTTCGTAACTTTTCAACAATATGATTCATAACATTTTCTATGATTCGTAACATTTTGGTGTGTCTCATAACTTTTATAAAACAATTCGTAACTTTTACCAAAAAATTCGTAACTTTTACAAAAAATTCGTTACTTTCATAGGGATGTGTATCATAGACACTCAAATAAGGGCTGTGTATTGTAGCCTTTTCCCTCTAAAAATGCCAAATGTTTTGAATTTTTGGCTAAGTGGCCCTTTTAACTACTCAATCGGATCAATCATTTATTCCGTAATTACCATACCTAATTGGGCGCTGCTTTTATTAGCTTTTTTCATGTAACCCTCAATCTTCCAGGGGCAAGACTACGTTAGTCCTACCCTTCCCCTGACCTGTAGTAATGGGAGTTTTGTGCCTTTTTTTCTTTTTCCTTTTTTATCAAGAACAAGATTTTATTAAAACTCGACAAAAGGTACATCGAGGAAAAAGAGCTAAAAAACCATCAAATTCAGCGAAGAACTGAATGATAGACAAAAGAAAAGAAGAAACGGGGCAGAAACATATGATAAAAGGTTAATGCAACAACAGAGCCCTTTACTATGTCCTTGTTGGCTTGCCTTTTATATTCCCCTCACACACCAATCCAGACACAGCCTTACGTTGGCTGCGTCTCATTTTGTAAGTTTCTATGAGCATTATGCCATGGCTAATTCAGGGAGTAATGGAGGATCCATAAATTGCCGCTTATGGTTTTACATACAAGACAGAGCAACCCAAAAATGGCTTGAGTGACAGTTTATCGCCGGTAACAGAGCTTAGATTGCATCATAAAGTACTTATTCAAACCATACATTACATTCCGCCCTAGAGGATTGGATGTCACGGAATCATCATCCGGTTAAGTTTTTGAAGTTGTGGATAATCAAAGCTTGCATTTTCTTCGCCGAAGCAAGTTTCAGATTACGAAGCAAGTCCGTGGTCAGCAATGGACGGCTCAGATCGCATAGTCGGCCATCGCCGACAACAAACGGCCGTGGTCTGCCCAACATGGATGTTGTTCCTAAAAGGACTGGACCAACTCCAGATCCTTATGATAGTTATTTTTGCAAAAATGATATGTGCAAGGAAGATTTGCAGGGAATCACGCAGGAAATGCCGTACGTTGCCCATTGCAGATTCTGAACGGCTGATCTGAGCCGCTCAAAAATTTTAAAAGCGCATTTCATTTAGACATTTGAATATTCTCTGGGCATGCCATATAGGTCCCGTGTCACTCCGGGCATACCATAAAGGCCCCGTGTCAATCATCTTACATTTTACTTTATCGTCAATCAAAATACAATTTCAACATAGTCCCATATATAACTCACAAGTTACATTATCCATTTGTATATGCCCCGGACCTCCCACTCAACCCGAATACACGCCAAGTGTTAACAATTGCGTCGAGACCTTACCAAATTCACCAAATAGTAAGGAACATGTGACACCAATCAATCCCCATTATTATTAGGTACTAAAGTGCTACCAAGGTGGAAAATGTCCAAATACAAGTGAAAAAAGATGTTTAGGGACCAAACAAGTGCATGGGAGTGGGCCAAAACAACACAAACAAAACCGCCCATGAAGCTGTAAAAACCGCTCAGGCGGCCACAAATCCCTCCCGGGCGGGTTTTCTAGAGAAGGGGCCGAAAATGGCCCAAAAATGAGATTTTTGGGGATTTTGCTCTATAACTCCGAAGTGGATGATTCCAAAGCCAAATATCAATGGAATTGGATGGAGGGAGATAGTTTAACACTCAATTTGATCAAGGAAACATGAATCAACAAGAATCAAGCAATTACTCAAAGATTTGAGTGGAAAATGGGGTCCCAATTGGGCTTCTTCCAATTTCAAGCAAATACATGGATTTGTTGCAAGATTATGCCCTAAAAACACGGATCGATTCGCATTTGATTCTGCTATTCTGAGGATATGCCCTTTTTGCTGTATGGTGCGTAGGGTTGGCCTCTACTGTCCCTTATGGACCCAACCGCTATAGTTAGTTTTTTTTTTTGTTTTAACGGGAAAATCCTTTACCATTAGAATACCTTTCTCCGTTATACTATACCATTCTTTGTTAAGCAAAGGGCCCAGCCATTTCATCTCCTTTTTCAAAAAAAACAAATGCCCTTTCAATTTTTTTTTTCCCGGCTGCCCTTTCACTCTAAAGTCCAAACAAGAGTTCCTTTTTTTTTTAAGAGTAAATCGAAGGTGATTTAATTTCCTGTAGGCATGTTCTAATTTTTTCACTCCGGAACACGTGTTCTGGGCAATTCAAGAGTTCTAAACACGTGTTCTGGGCTAAAACCAATTTCATTCTCACTCCAAGCACCATTTTGCTTTTTTATTTTTTATAGAGTAAATCAAAGATGATTTAATTTCCTGTAGGCGTGTTCTAATTTTTTTTACTCCAGAACACGTGTTTTGGGCAAATCAAGAGTTCTAAACACGTGTTCTGGGCTACAACCAATTTCATTTCACTCCAAGCACCATTTTGCTTTGTTGATAAAGTAAAAAAGAGGAGAAAAACTTCAATAAGCATATAACCTAATCATTTAAAGTGGATGATTAAAGTTCACACATTTATCCTAAAAACGTACATTTATGTATTTCTTAAACAAAAGAGTAAAGCCCAAAGATATAAAACTTCAACACAGAGCAAAAAAGGACACCAAACAAGGACAGCGGATCCGGAGTGCTAATTCAGGAAGTAATGAAGGATCCATATATTGCCGCTTATGGTTTTACATACAACACAGAGCAACCAAAAAAATGGCTTGAGCGACATAGTTTTATCGCTGGTAACAGAGCTTAGACTGCATCATAAAGTACTTATTCAAAACCATACAGTAAATTGCATACCACAAACACTGTATTTATTTCTTTCACAAACAAATACAACCACACATATTTCACCCTTTCACACACTCTTACATGCACACTACATCAAAAAATTGATGTGTGAATGTATTTGCACTGGAAAAATATAGTAATAATTAGAGTTTTTGAGGTGTGCAAAATAATTCTCTTATTCCCACTAACAAAACCAACATGTCCCCCAGTGTCTTTTTGCAGATTGCACAGATCGGCCTGCTCTCTCCATTATCATCTCTATCCATGTACACTTCTATAAAATATACATACATGCCTCGTTTGATTCGCGGACTAAAACAGGTGGGATTGATAGTCCTGGGATTGATAGTCCGGGATTATTTGTCCAGGGACTAATTTAATACTGCATCTCACACAATCCTCTGTTTGATTTGTGCAGGATTAACATTGGGATATCCCATATTTTGGTTAATCCCATGTTTGGTTCCCTAAACTACATTTCGGGATTAACTTCAGGACTCTCTCGACTACGATCTGTGACCCTTTGCTCGACTATGATGCATTTCAGTATCCCCATCAGTTTGGACCTCATGCACCAAATTATTCTGTATTTAGTTCTATTAGTTATGGAGGCAACAGGAATAACAAGAATAAATTACAATTTACAAGTACATAAACCCTCAATTTGCCAAATCTCAACCCTCTCAGGACCTAGTACGCCACGAGGTTTTGATTTCTCAGAGGAAAAATCAGATTATTTTAGTGAAGAGAATGTCACAGTTGGATGCAACAAATCAGATTATTGTTGTAGATCAGAAGCAGAATTTTTTCGTGAATCTGTAAAAACGAGAAACAGATTTTTTCGTGAATCTGTAAAAAAATGAGAGAGAGAGTGACGGAGAACGAGAGAGAGAGACGGATGAAATACCTATTCGATCTCCGACGAAATAGATGGCGTCTTGGTGGAGAGAGAGAGGGAGGGAGGGAGAGCGGTGGAAACCAAGGAGGAAGAAGACGAGATCTGTTTAAGGGCTCTGTCATTTAGATGGCAATTTTGTAATATTGAGCCGACAAGAACGCGAGAAAAATTAGTCCGGGATAAATAATCCCACACCCCCCATGGGATTACACAATACCCCCCCATATAGGGATAAATTCTATCCTGGGATTATTAATCCCTTCCGATTTTGGGGAACCAAACAAGGGACAAGGTGGGATTAAACACTCTCAATCCTATCCCAGGTGTTTAATACCTAAATCAAACGAGGCCACAGAGTATATAGTGCAAACTGTATATATATACAAGTAAATCCAAAATTTCTATAAATGCATGTTTTTTTTTTTTTGGTCAACATAAAAAATAGCTAATTATTGGATTTGATTAGCAAACTCTATCTATAGACTATATACACTTTTACCACGTGCAGTGGAGCACTTTTATATCCGAAAGATTACTCTATCCCCCAGGGCCAAGGCAGCCCCTTTTTTAATCACATTTTGTTGTAGAGCCTAATAGAAACCGTATAGTTCCTCAAAAGTAGCATTGATTAATTTTAGAAAAGTCTGCATTCCTTCCATAAACTTAACTAGTTAGTAGACGGCCAAAAATGCGTGAATTCAATCAGATAAGTAGAGGGAAAGGTCCATGGTCTCAAGTAGGGTGGTTTAAACAAGATGTGCTGAAATGGTCCATCATTCAAAGGAATATGCTAAAGTAGTTTACCATAAAATTTTCGAAACTAGAACAGTGGTTTATTAGTCCTCCATTTTCAGTGGGGATCATTTGAAACACAATTTTCGTATTGATCTATGTTTATCAGACATCTTTACACTCATAAATCAAGGAAAATCCATGTAATACATATTAATCAAACAATGGCGATCTAATAATCCATGTTCTCAAAACCCCTAAATTTCCGACCCATAATTAAAAAGAACCACAGGCATGCAAAACTCAAACACAATAAACAATTTCGATTCTGAAATAGTCTTTGCCAACCATGATTAACCACATCAACACTCTCCAAATCCCATGAAAATCGCTATAAAATACACGTAAAGCACAAAAAAATAACAATCTATTCATTACTCCCAGCAAAACATTGTCTACTGTAATGTCGAGTAGAAAACTTATGAGCCATGATTGGGCCTTCTTCTCGTCGACGGGATTTTACTTCTTCACCGTTTTTTTGGCCATCCTCGCCGCCTCAACCTCTTTTAGTCGTGTCTGTTCTTCGCAACATGGGGTTTCCGCAAAATCGGCAAAATGGGATTGTGGGATGCTGCAAATTCGAAAAGATGGGATTCACCGAAAAATCAAGGATTTGGGATGGCTCGGGTAGGGTTTTGGTTTCCACCGAAGAAGATGGGATGGGAAGTTTTGGGGAGTGGGTGGAGTTTCACCAAAAAATCTGGGATTTGGGATGGTTCGGGTAGGGTTTTGGTGACCACCGAAGAAGAAGGGATCGACGATTTGGGGATGGGTTTGGGCTTCACCAAAAAATTAGGAATTCGGGATGGTTGGGGCGGTTTTGGTCCTGGGTATTCTCTCACCGAAAAAGTAGGAAGTTGGGATGGGTTTGGTATGGCAAAGCTTCCATAATACTCCTTAACTGACTAATAATGTGAAGAGTTTTTAAAACTGCCCGAAATTAGTACTGGGACGTAAAAGCATTAATTTTTCAACAGTTTTGTGGGATGGTGTTGAGGACTACTTTAATTAGCCAAAATCTGTTAATAATATCTAAGAAATTAAAAGGGGGAAAAACAAAAGGAAAGGGCTTTTTCGGTATTATTTAAATCTCAAGATGATATCATAAACATTCAAAACCCATGGGATGGGATCCTAAGGATTTTATTTGTTTGGGATGGTGAATTAACTACCCCTTTTTTGAAAAATTCTATTAACGCAATACTTTGCAGGTCAAGAAATGAAAGAAATTCGGATCATCACCAAGAGAGTTCCCTGATTTCCTCCATGTCTATGTCATCCCTTGACCGAATCCTCCTCCTCCTCCTCCTATGCCTACATCCAAGAATACACATTCCACCTTCAAAAGAAAAAATTCTGCACTATCCCCCTCGAGTCAGAGACGTCCACTGAATTTTCAAGAAATACAGTTTAAAACAAAACTTGTATTTCTGAAATCCCGTGATGTGCTGGGCAATAGCACAACACTATCCCCCTCGAGTCAGACGCCCACTGAATCGCGTGGCCAACGCAACAAGGGTGATAAGGCTGACGAATCCGCTACCGGTCATGGGAATGCAGCCGTGGATAAACCGAATGAAGAGATGGAGAGCCGCCATTCGACGGCTTGGAATCTGGTCATTGGCCTTAGCCGTGGCGGGGCCGGTCTCCCTCCATCTCCTGGATATGTTCTTGTTCCGTTCGGCTGAACGGGCCTTGAATAAGAGTAAGGCACCTTGGTCATACGATCATTGGTTTATGGATTCTATATACGCCTATAGTTCGGTGATGTTGAGCCTGTGCTGTTGGTTCTGTTGGGCAGAAAGGGATTTGTCCATTGATGGTTTCGTTGATCGAAAGCTCGACCCCGCAAAACTCTTGCGGTTTTACCTTGGCTTTATCGTTCTAAACGTAGCGTGGGAGCCAATTGTATTCGAGTTTGGAGCGTTTAAGGCTGGGCTATTAGCCAGCGTGATGAAGACGTGGTTTGCGGGCGCGATTGCATGGATGTTCATCGATATAAGTGCGATTGCCTTCGTACTGGTTTGTGTTGTTGTATCTTGGAACGCTACGATGGTCATAGGTAATCTTAATCTTTGGGTAGATTCGTGGAGCAGATAGGTAAGTTGTGGATCATGGAACTATTTTCATGTTCAATCGTAATCTTAAAACTTCTCTTCTAATTCTGGCGAAGAAAAATGAGGATTGATTTCATGTTATGAATTAGAGAATTTTCTTGAAGTGGTAATGATTCTGCAATATTGTTGGGAATGCTAGAATTTTTGCATGTGTGTAAACCAGAATGCAGCTCATATCATGAGAAGAATTTGAGAGATGACACTAAATAACAATAAGGTGATTCCTTGATATTTATAAAACATAGCCCTAACGTGATGTTGTTGAAGCGGTGCTAGATCATAGTGAAGATCCCGGCGGAGAAGAACCAGGGGAACCATGAGTTAGGAGAGACTTAAATTAATGAGTGAAGAGAAGTAGGAGAAACTGCGGTGTGATTACTTCAATGGAGTTCAATCGAAGGTTTGTAAATGGTGATGGTTGCGTAAATCGGGATTAGTTGAGGATGATGGATATGAGTACTTTGAGAGCCCGGCGGATGGCGTTGAGGCTTAAATAGTGCCGTACTTAGGCCGCCCATTGGAGAGCCCAAATCCATAATTGGCCTAAGATACCATATATGTTACAAAAGGTGAATTCACAAGAAACCTTGCTTTCATTGATGTGTATTAACACAAAAGCGTAACAAGCATATCGGTAATAAGACTCGTCGACTAAACAAATTAGAAAAATATACATAATAAATAAACCTAGATTAATTAGAAAACTTTTTTTTTTTGATTGGCAACAAGAGTTTATTATAAACTCAATAAAGGGTACATTGACATAAAAGCTACAACCAAGCACACTACAAGGAGACCCAATTTGGCGAAATGCTGCCGCGAGGGGGGGGGGGGGGGGGGGGGGGGGTCCACCAAACATAGAATTTGAACCAACTAGCAGCCAAGAGCCCAACACTAGAAACCCAAAACAAACGACTATACTTAGAAGCACCAAAAACACCACCAAAACAAGAAGCAGAGGCGGAGCATCAACAAAAAAACCTCCTCAATAGGCTCAAACTCCAACAACAAACTCCATGAATAGGCTAAAAAACAAACTCCCTCAAAAGATCAAAAAAAAAAAAAAAAAAAACCTCCTACTTAAAAAGCTGAAGAGAGAATTAACAAGCAGAGAACCTCCTCTGCAAGTTAGCAAATTCATTTGCTTCCAATTCAATCATCTTTTTCAAATTGTGCACACCGTTCTCCACAAACTCTATACCCAATCTTCTACCAGCCTAGAAAACTTGAATAAATAACACATGATAAGAACAAATAGACTCGTTAAAAAGTATTACTATTTGGATTTAGTATATATTCCACCTTAAATTCTAATGAAGGACCAACCAATCCATGTCACTTGGCACGCTTATCGTCCTCTTAACAAAAAAATCACTTCGCCTCAATATATCAATATTTGTTTAATAAGAACAAAAAAAAAAATATTAGCACACATTTTAACTACTCAATCGGATCAATCATTCATTCCGAAATTACCATACCTAATTCGGCGCTGCTTTTATTGGCTTTTGTCATGTAACCCTCTTTTAGTTTTGGAGCCCTTTTTAGCTAGTTGATTGGAGTTATAATGTTCAGGTACTTCTAGCATTGGAGGGATCATTTAGAGATAGGAAAATAGGGGAATCAAATAAATCAATCTTCCAGGGGCAAGGATGCGTTAGTCCTACCCTTCCCCTGACCTATAGTAATGGGAGTTTTGTGCCTTATTTTTTTTATCGGGAGCAAGATTTTATTAGAACTCGACAAAAGGTACATTAAAGAAAAAGAGCCAAATCCGGCCAAAAGCACGGAAAAGACGAAAACCATCAAATCCAGCGAAAAACTGAATGATGGAAAAAAGAGAAGAAGAAACGGGGCAGTAACTTATGATCAAAGGTTAATGCAACAACAGAGCCCTTTACTATGTCCTTGTTGGCTTGCCTTTTATATTCCCTTCACACACCAATCCAGACACAGCCTTACGTTGGCTGCATCTCATTTTGTAAGTTTCTATGAGCATTATGCCATGGCTAATTCAGGGAGTAATGGAGGATCCATAAATTGCCGCTTATGGTTTTACATACAAAGAGCAACCCAAAAATGGCTTGAGTGACAGTTTATCGCCGGTAACAGAGCTTAGACTGCATCATAAAGTACTTATTCAAACCATACATAACATTCCGCCCTAGAGGATTGGATGTCACGGAATCATCATCCGGTTAAGTTTTTGAAGTTGTGGATAATCAAAGCTAGCATTTTCTTCCCCGAAGCAAGTTTCAGATTACGAAGCAAGTCCGTGGTCGGTAATGGACGGCTCAGATCACATAGTCGGCCATCGCCGACAACAAACGGCGGTGATCAGCCCAACATGTGTGTTGTTCCTAAAAGGACAGGGCCAACTCCGGATCCTAATAATAGTTACTTTTGTGAGCTAATTTTAAACAAGAAAAAATTCTGATCATCACCAAAAGAGTTCCCTGATTTCCTCCATGCCCATCTTATCCCTTGACCGAATCATCCTCCTCCTTTTATGCCTACATTTAAGAATCCACATTCCACCTTTAAAAAAAAATTCTGTTTTTGGAATTTCAACAAATACGTACAGTTTCCAACAAAACTTGTATTTCTGAAATCCCGTGATGTGCCAGGCAATACCCCAACCCTCTCCCTTTGGAGTCAGACGCCCACCGAATGGCATCGCCGACGCGACAAGGGTGATAGGGCTGTGGAATTGGATACCGATCCCAGGAATGCAGGAGGGGAGAAACCAAATGAAGAGATGGAGAGCCGCCATTAGACAGCTTGGAATCTGGTCATTAGCCTTAGCCGTGGCGGGGCCGGTCTCCCTCCATCTCCTTGATATATTCCTCTTCCGTTCGGCCGAACGAGCCCTGAATAAGGCAGCATGGTCATACGGTCCTTGGTTTACGGACGCCATAAACGCCTATATTTCGGTCATGTTGAGCCTGTGCTGTTGGTTCTGTTGGGCAGAATGGGATTTGTCCGATGTTGGTATCTTTGCTCGAAAGCCGGACCCTGCAAGGCTGTTGAGGTTTTACCTCGGCTATATCGTTCTAAACGTAGCGTGGGAGCCGATTGTGTTCGAGTTTGGAGCGTTCAAGCTTGGGCTATTAGTCAGCCTGATGAAGACGTGGATTGCGGGTGAGATTGCAATGATGTTGTTCAATCTAAATGTGACTGCCTTCCTAGTGGTTTGTATTGTTGTATTTTGGAACTCTACGATGGTCTTATGTAATCTCAATCTTTGGATGGATTCTAGTTAAGTTGTGGATCATGGAACTATTTTCATGTTCAATCGTAATCTTAAAACTTCTTGTTTAATTCTGGTGAAGAGAGGATCGATTTAATGTTTGAATTAGAGAAATTGCTTGTATTTTTGGACGTGGTTAAGCATTCTTTTTCTTTTTTGAATGGTAAAAAGAAATTTTTTTTGGACGCTGTTATTGCATTCATTTTGTTATTTTTGCATCCTGTTGATCTTGTGGTTACCGTAGTTTCTTGAAGTGGTGATGATTCTGACATATTGTTGGGAATGCTTCCTTCACCAAAATGCAAGATTGTTTGCATGTGTATAAACCAGAATGCAGGTCATATCAAGCCTAGAATTTTGAGACAGTATGACACTATAACAATTAAGGTGATTCCTTGATATTTATAAAACATAGTCCAAACGAGCTTCTGTTGAGGCGATGCCAGATCATAATAAAGATCCCGGTGTAGAAGAACGACGTGTGTCCCGAGTTAGGAGAGATTTAAATTAAGGAGCGAAGGGAAGTAGAAAAACTGCGTTGATGGTGACGATGACTACGATGCAGATTAATCGAAATTGGGGCAGCACTTGGGGGTGATTCAATCTCTCTAAGGGTGGGCGAGCAACAACTTTTGGATACAGCTAGTCCAGAATTATCTAATCCTTTTGTAGCTTTATTGTTTGGTTGTTTATGCTCTTGTAAGCTGTTTATTTATCGATTGAAGTCCTTGCCCTTGATATTGGTCCACAAGCCGTCATACTCATGCCAGAAATTTTCCATCCGTAGAGATTGAGGCTAGATTGTGATCTTGGGCTTTCTTGATTCCCGAACCACCAAAGGAAACGTTCATGTTAACAGCGCACTGCAGAACAGCATCGTGTCGGCCTCTTTGATTGGAGGTAAATACTAAATATGATGATCCGCTCATCAACACAGCTCGATAATGGACTATTAACGAATTTCAACAAATGTGAGATCCTCAACTGCAGAAAAAATGAACAAGCTGTCTTTAGCTACATGAAGATCAATGATGAGAGGAGTAGAGATATCATGACTGATTTCGGTTGTGGAATTCCAAGGTTCTCGTCTCACCCCAATAGCTCCGTGCATTCAACAACTCTGTTTTGACTTCGATCTATCAGAAATAGGAGGCTCGTCGCCTTGCCTACCTCCTTGTAAAGCTCTTGATAACTCTTAAATTCACCGAATCAGAAATTATACCCTTACTTACCGGGTCTGTTCCCAAGTCCGCTAACTTCACAGCAGTGCCTTCCTTATTCTAAAACTCCTAATTCGTCTCAAATCTTGACAAGTCAGAAATTATGCCCTTGTCTACTCGGTCGATCTGTTTAAACTCCTCAAAAGTTGCCCGTGAATCCCAACAAATCTCTCTCTCTCTGTGGTGTAGACTTTAATGTTTTGTTTTTATTGTGGGTAGAGCTCGACGTATGCCTCGTCCTTGTCCTTATTTTCCTTTGAATTCATAGACATAATGATGGATCCAGGGGTGGCTAGCGGCTGCAGCCGCCACTGCAATGATTCAGAAAAAAAAAAAAAAACAGAAGAAGTTATCGCAGTAGAAATTTTTATGTTACTGCCACCACTAAATGTCTTCCGTTAGTGATAGATTTCATACTCCCTCCGTTCCATTCCATTGGTCACCTACGAAACTACGTGCATTTTTCAAACTAAAAAATAATGTACTTATGAACATAATTTGTTCATCAATATGGATCTTGTTTGATAGATCTCATTGTGAACTTTTAAACGGTGCGGAAAAAATCCAAAAATTATTTTATAGATGCTTTATTTTTTAGTTTGAAAATTGCACGTAGTTTCGTAGGGGACCAATATTATGGAACGGAGGGAGTAAATAATAACCCATTTGTTGGTACTTTACGTGCATAAAAACTGTTTTTCAGAGACATGGTATTTCAATTTTTTAAGTCAATAGTACTATGGCATTCCACTAACAAAAAATTGTTTTTTCCAAAAATTGAGTCAAGTCATTCTCTCCCAATACATCACATAAAAAACTGTGAAAAACCAGTTTATTCAAAAAACTAACTTAGTGGAACACCCCCATTTATCATCCTTCTATTATTACGCACTACTACATACCCAGAAAACACACACAAAATTTACCCAGAAAACACATAGAATTTACCCAGAATTCACCCAGACATGGGCCATTGATTTTCATTTTCTGGGTAAAATCTGGGTGCCTGTTTCTAGACACCTAGACTTTCTGATTCAAATGTGTTACAATTGCCACCATGAACTCATGGTAAAATTTGAAAGAACCAACGCACTTAAGGTTTGACCCTAAAAAACCATCATTTCTGGTTTGGCAACCACCAATAAGCTTTATCCTTTCCAAAAGAATTATCCCAGAAAAGACAACTTAAGCTGTTTTTTCATACTGTTTCTTGGATAATTCTCAAACTAATTAGGTAAAAATCTTAAATTCTACCCAATTTGAATTACTCTCGTCAAAGCGAACCTATAATCACCAAAAAAATTGATGTAAAATTAACAAATGAAAAACAAATTGAATAAAGACAAAGCCAAAATTCTTAAGACTGGAACGTTTTATATGTCACAAAAAAAAATAGACATCATTTGAGAAGAGAAAAAAGGGACAAAACTTGGCCAAAGCGATTGACTATCATATTCGAAACTATAGGAGCTGGGGGGCGTGCTGCACAGCTTGGTGTTGTGCAGCGTGTTGTGCACCTGCACGGCGCGGCCGGCCGGCCACTTTTCGGCGATCCGAGACGTTCACCGGATAGCACCAAGCTGTGCAGCACGCCCCCCAACTCCGAAACTATAGGGGCGTCCGTGTCAATGGCCTGCTCGTGCGGAGCCCAAAGCCAAAAATTTCAGAGCCAAAACTTGGCCAACAATCGAACGAAATTGTAAAACCGCATAAATTGATTTTCACACGTGCTTTTTTTTTTTTCGTTTTCATTTACTATGCAAATATTTAATTATTAACCTTTAATCCTATTTTCCGTTATATTTAAAGATAAATGTGTATTTTTATTTGAATAAAGCTAAAAAGAGGGACTCGGGTTTTGTTCCGAGCTCAAAAATATAATTTTGACTGTACGTTCACTTTGTAGAGTTTAATGTGTATTATGTTTCTGATTGAGATCAAGTTAATGGAATATCATTTCACGATTTTCCTAAATAAATAAAAAATTTAGAGAGCTCAAAACTGAGGTCATTACGGGAATGTAATGACATAGGTCACTACGATGTACTTTTATTTGAATAAAGCAAAAAAAAAGGGACACGGGTTTTGTTCCGTGGTAAAAAATATAATTTGAACTGTACGTTCACTTTGTAGAGCTTAACGTATATTATGTTTCTGATTGAAATCAAGTTAATCGAATATCATTTCCTTAGTGAACAGACTACGATTTTCTTAAATAAATAAAAAAAATTCAGAGGGCTCACAATAATTAAGTTCACTGCGGGGGTGTAGTAGTGACTTGGGTCACTGTGAGGACTCCAAGTCCATATTTTTTTAGGCATACAAATAAAATTTCAAATCTAGTTCTTGATTTTTTTTCATCATAAATAGAAAGAAAAAAAGAAGAAGTATAAGTGTGAAAATCATTATCTATATGGTTGTCAATTACGTTACGTACGTTCAATTCCACTAATCAATAGTGACGTTTGGACTCCGAAATAACCGAGTCAAATTCTGATCTCCTATTTTTGCTCTAACAAATCCAACCCCATAGATCCTACTTTTCCTATAACACTTGCAAGTTATATATAAATTGACGCTCGGCTCTTCCCTAAATATACCCAGCAGTGCTCTCTCTCTCTCTCTTGATGCACAACACTTGCACAAACACCAACAGACGTGCGTCAGTGTACAAGTACAACAGAACAGCGAAACCGGGGCTGAGACCGGGGGATGCAGCTGAGGGTGCGTCGGTGTACAACACAAGTGCAAAAAGGTTCGAGTTCTTTATAATAAACCATTTAAATATGATTTTGCATTAATTTTTCTAGATAATGGTGAATATGATTTTGTCATGCATTTATAATAAACTCGAAAAATTAATTTTAGTTTTCATTATAAATTCATGACAAAACCATATTCTCCATTATTTCGAAAAATTAATGCAAACCCATATTTAAACGGTTGTATTATAAAGAACTCGAACCTTTTGCACTTCTGTTGTACACTGACGCACCCTCAGCTTCATCCCCCGGTCTCTAAGATGAAGTTAGAGATCTGTTCGGTGTGTACCTTTTTCTTTTTTGGAGTTCCATCGGAGGTCTGGCAGAACAGCGGTAAGGGAGAAGGTGGTGGCCCGTGGAGATCGTGGGTAAGGGTCGCAGAGAGAGAAGGGGGGGCTGAGTGAACAGAGGGGTTTTGACAGGAGGAAGTGATTAGATACAGGGGTGCGGCTTGGGGAAATTTGATGCGCTCACAATTTGACGACGTGTCATTTTCTCATTGGTGGGCAGAACATACGTAAATAAGTTTATCATATTCCCTCTACCACTTCTTTCCCAACACATTCGACAGCCCTTTTTCACATGCCAAATACAGCATTTTATTTGGATTTCGACGAGCGTTGGAAACTATTGGTTCGTGACCGAAGAAGGCTTGCAGGTTGTTGTATTTTTGTATTTCCTTTACTTTACTTGATTCATGCTTTTCTCGTTTTTTTCCCTAATAGTCTTTTATATTTTTTCAATCAGAGGAAGGGACTGCTCACTGGATACACATGCCAAACTAGAGCGCAAAAGTGACTGTGATTGCTTTTATGTAAGGGGGAAAGGCATTTTGGTAAGATCAATTTTTGTCCACTGGTTTTTGTTTTTTGCGTGGACACGGATGCCCCTATAGTTTCGAAGATGCCAGTCAATCTCTTTTTAATCTTTAATAATTTTTGTCATTTGGAAATACCATTTTAAAACCGTTTTGTGTTCGTGAAGGTCTACACACAATAAAAGAAAAAAACGAATGAAAACAGAACAAAACAAAAAAAGGTCTACACCATTCAGAAACTGGTTTGTTGGGATTCACCGGCGATGTTTGAGGCGTTTGGATGGGATCGACCCGGCAGACACTTATAATTGCAAACGTCTTCCAATTGGATGTCATTAGGCTCATGAATTTCGCGCCCTGCAAATCTTTAAGAGCTGATGCTATTACCCAAATGATAACAATTACCTGAATGAATGCTTCTATCACGAAGCGAATAGAAATTATCAGGTCTCGCTTTCGTCGAATCCATTGGAATTTTCTAACTTCCGTAATTACATTTTTTTGCTCCTCCGTATTCCCGTACCTTAGGGGCTTATAAAGCTTTGATTCTGGATTGCTAAGAAGGCTTTCATCCCACGGCCGGCGATTTCTCAATACGTTGTTCGCAGTCCTAGATAGCCCCATCATAGCTACGTGCGACTTGAATCAGGTGTTCAAGTAAAATATTTTTCTGTAGCTCGAGATATTTGGTGAATTTGAAATTTGCTTATGCTGACTAACTTCTGTAATCGACCTTGAATAGGAGTACACTTCACACGGATTTGAATATGAAGTATTTATTAAAAAAATAGCATTTAACTAAAAGAAGTAGAGAGAGAGAAAACATATGAAATCACATGTTGGTTAAACACATCTCGAGCTACAATAAAATATTTATCCGAACTCCCCAATTCAATTCGTAGCCATGATTGTACCATCATAGGTCTTTGACAAAGTCCTGGGAAGTCACCGGCCAGGGGATGACAGCCTTCTTAGCAATCCAGAATCGAACCTTATAATCCACCGGGAATGGGGATATGGAGGGGCGAAAAGGGCAATTATGGAAGCTCCAAAATTCCAACAAACAACGAAAGTGAGATCTGATTAATCGTATTCACTTAATGATTGATGCATTTGTTCTAGTATTTGTTATCGTTTTTGTAATAGCATCCTCCTCTCTTAAAAATTTGTGGGACTCGAAATTCTTGAGCCCGTGCACATCTAGTTGAAGATGTTTGTGAAAAATCAGGGTTCCCTAAAAATTTGTAAAAACCCTAACAGTATGAATGCGAACCACTAGTTAATACTACCAGCAGAAATTCACGCAAGCAATCAAATCCCACAACATAGAGATATACGTGGAAAACCCTAAATGGGTAAAAAACCACGGGAAGGAATCAAAACCACTATACTCATTGTGCAGTTACAGATATACCTAACCAAACGATGTAAATCCTCACTACGTTCTAAGTATCACCTGCCGAGTCACACGTACACTGCACCCAGTGATCTTGATCGCCAACGCCTTGAATCGCACAAGCCTTCCTTGGATACTTTCGGAATCCCACCAAAAGTATTCCCTCGAAATCACTTCTAGATTGTAGAGAACTTCTTGGAGATGAACATGTAGTTGTATGATTGTTCGATTGTTTTGAAACTCCAAGGTTATAATCACTCAATAGATGAAGAAACCTTTTTCTCTCTCTTCCCAAAAAGTGCGGCTGCTGTAAGTATGAGAGATAATGAAAAAACCCTAGCACATCGATATTTATAGAAGCTGTCCGCGCCTAACTTGCTTGACAGGTTGCTCGAGCAAGCCCTGAAGTTATTCTTGGCAGAAGAGTTGCTGGATATGTTGCTTGAGCAACTTCTGAACTAGTAAAATAACCTACCCAACTCACCACTAAAAAATATACTATCGCACTCTCAACCATTACATAAAGAGATGATTCCTTTCCACACCTAAACAGACACTCTAAAAAATAAAATTACAACTCGATGTAATTGTGTGTTTTGTCAAACGGAATTGCCAAAACAAAGAACTCCAGAACTTGGTCCTTACAGTTTGCAATTATAAGTTTCATAGCTCAATTGCCAAGAATTGAGATGAATTAGAGTTTTACAAAAAGGAAGGAATGGCTGTGAAGTTTAAGGCAAAAAGGAAGGCATTGCTGTGAAGTTTAAGGCATGGTTGTGACTTGCAAAGTTTGGGACCATTGGGGGTATGCCCGATAGTTACTTTTAGGGTTCCGGAAATAGTCAAGGTGCGCGCAAGCTAATCCAGACATTCGGTTATAAAAAAATTCATGGCTGTGAAGTTAGAGGACTTGGGAACAGAATCGGTAAATAAGGTATAATTTCTGACTTGGTGAATTTTTTAAGAGTTATAAAGAGCTTTACTAGGAGGTAGGCAAGGCTACGAGCCTGTTGGTACTGATAGATCAAACTCAAAATAGAGTTGTTCGATCTTAAATTTTCCTCGCATAGAGATATTGCGGCTGGTGAAACGAAAGCCTTGGAATTCTGCACCCGGAATCATTCATCTCTCTACTCCTCTCGATGTTGATCTTCATGCTTCTCCTATTCCTCTAAGTTAGAGATGTGAAAGAAGATCATCTTAGTATTTAAAAAGTAGACAAACATCTCACTCTTTTATAAGTAGTAGAGGTACTGAATCTTAAGTATCGAAATAAATAAGTTGTTTCATCTATACAAGGAGCTGAAAACTGACAAATTAAGTACTCAAATTGAATACTGAATTTATTAAGCTAATAAGTTGTTTGATATGTACTGAATCTTAAGTACCGAAATAAATAAATTGTTTCATCTATACAAGGAGCTGAAGTAATAAATTCACTAATTTTGTTAGTGAATTTATTCACTAACTTTGCCTTTCGGCCAGTTAACCAAAAATCCAAAACATTTGACATTTTTTAAAGAAAAGATAAGAAACTTTTGCAATCGAACATAAAAACAAAAAATATTAGATATTTTTAAAGGGAATGACAAGGAACTTTTGCAATCGAACATAAATAAAGACAAAAAAAAGAAGTGAAATGTCACTAATTTTTATAAATTCTAATTTTGAACATAAAATTCAAAAAACTAACCACCCCACCTCTGGCCGACCACTTCCGGCGACCAAAAAAATTAGTGAAATGTCACTAATTTTTACAAAATTCTAATTTCGAACGTAAAATTCAACAAAATCACATCTTACCTCCGACCGACTACCACCCACCTCTGGCCAACCACTTTCCACTAACCCACCTCTGTCGACCACTTCCGGCAACCAAAAAAATTAGTGAAATGTCACTAATTTTTAAAAATTCTAATTCCGAACATAAAATTGAAAAAAACACCACCCCACCTCTGGCACACTGCCACCCCCACCTCTGGCCGACCACTTCCAGCGACCAAAAAAATTAGTAAAATGTCACTAATTTTTTTAAGTTCTAATTTCGAACATAAAATTCAAAAAAATCAACTCCTATCTCCAGCTGATTATCATCCCACCTCCAACCAACTACTTTCCGGCGCCAAAAAAAAAAAATAGTGAGTGTACACTATACAGCCCTAATCCTTTATTCTTCTTGTACTACAAACTTACAATCACATTTCAAAGCCTTACTGTTAATCTATCATTTCACCTAGAAAGTAGAAAACACGCACCCAGATGTATACACTGTACAATACAACTATCGGCTATCCTATTTCACGAGGCTTAAAAAAAAAAGGTACTCCTATTTTCCATTTCCCTCTTCTGTCCCACAGGACACAACAAAGCTCATCTCTTCCAATCTAGAAAGATATGAAACTATCTCCCACTGAAATTCCTAAAAACGATGCGATGGATAATAATAATAGCAAGAAACTACTCCAAACTAAACAATAAAAGAACAAGGCACAAGATTTACGTGGAAAAACCCCAGAAAGGGTAAAAAACCACGGGAAGGAATAATGCACTAAATAAATGTGTGATTACAAGTAGACTTACTCAATGACCATGTATCCTCACCACGAATCCTAAGCCCTACTTTCCGAATCCACGTACATCACACCCTTGCATGATCGCCACAACTTGAATCCTCAAGCCTTCCAAAAGATTTGCCCTTTGAACTCCACGAAAGGACTTTGATAGAGAAAATGTTGTTGTTGAGGAATTAAACGCCTTGAAGATGATCACTAAGCATCCGGCCTTCAAAGATCTTCAAGGTGCATCCATCCAAAGAACTCTCCCAAGTATATTGTATCTGAATAGCTGCTCAAAAAGACTGCATTCAGTCACTCTTCAACCCTAATTGATTTCATTATATAGGCGCACATCGGTTGCTCAAGCAAGAACCAAGTTGCTCGAGCAACTAGCGAACAGGAGACTTGCTTGACGGGCTGCTTGAGCAAGTTCGGCAATACTGAATCTCACTAACGAACAGGTGATTTGCTTGACGGGTTGCTTGAGCAAGTTCTACAATACTAAACGGACTTTATTTGCTTCCAAAAATACCTGACTAAATACTACCGCGCTCACAAACATTACATATTGAAGTGATTCATTTCCACAACCTAAACAGACATTCTATAAATAAAAAATTACAGACTCGATAAAAATGGGATACAAATAAATGTGTGATTTGACAATGGGATTGCCAATCAAAACATAACTGAGCTTTTTAGGTTGGATACATAATTTAGGTAATCCTAAATCATGCAACACTTCAGTAATTGCAAATATATCAATCATACAAGTATGGAAACGCTTAGGATGTATTATATGCATTCACGTATCGAATGAGTATCGGTATCTGACACGGGTACTGTTCAAGATGAATCACTCTCGAAGTAGTTTCAGACTGAATAACGTATTTTTATTTTTTTTTGAAAAAAAAACGAAAGAAGGTTTCATTAATCAAGGTACAAGTACAAAGATTAAAAGGAATAAGAGGAAATGTGAAAGCATCTCAACGAGGTTGGCACCTTAATAAAGCATCCTATGCCACACTTTACCCCAAAGAAGTTGATGAGATATCAACAAGAAGACAAGCAAAAAGACAAAATCCACAATGCTAAAGCAGGTAGCACAAGGAAAAAGAATGATCAACATCATGTCCCTAGAATTCAATTTTGGATTCCAATATAACAAGAGAAGACAACAGCTACACTATGGATCAGCAAAAACAAGGAAGTAGCAGCTGCATACAGGAAATAGGAATAGCAACACAGAAACCCATCCAAAGAAATCATATAGAATCACAGAATTCATAACACAGCGACAAAGAAGCCAACCGCTGCAACACCAAACCAGACTTAGAAATTGAACTCAGATAACATTGCATAATCCACCTTCAGTTGATGAGTTGCAAAGGTGAACATATAATATTCCTAAGTTTGAACTAAGAAAACAAGACTAAGCACCTCAAGCTAAGAAGATGCAAAGGTAAGCATATTATATTAGTAGTATTAGGTTTCCACATTGAATAAATTTGGTTGCAATGCACTAATTTTAACCAAACATCGCAACTGACACACATTTAGTAACTATACTCAAATATTTGAGCACTTACATTCATATTTTTCACAAATGCAAGGGATTTCTAGCATCTAGCACTTATTTCCTAAACTTAAATACATCATTTCGGCATCAACTTAATATTCTAGTTACCAGTTAACAATTTGGCAACCCAGAATTGGTTTGAGCATTAAAAAAAATGTTTTTGGCCTTTAAATAATAGTTACAGCAGTATTTTCAGTCTTAAAAAGGCTATTTCAGCAACTCATTCCAATTTCTGCGCCAAAGAACACACTATTTCCAGCATTTATAACAAGTTTTTAGCATATAACAATGAAATTATGCATCTAAACATAAGTTACAACATATTTCCCAAACCACAAACATGATTTTGACCTTAAACTTTCATATAAACACACCCAAAGTAGGGTCTGAACCTTGTATTTTAATATTTGTGGATAGCGGTTCACAATTTTTTCAGATCAAGAGAAGAGAGTTTAAATACAAGACTACTTGAAGTCTTAATTACCAAGAAACAACTAGAGAACTACAACCCCAATTCCTTACAAATTGTAATAAACTCTCTCTCTCTCTCTCTCTCTCTCTCTCTCTCTCTCTCTCTCTCTCTCAAAATGAAGAACGTCAACAACTTCCATGATGATTCTATGCTTACTGCTCACTAGGTCAATACTACACGAAAATCGCATGAAATTAAATATATTGGTGTTTTTAACTTTGCATGACTAAAAGATGAGGAAACAATAATATAGGCTGAGATGGCTGAATTATTTAAGGCTGGATATCAAGAGAGTGAACATATCTTTAGGCGTCACTAAATAAATGCGGAGTGAAGAGTACATATTTACCTATTTAATGAGGTGAACTCCTCATGTCCATTGTCGAGGCAAGTTTATCGCAAAATGACTCTAGGCGATTTATTTTCTGAGTCAAAGCATTGGTGGTAGACTGCTGAGTGATGAGCTCCTCATTTAATTCTTTTGCCCTTCTTTCAGCCTTCTTTGCCCTTCTAATAGCCACCTTTGCCTTTCTATTAGCCATTTCTACCCTTTGATTAGCCTCGTCTGCCCTCCTTTCAGCCTCCTCTACCCTCTTTGCAAATTCTTGTAGTTGTACACGTGTGGCATGTGTTACCTTGGTTGATGTGTTGGGTCTCACTCCGTGGCCAAGACCAGGTACATATCCTATTGCACGACCAAGGACTTTGTCACATATTTGATATAGGTACATCACCTTTTGCCACATGCTGGTTCTTTAGTTCCATCATTTCCTTCTAAAAATGACACTATTGTAGTTAGTTACACTTTAGCATGAAAAAATATTGGTATTAGTCCATTACAAGAAAAATAGACGTACATAATTCTTTTTAGCACCATCAGAAGCCCAAACCCCTTCCAATTCAGCTCGCTTTCGGACCGTTTTCTCTTCTTCTTGTTTGGATGCTTTCCAAATTTAACCTCATTAGGGATAGCATCAATTAAGTTGCCTCAACACATCATCTCCGGATAACTCTTTTGGCCAGATCCTAGTTTCATGCTTGCCATTGAATTTATTACTTTTTCGCCACTTATGATCTGAATTCAAGAAACGATGGTAGCCAAGATAACATTGTTTTTGCCCATTCTTCAATGTCATTGAACATGTCTCAACATTGCAAACTGGACATGCTAATTTTCCTTTTGTGCTCCACCCAGATAGCATCCCATAAGCTGGAAAATCATTTATTGTCCAAAGAACCGCTGCATGCAATCTAAAGGTCTGCTTTGAATAAGCGACGTATGTAGAGACACCATTATGCCACAAATCTTTTAACTCATCCACCAATGGTTGAAGATACACATCAATGTCATTACCTGGTGAACTTGGTCCTGGAATAAGTGATGATAGAATCAAGAAAGGTTCCTTCATACACATCCATGGCGGCAAATTGTAGGGTGTAAGGATAACAAGCCACATACTGTATGTAGTGCTCATATTCCCAAATGGGTTGAAGCCATCGCTTGCTAGCCCAAGCCGAACATTCCGAGGATCTCGGCTGAGCCATTCATGCTCCTTATCAAATTCTTTCCATGCAATTGAGTCGGCTGGATGCCTTAATACACCTTTTTCCTCCACACGCGTTTCCTTGTGCCACCTCATATCAAATACAGTACTATTTTTCTCCTTATGTACAACCGCTGCAGCCTAGGCTTCAAGGGTAGGTATCGTATCACCTTGTGAGGAATCTTCTTGCCTGTTTTTGAAATGGATTTCCATCTAGAAGTTCCGCATATTGGGCACTCTTCTCGATTTTCGTACTCTTTCCAGAATAACGCACAATCATATTTGCATGCATGGATAGTTGTATAATTTAGCCCAAGGTCTCGCATTAAGTTTTGGGCCTCATAATATGACTTCGGCAATGTCTCACCTGTCGGAAGTGCTTTCTTGATTAAATCTAGCAGCATACTGCATGATTTGTTACTCAGCTTATGCATGGTCTTCACATGAAGCAAGTTGATAAGGAAAGACAACTTGGAAAACATTTTGCAACCTGGATACAATTCACAATCTACATCACGCACTAACCTAGTAAACTTTTCTGGTCCATCATCAAACACAGGAGAAGAATGGAAGTCAAATTCGTCATCTTGATCAGCATCCCTAATTTCCCCCGCCCATACATCCTCCAATATGTCATACACAAAGTCTCGGTTTGGTTTTTTTTGTGTCCCACAGCAGCAGAATGATCATTGTTGCTGCCACTAGTGAATTCAAAGGACTCACCATGACGAAACCACTGAAAGTGACCTTGAGTCATCCCATGTATATAGAGATGATCTTCCACAACATTGAATTCCCGAAAATACATGTTATTGCACCTGTGACATGGACATCGAATCTTCTCCTTTCCATTTGCATTCGTTTTCGCAAATAGTATGAACTGCTTCACCCCATTTATGTAGCTCCCACTGTTGGGAGTGAAGATAAACCAACCGGTAGCGTTACCATAGATTTGGTGTAGCGCTACCATGGACCTAATTTCGGAACAGAGAGTTCTGGAGCGCTACAGGTGTTTACCTGTAGCGCTACCGCGAGCCTTAAAATTGTTTTTTAGGGTTTTGGCCGGCTGCGTGTTTTGGTAAGATCGTGTATCACTTTTCAGAGCGTGAAAAAGAGAGAGAGGCGAGAGAAAACCAATCTCAGAGAGATTGTGAGAAGACTTGTACTCCTTGATTCGATTTCATAGTGGACTGGTGTGGCTCCCGTGGTTTTTCCTCACGTTGAGGTTTTCCACGTATATCTTGTGTCGTGCTTTTTTTCCTGTTTTCATTACGCACTTATTTGCTTGCTTTTTCCTGTGATTCATTGTTCCCAAGATCCGTAGGGGCGTTTGCGTTGTAGGATTGAACAGGTGTTCGGCGTTAATCCATAACACCCACACCATCTATTCTTAAGATGTATCCAACTCTTATCCATTCTTGTGACGCTACAAAGATTAATGTAGTGAAATCACATGTAAAAGAAAAATTCACAACGAGCTTAAGATTAACTAACTCAAATATGTGGGAGTAGGAGGGAATGTACAATCAACTCTATTTTTCTACAATGTCTTTAGATAATCCTGTCCTTTTCCTACTTAAAAAGGAAAAAAAAACACACCGATCAATGGAGCTTAAACTATTTAGCAATATGAACCAATTCTTGTGGTGATTTGTTCAACGATATCTCACACGTACACCACCACAAGGGAATTAGTTAGACCAACTTGCTATATCTGTAACATTACAAGCATGTATGGTGACACATAATGGGGAATCTGATGTGAGTTACTCACACATTGACCCTTATTTTTTCCCCCGAATATGAGCATTAATTAAATTTCATATACGTCATGGCTAGATATCCAATGATTGGTGGAAAAAATACGATCAATCTCCTACAAAATGACAAATCGTTCACTAGGCACTTAGTAAATCCATTTCTTTTGTGTTACCCCAGTAAAAAGATGTTCTCATTTTTTGCTTGAATAAAGGCTGTTGTGGTCATAACGTGCACTCGCTGTAAATGGCATAGAACGGTCAGTAACAAAGTTGGAAAAAATTGCTAAAAAAGAGAGTAATCTTGTCCTTTTCGTACTTAGAATATGAGCCTCAAATTAAATTAAATATTCGTTTTGGCTAGATATCTGATACTCAATTACCTACAAAACGAAAATCATTCATTGGGTACTCATAAATCCATTTCTTTTCTGTTACTCTAGTAAAAAAAATATTCTCCTTTTTTGTTCGAACTAGGGGCAGTTGAAGCACATGTTGTTCATAGCTTAAGAGTCATTTATGTCTCGGGGTAACAGCATGTGCTTCATTTTCAACTTCCTCTACAGGCGCTGGTTCTTTTTTGTTGACTTTTAATTATTTGCAGCTTTTCCATCAATGAAAAAATTAATCAGAAACCGAGCATGTTACGCAAATTTGAGCCCAATATCATCTTTCTAAACATAACTTGGAATATCCACTAAAATGGAAAACAAAAGGTCTCGCCTCACATATTCGGGTGAAAACTTGCTTATAAATGCATTTTTAACTTGTTTTTTTTTATAGCTTCCTAGGAAAATCTCACTATCCATTAGCGAGGGGTCCGTAAAAAGCCAAGGCAACATTTGGGTTAAAAAATTGAACTCTAATCCATTCTAGAAAGCATTTCATGATCTGAAGTAAAAAAACACCCTACGTACAAAGCTTATGAACGCCGCCCAACGGTATAGGCTGATGAATAAACATGGCAAGATTCTTAACTATAGCATTCAAGTCATTTATCTATGCTAGTATTGACAGCAGATATGTGCAAGATTATTAAGGTTAACAGACTGTAACATGAATATCACCACACACCTATTCCACGATTCCCTATTTTTCCTTCCATTTGAGACAAATTCAGCAAATTTGCAACAATAACCTAGAACTCATAACCAAAGTTAGTTTGAAACTATGTGATTCGTAGATATACGTTCTTTTCTTTTTTTCAAAGATTCCAGATCGGGGGACCCTATTCCATCCCCGGTCCCCAATTTTGGGAACTTTTTACTATCCCCGCTCCGTTCCCCACTAGGGATATTAGACAAAGACCAGGGTTGTAAAAGAGCCGAATCGAGCCGAACCCTACTAGGTTCGGGATCAGTTTGGTAAGGTATTGATTGGGCATGAGTTCGGCTCGGGTTCAATTCGAGCCTAGATGATTGAGCTCGAGTTTGGCTCGTTAAAAATTTTCAAAGCCCATGCTCTGCTCATTAAACTCAAAAGAGTTAAACCGAGCCGAATTTAAGGTCAAATTTAGGCTTGAAATTAGGCTCATATTCAGGCTCGAAATTAGGCTCAAATTCAAGCTCGAACTAGGAGAATACATAACAAGGAAGAAAACACTAAGAGCATGAAAAGATTGGAAGTTCTCATAGTAACTGATCGTGTATAATTTGGGTGATCAAATTATTACATATACCCCTGAACTATGTCATATTTGTAAATATAATTATATATTTTAAGTCTAGGTTCGTGAGCCTAACCGAGCCAAATACAACAAAGCTCATTTTCGGCTCATTTATGTATCGAACCTAAAATTGAGGTTAAAGTTCGGTTCGTTTACTATACAAACTGAATTCGAACGAGCTTTCACCAAATCGAGCTCCGGCTCAGTTCATTTACAGCCCTAACAAAGATAAGGGGCTAGGGCCACAAACTGATCTAAGGGGCCTTTTGTGATTTTAGAAATCTCAGAAGAAATTTGTAACATGCAACACAAAATATCATCAAATCCCCAAGTTTGAACACGTAATCTTACTCTTGCCAACACCAACAAGAGAAAATAACAAAGGAATATTAACAAATAGGCACCGAAGCAACAAAGAACAAAACAATCTGGGCTATTCTCTCACTATCAAGAGTAAATTAAAGAAATGATTGTTAATATGGCACCGAAGCAACAAGGAACAAGACAATCTGGGCTATTCTCTCACTATCAAGAGTAAATTAAAGAAATGATAACTTGAATAAAGAAAAGAGAAGGAATCACCTCCAAAGTTTATTGTCACAACATCAATAATAGAATACTCGAACACTTTTGCTTTGTTGGAACTGGAATACCAAAGAGGCAAAGAGCGTAGAACTCGACGAGAACTCCTCGATCCGGCGCGCGACCTCCTTCTCGTTTCTCACACTTGTTTCAGAAACCTAGGTTTCTCTGTTTAAATTTGGTGTTTATTTTTTACAGGAAAAAGTAAGGGATGTTTGAGAGCCTCATTTTCAGTTTTTCATTTTTGACTTTTTGGCTTTTTGGTTTTTTGGATTATGGTTGTTAAGAAATATTGTCCCACATTGCCTAGGAGTGGAATGGGTGATCACTTAATATATGCTGGGACCTCTCCACTCATTGCCAATTGGTTTTGAGTTGGATATAAAGTTTTTCACATTGTATCAGAGCAGGGCCTATTCCACTCCATATTTAAAAAATAAAATAAAAAATAAATCGCAATCCCACACCATGAAGACAGACCAGCAAAAAGGCTGCACGATGATAGGACCCAAAAAGTGGCCACACGTGAGGGGATGTTAAGAAATATTGTCCCACATTGCCTAGGAGTAGAATGTGTGATTACTTAATATATGCTGGGACCTCTCTACTCATTGTCAATGTGGAAACTTTATATCCATCTCAAAACCAATTAGCAATGAGTGGAGAGGTCCCAGCATATATTAAGTAATCACCCATTCCACTCCTAGGCAATGTGGGACAATATTTCTTAACATCCCCCCTCAAGTGCAGCCGCATTTGAGGTCTGTCACGTGTGGCCACTTTTTGGGTCCTATCATCGTGCAACCATTTTTGCTGGTCTGTCATCGTGGGTGTGGGATTACGAATTTTTTATTTATTTATAAATGTGGAGTGGAATAGGCCCCGCTCTGATACCATGTGGAAAACTTTATATCCAACTCAAAATCAATTGGCAATGAGTGGAGAGGTCCCAACATATATTAAGTGATCATCCATTCCACTCCTAGGCAATGTGGGACAATATTTCTTAACAATAGTCAGAATGTATTTTGAATCTGATAGAATTGTTTGGGAGAAATGTGCAGAATACATTTTGCAACAAGAGTAGTGTTTGGGAGAATGGTGATGAAAATGAATTGTGGATGAGTTGTTTACCATTTTGCCCCTGTTTTTTTATTATGATATTAAAAATGTGTATAAATATCATTTTTAGCATTTTTAAAAAAATTATATTGGGAAACAAATTAGCAATCCATTTCTCGGGGAAGGGAAAAAAAACATACAAATCCTATTTCTCTCTCCTCACCATGATTTAACAAACTTTCAGGAAAAGAAAAAAAAAAGAAGAATAATAAGAAGTTAAGTGGTACATATCTGCTCTCTCTCTCTCTCTCTCTCTCTCTCTCTCTCTCTCTCTCTCTCTCTCTCTCTCTCTCTCTCTCTCCTCACCATTCATAACCCAAAAGGGCCAAAACCCATCTTCTTCCTTATTTTTTGCCAGTCCACAAAACCCAGACCTTTCCAATCAAACTCCAAAACCTTTGAATCTCCAATCTAAACCCAAATCAAACTTAAAAAACTTCATTTCAAGCCCTAATCTACCCACTCCACCTCTACATCAGAAAATCTTAACCTAAACCCCAATGGCAGGAGGCTTGCCTTTCCTCCTCCTCTCTCTCTCTCTCTCTCTCTCTCTCTCTCTCTCTCGCTCGCTCTGTGTCGTTTCATGTGTGTGGTGGAAAAGGGGGAGGAAGAGAAGGGTAGGAATGGGAGAGGAAATTGAAGAGAAAGTGAAAAGGAGAAATAGAAATGGAAAATGAGGTAATAACCAAATTCTGATTTTTGGCTTAGAAAGTGAAAAACTGAGAATCTATTTTCTGAGAACCTGTTTTCAGTTTGGGCAGCCAAACATGGAGAAGTTGATAATGAGAATGTGAAAAGGAGAAAACACAGCGCCCAAACAGGCTCTAAAAGGGAGGAAAAAAGGGAAGGAGGGAAGGCGCAGGAAGTTGTTGAGGGAAATAATTTCCTGTGAAATTGCCCTATTATGAGGAAATTACACGATTGCCCTCTTATCAATTTCTTAAAGTTAATTGTTAGTACCAGACAAGTAACATGTCGGGGCACTTTTGTCAATTTCGGGTGTAGGAGATATATTTATATATGGGGCACAACATTTAACGCAACAATAATTGAAGCGCCATGCTAATAATCGGAACCGTTCAATTTGTTTAAAACTTGTTGTTAGGAGTACCCATAAAAATCCAACTCATTCAGATAATGTTAAGGACTTGATCGACTTGATCTACTCATGCAGTTTTTATCCTATCAAATTTTGAGACAAATACCGGTCATACCCTTACCAATATCTGAATAAGTTTATTTTTTTAGTACTCTTAGAAACATGTTTTAAATAAATTGAAAGGCTCCGAACATTTCTGTGGGCTCCAAAATGGGTGGTTTGCATTCGATGTGTCAAATTTGTCTCCAGAACCACTCCTATATATATTTGATTAAGTACGTTATTTTATCTGAATAGGTTTTTCTATGCTGTTTTTAAGATAGAAAAGAATGAATAATAAAAATTAATGCATAGTAAAAGTTAATAAAAAATAAAAACACGAAAAAAGAATTTTGAGTTTTGTCGAATTCGCTTGTCATTAAGTACAACTTATGGAATGAAAGGTGTTTAACAAGGGCAGAGATAATATCCGATCCCCTCGTGGAACTGGACTATTCTGATAAAATAAAGTACTTAAGGCATAGTTTTCCAAAAGATTTTAGCAATCCAATTGCTAAAATCACCATGATTTTAGCAAATGAATTCAGCAGGTGCTAAAATCATGGTTTTCAAATCAAAAAATGAAGTGGTTCCGTGTATCGTTTTTCGATTTTTTTCACATCAAATTAAAGTACTCCTCGTGTACTTTAGTTTGGTTTAAAAAATTCAAAAAATAATACACGAAAACACTTAATTTTTTTATTTGAAATACCATGATTTTAGCACCTGCTAAAATATTTTGGAAAACTATGCCTTATAGATTTATTCACTTTCAGCGGCACCCATTTGCAATTTCATCGTGGGCTTAAAAGAAACTTACCCACACATACAAAAATTCAATCGTTTATGCAACAAACGAAAAAGATGTTGCTCAATTTTTTTATTTTTATTTTTGGCTCAAACGAGTTTAGAAAACCCCTTCATCGGGATGCAGATTATAATAGGAGGATATTTTTCGTCCAATCAAAAGTCTAATTAATGATAGGTGTGTGATAGACAGTTTTGATAGCAAAAAAGACCCCAGGCAGGGCTCATGAGGTGCTTTATAAGGCTTTAATGCCTCCGAAATCATCAACGTTTTCTGATTAGCAGGTTATCAATATTCAATGATTTTCCAATTTGGTGAAAATGATGGATTAAGTAAAACACGAAATGACCATCATAAAAGTATACTCGACAATGACCTTTAAAACTTATACATCCAACTTGTTTGATAGTAAACTAAATCATATGCAATAGGTGAATGTATAGTAGTAACACAACCACGGCACAATTATGACGGTCGAGCTTGTTGATTTCGTTTTGCTTATTGATTAAATAATTCATGTAAACATTTGGCTCCCTCGATTAGAAAGCCCCTTTACCAGGACACAATTTATAGTAAACTAAATCATGTGAAATAGTTGAATATAGAGTAGCCACATGACCGTGATGTAATTATGATGATCGAGATCGATGACTTCATTGTGCTTGTTGATTAAATTATTCATGTTAAATTTTGGCTCCATTGGGTTTAGAAAGCCCCTTCATCATGACGCAATTGGTAGTAAACTAAGTCTTGTGTGGTAGTTGAACGTCTAGTAACCATACGACTGGGACATAAATCATGACAATCAAGATCACCGAATTCGTTCTGCTTGTTGATTCATATTTTTGGCTTGATCGGATTTAGAAAACACCTTCATCTAGACGCAATTTATTACGTAGCAAAATGATATTTCCCATCCAATCATGTGTCTAACAATTTACACGATTAACTTCAGTCCTGGTACGAATTATCTATTAAAACATGAATTGATATTTTGCAAAATTTAAACAAACTCTTAAAATATAATATTTTTATGATAAAGTTAAATATTTTTCTGTAAAAAAATGGTTGCAAACCAATAATATAAAGTTAACATATATTTTGCGACCCAACATCCTAGTCACTTAAACATTTGATATAGAGATATAGTGCAACCATGTTGTTCTTGGTCGCAAAATAATCATATGTTGGTCGCAGTAATTTTTTTTTCAACATTTTAATGCGACTAGAGACATTTTGGTTGCAAAATGAATTTATGTTGGTCGCAAAAAGCTTTCCCGCCAGTAGCAAAAATTGGCGCCAAGTAATAGGCGACCCACTTTTGTTGACCAGCTCTCTTAGTCGTTATTTGTAACAGCTTTCCACTAATAGCGACCAAGTTAGCATACAGTTGCTAGAAACCATGCTAAAAGTGACCAAATTTTGTTGGTCGCAAAAAATTAGTCGCTAACTAAGCAATTTCTTGTAGTGAGATAAATGTGGAACAGATAATTGGTGACAACTAAATGAAATTATATTAAGATATCTCATTTGAGTATAGAGGAAATGCATAAGAAAAAATGAGTTTTGATCCATTGGATGAAGAGACATGTTTAGCACCAACCCATTTTCGGGTGAAGAGATTTTTATCCATATGCTAGTTTGAATCAATGATCAATGAGACTGTTCTTCTTTCTTCAAATACAATAGGAAAATTATTGAATTGAATTGAATTGAAGTTGAAATGGTATTGTATCCCATGATTGGAACACGCAAATAATAAGGGTTGTATATTAGGTAAAACCTAAGTGTTGTGTTGATCCATTTAAAATACGTTCAGCACAAAATTGAGTGAAAATTTTGTTTTATTCTTAAGTTGGAACATGTGATTGGATTCCTATTTCCAATTGTTTTGATCTATCCTTAAATAGCTAGATTAGATATACTATACCCAAATTTGAAATTAAAATCCTCACAATCTTTACCATATGGATTATGATTTGTTCAAAATGTTTCTATATTTGACGAAAATTATCACTTAAATAAAGGGTTAATTTTAAGTGTTATCCAAATATATAAGTTGTAAAGTTAAAAACTAAGAAGTTAATTGTATTGGCCAACTATTCCATGCCATTTGTCACATCCACGTTCGTCCTCGTGAAAAGTCATTCTGCAATACTATATAAGATCAAGGCACACAGTCGTTTGCATGTCATAAAAATTACCTGAAGAAGCTTCTCATTTATTGCCTAGAGCCTCTCAAAGTTAGTTGCCTCCAAATCTAGATATAGGTTGAGTGCCACAAACCACACCATGTCCCTCGGTGTGTTGTTCTGCAGATTGCACACAACAATTCTCTCCATTATCATCTCTATCCATGTATAATTCTATAAAAATATAAGGGCTAATCCTAATTCTGTTGATGCTGTGGTTGATGATGTGGCTATTGTTGCTATGAATGTGATTTCAAATTCTGCTACTCAAAGTCTTTTCAGAGGAGTCTATTGCCCTTATTGTCTCATATTTGTTATTGAGGAGTGTTCATTGCCACTATTCAAACCTTGGAGCTACTGTTTGGATTGATTCTCTTGCGGCTGCTACTTGAATGTTGTCACTCTGCCCAGATGATGTCTTTCTTACCTGTTTGAATGTTGATTCAATGCTGATGTTGGATCTAGTATGGCTGGGAATTCTAGTGTGATAGATGTATTTCCCCATGGTTGCTGCTATATGAGTTCAAGTTTTATGTCATTTGCTTGTTGTTGCTGCTGCATTGGAGGTATATTGCTGCTAATACATTGGAAGATGATATGGCTGATATTTATCACTACCTTATTGCTGCTTCATTGGGAAATTTTAAGTGCTATGAGGAACACTAGTGGAAAGCACAGCAATCTAGTGATTTGTTGCATATGAGAATTGATTTCTCTTTTCTTCCTTGTTCGGTTGACTCCTAGTTAACCAGTTATTTTCCCCCTTTGGGTCTGTGGCTGCAAATGATTGTCGCAGGATGGGGTGCCAACATTGTTGGGATTTCTCCTTGCGTTGTGATGCCTTTACCTTGGCCCCTTTTAATCTTTGTAATGGGTTTTCAAAGATTAATAAAATCCTTTCCTGCTATTCAAAAAATAATAATTCTATAAAATATACATATAGAGTAGAAAAACTCCAATCATATAGTATTAAGCAATAACCAAAATCCAATCATCAACACTAATACCACATAAGCAGCAGCAGAGCATGAGCATACCGAGCATGTACAGACGCTAGTCATATTCTGTCTGATAGACCTTAGCATGCTTCCTTCAGTCATTAATGGCGCTAGTCATTATCATCTCATCAGTAATCCCGAAATCAATTCCCAGTCTAGTGCCAACTTCTTTAGACCGTTGAAATTCATCGAGTAGCAGAGTTTCTTCATAATTATTGCTTCCTTCAGTCAATTATAGAGCCATGGGCTCAGCCAACTTTGGTGTTGCTGAAGAATTAATTGAATCCTCCACAATTAATTGTCCATCTGCCTCAGCTTTTTCTGTTGACTTGAACCCAATTTGTTGAGCTGTTGCTGAAGAATTAATTTCTGTTTTTAAATTTTGAATCCTAAATACATTTGAAATTTTAGCTTCAAATGGTACTGTTAACATCTCTTCTGTCTTTCAATTTTTTAGGGGGGCCTAATATATACTTTTACCTCGTGCATTAAACGGGTCAAACTGTTACGGTTAATACTTGTGACTTTATTTTTCCCTGGAAATTTTATCAACACAACACTTTGTATGACACTAGTTTTAAACAACAAATGAAAGAAATGCGGACTATCACCAAAAGAGTTCCCCGATTTCCTCCATGATCCTCATCTTATCCCTTGACCAAATCCTCCTCCTCTTTTGCCTACATTTAAGAATCCCACTCCACGAATTGGGGGATGGTGCTGTCCCTTAAAGGATTCCGTTTCTGAAATCTTGTTTCTGGAATTCCAAGAAATACAGTTTCCAATAAAACTTGTGTTTCTGAAATCCGGTCATGTGCGAATCAAAAACTCAACCCTGTGGCTGTCCCCCTCGAGTCAGACACCCTCCCAATGGCGGTGCCGACACGACAAGGCCAATACAGATGAGGATTCAGCCACCGTTGCCAAGAATGCGGAAGTGTAGAGACGAATTAATGAAGAGGTGGAGAGCCACTGCTGGACGGCTTGGAATCTGGTCATTTGTCTTAGCCGTGGCGGGGCCGGTCTCCCTCCATCTCCTGGATATGTTCTTGTTCCGTTCGGCAAAACGGGTCTTGATTCATGAGGAAGCTAGTTCATACGGTCCTTGGTTTATGGATGCCGTATACATCCATATGTCGGTCATGACGAGCCTGTGCTGTTGGGTCGGATTGGCAAAAATGGATCGGAAGCCGGATGGCGCAAGACTGTTGTGGTTTTGGCTAGGCTATATCGTTCTAAACGTAACGTGGGACGGGATTGTGTTCGAGTTTGAAGCGTTCAAGGTTGGGCTATTAGCCAGCGTGATGAAGACGTGGTTTGCGGCTGCGATTGCATGGATGTTGATCGATCTAAATGAGACTGCTTCCACTTACGTTGGTTATGTTGCATGTTGGAACTTTTTGGTGGTCATGATGAGTCTTAAAATTTGGAAGGGATCTGGGTACAAATAAGTTGTGGATCACGGAACTATTTTCTTGTTCAATCGTAATCTTAAAACTTATTTTCTAAGTCTGGTGAAGAGAGGATCGATTTAATGTTTAGAATTAGAGAAATTGCTTGTGTTTTTGGACGTGGTTATTGCGTACTTTTTCTTTTTTGAATGGTAAAAAATAAATTTTTTGGACGCAGTTATTGCATTCATTTTGTTATTTTTGCATCTTGTTGATCTTGTGGTTACCGTAATTTCTTTGAAGTGGTGACGATTATGCCATATTGTTGGGAATGCTTCCTTCACCAAATGGTTTGTTCAAATCTAATAGGAGTAGAATCAAAATGCCAGAATGTTTGCTTGTGTATAAACCAGAATGCAGCTCAATTCAAGGGAGGAATTTTGAGACGTTATGACACTATAACAATTAAGGTGATTCCTTGATCCTTATAAAACATAGCCCTATCATAGTGATGATCCCAGTGGAGAAGAACCACGGGAGCCACGAGTTAGGAGAGATTTAAATCAATGAGTGAAACAAAGTAGAAAAAAATGTGGTGATGACTATGGTGGAGATTAGTCGGAGGTTCATGAATGGTAATGGGGGCGTATATCGGGATTAGTTGATGATGATGGATATGAGTATAATTTGAGTGCCTGGCACATGGCATCAAGGATTAGGCAGTTAGGCCGCTAGTCGGAGAGAGAAAATCGATATGGCCTCTGATACCATGTTATGAAACGTGACTTCACAAGAAGCCTTACTTTCATTGATGTGCATTAAACAAAAGCGTAACAAGCCTTTATATAGGTTATCACAAAACTTGTTGACTAAACATATTAGAAAAACAAACATAACAAGGAAACTTGAATAATAACCCAGCTTAAATAGAAAAAAAAAAATCCAATTGCAATGCTGTCAAATAGACTCTTCAAATTACTCATCTAAAACAAACCTAGCTAAAATGCTTTAATTAGGGAAAGAAAAAAAAAAAGAGGGAGAGACTTTTTGAGCTAAGATTTTTCGGATTTAGGATTTGAGAATGATTTATATGATGGAATATTTCAAATGATATTTCACATGATACTTTAAGGGAGCTGATTTTGGGGCTCTTTTTTTTTATGCAAGCACTCCAAAATTTAATGAAGTTACAAAACTATCTTTTTCAAAATATAAAAGTTACTAGAGGCACTCCGCCCCAAAATGATCTTCTCATTTACTTGAGGCACTCCTAACGGAAATATGAACTAAAACCTCTCTCCATTGGCAGCGGATCCTCTGTCTGAAGCTTCTTTTCTAACACCTCTATCCCACGCCCTTAGTGCTGCCATGTCGCCCATATTTCCCCTCCATTATACCCGCCAACTCTGTTAATGGCATTGTTAACTCAAGACAATTGTCACGTTTTTTTTTTTTTTTGGTTTTGCAATATCCTTTGGATAAAAAAAATAAAGTATTTCCAAGTATAATTTTTTATTTTTGTTTGCACCAAATTAAAATTGTAGTAGAGATCTTTCTTTTGATGCGCAAAAATTTTAAAAATTATATACGAAAGTATTTTACATTGTTGGTTTATTGAGGTTGCTTTGTACTATCCTTCGGATCAAAAAATAAAGTAAATCTGCGCATAATTTTTTATTTTCTTTTGCACCAAAATAAACTACCAAAGAGATTTTTAATTCGATTTGAAAAAATTTAAAAAAATTTATACGAAAGTATTTTACATTGCTGGCTTGTTGGGTTTCAGTTATTTCGTACAAAAATTTTCAATTTTTTTAGCAATGAAAAAAAATAAAAAATTATGCACGCAATTACTTTATTTTTTTATCCGAAAGATATTGCAAAGCCAACTCAGCAAGCCAACAATGTAAAATACTTTCGTATACATTTTTTCAAATTTTTTCGCACCGAATTAAAGATCTCTATTAGTAGTTTAATTTTGTGAAAAAGAAAATAAATTTTTTTGCGCAAAAGTACTTTATTTTTTTATCCGAAAGATATTGCAAAATTGCTCAACAAGCCAACAATGTAAAATACGGCCCAGATCTATCCCTCTCTCTCTCTCTCCTCTTTTTCTCTCATTTCTCTCTCTTAATCCAGGCCGTCAAAAAAGTATTTTGGACGGCCGAGATGTGCACTCGGGCACCACGTAGGATGGTGCCCACTCGGCACTGAAAAACTCCTCGTTAACAGAGGAGGAAAAGGAGAAGAGTAATTTTTTTTGGAGTGCCTGAAGTAAATTATAGAACTTGCAAAAGGGTAGTTTTGGAAAACCACTATAGCTTGGATCCCCTCCATCAATTTTTGGAGTGCGATTTATATCTCACCATTGAGATAATACAACACATCTGTGAACACCCCGCGGAGCGATGTGTCCACGAAATTGAAGTTTGATTTGGAAAATGGTTTTGATTGATTGAATGGAGTCGCCACCCGGATTTGAGGACTTTACCCGAGAAACCATTTGAAAAATGACTCTTTTGCCCTTGAAATGGAAAATACTTTACCGGTCTTTAAAATGAGATTTCTCGGGTCCGGAAGCTAGGTTACGTGAGGGGAAGGAATTCAAAGCACCCCATACGCCCGGCATATTTGCCGGTCTCTACTAAATGTTTAAAAGATTTTGAAAATGTTGTTTAAATGGACTTCAAACTCAGATTCATGTGAGAGCATGGCAAATACATCAAGAATATCAATGTGATATGAATGAATGCTTGTGCAAAGTGTTATGAGTGGATGATTCATGTAGAAGAGATGCTAAAATTTCACTAAATGCCCTCAAACTGCCTCAGGATGTCTCAGAAAATGATCACAAGTACCCAACACATCACACCTGGATTGCAACGGGGCACCTGGATTAAGCAGATCCAGGCGCCTGGATTGAGTCCAGGCGCCTGGAAAGGGTCAATCCAGGCGCCTGGATTGCCTTCCAGACAGAAAACTCAGAACTTCATTTTTCACAGTAAACTCCAGATGCAATGTATTTGACTGATTTACACACACTCTAAAAGATGTTTAGAAACACAGTAACAAGCATGGACCTCAAACTCAACTTAAATGCATGATATGAACTTAAAAGAGACTAGATTTTGGATGTTTTGATAATGAGATACTCCAAATAACCATTATGATGAAGATTGAAACATGAGGCATGATTAATCTAAGATCGATGCAATCAAATGATATTCCATAAACTGAATGAAATGCAAAAGAAATCAGAAATCATGATCATGGGGAGGGAATCCAGGCGCCTGCATGGAGTGAATCCAGGCGCCTGGACTCAATGCAGGCGCCTGGAAAGTGATGATCCAGGCGCCTGGATTGAGTGCTGATGCACAAAACAGACTTCTTTCTGGTGTGTTTTGAACCTCTCCCAAGTTCTCCACTAGTATAGAGGACTAGCAAGAACCTGGTTAAGTCCCCCTCAGGGCCTTTTTGAACACTTTGGTAGAAAATCTACCTTGACAAGCTTGATTGATGAACTTTGGTTTGATCTTTTTTTGAAGGATTTTTGGTAAGTGAATGGGCTGGACTTTTGTTTATGGAGGTGTAAAGGGTTGATTGTAGGTGGTTTGATTGGGGGTTTGATTGTGGATGATGAAAAATGGGTAGAATCAAGTAAGTATGTGGGGCTAGGAAAGGGGAAAATTGGGTTTTGATGGATGAAACAAAGGGAGATAGCTTAGGATCAGAATTTCTGGAGGTATTTCAGCAGCAAAACAGTAAGGAAAATGAGGGGAGAGCTGATCCTCCTCAATGAGAGAGATGAGGGGCTTTATATAGGCAAAGAAGGGTTCAAAAAGGGCCATTAAGTTGGCTTAGGGGTCAAGGTTAGGGGGCAATAGGGTACTCTATATTCCCTCCACTATTTTTCTGCAGAAAATCCCCAAAGAATCCCCCAAGACGCTCCTCCCCACTCACTTGAACTTGGGCAGCAAGTATCTGGAAAGAGTCCAGGCGCCTGCATTAAGGCAATCCAGGCGCCTAGATTGAGTTCGGGCGCCTGGAATAGGGGAATCCAGGCGCCTGGATGGCGAGACAGCACAAAATTCCAAACTTCGCGGGGCCATTCCGGGTGCTACCGAACTCCGTTTTGCGCATGGTTTGAAGCGTTGGAAAGCTTGAAAGATCTACTTTGTAACCCAAGTGGTTTGAACCCAAGATGATTTGTACATCAAAATGTGTGACCATTTTACCCTCAGAAGGTCGGAAGAATGAATCGTTTTGGTAAAATGGGCGTATCTCCCTCATTTCAAGACGGATTGGGACATGTTATATATCGAAAAAGAGGGTTTTGAGTGTACTAGAAGGTGGTACAAGATTGGGTTTATTTTGGAAAGGTTTAGGAGGGGTTTTCAAGTTCACAATCAAGCTCCGTGTGCTCTTATCAGGCATATTCATCATCGGGGATGCCAAGGACTTTCATGGGTTCAAATTGGGGTGTCTACAGTTGCCCCTCTTTGACGAGACTTGACATCATTGATTTGATGCGAGTATCGTCAAAGACCTAGATAGCCCAATCTGTTGCCCAAGAATTTCCAAAGCCACAAACATAAACATTGAAATCACGTGGTCGTGCTCGACGAGCTGCCTACGTACCCTTTTGTAGGGATCAGACCAGCGTAGTTCTTTGGGGGCATATGCAAACAAATGCAACGGGTTTTCCTGTCCCTCAGGACGATTGATTTTAAAAAGTTTGGTCATTTAGGACGATTGATTTAAAAAGTTTGGTCTCTCAGGACGATTGATTTAAAAGTTTGGTCCCTCAGGACGATTGATTTAAAAAGTTTTGTCCCTCAGGACGATTGACATAAAAAGTTTTGTCCCTCAGGACGATCGATTTAAAAGGTTTTGTCCCTCAGGACGATTGATATAAAAAGTTGTCCCTCAGGACGATTGATTTAAAAAGTTTTGTCCCTCAGGACGATTGATATAAAAAGTTTTGTCTCTCAGGACGATTGATATAAAAAGTTGTCCTTCAGGACGATTGATTTAAACAGTTTTGTCCCTCAAGACGATTGATATAAAAAGTTTTGTCCCTCAGGATGATTGAAACCATGCAAATCGACGAGCCTTCCCGGGTCGTGAAATGCCAAACAATTATGCGAATCAACGAGCCTTCCCGGGTCATGAAACGCTAAACAAACGAATTATGCAAATCAACGAGCCTTCCCGGGTCGTGAAATGCCAAACAAATGAACTATGCAAATCAACGAGCCTTCCCGGGTCGTGAAATGCCAAACAATCAAACCATGCGAATCAACGAGCCTTCCCGGGTCGTGAAACGCCAAACAAATGAATTATGCAAATGAACGAGCCTTCCCGGGTCGTGAAATGCCAAACAAATGAACTATGCAAATCAACGAGCCTTCCCGGGTCGTGAAATGCCAAACAATCAAACCATGCGAATCAACGAGCCTTCCCGGGTCGTGAAACGCCAAACAAATGAATTATGACTTTATGTGAATCGACAAGCCTTCGCGAGTCGAAACACTAAAAGCAAATGATTGTGACTATGATTGTGATTGTGATTGTGATTGTGATTGTGATTGGATTGTGATTGTGATTGTGATTGTGATTGTGATTGTGATTGTGATTGTGATTGTGATTGAGTGTAGCTACCCTCTGAACAACGGGGAGGCTAAATTTAATGGGGCTATCCCTTGAGCAACAAGATAATCAATGATAAGATGATTGTCTACTGAGCAACGAGACAATTGAGGAAATGTGATTGCTTACTGAGCAAAGAGGCAATCAATACGCTATTGAACCAAACACATAAATGTGATGGTCTTAGCGGCACAATGGTTCGTCAACAACAAATTCTCAACAACAAATTCTCAGAACAACTGATTAAATGCACTAACTGGTTAAACAAATATACTCAAACAACTTGACATGCTTGATGTACACAATAAATGATTGATTGATTGAATGCACCAGCTAGGCGGCTTTTCAATGATTATCCCAAATGACTTGACCATGCTGGTTTTGAAATTAAATTTGAAAAGGTGACCATTTCTGGTCTTGAAATTGATTGAAAAAGTTGTCCCTCAGGATGATTGGTTGAAAACTTTCCCTCAGGACAATTGATTGATTTAAAACTTGTCCCTCAGGATCATTGACTTAAAAATTGTCCCTTAGGACCATTGATTTAAAAGTTGTCCCTCAGGACGATTGATTTAAAAGTTGTCCCTCAGGATGATTGCATGCGACTCGTGCATCGACACTCGACGACAACAACGACAACATTCCTTCTTTAAAAAGTAGGAGGCTCAATGGGTGGCTCTTTTGCTTTACTGTCTTTCCCTTGAGGCCAAGGTTTGGGTTGGAGGTTAGCAAAACTTGGGTTTTGGATTGGTTTGAGGCTTTTAGGCTTCTATGCCCCAGTCCTGGATTTGAGTGTATGCTTCCCCTAGAAATGGCATTAGGCTGACATGCCCCACAGATGATGATCCTCAAATCTGATTTTCTTTCTCGGCTCTGCTGATGGTTTTGACAACCAATTGACCATGTACCCAAACACGGGTTCTTTGATGCATTGAAATCGTTTCCACGAGTCAAGGATAGACACGATTAAGACTACATGATTGACTGTTTTGACAAAGAGGTGGATTTTTACAAGGCCGAGGAATTTGATCGGCCTTTTGGACAAAAGGATGGACATTGATGAGACCGACAAGGCCAAAGAATTTGATCGGCCTTTTTGACAAGGGGGTGGACATTGATGAGACCAACAAGGCCAAGGAATTTGATCGGCCTTTTTGACAAAAGGATGGACATTGATAAGACAGACAAGGCCAAGGAATTTGATCGACCTTTTTGACAAGGGGGTGGACATTGATAAGACAAACAAGGCCAAGGAATTTGATCGACCAGGTTGACATGACGGATATGAGCAACTATGTGAATGGCTTGATTGGGGTGCCCCGAGTGAGCAAAGGTTGATACGGAAGAACATGTCAACTCGAAGGGTATGGAAGACTATGCTGACCCAAAGTTTCTGAAAGATGGCAACCATGCTTCACCATTGATGTCAAAATTGTCATGATAAAATTAGATTTTGATTTTGTGATTGTTTTACTCCGTCAAGTGATGTTCATTCAAATCTACAATAAAACACAAGATTTCTTGTCGTGAACCCATGCCCCAGATTGCTGATGATGCTTCCTTAATTTTTCTTAAAAATGCCCCAGTTTAGAGGGTTGCTGATGAAGTTAAGAGGGCTGCTGATGAAGACCTATTGATATGCCCTCAGTTTGGATTTTTGCTCTGCATGATGTCAGTGTTTGCACAATGCTTTGACTTTTTAAGGGAGATTAAACTGTTCTCTTGAATTCTCACTATCAAGTTGCACTTTTCAATCTGGAAGGACTTCATTCAGGTTATAATGGGGCCAAGGCTTGGGCTCAACAAAGAAAGGGAAGAAGGCTCAAAAATTTCTTTTTCATTGGGTTATCATAGCTAGCAGCTATCTCAGACTTTTTCGTGCCACTTTTGCTTCTGATAGGTGCTTTCATGTGCCTCTTCTTGCTTTAAATGAGCACTTCCTTTCATTTGTTTCAAATTTCTTCAGTGTTCTTCATCTTGTTGTACCCTATGAGTTTGGCGCTTTCATTCTTGTGATACTTTGAATCTTCACACGCTTGTATCTTTGGCCCTTTTATTCTGCTGGCTGTCATGTGTTTAACACTTTCATATTTCTTGTTTTACCCCAGTGTGGGGGATAGCTGCCTAGCTGGGTTCTTTTTCAAGGAAATTGATTTAGGCTCAAAGGGGCTTGCAATGGATATTTATGTGGGGAATCAAACAAAGAATGCCTTTCTTCATCTTGAATTGCACAACTTGATAGGGAGAACTCATGCTTGCTCTAACTTTTGCCTAGATCTGATTTTGAAGTTTGATCTAGCGAGCTTTTTGCCTTGACTTTTTGCCTAGGCCGCCCTTGCGGGTTTTCGACCTAGCAGGCTTTTTCCTGTGTCAAAGCATCGCCTCTTGACGACATCGAGGAATGGTCCGCTAGAAATCCTCCTTGTGCGGGGCAAGGGTTCAATCAAAATTCATCTCGTGTTTTGAAGTGATTTTCATGTTTCTCAAATGATGGTGGAAAACAATTTCAAGGATTATCACAAAAACCCAAGTTTATGATGACAATTTCAACACAACAGCGTGACATTGAATTTTGATAGTTGCGACCGAACCATGAAGGGTTGCCTACGTATCCCTTTGCAAGGAATCAGGTCGTGCGTAGTTCGGGACTACAAAGGTTGACTCTAATTTTTGAATTTTTTTATTTTTCTTGACAACAACAATATATTACAGACTTGAACTTGAAAAACACACAAACACGAGAGCACGACAGACTCGAAGTACAAACTGACCCAATAAAAGTGAACACTTGACTCAACACTTGAAGACTTCCAAGACTCGTGGAGGATTGAATTATTGCATGGTCATTGATGATTCATTGGTTCGACGAGGTGTTTGGCTTCACTATTGGAGCAGAGATGGACCCATTGTCAATGAGATCTTGAATCTTGTGGCGGAGGCGATGACACTCATCGGTAGCATGACCAGGCACTTGATGAAAGGCACAAAAGGCGTTTGGGTTGCGATAGGCTGGGAGTTTTTGAGGTAGAGGAGTTGGAGAGAGTGGTTTGAGAAGACTGGCTTCGTGGAGCTCTTCATACATCAAGGATAGGGGTGTGGTGAACTGTGAGAGGGTTCTTTGTGGTTTTTGAGAGCGGTTGGTTTGGACTGTGATTTTGTTGATGGGTGTTGCTTGGTTGGGGTTATGTTTTGTGGAGCTGGATGAGGTGTTTGCATACAGGTTGTTGTTATCCCTGGAGTTGTTGTTCTTGGTTTTTGGAGTGGGGCCATTTTTTTCAAGAATGCCGTCCCGTATTGCTTCCTCAATTGACAGGCCTGTCTCAAAGTAGGTCTCAAAGTTATGTGCCTGGGCCATCACCATGTACTGGGCCAAGTCGGGTTGTAGATTCTTGGTTATGATCCTCATTTGGTCCTTATCACTGGGACGATCAGTCATTTGTGCGGCTTTCGTCCTCCACCTTTTTACAAATTCTGCAAAGGACTCTTTCTCTTTCATCTTGATACTTTCAAGTTCACGAGTAGTGACCTTGAGCTGTACATTGTACTCATACTGCTTTATGAAAGCAGCCGCCATTTCATCCCAAGTTTGCCTTTTTGAGATGTCAAGAGACAAGAGCCATTGAAGTGCTGGTCCTGTGAGAGTTTCATGGAACATTTGGGCCATAGTGGGCTCATCAACATCTTGCAATGAAAGGGAGCTCACGTATGCCTGAATGTGTCCCCTTGGATCTTTGGTACCATCGAATTTCTCAAAGTTCACATGTTTGAATTTCTTAGGGAGTTTGGCACCCGGGAAAAGGCAGAGCTTATCCATATCAAATCCGGTGGTTGTCCGTTGCTCGTTCTTGGCTACTGACTCCTCAAGCTTAGCAATCTTGGCTAGCATCTCGGCCAATTGAGTGTTTTCAGCAAGTTGCTCTTGGCGGTCATCATTAGGGATTTCTTGGTTTTGGGGCCCACCTTCGGGCATTTGAGGTGGGGGTGGAGGCAGCCGGCTTTGGATATTTATCATGATTGCCATGAGTTGGGCAATTCGAGTGTCATTCCGGACCCTCTCATCTTGCAGCTCCTTCCTCAGTTGCTCTATCTCATTCGGGGGATCTTGTTCCTGATCTGCCGACATACTCGTTCCAGACACTGGCAATTAAGGTTGAGATAATCTTTGTCCGGGCGGTCGGATCCAATCAGGTAAGGTTTTCTTGATTCAGGACTGACAGTAAAGCAAAAAGTCAAACTCAGATTGTGCCCCATGGTTTTATTGAAGAAAATGTCATGCATGTGTCGTCGCATCGTGTCGTCCTAAGATCTAGACTACCGGTCTCGGTCTCACTTAAGACATTGCACGGATGTGCGAAACAACAACCACGGGTAAGTCGTGACAGGCAGGTTAAATTCCAATCGTCGTGGAATCAGAGCCAATCTCCTTATAGACCATCCGAGACAGAGCAATAAGGTTGTTGAAATCCGGATGCGAATGCACTTAAGGCTAGCCCGAAACACGGGGAGCCGTTCGAGCACGGCAAACACTGGAGGTATCTCAAACTCCATGGATTTAAAGTCTCCTAGACTACATGTACAACCTAGGGTTAGTCTACCGGATCCAAATCTCACTTAAGACCATTGCACAGAAGATTTTCCAACACCCCGGGTAAACCATTACTCGGTAGGTACGGCGTTTCAACCTAAAGCCTAAATGTTGACGCCGTAGCACTTTTCCTGGTCATCCGAGACAAAGCAATTTGGATGTTGCAATCCAGATACAAATGATCTCAAGGCTAGTTTGAATCACGGGTGGCCGTTCGGGCACGACCAACACCGGAGGTATCTCAAACTCCATGGACTTAAAGTCTCCTAGACTGAATTCGACAGCTTTGGAAGATTGCCCAATCCTCAAGTTTTCTTTTAAGTGATAAGTCCTTGATATCGGATGGTCGGATTTGGGAAATCCTGATTCACATGAATTCCGACAATGATCTAAGATCAGATGCCTAAGGGCGATTGACCCTCCTCGGGCCAAGGTCCCTTAAACCCGTTTAGATCAGTGTTAGGAATTTGATGATCCAGATTTTCCCACGTCCGGTCGTCCTAAAGGCTAACTTGTAAGAACAACGCGCATATGGGATGCACGACTCATCATCGGGCCGAGGCAACCTTCTACTAACTGTCGGGAACCTAACTTATGCTATAATAAGACAAGAATATGTACGGATGCGAGTGTATGTATGTATGCAGTATGACATGCTTTGAAAGACGGTAACACATAGCACGAAACAGGATGGAGCACATAATCCTAACACTTGGGTTGGTTAACTAACGTGGGGTTCTATGGTTAACTATATGCAAAGGCCGGTTTTGGTTTGAGAGGGTACCCCGGACTCAAAGCCAAAGCTGTCTCCCACCGCCAAGGATCCCGCAAGGCGATGGTAATAACGACAATTGTGACTTATCACGGTCGGGGGGTGCTGGGCATTTCGGGATTCCCCGTCACCGGCAAGCCGGGCGGGATTGCCGAAACACGCCAGCGGAGGCTAGTAACCATGCGCGTGCAATGCAAAAAAGTCCATAAAAACAATATTTTCAAAATCTTTTAAACATTTTTCAAGTTTAGCTCTCAATAATTAATATACATTTTAATAAAATTACACATAAGTGTAATAATACTAAAATATATATTAATCAAAGTCCCCAGCGGAGTCGCCAGCTTGTGAACACCCCGCGGAGCGATGTGTCCACGAAATTGAAGTTTGATTTGGAAAATGGTTTTGATTGATTGAATGGAGTCGCCACCCGGATTTGAGGACTTTACCCGAGAAACCATTTGAAAAATGACTCTTTTGCCCTTGAAATGGAAAATACTTTACCGGTCTTTAAAATGAGATTTCTCGGGTCCGGAAGCTAGGTTACGTGAGGGGAAGGAATTCAAAGCACCCCACACGCCCGGCATATTTGCCGCTCTCTACTAAATGTTTAAAAGATTTTGAAAATGTTGTTTAAATGGACTTCAAACTCAGATTCATGTGAGAGCATGGCAAATACATCAAGAATATCAATGTGATATGAATGAATGCTTGTGCAAAGTGTTATGAGTGGATGATTCATGTAGAAGAGATGCTAAAATTTCACTAAATGCCCTCAAACTGCCTCAGGATGTCTCAGAAAATGATCACAAGTACCCAACACATCACACCTGGATTGCAACGGGGCACCTGGATTAAGCAGATCCAGGCGCCTGGATTGAGTCCAGGCGCCTGGAAAGGGTCAATCCAGGCGCCTGGATTGCCTTCCAGACAGAAAACTCAGAACTTCATTTTTCACAGTAAACTCCAGATGCAATGTATTTGACTGATTTACACACACTCTAAAAGATGTTTAGAAACACAGTAACAAGCATGGACCTCAAACTCAACTTAAATGCATGATATGAACTTAAAAGAGACTAGATTTTGGATGTTTTGATAATGAGATACTCCAAATAACCATTATGATGAAGATTGAAACATGAGGCATGATTAATCTAAGATCGATGCAATCAAATGATATTCCATAAACTGAATGAAATGCAAAAGAAATCAGAAATCATGATCATGGGGAGGGAATCCAGGCGCCTGCATGGAGTGAATCCAGGCGCCTGGACTCAATGCAGGCGCCTGGAAAGTGATGATCCAGGCGCCTGGATTGAGTGCTGATGCACAAAACAGACTTCTTTCTGGTGTGTTTTGAACCTCTCCCAAGTTCTCCACTAGTATAGAGGACTAGCAAGAACCTGGTTAAGTCCCCCTCAGGGCCTTTTTGAACACTTTGGTAGAAAATCTACCTTGACAAGCTTGATTGATGAACTTTGGTTTGATCTTTTTTTGAAGGATTTTTGGTAAGTGAATGGGCTGGACTTTTGTTTATGGAGGTGTAAAGGGTTGATTGTAGGTGGTTTGATTGTGGATGATGAAAAATGGGTAGAATCAAGTAAGTATGTGGGGCTAGGAAAGGGGAAAATTGGGTTTTGATGGATGAAACAAAGGGAGATAGCTTAGGATCAGAATTTCTGGAGGTATTTCAGCAGCAAAACAGTAAGGAAAATGAGGGGAGAGCTGATCCTCCTCAATGAGAGAGATGAGGGGCTTTATATAGGCAAAGAAGGGTTCAAAAAGGGCCATTAAGTTGGCTTAGGGGTCAAGGTTAGGGGGCAATAGGGTACTCTATATTCCCTCCACTATTTTTCTGCAGAAAATCCCCAAAGAATCCCCCAAGACGCTCCTCCCCACTCACTTGAACTTGGGCAGCAAGTATCTGGAAAGAGTCCAGGCGCCTGCATTAAGGCAATCCAGGCGCCTAGATTGAGTTCGGGCGCCTGGAATAGGGGAATCCAGGCGCCTGGATGGCGAGACAGCACAAAATTCCAAACTTCGCGGGGCCATTCCGGGTGCTACCGAACTCCGTTTTGCGCATGGTTTGAAGCGTTGGAAAGCTTGAAAGATCTACTTTGTAACCCAAGTGGTTTGAACCCAAGATGATTTGTACATCAAAATGTGTGACCATTTTACCCTCAGAAGGTCGGAAGAATGAATCGTTTTGGTAAAATGGGCGTATCTCCCTCATTTCAAGACGGATTGGGACATGTTATATATCGAAAAAGAGGGTTTTGAGTGTACTAGAAGGTGGTACAAGATTGGGTTTATTTTGGAAAGGTTTAGGAGGGGTTTTCAAGTTCACAATCAAGCTCCGTGTGCTCTTATCAGGCATATTCATCATCGGGGATGCCAAGGACTTTCATGGGTTCAAATTGGGGTGTCTACAACATCTATGTCAAAATCTCAATAGTCCCAGAAAAGGTGAGGAAATATTTCGTCACCTAATATTAACATTTGGCGACGAAACAAAATTTTCTTGCCTATTCTGAACAATTGGCGAGGAAACTAGAAAATGTAAAAAATTATTTTGCTAATAATGTCTTATAATATTAGTGAGCTACTAAAGTTGTTAATTATATGGGAGCTGATTTTGGGGCTCTTTTTTTTTATGCAAGCACTCCAAAATTTAATGAAGTTACAAAACTATCCTTTTCAAAATATAAAAGTTACTAGAGGCACTCCACCCCAAAATTATATTCTCATTTACTTGAGGCACTCCTAGCGGAAATATGAACCAAACCTCTCTCCATTGGCAGCAGATCCTCTGTTTGAAGCTTCTTGTCTAACACCTCTATCCCACGCCCTTAGTGTTGCCATGTCGCCCATATTTCCCCAACATTAAACCCACCAACTCTGTTAATGGCATTGTTAACTCAAGACAATTGTTACGGTTTTTTTTTTTTTTTGGTTTTGCAATATCCTTTGGATAAAAAAATAAAGTATTTCCAAGTATAATTTTTTATTTTTGTTTGCACCAAATTAAAATTGTAGTAGAGATCCTTCTTTTGATGCGCAAAAATTTAAAAAATTATATACGAAAGTATTTTACATTGTTGGTTTATTGAGTTGGCTTTGTACTATCCTTCGGATAAAAAATAAAGTAAATCCGCGCATAATTTTTTATTCTCTTTTGCACCAAAATAAACTACCAAAGAGATTTTTAATTCGATTCGAAAAAATTTTAAAAAATTTATACGAAAGTATTTTACATTGCTGGCTTGTTGGGTTTAAGTTATTTCGTACAAAAATTTTCAATTTTTTAGTAATGAAAAAAAATAAAAAATTATGCACGCAATTACTTTATTTTTTTATCCGAAAGATATTGCAAAGCCAACTCAGCAAGCCAACAATGTAAAATACTTTCGTATACATTTTTTCAAATTTTTTCGCACCGAATTAAAGATCTCTATTAGTAGTTTAATTTTGTGAAAAAGAAAATAATTTTTTTTGCGCGAAAGTACTTTATTTTTTTATCCGAAAGATATTGCAAAATTGCTCAACAAGCCAACAATGTAAAATACGGCTCAGATCTATGCCTCTCTCTCTCTCTCTCTTTCCTCTTTTTCTCTCATTTCTCTCTCTTAATCCAGGCCGTCAAAAAAGTATTTTGGACGGCCGAGATGTGCACTTGGGCACCACGTAGGATGGTGCCCGCTCGGCACTGAAAAACTCCTCGTTAACAGAGGAGAAAAAGGAGATCAGAGTAAATTTTTTTTGGAGTGCCTGAAGTAAATTATAGAACTTGCAAAATGGTAGTTTTGGAAAACCACTATAGCTTGGAGCCCCTCCATCAATATTTGGAGTGCGATTATCAATTCCCTACTTTAAATTCTAATAAATGATCGACCAATTCATGTCACTTGGCGTGCTTAGAGTTCTTCTCACAAAAAGTCACTTTGCAAATATATAAGATGGTTGTTTAATAAGCACCCCAAAAAATCAATATTAGTACACATTTTAACTAGTCAATCGGATCAATCATTAGTTCCAAAATTACCAAGCCTGATTGGGCGTTGCTTTTATTGCCTTTTTGTCATGTAACCCTCTCTTTTAGTTTGGAGCCCATTTTTGCTAGTTGATTGGAGTTGCTATAATGTTCAGGTACTTCTAGCATTTGACTCTTTGTACTCCCTCTGTCCCAGTTTAAATGTCCTCTATGGAAAATTGAGTTATTTAATAAGTTAAAATTTGTACTCTAAATTTCCAAAAGTAACCTTAAAAACTGTGAAGTCAATTAAATGTATTTAAATTATTTATATCCTTCAATATGGATCTCAAAAAATATGTAATATGGATCTTGTTTGATAAATTTCAATTAATTCTATTATACACAATTTGCAAATTCATGACAAATATTATACGTTGAAAGATATTGTCAATTTAAGAATGATATGAATATCAAAAACTGTCAAATCAATTAGGAATGAAAAGAGTACTTTTTAGGGGTAAAATTGAAAGTTTGCTGTGTTTTGATGGTTATTTATAGAAAGTGAACACTTATTTGGGACATCCCAAAATAGAAAGGTGGACAATTAAAATGGGACAGAGGGAGTATGTGTTTGGATCATAGTTGTAGTAACGGGAGTGATCTTGTGCCTTGGATAGCCCTTTACTATTCACAAACCATTCCAAACACAGCTTACGTTGGCTGCGTCTCACTTTCTAAGTTTCTATGAGCATTATGCCATGGCTAATTGAGGAAGTAATGGAGGATTCATACATTGCCGCTTATGGTTTTACATACGAGCACAGAGCAATTAATCAAAGAATTGAAAATAGGATAATAATTAAAAATAGGAGTAGCGATTAGTGAATGGAGAGAGATAGAGAGAGAAATAAGAATAATAATTGAAAAGCAGAATAATGATTGCATAGAGAAATAAGATAATGATTGGGAAACTAAACTAAAATCTCCAAACGAACTCGGCCAAAAAGACTTAAAAATCACACCAAAATTCACACTCTCACAAAAGTTAAAGGGTTTCACAAAGACAGTACTTTGAGAACCTTAGCCTTTGTGAGTGTGTATACGTATGTTCGTGGTTCAAGCGTTATTGGAAATTTATTAAAACGATAATGTTAGAGCTACACACAAATATTTACACACTCTGCAAAGATTAAGACGCCAATATCAACTTTGCTACCACTGGCAAAGTCACTACAACAAAAATCACTTTTTATAGCGTTCGAAAAACGCTATTGAAAGTAACTCATAACGTTCTTAAGAACTTTAACACAGCCGATATTATAAAAAGACTTAAGCTTTTGATAGCATTCATAAAATGCTATGAAGTATTAATTACTCTACTATAGCGTTCCTTGAACGTTACAAAGTGCTACTCTACTATAGCATTCTATGAACGTTATCTATTTGTATTCTATTATAGCATTCTCCGAATGTTATCTATTTATGTTCTATTATAGCATTCTTTGAACGTTATCATTTTAATAGCATTGGTTCAAGTTATGGAATGACGCTCTTTTATGGCATTGCTGCAAATTTATTTCAATTCCTTATCAATTCCAATCAACTCATTTGGTACAAAACCTAAATTATCTTATTGCTATGAATCCAACTAGAATGTTTCATCCAAAACACAAGTACTAAACATACCAACTTCACATAGAAGAAATACAAATAGTAGCTTCCAACTACAACCAACTACAAATACAATGCAAAAAGAGACTATGTAAACATCTAAATATCCCTGAAATAGCCTACATGTCTTCATACACAAAATAAGAAAGGAAGTGACAAGGAAAATGGTTCAACTAAGTTCCAACAAGCGACGGTAGCAAGATCATAATCTCTGATTCTCCATCTTCACAAAAAGTGACGAAACATCGATCTTCTCTTCCCATGTGTGAACAATAGTGTTATGTACGGGGAAATCCCCCATTATGAATTTTTTGTTTTGTTTGTTTTAGAGAATGGAAAAACAAAGGGTGTAAAATCAGTTACTTTGAAACCCAAATACCAAACTACTTTTGAAAACCCAAATCGAAATACTAACCTTAGCACCATTGTCACAGACCATTGTCTCCATCCCAAAGCTATGTCACAAACCGTCGTTGTCGTCCAGACCATCGCAAGATAAAGACGGAAAGAAAGAGCTCGCAACAACTAAATAGATCGAAGCACGGGTGAGGGTCTACGCCGGCTAGGGTTTCGATTTCGATCCCACGAAGTACAGAGGAGATCTGGCGCTAATCAATTTCACAAATTGATGAGGAGATTTGGCGCTAGTACTGAAAATTGATTTGAATTTTCAGCAAATTTGTGCCCTACTTGTGACGAGAAGATATGGTGCTAGTTCTGAAAACCGATTTGAGTTTTCTGCAAATTTGTGCGCGACTTGTGATAAGGAGATCTGGGGCCTACTACTTTGGTTGAAACGCTATATTTGAGTTAGGGAAACGCTATTGTAATTTGCGCGCGAGAGTATCCTCTGTTTCCTAATGCAGAACGCTATAACTGTGTCTCTTTAATAGCATTCCTGAAAGAATGCTATGATATAATGCTATTAAAACCCATATTTGTTGTAGTGAGTGGTCTTGCCTTGAACCTTCGATTCACCTTGCCAACAAACTCTTGGGCCACTGGGGGTTATGCCCGGTCGTTTCTACCTCCAGGGCCTTGGAATTAGTCGAGGTGCGGGTAGCTAGCCCTAACATCCGGTTATCAAAAAAAAAAAAAACTTTGCTACCACTACACACATATAATTAAACAGACACATGAGTGCAGGCTTGTCCCTGAGCATAGGCCCACTAAGCGACCACCTAGGGCCTCCAATTTTTGGCCTAGTAATAGGTATGTCAAGCATTTTACAATGCAGTGGTTCTACTCTGGTGATAAGATTAGTCCGTGTAAACAATGCAATTGCGTGTTCGATCCCTGCTGCCTCTAATTTTTTAACAAGAACACTCTTTGAAATTGTACAAAAATCGGTTTCAAATATGGCGTTGAGATTTGATCTCGCGACCTTTGGATACTAAAAACAAATTACACACAATGTGCCACTGAACCACAAGGCATTTATTCTTTTTTTTTTGGTAAATGCATTTGTTCTTTTTATCTCAAACAAATAATGTATAAAGGAAAAAGTGAGAGGCCACATTTTCAAAACTTGCTTAAGGCCCCGAAAATCTTAGGACTTTTTTTGTGTGTTGTCTTTTTTTCAATTTTGTCAAAACATTTTGAAAAATAGGAGAAGAAAACATCAAAGAAAGCCATCCTCTAAAGAAGACGCCCACATCGAACGCTGACTCGTTTTTGCCAAACAAGCCACTCCGTCGGCATTCCTCCTAACAAAAGCCGGCTTGTATGTCCGAAATTTTCTCTAAATTTTTCTCCTTGTGTATCGTCTGAGCCAACATTAGTATTGGTGTTTGAAATTCGTAAAAGCAAATCCTAGTTCCATCTTCCAATGTGTTTGGTTCTTTTACTTCTTTGCAACAGGAAATTATTGTATGCAAGTGTGCCAGAGAAAGCTTTTAAGTCTTCTCTCTCAGTTTAACTTTGAAAAACCAAATCTAATCAGATAATTGTGTTTGAATGGTTCAATTACCTCAATTAAGAGGATTTTTCTTTCAAAGTGAAGAAATACAAACCAATTTACTTACGAAATTAAAAAATAGTAAAGAAACAAGTTACTTTGATTGAGGAATCAAAAGTAAACTTACTTCGAAATCTTCTTCAACTTCAAATAGAAAGACAAAACGAACTTCGAACACTGGATTGTTACAAATACTACTTTCATCTACTTCCTAATTTACTTCATAAACTACTTCCTAAACTACTTTGAACTGAGTCGAATTCCTAAAACTACAATTCTATTTGCCAAAGAATAAACCAAGCATCATTTTTTGCTGTTTGTTGAAGATTTATCCGGGGCTTTTCACTCTTCAACTTCTTCTCTTTACAGGCCTTGCTTGTAATTTGAACTTCCCGCCTGATCTCCTGACTTCGAACTTCATCATTTCATTTCAAAAGATTGCTTCTTCCCTCCAAAAGCATTTGAACTTGAATTGCTTCAAACTCCTTTCAGAAACATTTGAATTTGAATTTGCACGGTTGCTCATTCAAATCACATTTTTGCACATGATTAATTTAAAAGAATAACTGCCTTGCACGATCTACTTCATGCGTAAATTGTTTCAACTGCCAACTGCCCAGTTTTACACGCTTACACGTGTAATTCATGCCTTTTAGCAATTTGTAATGTAGCTTTGAAGCCCATTTCTTCATTTTTTCCTTGTTATAACGGCCATAACTGCCTTTTAGTTTGGAGGACAATTCGATATCGTATTGATCTTCTTATAACACTATAATCCAGTGCTTTGTATTAACGACATGTTTCCAACGTTTGGAATTTTCGATTACGTGTCAATTATTCACTGGATGTGTTAATTTTATATGTAAACACAATGGTAAAGAAATAATAAGATACTAATATTTTGATATTTGAGGAGTGACGGGCATTCCTTAAATAAAGAGAGAGCAGATTTGATGAGTCACTTTATATCTATAATAATCTGTCTATATTACATTACACAACGGTCTTGAGAAATGTCTCACTCACAAGTGTCCTCCGTGGCGCGAATTTTAAGTTCATAACACAGTTGATCCAAAGGTTCTTATTATCACTGCTGTTCAAAATTCACAATCTATATAGATAGGATTTCTATCTTACGGCCAGGATTGATACTAAGTCAAATTATGGGATGAGATTATTCCAAAAAAAATCCGAGGGATTTCTATTTCCAAAATTGCGAGATGCCATATCTCTTCCGTTTCGTCTTCTCTCCCCTCCCTCTCTCTGCTCTTTCCTGGATCTACACCTACGAAATCCACTGCAACCATTGGTGACGTGGAGATGCCATTAGTTTTGTACCCACGATTCTACAAATCTGGAACTGAAGGCAATAGGTGTATTGGAAAATGGAGTTTCACAGTTTTCTGATGAATCTATTTGCTCTCTTTAAGGTTTAATATGTTGATTTTTTAAAGTTTTTGCGCAAAGGCTCTTTGGGAACAAATAGTGTTTCTTTTCTTTTTTACTTTGCAGGTGTTGCTTACGATCTTCAATAAAGAGCTATTTCAAGGTGATTATCAGCCTCTCTCTAATCTCTATACTATTTCAGGTGTTAATTAGTATTTGCCTGGGAAATTATGTTTCCTTTCATTTTGTTAGTTGTCCCATTTCTATAGATATGCTAATTGTAATGACTAGGTTGTTGTGTGTGCTCCAAATAGGTACTTAATATGAAGAAATTGATACAAAGATGGAAATTGGCACTTAATATTAACGGCACCTACACTGAGCATAAAGACTTTTTTTTTTAGAAGAGACACACAGTCTTGCTTTTTCATAATAGAAGAAACTTATGTTCCTCAGTTCCTCCTTTCTTCGTGTTCTTTTTTCTTTAGTTATCATGGCACTCATTTGGCCGGGTATATAGAAAAGAGTTGCTTATAAGCATGTTGATTTTTCATTTACTTTTGATATGCCATTACAGTAATTTTTTTTCCATAATTTTTCCAATTTCGATTGAAATGACGTACCTGGACCAATGCTGTATGGATTTTTGGTGTACTCTAATTGTATTTAGTTTATAAGATGGTTGCTTTAGTTTTAATATCTAATAATGGTATGATGATGATGATTTGATTTTGGGGTTCTTCTGTGAGTATTATTAGTTCTTAGTTCTTACCATCGTATTTTTGGGTTCTTCTGTGAATCATATAGATGAGCCTCAAGTTTTTGACCTAATTATGTTTTCGTTACAAAATTCCAACCTTCAAGCTAGCGATCTCCTATTATGTCAGCCTTCTAACAAACATGTGGCATTGAAATTTCATGCTCTCTCTCATTGGATTTTCACTTGATGTGATTTCGTTTTCACATGTCAGGTTACTACGTCTTTACGATTTTAGGGAAATCTATCCAGTCAGAACACACTCATTTATTATCATAATCTATTGATCTCTATCGTACTAAACCAACGTGTTGTGGGATAGCAGGCAAATTTCTCTTTATCATAACAAATAAGTAGGTTAGGACAGAATCACTAGTACCATTTGTTTTGTTTTGTTTTTTTAACAACACTTCTACCATTTGATTGGAAATAAGATTTAGTTTTTCATATTTTAAATTTTTTTTGAGTCAATTTATGATCTCAAAATGCTCATATTTGAGAACCTATTTGAATACTTATTTGTTCCCTTTTTTATTTCGTTTTTACAGGTTAGTTTACCGGATCTTTTGGGATTCCAATGCTAGAAACTCTACGAGGACAACAAGGATAGCATAAAGGTAACTAATTTAAGCCCATCTTTATCCAACGCACTTACTGAATTAGATAGCTGAAGTTTCACCATTGTGAATTGCTCTAGTCGAAGCTTAATTTCAAAAACAAAAAGTTGGTGGAGGTGAGTTCTTTGGCAGGGATACGGCGACCATTGGCGTGTCTAAAACGGATATGACAACCATTGAATGTGTCGGTCTTTTCTCTTTATTTTGGAGGTTGGGTTCTTTCAGAAATTCACTATGAGAGTATATCCTTTTTAATTGGGTTTTCCTGAAAGAATTGAACCTCATCTGCTTTATATTAAAAAAAATCACATTTTTTTTAGTAGCGAAGGTTATGCTTCTAATTTGTTGGTGCCGATTATTGAATTAGGCCCTTTTGTTTGTTTGTTTTTTTGCGTTCAAATGCACGGTTGCCAAACAAGGCCAATCAATTTGGGAGGGAGGGATTAAACAATCAACGCGCCACTCTACGTGTCCCATACATATCCCCACGTGTCACTGGCGTGTCTGACACGAATATGGTTTATTGTGTCGATCCTCTCTCTCTCTCTCTCAAGTTTCTTAGCTTAAAGAATACAATGTAGGCATGTCCTTTATAATTTTCATGTGTCAGGACTCAGGTACCATATTTAAATTTGCTTGACAGTCTTGCACATATCTCAGGAGAACTAGGATGTTGTGCGTGCTCCAAATAGGTACTTAATATGAAGATGGCAACGGAATACAAAGATGTTCTGATTAACGATGAAGAAATAGAAGAAATTGAAGCTACTCAATATTAGAGGTGCCCATGCTAAGCATAGAGATGCATAGTATTGCTTCATTGCATTGAATGAAATTAGATAGGTTTTGCTTAATTGGTTGGAAAGTACTTCTTTATTTTGTTTTGGAATTCAATTTTGCTGAAATTAATTTGATGGGCCATGTTTGAGGTCTATTCGAAAAATTTATCTCACAATAAGTATAGTTCATTTGTCAAAATGGGAAATTATAGATTGTGTTCGAAAATTTTATGTTCAATAGATTGTGTGTTCTGTCTTTAGGCGACAATTACAGCAAAGGTGCTATTTTTTGAACAATTTTTAACGCCGTATTGAATTGATATGCTCTGTACTCGGTTAAGCCCGTTTATTAGATGAAGTCGGCTTGGTTGGCAGGTTAGAGAAGCCTAATTCACTTAAACCGTGTTCAGAACGCGTTAAAGGCATGGGCAAACCCTATGTTTTGATACCATGAATGGCTGTGAAGTGGGATTTCTGTTATAAGTGATTTTTCCTTTTATAAAAAAAAGACTGAACCAGAATCTAAATGCTTATTATGTGATTTCAGATCATGATTAGAATGTAAGACAAGTGAATCATGTTCCAACAAGTACATAGTAACCACTTGATCTTGATTATTATTTGGTTAATTTATTCGTTTCTTTCATTATTCTAGGCTTCTAGCCCATGTAGGAATCAAAGGACTAATCTTGCAAATTCCGTGTTTGCAGTACATTTTACTAAATCTCCTGTCATCACCATAAACATCACAAAGATCAATTTGAAGACTCGACTAAGGTAAGACATGACTAATGCCGAGAGTTGTGAATTGGGTTGGTTTCGGGATCTGTGTGATTATGAATCTAATTTCCGTTGCCTTTTAGGGAGGACAACTTAAGTTCTCCTTACCTTTTTGTCACTTTTCTTTTTTCTCCTAAGTATCATTGGGTTGTTTTTTTACGAAACTTGAAGAGTTCAGTATCTTCATATTTTCAATTCAGGAATATTATTTTCCACCCACTAATTTGAAGAGATCTCTCAATCATGGACGACGTTACAAATTTAAGCCATGTAAGTCCCTCTTATTTAAGCCACGTAAGTCCCTTCTAAATTGTGTTTAGAACGCGTTCCTTAGTACTTATATAAGGCAAAGTCGGCTTTTTCGTGAGGAAAATCGTGGGTGACATATGATACTTAATTTTTTTTACTTTTCATCTATAGCATATCGTATTGGTTAGCTTATTCAAAAAGACAAGCGAATCACATAGTATTAAAAGGGTGTTTGGATGACCCATTTTTCTTCTTTTTTTTTTTTTTTTTTTTTTTTTTTTAACTTTAGGTGTTTGGCTTGTCCACCCAAAATGAATTATTCTGTAATGCATTTTCGATTTTTGAGTTTAGAGAACAAAAGTTTAGAGGGTTTTTGATTTTTCAAAATTTTCTTTTCCTATTTTGGTTAACACAAAATATTTACAGAATGTGTTCTGCTCGTCTTTTGCAAATACTACTCTTGTTGCAAAATATATTATGCACATATCTCCCAAACACTCAACAGATTCATAATATTTGTTCCGGCAATAATCCAAAAAGCTATAAAGGCAAAAATAGAAAAGTGAGGCTCCTAAACGATCCTGTGAGGCTCCTAAACACCTTCTAATCAATTATCGTCATGATAATTGACTCATAAAATCTTAGAGGTTTACTGTTGGTTCAAAGTGAATCAGTTTATCATCATAATGGACTCATCAAGCAAGCCACCTTACTTTTCTTACTAAAAAAAAAATGAATGATTTATTTTTTGTCAGTTGTCTACAGCTGAAATCGTTAGCGTAAAACAGCAAAGCATAATAATAAAAATACACTAATATGCTACCTGGTCGATCAAAGACTCTTTCATCTTTCATTCTCCTAATATTTATTTGACCGAAAAGAAAACACAAAAAACTTACATCACAGATTGAAATCGTTAGCGTAAAAGAGCAAAGCAGAATGGTTTATTGTTGGTTCAAAATGGATCAATCTATCATCATAATTGATTCAACAAGCAAATCCCGTTACTTTTGACCTTCAAACAAATGATTCACTTATTTTTATAGGTCATATCGAAAAAGGTTTAAAAAAAATGTAATCCCATAGTAATTAAAAGTCCATAAAAGTAGAGATATACATACGTTAGCCAATCTGTAATGACAGTTTTTAAACGAGATCATTGATGAGTCCCACCAACGATTACGTGGCGAAACACGATTGAAAGCATCGGGCCATTTTTGTTTTCCTGTAAAAAAAAAATTATCATTCTCTTACAACAGTTCTATGCAAAATCTTACAAAATTCCTCCAACTTTAGAAAATGGCTACAATACACACCCTTTATTTGGATGTACCATATGCACCTATTGTATAGTCCAGATTGTGCCACCTCATCGGCAATCGTAACATTTTTTAGTTTTTCATAACTTTTCAGCAATATAATTCGTAACATTTTCTATGATTCGTAACATTTTGGTGTGTCTCGTAACTTTTATAAAAAAAAATCATAACTTTTACAAAAATTTCGTAACTTTTACAAAAAATTCATAACTTTTGCAAAACTTTCGTAACTTTTATAGGGGTGTGTATGATACACACCCAAATAAGGAGTGTGCATTGTAGCCGTTTCCCCAACTTTATTAAGCCAAATAAAAAATAAAGAAAACGAACGTATCTGTGCTAATATAAAATAAAATAATTAAAATACATCAATATGTTACCTGCTCAGTGACATATCTCTTTCATCTTCATTCTCCTAATATTTGTTTGACCAAAAAGAACAAAGTGAATCAATTTATCATCATATATATAATTGACTATTCAAGCAAATCACGTTACTTTTGTCCTTTAAAAAAATGAATCACTTATATACATAGATTTTATCGAAAGAGCTCATTCTAGAAGGTGTAATCACGTGGTATGTACTAAGTCCGTAAAAGTAGAGATATACATGCGTTTACGTAAAATGATCAAAAGTATAATTGTTTTTGGTTCAAGGGGAATCAATCTATCATCATAATTGATTCATCAACCAAATCACGTTACTTTTATCCTTTAAAAAAAATGAATCACTTAGTTTCATAGGTATTATCGAAAGAGTACATTCAAAAAATTGTAACCACATAGTACTAATGATGTGTTTTCACTGCGGTACATTTAGTATTTTTTTACTACAATTTATCAAATCAACATGTCATTTATTCATATACATTAATTGATTTGACAATTTATAGTCTAAAAATATCAAAAATACCAAAAATATAATAGGGAAAACTCACATTGACTCCCTAAAGTAGAGATACTATATAAACACGTATAGCCTATCTACAAAGAAAGTTTTTAAACTTCATCATTGATAGGCCATTTCTCACGTACACCAAATAATTTGATAAAAATACTAAAAGTACCGAAAATACTATAGCGAGAAAATGGCCGGCTCCGTAAAAGTAGAGATACTAAATACGTATAGCCAATCTACAGAGAGTTTTTAAACTGAGTTATTTTCCGAAACATCCCTTAAACTATCACTCATTTTTTTTACTTCGTCCTTGAACTTTTCAAAATCCTTTATGTAGTCTCTGAACTACTTACTTGAAGTGCATGTGATCCTTTTTTTAACAGCGGTTAGTTTCATGGATGGAAAACGAGTTGTGTTCACGTCACAGGTGATCGTGGCCCCAAAATCAAGGGTAAAAACGTCACTCTCCTTGTCTTCCCTCCCCATTCAATGCCGTCTCCAGAGGAAACGAATTTGTTAGAGTTTTGATTCTTTATATAAATTTTCAGATTCGACTAGTGATTATGCTTTTGTTGATCGCCCAGCTTCGTCGTAATGCTTTGCGGTTCTGTCGTAACTAGTGATCAAATTGAAGTTAAGTAGGTCAAGTGTGAGTGTTGCGGATTAACAGAAGAGTGCACGATCGCATACATCCATCGGATTCGCGAGCGGTATCAGGGGAAATGGATCTGCGGGTTGTGAGCGGAGGCAGTTAAGGACGAGATTGTGAGGTGCGAGAGGCTGATGAGCACAGAAGACGCCATGACTGGGCACATGAATTTTCGCAAGAAGTTCAATACGCCAGGCTGTCGGTGAACGTTGCAGTTCATGTGATTACGGCGATGCGACAGATTCTCAAACAAAGTCTGGATTCTCCGAGGTCGATGCCGAGTAGTCCGATGAAGAAGATTGCTGGATCCGGGATTGATCGACCCGTTCTTGCATGGTCGGAAAGTTGTTTTGCTGCTGTCTTTGGTGAAAGAACATAATGAATGAGAGAAAAGGAAGAAAAAAAGAGCAAAATTAAGTTCGATGCAAAGTAGTAAATAAAATTGGACAAGGCTGTTTTGCTGTTGCGCTCTCTCTCTCTGTCTGTTTCCTGGAGAACGGAGATGGTGTGAACGGGGCGGGCAGACAAGGAGTTTGACGTTTTTACCCTTGGTTTTGGGGCCATGATCACCCGTTACGTGAACACAATTCATTTTCTGTCCATGAAACTAACTGCTGTTAAAAAAAGGACTACATGCACTTCAAATAAGTAGTTTGGGGACTACATAAAGAATTTTGAAAGCTTAAGGACGAAATAAAAAAATGAGTAATAGTTTAAAGGATGTTTTGAAAAAAAACTCTTTTAAACTTGATTATTGACAAGTCCCGCCAAGCCGCCAATGACAAAATAAGAAACAAATCAACCGAATCTCTCTCTCTCTCTCCCCCACTCTCTCTCTTCAGTATATTCTCGACAGCTACGAAAGTCGAGATTCTTTATACTCGTATAAAAAGCCGAAATTCGTTGGTATATGGAACTGCAAAAAATGAGCAACGTTGACGGCGTCCTTACTTTGCCGGCGCCGTCGACTGTGGCTGTGGCCGTCAAAGGCGGCAACGGCCACCGGGGTGGAAACGGAAGCCGTCGAGCTGTCCGGTGGGCGGTGGAAAATCTCATGCCTAAGGTCGACCGTTTTGTCCTAGTTCACGTCATGCCGGCTAAAATCACTTCAATTCCTACTTCTTCAGGTAATTCCTTCGTTTCCCTTAATATGCAGAACACTCTGTATTTATTGATAGGGCTGTATATAAATGCATGTGTTTTGATGTGTGTGTGTATTTCAAGGTCAGGGAATGCAAGATTAGAGCTTCTGGTAGATCTTGATTACTTTCTTTTTGATAACTTGAATCCGGGCTAGTTTACACGCACCGACTCATTCGTGAGACCAATCACACCGTTCACTAGCACGGTCAATTTAAAGTCGGGGCTTTTGCCCTGTACAAACTCGCCCCAGAAGAGTTCACGGTAACAGAGAAATTCAAAACTGGACCGTAGGAGGGAGTGTGGGATTTCGTTTGGTATGTTTGCATGTGGTACAACACTTGGATATCTCGCCGAGATGGGGATTTGTGGGATTTTTTACTTGATTTGGGGGCTGCCTCGGAACAGGGTTCCTGGGGGTCCGGACGTTTGGCTTGGCAAAAATTCAGAGGCCTCAGTAATTCGCGTCCAAGCTGTGGTCAAATCCGTCCGGACAGTCGGTCGACTCATATTTAGCCAATTTGGACTTGGGGTGCAAGGAATTCAATTTGGGAAATATACTTTTAGGAAGGATTTTTTGGCTACAAGTATAGATTGATTCTCTCAATTATTGTGGGATTGGTTAGTTCCTTTGGAGACCCTCTATAGGGGGTCTTGTTAGAATGTTAGGGTTCTTTGTTAGATATTGGTATCTTTGTTTTGGTGTGGCCTCTGGTCTCTTGGTTGAAACACGAGTTTTGTGAGACTTGATGAGAAAGAGTTTTGTTGAGAGATTCTAATTGGGTTTTGTTGAGAGAACTTGTATATATTAGGGTTGTCGGTTTTTGCTTTGTGAGAATTAGCTTTTGTCACCTTTATAGCTCTGCGGAGCATTGTTGTTTCACGTTAGCGGAACCGCCACTTGTTTCCTTTCCCCTGAAATAGGTTTACACCTTAACAAGCCGAACCACGTATATCTTGGTTTCTCCTATTTGTTTTGGTTGTGATTTGGTTTCTCCATATGACTTTGCATATGTTAGGTTTTTTACTTCCCTATCATGGCCATCAATGATCATTGGGTTACAGTTGGGTTCTTTGGGGGCTCGCTGCATAATGGGGAGTCATAGTCCTGATAGAATTGATGGTATTGAAGGATTGTGGAGCTTGTAGTTACACAATGAGTGTGATTACACATCTCCTTTTACCTCCAATCCGTCTTCCACTCTAGTTTTATGAGCAACCTATACCCAGACCTCTTATATTTTTGCTGAAGTTGGAAATCAAATGCCTTCATTTAAGATCCATATCTATCCAAATGGAAAAGTTGTTTTTCCTCCGTATTCTTCTAATTTTCCAAGCTTTGAGGGCAATCAAATAGGTTTTCGTGGACTTCTAATGTCCCGACAAAGGAAATTTCATTAATGTTCAGGAAACTGGGATTTACTATGATCTATCTTTTAGTTTTCCGTTATGATTATTTCTTTCATGGTTTGCAATTCCATATGTGAAATACTCCCTCCGTTCCAAAATAATAGTCCACTACGGAAAGTCGTGCCATTCTTCAAATAAAAAAATGAACTACTTCCGTAAATCATTTTTCGAATTTTTCCGCACCTCGAGTACTTTAATTCGGTCCGAAAAAATTTAAAAAATGATATACGGAAGTACTTCATTTTTTCATTTGAAAAATGGCAAGAGAGAGAAAGTGGGGCTCTTATTTAGGAACGGAGGGAGTAGACTCTTGGAGTGCCAAGTGATGCTGAATTGTGAAACTTTTGCATGGAAAGTGAATCTCTTGTACACAAGAGGACAGACACAAACTCTCTTTTCAATAATATTTGAGACACATCAAATGTGACTGACTTGTAATGAAACTGCTTTTCGTTAATTTCAGTTAAGGGAATTGTTAAAGCTGTTACATGGTCTTGGGTAGAACTCAACCCCAAAAGCTAGCTCAAGAAGTGAGGGAGCCCTCACGCTTATATACTTCATATTACTTTGGTATCCAGGCGATGTGGGACTTCGCTTCACAAAAGCCTCCAACTTAAGACCAATTGGTGATGGGTGGAGAGTTTCTTAGCCTCATTACTAGTTTTGGAGGTAATAAGCAATTGATATGGGAGATAGTCTAATACTCTCCAGCATATGTGAATCTAGACTCGCACATGTAGGGGTAACCAATCGATTTACTGGGATCACAATCAATCGAGTTGCACTCTTTGGCAAAAACAATAGGGAACCAATTGGTAAAGATATAGGAATCTTGCCCAAAACTCACGAAGGCCAGCTCCGATACAATATAAAGTTGTCTGTCATCAACTCATCTAAAAGTTGAGTTGTTAGCCTGTTAGGATTAGATCCAACAATGTATGATCATAAATAATCCCTAGTTACCTTGCAATATTAACTTTATAGCTAATGCAACAAGTACCTCTTTAGGTTTGAAAAATCAGGGTTCTTAAAAAATCCGTAAAAACCCTAACACATCGGTATTTATAGAGAGCTGTCCGCGCCCAACTTGCTCGACAGGTTGCTCGAGCAAGTCCTGAAGGTTGCTGAAAAGTTGTCTATAGATTTTTGGCAGAAGAGTTGCTGGACAAGTTGCTCGAGCAAGTTGCTAAAGGCAGCCTACTTGTTTGATGCGTAGCTTGTATGTTACTTGAGCAAGTTTCTTGAATTACATCAAAATAAAGACCGCAATAAAAAGAATTACATATTGATTTCCTTCCACACCTAAACAGACACTCTAAAAATTAAAATTACAACTTGATGTAAATGTGTGTTTTGTCAAACGGAATTGCCAAAACAAAGAACTCCGGAACTTGGTCCTTGCAAGGTTGGTGTTAATATTGTCTGAATCTGAAAGGCAATCTGTTCAAATGCCTACGAGGCAATAAGTGGTCTCTCATTTTTCAGTACTGTTTATGGTTTTGCTTTAATTTACTTATAATGACCTCATGTGGGAATTGTCATTTACTTCAGCCGGAGACACTATCCCTATTGAGCGACAGGATGCCCATGTTGTGGAAATGAATATGCAGGACACATGTCAGGACATATTTATACCATTTAAGGAACTATGCCAAGGGAAAAAGGTAAGTTTTTTTATTTTATTTTTTTCTTTCCTTTTGGCTATGTTCTGCTCAAATTGAGTTTTCCTTGAAGTATAATCCTAGATAATGCTTTCTAGGTTGAAACTTTGGTGTTGGAAGGTGAAAATCCTGCATCAGCACTTCTTAAATATGTTAATGACTCTGTTGTAAGTAGTTTAGTGTTGGGCTCTTGCACTTCCTCTTTTATCACGAGGTATGTCAAATATCAATGAAGTTGTTCATTTCACAGCTCTTTCTCATCCTTCGATTTGTTGGCAATCTTCTCATGGTTTTACTAGTTGCATGTCCTAAACCTCTAGTACATCTTATGTTTGTTCTTTTCTTGGAGAATACTACGTTTAGGCTTTAGGGCTACCACTCAGGGGGACTTACATTATTGAAAACTACTGTATCGCTCGCGTGGTCCTTTATATGAAATTGGTTTTACCATTCGTTTGAAGTGGCATCTTACACTCCAAATATGTTGATCTGTTAACCTTCAAGTGAGCCTTCTATGATACACCTAGGTGTACGATAGCAATGTTACACATTTTTCTTGGTGTATGTTTCCCCTTTTTTTTGTTTAATTATACTGGGGTGTACCTTGAAAAGATATGGTACTCGTAAAACTGGAGGATGGTTATGCATATTTTTAGTGCATTGTACGCTTATTTTTTATGTATGTAGTATGCATTTTTTTTTTTGCACATTAGTTAGGATTTTTATGGTCTTAGTTACAGTTGTACGGTATACGCCAAAATCGAAAACCATTTTGGGTTTGTTATGGATTGTTTAGATATTAGTTATGCATTTATTTGTGTTCATTACCTATTTTTGTAACTAAAAGTTTTGTGACCAAAAGTATTTTGGGGGTGTACCATAGGATTCTCCCTAATTTCATCGTCAGGAAGCCAAAAGTCTCTACTGTACCATCAGAAGTCCGAGAAAATGTTCCTTACGCTTGCGACATATATATTGTGTCAAGGCGTAGGCTCATCACAACTTCTTCCACCCCCTTGTTAACTGGTGGTATGTTGAAAACACTTGCTCTTCATTGTTCATAGCCTCAGTGTACTTAGTTGTTTCTTTTGCCTTATCATATTATTCTTTCTGCCTTTATTTTGCAGAGAACGGCTCAAGAAACTGGTGGTGTGGCCGGGGAGTGCACAGTTCTCTTCGGTTCTATAGATTAAATGGTGGCCGTTATTCTTCCTCAGTGGATTGTGAAGTTATTGATACAGAGTCATCTGTGTCAGATCATAGTTGCTTGGATTCTAGAGAAATTTCACGACAGAAGTCTCCTAACCATGCCGGTTCAAGCCAAGAAAGAAATTATCAAAACTCAGGAGATAGTATCATAGACATGGAGGCGGTAAAGGTATGTCCTTCTGCAGCTTCTACGAACACAAAGCAGGCTGAGGTAGAACAACTGCGTCTAGAATTGATGAACGCTGTTGCCATGTACAATCGAGCTATTGAGGAACTTGTCCACATCCAAATCAAGGTTAGAATTTGATATGTATTAATAACTACCGAGGTTCTATATTTTTATGCATTTTATTGGTTGACCATGGAAATATTTGCCAACCTATTCTACTACCATTTCAAAAGTAGTTTCCTGTTTTTAGTCTGATAAAGGTTGACTATTTTCCTGGGCGAAAAAACTTCGAATCCAAAAGCAGACCGCATCCCCGTTTGTTTGTCTGGATGAAAGCATCGGATTGACTATATCCAAAGGGCATATGCCATGATTGGAATAATTTGTGCGGCTGGGGGTTATATATCTGTTGGATATAATATCCTATATCAGATGGAATTTGTGATAAGTCATATCTAGGGGGTGTGGTATTGTCAACCCACTCACTATTAATCCTAAAGGCATATGTATTCCTTATGTCTGAGACAGTTTCAGGGTAGATTTAAAAGTGGACTTCGTTTAAGTGAATGACTCTCCTTCATGCAGGTAGAATATGAACACGCATTTAAACCTTGAATAAAGAAAAAATGGTAATCAAAGATTGTCTCATGTTACATTATACTCGACCACTATTATTGATGCTCCGTTGCACAGGTTAAATTTCTTTCTGATGAATGCATTGAAGAAAGAAGACAAGTAGATGCTGCCTTGCAAAGAGAAGAAGTTTATAAGAAAATTGCTGCAGAAGAGCAAATCAAGCATTTGGAAGCCGTGCAGGAGATTGAGATGGCAAAAAAGCAAATAGCAGACTTGAAAGCACTTAGAGAATCTATTGAGAAAAAGACAGCTGTCAATGCACGCTTTGCATATGATAGAAGGTACACAAGGGATGAAATAGAGAAAGCTACTGATAACTTCTCTGAGGCTACAATGATCGGCGAAGGATCCTATGGGAAAGTTTACAGATGTGACCTTGATAAAATTCCAGTTGCTGTCAAAGTTCTGCGGTCTGATGCATCAGAGAAGATAGACGAATTTAAGACAGAGGTTTTTGCTTAACATGATTTCTTTTTTACTGTTTTTCATTCAGTTCCTGATGCAGGCCAACACCTGCTAGAGTAGCTGAAACCGAAAGGTCCCAACTAGGAGACTAGGGATAGTCCCGGGATGCCACTCACCGGGGGCAACGGATGTCACTCGACGTTGCTAATCGCGGATGTCACTCACGCGACCAAGCCACACGCTTGATGTTAGGACTCTCTCACTCACAAGCAAGAAGGGAACTTGTAAATAATTTTTAGACTCTCAAAAACTACTTCAGATTTCATTAAAATGGATATATATAGAGATTACAATAGATAGATGACTCTTAGACTACCCACATAACTCTTAGACTATTCCCTAGACACTTATTGCTTCAAACCTTTCCAAAGCAAGCAACATTTCCAAGACAGTCAACACAAAATAACAAGACATAGGAAACACAAGAAAACTAAATAAATCTAAATAGACTTTCACGCCAATAATGCTCCTGCATCATTCTCCTCCGCTGAAAAAGAAGCCTTCCTCGAATCTGCAACCAAATCTTCCCAAAGCCTTTCATCAAGCTTCTTGAGCTCTTGAGCTGAAACCCATGCATCTTCACAATGTGCTTTTCCCTTCCAATGAACCAAATATTGCGCATAGGTTCCTCGACGAGTAGTGGTGGAGCGAACATCCAAGACATCAATGATTTCTTGATGGGAAGTTGCTGGTACAGCAGTCAAGTCTTCAAGCTTCAAGGAATCACCATCATCATCTCCATAATAAGCATACATGTCACTAATGTTGAAAACTGGACTAATAGATAATCCTGCTGGCAACTCCAGTCGATAAGCATTAGGACCCAGTTTCTTGAGTATTCGGCATGGTCCAAACTTCTTTTGCTTGAGCTTGTTATAAGAACCACCCGGAAATCTTTCCTTGCGCAGATAAACCATGACAAGATCACCTTCTTCAAACTCTTTGTTCCTGCGGTGTGCATCAGCCTTGGCTTTGTAATACTTAGAAGTTTCCTTTAAGCGCTCTCGAACTTGATCATGTATGTTTTTGATGTGGGCAGCAAACTCCTCCGCATCCATGCTAACTCGAACTTGGGTACTTAATGGCAAGAGATCCATCACTTGATGGGGTTTTCGACCATAAATCACCTCAAATGGGGCCTTCTTTGTTGATCGATTGAAAGAACTGTTGTAAGCAAACTCAGCTTGAGGAATGATGAACTCCCACCTCTTTGGATTGTCTCCTACCAAACTCCTCAATAAATTTCCAGGCGATCTATTCACCACTTCAGTTTGCCCATCTGTTTGAGGATGATAAGCACTAAAAAACTGAAGTTGAGTTCCAAAAAGCTTCCAAAGTGTCTTCCAAAAGTGACTCATAAATCGCACATCACGATCGGATACAATAGATTTTGGAACACCATGTAAACGAACTATCTCCCGGAAAAACAATGTAGCAACATGGGAAGCATCAGTGGATTTCTTGCATGGTATAAAGTGAGCCACTTTTGAGAAGCGGTCAACAACCACAAAAATGCAATCATACCCATGTTGCGTTCTCGGCAGGCCTAGGACAAAGTCCATTGAAATATCCTCCCAAGGGACATTAGGGATAGGAAGTGGCTGGTATAAACCTGTATTTTGCACTCCACCTTTGGCCTTTTGACACACCAAGCAACTTTGCACAAAACGAGCAACATCCCGCTTCAAGGATGGCCAAAAATAGCGTTCTTTAACCAGCAATTCAGTTTTGTCCCTTCCAAAATGCCCACCAAGTCCACCACCATGCAACTCTTGAATGACAAAAAGCCTCAATGACCCCTCTGGAACACACAACTGATTTCCCTTAAAAAGATACCCATTCATGAGCAAATAATCTTGGCTTTTCCCATCACTTAACTCTTGCAAAACCTTTGAAAAGAAAGAGTCTGCTACATAGTATTCTGGTAGGAGATCAAAGCCAACAATTTCAAGAGAGAGAGCAGTCAATAAGCTGTATTTTCTACTTAAAGCATCAGCAACCTTGTTAGAGGAACCTGCCTTGTGATTTAGAACAAAACTGAACCTTTCCATGTAAGATACCCAGCCAGAATGTCGAGAGTTCAGCTTCTTTTGTGCCTTGAGAAACCGTAAAGCTTCATGATCTGAGTAGAGAACAAACTCCACACCAATGAGATATTCTTCCCAATGTCGCAAAGCTTGCACAATTGCATACAATTCCTTGTCATAAGTCGAGTACTTTTTCTTGGCATCACTTAGTTTCTCGCTGAAATAAGCAATCGGCCTTCCTTCTTGCATTAGGACAGCACCTATCCCACATTTGATGCATCACATTCAACTTGAAAAGTTTTTGAAAAGTTGGGCAGCGCTAGCACAGGAGCTTCTACAAGCTTTGCCTTCAAAAGCTGAAAATTCTTTTCGGCCTCATTAGTCCACCGAAACTCTTTGCTCTTCAAGACAGCCATCATAGGAGCAACAAGAGTGCTGAAATGTTTGATGAACCGTTGATAAAAAGAAGCCAAACCATGAAAGCTTCGCACTTCAGTAAAACTTTTAGGAGTTGGCCAGTCAAGAACCGCCTTCACCTTTTCCTCATCCATTTGCATGCCTTCTGCACTCACAACATAGCCTAGAAACACAACCTGATCAGTCATAAAAGAGCACTTCTTAAGATTAATGTACAGCTGGTTGTCATGCAGGACTTTGAACACATTTGTTAAATGCTCAAGGTGCTGAACTTTATCTTGACTATACACCAAGATGTCGTCAAAGTAAACGACAACGTACTTCCCCATGAACTCCTTCAAAACTTGAGTCATCAGCCTCATAAAAGTGCTTGGGGCATTAGAAAGCCCAAATGGCATAACGAGCCATTCATACAAGCCATTCTTTGTTTTAAAGGCTGTTTTCCATTCATCTCCCAATCTAACTCGAATTTGATGGTATCCACTTCGAAGGTCAATCTTAGAAAACACCTTTGAACCACAAAGCATATCAAACATGTCATCAAGACGGGGTATTGGGAACCGGTACTTGACAGTTATCTTGTTCACAACCCTACTATCGATACACATCCTCCAAGTTCCATCTTTCTTTGGAGTTAGGAGGGCTAGGACAGAACAAGGACTTAGTGATTCCCTAATCAGTCCTTTTTTCAGCAATTCATCAACTTGTCTTTCTAATTCAGCATGTTCATTAGGTGACATCCTATAGTGAGGCAAGTTAGGAAGGATTGCACCTGGAATGAAATCGATTTGATGCTGAATGTCACGAAGAGGCGGCAAACCAGCAGGTAATTCATCTGGAATGAGGGCTTTGAATCTGTGGAGTAACTCTGAAACTTCTTCAGGAACATCTCTGACATCTTCCTTAGCTTCCCCTACAGCCACCAAAGCATAAGCCACTTTCTCTTCGCTGAAAACTTGCTCAAAAGCCCTGTGGGACAGCAAGTTGACTTGGCTTTGTGATGCCACGCTTGTGGGGATATCTTTCAAAGGGTTCAATACAAATGTTACCCCTCCTTTCTTAAGTGTGTATGTGTTCTTCTTCCCATCATGTTGAGCACATCGATCATATTGCCACGGTCTTCCAAGAAGTAAATGACAAGCATCCATAGGAAGGACGTCAAAATAGAGTTTATCTTCATACTTTCCAATAGAGAATTTCACCTGGCATCTTTGTGTCACCAAAACCTCTCCTCCTTTCTTGAACCATGACACTTTGTAGGGCTTGGGATGCTGCTCACATGGAAGTTTCAGTTTCTCCACCATGGTCTTGGACACCATATTTTCCACACTTCCAGAATCAATCATCAAGATACACTTATTTTCGTTGGTCAAGCAATAAGTTCGGAAGATGTTATGCTTGAGCCACTGATCATCTTCTTGAACAGTCATTACCCGTCGAATCACAAGACTTTCGGCATCGTAATCGGGTTCACAATATTCCTTTTCAGATCCACCTTCAGGCTCTTCATCATAAATAGGCTCTTCCTCTTCTTCCTCTTGCCCTTCTTCCATGAGATTCACCTCAGCTTTCTTGGTAGGACATTCATAAGAACGATGACCAACTTCACTACACCTGAAACACTTAAAACTTGAAGACGATCCAGCCTTAACCGAAGTCCTTTTTTCCTCCCCCAGCATTTGGGTTTGGATGCTCAGAGTTGGGTGCTGAATTTTTCTTGTTTTGGATCACCATCTTCTCTTTCGAAGCTTTACTACTGTCACCTCTTCCGAAAGAGGTCCATTTAGCCTTATCTTCTGCTTTAAGTGCCATTTGATATGCCTCCTCAAGTGAATGGATGGAATGCATCATTAACTCTCCTTGCAGATTAAGTTTCAAACCATTCTTGTATCGGGCAACAAGCTGATCATCCGTCTCTGTGAGGTTAATGCGACTCAACAACTTGTAAAACTGCTCTGTGTAATCAGCCACAGATTGCTCATTGCGCTGACGAAGCCGATGGAACTTCTGGTACAAGGATTGAGAGTAATCTAGTGGAAGAAATTTCTCATCTAGCTTCAACTTCATCTCTGCCCATGTGCCAACTCTTGGGACTCCTCTTCTATCTCGACTTCGCTGATATTGCTGCCACCAAACCAATGCATGGCCCTTCAATTTTGTAGCCACAAATTGCACCTTTCTTTCTTCCGCCAAGTTTTTCCATTCAAAGAATGCTTCCAAAGATGCAATCCAGTCGCAGTACTGATCAGGGTCTAATTTTTCTTCAAAGTCCGGCACGTGAACTTGGATACTTCTATCTGTTGCCTCAAGAGCTCTTGCTAATCGTTCCATGACCCAACGATCACCGAAAGCTACTTCTGAATTTTCCCTTAAACTAGATGAATCAGATCCATCCTCCGTATCACTTTGATTTCTTGAATTTCTAGACCGACTTCCTCGGCTTCGTGCTGGCGAGGTTTGAATCCTGTGGAGAATTTCAGTCACCGTTTCTTGAAGTGTTTGATTAGACTGACGTAACTCAGCAATCTGATCATGCAAAGTGGCATTCCCATCATTTCGTTGCCGCCTTGGAGGCATAGTTACTGGGAAAAAAAAAAACTGCGATGTGGATCTTTATGGCTCTGATACCAATTTGATGCAAGCCAACACCTGCTAGAGTAGCTGAAACCGAAAGGTCCCAACTAGGAGACTAGGGATAGTCCCGGGATGCCACTCACCGGGGGCAACGGATGTCACTCGACGTTGCTAATCGCGGATGTCACTCACGCGACTAAGCCACATGCTTGATGTTAGGACTCTCTCACTTACAAGCAAGAAGAGAACTTGTAAATAATTTTTAGACTCTCAAAAACTACTTCAGATTTCATTAAAATGGATATATATAGAGATTACAATAGATAGATGACTCTTAGACTACCCACATAACTCTTAGACTATTCCCTAGACACTTATTGCTTCAAACCTTTCCAAAGCAAGCAACATTTCCAAGACAGTCAACACAAAATAACAAGACATAGGAAACACAAGAAAACTAAATAAATCTAAATAGACTTTCACGCCAATAATGCTCCTGCATCAGTTCCCATGCCTACTCGAGGTTTTTCTTTTCTATTGAGCATGATCATCTGATTCACTTCTAAGTCTTTCTAGAACTTATAATGCAGAAGTTTTAAGAGTGTACCTAACCTAATTTTGGCAATGGTCATTTCATGAAGAAGGAAATTCTTACAGTGGCCTATTAACTCAAAACATTCGCGAAATATTCTGTTTTGCACGCTTGGGTAAACACCCTTAGCACATAGTTTTGATTCATATCGTTCTAGCAGAAATTACTTGTTTAAATCATAACAATACCAGTACTCTTGATCTTATTATTACCTTAGTCTGTATCTGTTTACGTTTTGGCTTTCCCATACTAGATATTTGCTGACAAGTTTAGTTGTTCTAATCGTGGTGGCAATGGTTTCTGCTGTCCTCTGTCCATTATTTTCAGATTGAAGTTCTTAGCCTATTACGCCACCCACACATTGTTTTACTGCTTGGAGCCTGTCCAGAGATCGGTTGCTTAGTATATGAATATATGGAGAACGGAAGCCTTGAAGATTTTCTTTCCCGCCAAAGCAGCAGGGATCCTCTACCTTGGTTTGTTCGATTCCGGATAGCATTTGAAGTAGCTTGTGGACTTGCTTTCTTACACAACTCAAAACCGAACCCTATAGTCCATCGAGATCTAAAACCAGCGAATATATTTTTGGACAGAAATTATGTGAGCAAAATTGGTGATGTGGGATTGGCTAAACTCGTTTCAGATGATGTGCCGGACAATATTACAGAATATGGGGACTCCGTTATAGAAGGTACTATATACTATTTGGATCCAGAGTATGAGAGAACTGGAACCATCCGACCTAAATCTGATCTATATGCTTTCGGAATCATTGTGCTCCGATTGCTTGCTGCCCAACATCCAAACGGGCTTTTGTTGAAATTTGAACATGCGATTGCCAATGGTTCAATCTCTGATATACTGGACAAGTCTATACCCGATTGGCCTCTTGATGAAGCAGAGGAAATGGCTCGTATGGCCCTGAAATGCTCCAGACTTAGATGCAGAGATAGGCCAGATCTCGAAACTGAAGTGTTACCGCTTTTGAAGAAACTTGCTGATATGGCGGATGCTACTTTAAGGGCACAGAGGAATAGTATTCATCCACCTTACCACTACTTCTGCCCAATACTTCAGGTGAAAAATTTGAACTTGTTGGAGCATCTCCAACGCAACTCTCAATTAGGCTCCCCCAGTGTCACACACTATACTTGTTAGTAGACTTGCAGTAATTTTTCTCCAATGCAACTCCTACCTAGCTCATGACGTGGCTCCTAAGAGCATTTATAACTCTTGCTAGCTCATAAAGTGAGGAGTACATGCACTTCATGTTGACATGAATGTATCTATCGAAATATTTATATGCATGTTTTTTTACTTTTAACACTTTTTTGCTACTCCATTGGAGCGATCATTCGTTTCAAAATTACCACTCGAAATGTGGCCTGCTTTATTGTTTATTTTGTCATATAACTCGCTTTTACTTGTGGAGCCTGTTTTAGCTAGTTTATTTGAGATGTTCTAATGTTTTGTGACTTGTAACATTTGACTCTTTGTTTGTGTTTGGATCCTGGTTTTTGTGGAGGTTACCAAGGGAGAGGACATTGATAGGGGAACCAAACATATCAATTTAGCTTCTCCACATTTTTATCCGTTGCCTTTTACTTTCCCTTCACAAAACCGATCCCAACACAGTCTTATGGGCTGCATTTGATTGTCTTAGATTCTTTGTGTATTATGACATGGCTAATTCAGGAAGTAATGGTGGATCCATACGTTGCCGCTGATGGTTTTACATACGAGCATGGAGCAATCAAAGCTTGGCTTGAAAGACACAGTTTATCGCCAGTAACAAGGCGTAGTCTGCAGCATAAAGTGCTTGTTCGGAACCATACATTACGTTGTGCCATACAGGATTGGAGGTCAGGCATAACTTCCTCGTCCAGGTAAGTACTTATTCCACATAGCAAGTTCATCTGCAATCTTGTATACGAGTAAGACCATGTCCCACATCGATATATCTGCATGAGTGATTTTTAAAATATAATCAGCTATTTAAGATATTTCTAGTAAATTGAGATTAAGCTTTTCGGGCATGTTTTGATGTTTCAACAAGTTAAAGGGAAAAAAAACAAGAAAAGATAATTCTAGTAAATTTCTAGGGTTTTCACTTCTTATCTTTAACCTTTTTATTTTTTTTGCCTCCACAAATTTAGGATCCCAGCATGGCCATAAACAGGGACCAAAATTTCGCTGAAGTATATATTTTTTGTTCGCTGGGAGAAGGAAATGTTTGTGGAAACAATAGCCAGCATAATAGAAATGTCAAAATAGCGAGGAATGTATCATATTATCATTTTTGCATATTTCTAATAGGTCTTGCAATAATCCAACGCTTGGTATGTTTTGTATCGTGTATTTCCATGTGTTTGGTATGTGCACAAGACTTTGGAATTTCACGAGTGTCTTTTTTGATGACTCAGGTGTCCAGGCCAGATTATGCGTGCCGCGACTTATCCGAATTGCACGACTGCCTGGTTTTGAGTCTTGTGGGCATAGAGAACGTTCAGGCTGCTTTAGATGGAAACCAAACGAAAATTTGTTCTTTGGTCATGATGTGCGGTGGATGAGGAAAGTTAACCAGTTTTATCAAGGATTTCTTTGAGCTTAGACACATCGCGAATCTTAATACAAGTATGACGATCTCGCCCCCATGCACAGGCCTTCCGGTCAAGGGGGCAGGGTTTGGGAGCTCCATGATATGAATCATTTCAGAGCCCACCCACAGCCAAGCAACCCTGTAGGGAAGCTTGTCATCTGGCGTTGCCTCATTTATCTTCAAACCTGACATTATGTCGATGTTAGAGCTCTATGAGATAAACTATATACACATCCGTATGAGGATTAAGCTATAACTGTATCAGTAACAGAAAAGTTTGACATACGTACCCAGCTCATTTTGGTAAAAATTAAGTGATCTTACAAGGTTTTTCGCATTGGTATTGTGACATGGTGCATGCTAACAAGTCCATAATCTGCATCAATATCTAACAAGTCCATAATCTGCATCAATATCAGTTTGGTGTTTTTTTCATATTGAGTGAACTTTTTTTTGTATCATTCGTCCTGACGAGAGGAGTCTAAAAAGAAAGTGATCATAGTCGCAACACTTGCATGGTTCCATCACTCTACTAACCACATTTTCAGGTCAATCCATACGGGAAAGCAGATGGAAGTGGCTTCCAAGTTTAATAACTGTGTATTTTCCTTCTAGGCTTTAATTCCATGGACACCCCTCATCTATTAACTTTTCTCACGCACACTCCCTCATCTTTGAAAGCACCCAAACAGACTCCCTATCTATAACCATTTCCCAATTGGTACCCTTTAGTTAGAAGACCGTTTGTTGGTAGTGCAAATGTCGTTGGTTTGGGATTTTTTTCCTTCTTTTTTTTTTTTTTTTATAACAAAAATGCCCTTCGACACCACTGCATACGGACAATATGTGTTCGTAACCCCTCCACCCCCACTGCCACTCTTTCTTTCATGAGCCATGGAAGCTGCCAACAGCAGTTCCAACAGCCACAACAGTCGCATCAGCTACGACACCAAACAAACCTAGTTATGGGTTGATGTCTACTGTCTTTGCAGGGAAAAAACCCCTTTGAGGACATCAAATACAGATGCCACCCCTAGAAGGAAATACCTGGGCACTAGGAATGTGTGGTATTTCTAAGTGTTTTGGAGATTTCCCACCTTTTCTTTTTTAATTTCTCAATTTTTTGCCCAAATTTCTGTTACTTATATGGTTTGTAGGAGGAGAATACAGGGCATCAACAATGACCAAAAATTAGCCACCCATTGTGACATTTGGTGACGAAAACTTGGGTTCTGTGACCAACTTCTAGTTAGGTGTTGTTTGATAAAACTAGAAACTGAAGCTGACTAATGAATTTTTAAGTTGAAAAGTTGTTTGATAAAAATTGAATTAAAATAGTTGTTTTGATATAAAGGTAAATGAATTAAGCTTAAGTTATTTGTGATTGTTCTCTTTTGATTTTACTAATGAAAGTCAAGTGTTGTACGGGGTGGTGGTAGCAGTTGGTAGTGTGAAGGTGATAGAAAATTGCGATTGTAGAGTGGTGGTGGTTGTAATGGAGATGGTGTGGTGGAAGTAATGCGAGGGTGGTGGTGGTGGAGAGATGACGCTAGTAGAGAGTTGTGCAGCTAGGGAAAATAGACAGTGGTGTTGTATTCATGGTGGTGAAGAAGTAAGTGCTCAGTGAATTTAGAGGTGGAACATGAGACATAGCTAGAGAGAAAATGATGGTTAAATGACGGTGGCGGTGTTGAAGAGTAATAATAGTGATAGTGATGGTGGCAGTGGTAGAGGTGATCATAGTAATTGTTGTAATCATACATGGAGTGGTAGTGGTAGTGATGGCAGAATTAGAGTTGGGGTGGTAGTCGTGGTGGTTGATGGCAATGGAAGCGACTGTGGTGGCGATGATGGACTAGTGGTGGTGGTGGAAGTGGTGACGACGGTGGCATGATGGTGGTGGTGTGGAGGTGGAATGGTAATAGTAGTGGCGGTGGTGACAGTAGTGGCGATTGTGGTGCACCAGTGAAGGGGTGGTGCTAGTGATGATGAAATAGTGGTGATGGTGGTGGTGGTAGTAGTGGCGAGGACGATAGTGGTAGTGGTGGACGCTATGGTGGTGATAGCGGTGGTCGAATAGTGGTAGCGATGGAATGGTTTGGAGGATGGTGGTTCTAAAGAAAGGCGTGATATATAAGTACTAATGTATTCAGCCATAATTAAGTAGGTATCAGGCTACTTAAGTTTTACAACTTTGTAACAATACATTTTAAGAGGCATTTAAAAGTTTAAGTAATATAAAATATATTTTTTAAACCAACTTAATTACTTATTACTCACTTTATTCAGTTTTAAGTGTTGCACTGAGTTATGAAACAAGCCCTTAGTTGCCATAGAGCTTTGGCGACCAAATATGGACTTTTGGCAACCAAAATTTTAGTCACTAAAAGTGCAATTTCATGTACATTTCTAAGGGGTAGTGCTCTTAATGGTGACGGTTTAGGAAGAGCATAAGCTCTAAATAAGTTCAAGGCAAGAATTTTGCGAGGTATTGGTCACCAATACCCAGAAGGTTTCACCTAAGTGGGTGTGGTAGTGGGGTCACTATAGGAAAATAGGCTACTCTCGAAAGATGTTCGTGATGTAGGATACACGTGCATGGCAGTGAGGTGGAAACAAGACTAGAACCAAAGTGAATGGCCTGTAATATGCGCGTGCGAAGTATAAGTTTGGCTGAAGGACCTGGTTCAAGACTTTTGGTTCACTATGGTACCTTAAAAATGAATTTATTTATTTTTTAAAAAAATTAATACTTTTTTATCTATACACGGTTAGTAATGGACGCGGTGTCAGTAGCTGCTGCGCACAATCACAGTCGTCCACAAGTGTTTTTAACGGTTCGGATTGAAAACAAATTGTTCGCGTGAACAATTCTTCTCTTTTGTTTGAAATCTAAGCCGTTCATCCAAGTAATAGATGACCCAGATTGCGCGCAGTAGCTGCTATGCACAGGGGCGGATTCTTCAAGGGCACGGGGGTGGTCACGTGACCCCCTTCGAATTCCAATTTTTTTTTTTTTTTTTGGTAGTTAAAAATCTAGAAAAGGGTCTCGACTGTGTATCCCGTGGCGGATTAATGCTTTTAGTTTCACCGACAAATAATTTATGAAAGAATTCACCAACTAATATTAAACAAATCTGATTGGGATCCTGCTACAAAACTATACATGAAATTTTTTAGGAATATATATGCTCTCCCGTCCCTTTTTTAATGCCCACTATAGGAATAAATGCAATTATTGAACTTTTCTTCAAAATTCATTTAGTACTAATCGAAAAACTGAAATAGATTGATCACTTCTCTATCTTTGTCGTTGTCGATTCCTTTTCTTTTTCTCATAGGACTTTACTTTTCCTTTTTCAAGCGTCATGAGCACAATATGCACAAAATGTTTCATAATGTTTTAAGTTTAAACTTTTTTGCTTAATGAAGAATGTTTAAACATTTTAGTATTTTCTTGGTATATTTGTTATATTGGACTGTGAGATTTTTTTTCAAAATTGTGCTTGAAAGGTGACCCCCCTGTGTACGATTCCTGGATCCGCCACTAGTTGTGCAGAGGCTGCAGAGGCTGCACAGCAGCAACCCCAGGTCTGGTTAGTAATTTACCTCGTTTTGAAGTCTGCAAAGGACAATCTAAAACTTTCTAGCAATGCGTGTGCGCCTAAAGACACTTTCTCTATTCGAAACAACGACCATAAAATTAATGTACTAATGCTCCCTTTTTAAATACGTTGTTTCGTAAATTTAATTTATTAAATAAACATCATCATTGATTCATTACACATTTAACATCAACTTTTACCTCTACTTTAGATCTCTCGCATCAACTTTTACCTCCGCTTTTAGCCATTAACTTTTCAAAATATACACTTATTAAGGACAATCCAAAATGCATGGACTACTGGACTTTTATTTATGGACGGAAGGAATACTAAAATAAGTTACTCTTGATAGAACATGGTGAATCATACTCCCTCTGTCGCAAATTGTTGGTCATGCTTTTGGGATTCTAACTTTTTAAGAAGAGTACATAATTATACTCAAAAAGGAAAGAAGTATAAATGGAGGAAGAAGGGCTAAAAATTTGGGATAGAGGGAATATAAAGTTAGAATGAATATAGGGAGAAGAATTTTCCAATGTCTGTCACAAAATATCCTAGTGGCATTTTGTTTATGATGTAGGAGACCTTGGTTTTTCCTTCTAAATGCAAACTCACAACCCATTATATTATGGGAGAGTTGTTATAGGGTCCACTATAGTTATTTTCAAACATTTCTAGTCCACTTAAGATTTTCCTAACATATCCAGCCCACTTACCCATCTAAAATACAACAATACCCCTCCTGAAGTACACACGACCTCCCACAGTCCCACCACAGTCCCCGTTGATATCCCCGACGAACTCAACGGCGACGATGAAGACGGAGTCATAGACGACGGGGTAGTAGTGGAGGACGACGGGGGCGGCGAAGAATGATCGTTGACGACGACAGCGGAGACGGAGTGATGGTTGGAGGTGGAGTTGCTGCAAGAGGAGAAGTCGCTGGTGGTGGCGAAGTAGTGTTGGTCGACGGATTTGTTGCCGGAGCCGGCGATTTAACCCTCTTTATCTGTCTAATTTCCGGCGACCGCCGTCTCTTGTCTCCGGCGTTAAATTCGTAAGGAGAGAGCAAATTCAAAGATCTGGGTTTCTACTTCAAATAGGGAAGAAGATTTGAAATGAAGATCTGGAAAGAAAAAAAAAAGAGGAGAAGAAGAAGAAGAAGGAGAGAGAGAGAGAAAGAGCGTGGGTAACAGCTGTGTCCACTTGCCGACACCGTGAATGAAACATTGACCGTTTTAAGCTTGAAAAAGTCAAGTAAATGTATGTGTCTTTATTGTACTTTGTAAGTGTAGCCATTTGCATTTACATGTAATTGATTGAATGAAAATGATATGGGTACACCACATGTGCACCCTAAATGCACACCACCCTGAGGTGGCAAATGAGGAGAAGCCCAATGTGAGGCTCACCCAAAAAATGGATCTCTCCTCATTTGTCACCTCAGGGTGGTGTGCATTTGGGTGCCACTACAAGAAATTAGGTCTTTGGAGACGAGTGAAATCGTCATGAAATGCATGGTTTTTGTCTCTGATAGTCTTGGTGACGAAAAATAGTTTTGCCACCTATAAGTTGTCTCCGAAAGTCACCTGGTGACGAAATTATTGTTTTGTCACCTATACTAAATTTTGGTGACGAAATTTTTCATCACCAATTTTCAAATTATTTGTCACCCACTCACTAGTTTCCTCACTAATCGTGACTAAAAATTGATGAAGGAAACTACTTAGGTGACAAAAAATTTCGTCACTAAGCGTGACAGAAATTGATGAAGGAAACTACTGACGTGTTACCGCGTGGCGCACGTGTGGCGCCTACGTGTCACCCGCGTGGCGCTCGTGTGGCACCTATGTTTCGCTGGCGTGTCAGCACGCGTGGCAGCTGAAAATTGAGAATTTTGCTCCTCCTGGGAATTGATTCGGAGACCTCGCTTGTACGCGCGCGCGCGCGAACCAGCTGAGCTAGGCCACCACTTGTGCCATTTAGGCACCTTTTTAATATTTATACTATCAAAACCGGATTATTCTTATACAAACCCCTACTAATATTATTTCTTTTATAAATTTTATACTTATACAAACACCTTCTAATATCACTACTTTAATAAATTTTTTTTATTTTTTAACACAAATTTTTTTTCTTTTTTAACAAAAGCCTTTTAATAAATTTTTTAATCGAGTTTATACTATACAAATAAATGTTTTTTTTATTCCGTTTTTTTTACACTCCCCATTTGAACACCCATTATACAAACACCAACCAATATATTTTTAAATATATATTTTTTCTTTTTGAAAGAATTCTTTTTCTTTTTTAACAAACGCCTTTTAATCATTTTTTTAAAATCCAGTTTATACTATAAAAATAAGTTTTTTTTTATTCCCATTGTTTTATGCTCCCCATTTGAACACCCATTATACAAACACCTACTAATATCATATTTTTAATAAATTTTCTTTTTTAACATAAGCCTTTTTATAAATTTTCTTTTTTTAATCTTGTTTATACTATACAAATCAGTTTTTTAAATCTGGTTTAATAGTTTGTTATAAATTACATTAACATATATATTTTAAATGTAATTACAAACTCCATATTTACAAGTGTCGATTTAAACCGTTGGCATTTCACATCTCGTCATTGTCACCAAAATCGAAGTTCATCGGGTCATTTTTTTAGATTGCAAGACTCGACCCCACACTTGAGTCCTTTTTTTCAATCGAAACCATCTATCTTTTACATATTAAAGAGTACATAATTAATTTCATACAAAAAATAAAGTTAATCAGCTATCGCTGCACAATTTTTTTTGATCGACAAAGAAGAATTTTATTAAAAACGGGAGAGCTATCGCTACACAATTGATCAGACAAACAAAAAGTATTTTTGTTAATGAAATTGTGTCGATAATTAAGAAGCTTTCTAAACCCGATCAAGGCAAATTTTTACGAGAAAATGATTAAATAAATAAGGAAAATTAGTTTTGGTGGAGTAAAATTAATCTACTAACGGTTAATAAAACCGTCGCTATAGTCCTGTTTCTAGTAATGGTTGATGAAATTTAGGAAGCTAACTTATTCAGAGTTAGAAATTTAACTATGGTTTGGTTGGACCCATAGATTTGGTGACAAAACAATTCCTCTCCTATAGTTTCATTTCCCTCAAGATACACTTTTGGGCCCGCCAAAAAAAATAGAGTAAATGGGTGATGAAAAAATTTTCCTGGGCCAAAGTCTTCTCTTTTGTGAGGAATATTTTTGTCTTCTATTGGTTTGCTCTCCTGGGGAGGATGTGGAGGGAACATATTAGTGAAGAAAAAAATATTTTCGTCACCAAAAAGATGTGGAGGGAACATATTAGTGAGGAAAAAAATATTTTCGTCACCAAAAATTCCATTCTTCCACAAGTTTAGAGACGAAATAAAATTTCATCATCTTTATTTTTGTTTATCCTCCCAATTAGAGACGAATTATATTTTTCCTCTCAAAATAGTCATATAGGAGACAAAAATTAATTTCGTCACCAGAATTTCGTCACGGTTTATCATTTTTGTTGTAGTGTGCACATGTGGTGTACCCATAGCATTGTTGTTGAACAAAACGTCAAGTTTTACAAATTGATAGGACTTGTGGAAACTTTATCGGATTAGACAGTTACTTGAGACTTCAGATTATTTCAGTTTTAGAGTGACAGCCGTATGTTCACTTTTCTTTGTCTTTGTTTATTGCACAAAGGACAAGACAAGGAGTACTGTGTATTTACTGTGTATTTACAATGCTTGGAAAAGTCAAGTAAGCTTTTTTTTCAATAAAAAAAAAAGTCCAGATAACCACATATTTTGAGTCTAGATAACCACATCTTATCCTAGTGGGCTTTAAAAAGAGATATTGTCCAGATAACCACATCTTGTAAGTTCAGGTAACCACCTCTTATGAGTCTAGATGACGACATCTGATCCCAAGTAGGCTTTAAAAAAAGATATAGTACAGATAACCACATCTTGTGATTCCAGGTATGGTTATCTGCTCCGGCGAATTTTCCGGCGATATCCAATTTTTCGGCAATTTTTTCGGTACCGGCAAAATTTCCCGGCAAACTTTTCCGGCAAGAGTATGTTATGTATTAAATTTAATGTGAGGATATATTTGTTTATTAAAAATGGAGAGTGGACCTTACAACTTAGAAATTGTAAAAAGGTGGGTTAGAGAAGTTATAGAACTAAGAGGTGGACTAGACATGTTACGAAAAACTATAATAGACCTTAGATTAATTCTTTATTTTGTTATTTCTTATTTCGAACACCATTTCATGTCTAATGTTTCTTGAGTCAGTAACTGTACAAAAGGGTCAATGGTTAGCCAAATGCTGAATTTTACCCCTTTTTCCGTTGAACAGCAAAAAGAACAAAAAGTTGTACAAGTTACGATTTTGAAGCGCAAAACAAGGCAAATCCTGAATTTACACCTTTTCCTCTATTGAACAACAAAAACAATAAAAAGTTGAAAAAGTCGGGATTTAGAAAGAATAAAACAAGGATAATCCTGAATTTTACATCTTTTCTATTGAATAGTAAAAAGAACAAAAAGTTGTAAAAACAAGGATTTAGATGCGCAAAACATAGCTAATCCTGACTTCTTACACCGTTTCTGTTGCAAAAAGAATAAAAGCTGTAAAAGTCAAGATTTAATTAGAAGCTTAAACAAGGCTAATCCTGAATTTGTTGACCAGAAAGAACAAAAAGTTGTAAAAGTCAAGATTTAGAAGCGCAAAACAAGGCTAATATTGACCAGAAAAAGAAAAAAAACTGTAAAAGCCGAGATTTAGAAGCGCAAAACAAGATTAATCTTGACTTTTACAGCTAGATACTATTAATTTTGACTCCTATTCCGCGTATATAACCATCCCTATTCCTCTCCTGTCTTGCATCCCTCATGTCCTTCATTCCTTCCCAATCTCCACCCTGATAGCCACCACCTTTTTTTCTTCCCTTTGCATCTCCGCAATCCCATTCTACCAGAAAAAATGCATCAACTTCTTCGTTTCCTGGTCCTCTTCTTCTTCCTCGTTTCCCAAATCCCCACAATAAATGGGGATATCAAAACGATAACGATCTCCTCTGACTCTCGTCGAACCATCTTTCTTAAAGATTTCTGTTTCGATAACACTGGTCATGTAACGCTCAACATCACCAATGTCTCGATCACCACCACCTCTACCACCCCAATAAACTCCTCCCGTATCGGTGTCTTCTTTGGGGCTCTGTTTGACATCCAATATTACGGCTTGATGATGCTAGTCCGGGAAGGAATAAAAACATGCGTTGTTGAGTCCCGTGACCTTATCTCGGGAAGCTTCGAACCCATAGCCACATTCGATGAGCTCTCGCCGCAGTCTTCCGTCAACAAAACCCTCCCCATCCCTGCTTTCACGTTAAAGTTAAACAACAATACCAAGAATGTTACACGTGACCATCTCGGTATCTATTTTTCGAATTGTGAGCCAAATACCTCCATCTCGATGAACGTGCATTTAGAAACCTATAACATCGACGGGAATGGAAAGGACTATCTTCCCGTCGGTAGTACTCAATTGCCCACAGTCTATTTTATCTTTTCCGTCCTTTACTTGCCGTTCCTGGCCTTCTGGGTAAACGAGTGCTACAAGAACAGGTTGTTCGTGCGAAAGATACACGTTTTAATGTCCATATTGGTCGTTGTCAAATCGTTGAATCTATTTTTCAATGCGGAAGACAAACATAACATTAAGGTCACTGGAATCCCTCATGGTTGGGATTTTATGTTCTACATGTTCTATGGCATTAGAACCCTGTTGCTTTTAACGATCGTAATGTTGATCGGGATGGGCTGGACAATCATGAAGCCAATGTTACAAGCCAAGGAGAAGGTGGTTTTGGCGATCGGCATAGGAATTCAGCTCGTCGGGACGATAGCGCACATATACAGCGACGAAATGGGCCCGTCCGACAGCCAATACTTGTATTCGATTATAGCATTTTTTATAATCGATTTCCTGGGCTTTTCTATAGTTTTTGTTCCAATTTATTTCTCGATGAAGTCACTCAAGGAAGCGGCAAAGACCGATGGAACTGCCGCACGGGATCTGGGAAAGTTGAGACTTTTGCAATATTTTAACGGATGTGTGTATGCGTTCTGGCTAGGGAAGTTGATGGCATGGGTTTATGTCCGTCAAGTTTCGGTTGATAATTGTGGTGTGGAGTGGCTGGTTGTTACAGGTATAGAGATTGTAACCTTTGTGTTTTACGTTCGAATGTTTGATCAGTTTCGGCCTAGGCGTCAAAATGAGTACTTTGCTGTTGAAGACGAAGAGATGGCCCTGGCTACTATTCGGAGAGAGTTCGCAGATATCTGAAACTTTGTGATAACTCACGTGTACGGGCCAGAGCTTCAAGAGATGTGAAATTTGGAAAATCGAGAATTGAGGAGATTTTTTTATTTTATGGTCAAGATTTAAGTGATGCTTTTTATTCATTTGGAGTATGTATGGTAATTGTTGTGCTATGTTATTTGGTGGAATGAAATTTTTAACATATACGTTCTATGATTCTGTTTCTCTCAGTTTCTTCAACCGCATGATTTTCGCTTTCATATGCTTGGTGGAAATTCAATGTCGAAGCTAGAATTCTGTTTCAAAATGTTACTAGAATTTAGGGATTTTGAATCACCAAACCTCTGCTGAGAAAATCATAACCAATCTCTAAAGATTATGTACAAAAATCAATCAATTAAATGAGAGTTATTCAGAGAGAGAGAGAGAGATACAGGGATAGAGACGATCAAAGAGAGAGAGGGAGAGGGAGAGGGAGCAAGAAGCGGAGAAGAAGAAGAAGAGAACGCAACCAATATCTTCAGGGCATGCTTTGTAGGGCATTAGGTCATTTGTGTCTTTTTCGTTAATTGTGAGTTCGTATTATTCTCCCCTTTTTCCTATTTGAAGAGAATTATTTGGAGAGAGAGAGAGAGAGAGAGAGGATCAAAGAGGGAGAGGGAGAGAGCAAAAAGAGGAGGAGAAGAAGAAGAGAACACAACTAATATCTTTAGGGCATGCTGTGTATGGCATTGTATCATTTGGCTCTTTTTCGTTAGTTGTGCATTTTGTTTATTCGCCCCTTTTCCTATTCAAACAGTCATTCGGAGGGAGGAAGAGAGAGAGAGAGAGAAAGAGAGAGAAAGGGGCAAAGACGATCTAAGAGAGAGAGGGAGAGAGAAACAAAAGGAGAATAAAGAAGAAGAGAATGCAACCATATCTTCAAGGCAAGCTTTGTAGGGCCTTTGGGGGGGACAACGACAGAGACAAAGACGATCAAGAGGGAGAGGGAGAAGAGGAGGAAGAAGATGAAGAGAATGCAACCATATCTTCAGGGCAAGCTTTGCAGGGCCTTTGGGGGGGGGGACAACGACAGAGACAAAGACGATCAAGAGGGAGTGGGAGAAGAGGAGGAAGAAGATGAAGAGAATGCAGCCAATATCTTCAGAGGTCGATGCCGACTCTTCATCCTAGCTATCTATTCCTTGTCTTCAATCCTAATATCTTCAACCGTCTCACCGCTTTGGATGGTTTCATTTGCAAGATCACTTTTCAATTTATTCGGTCTTCTCACCGCTAGGGTTTGTCCAACAGGTGATCGTTCGTTTGACTCCCTTTCTTAATTCTTCCATTGTTTTCTGTTTTTTGTTTGTTGATTGTGTATGGGTTTCGTATTTGACGGTTTGTAATTGTCGTGGTGTTGGATTTTGCAGACAGGGACTCACTTTGTTTGCAAGTCTTTGATTTCTTCTGCAGGATTTAGGCGTGTAAAAACCAGTAGGGCTTTGGCGATAATGTTTATTATTAGCGTTTTATTTGGGATCCTTTGGGTGTTTGATGTAGTCAAAACGGATTTGTACAATTTTGTTTAATTTTCAATATATTTAGTTTCTTTTAAGATTGAAGTATCCTGGAAATAGGTCAAGGCTTATGAAATTCCATAAATGCCTAGAAATCTAAAGAGACATTACTGTAAAATTCATCTACTCAACGCCTTAAAGAACACCGCCTTCGAGTAAAATTTCATAATAAGCAGAAATATAATAGTATTTTTTTTTTTCCATTCTCGTGATAACGTTTTTAGCTACCTGATATTGAAATTGAACGGAGGAATATGGCATAAGACGGATCCAATGATCCTATCCCCCATATCAAACTCGTACCAAGGTAGCTTAATAAAAACACAAATTAACACCCCACCACATATGAGTATGCCAAGTCTCATAATTCCGTTGCATTGTGCATACTTTCATGTTCAATCATCGTGTTTCTTTCTGCAGAGCGAAATCCTTCTATCAAGGAGGTGATACAATATGATGTTGTTCCTTGCTACTATTGACTACCCACCACTTTAGGTTTGATTCGGGTTTCTAGATATTAATATATCTATTCAGTGAATTTTTAATTAATAATCACGTATTTGTATTTGCAGTCAATCCGAGGCGTTCTGGGCTCTTGCAATGTTATGCTGATTTTTTGAATCATTAATCAGCTATTTTTATTTGCAATCAATTCGGTATAGTTGGCGGCCTCGGCTTTTACAAAACATTGCATTTTTAACATCAGAGAACCCAAATGCTTGTGAATCCATTGTGCAGACTAAGCCTGTTCGTCCAGCTCTGGCACTTCTTACATATTCAAATGATGAAGAAGTCCTCTCTGATGCATGTTGGGCATTGTCGTACTTGCCTGATGGTACAAATGACAAAATCCAAGCTGTTATTTGGGCTGGTGTCTGCTCCCACATTGTTTGGTACAAATGACAAAATCCAAGTGTTGGATTTCAATCTTGATATTTTTGGCTTATTGACTTTCCTTCATTATTAAGATCTATTAATTGGTGAGACTCAAATATTGAGTTTCTGGTTTTTGGGCAATTTCAAATGCTACATCAGGGTAACATTGAGCAAATATAGTACAGCTTCTTTTGAGTATTAGTATTTTTTAATTAAATGGCTTTGTTTTATACTTTTTGGGTTCAGAGGTATGATACTTTTCTGGGTTGGCCACGTTTTTCGAAGCTAGGGATGCATCTAGCCGTTGTATGATCTCCTTGTTTGTCATGACCCACGGATCATCACTGCTTGCTTGGAAGGGTTTGAAAACATCTTGAAAGTTGGAAAGTTGAGAAGAACTTGGGCAACTCTTGGCATGTAAGTATGCCCAGTTGATTGATATGGGTGAAGGATTGGAGAATATATATAACCTTCGAAGTCATGACAACAATGACATGTATGAAATGGCAGTGAAGATTGTTGAGACATATTGGTTGGAGGATAAGGATGAGCAATTGCCTCAAGGTGATGCATTTTAATCTACTTTTTGCAATAACGGCAAAACTAGAGACTCTCCCAACTACTGAACCATCGGGCAACCAATACACAACAACAAATCAAGGACTCAACCACCGGGCATGAACTCTCGCGCAGAGCACACCGGCCCCGACCTAGTTTCAATAAATGTCTTCAGGGTTGCAACTTGATCATTGAGTTATTAGTACTCCCTCCGTTCCTTAAAAAAAAAGGTAGTGTATTCAATTTTGGATTGCTCTCAAATGAGTGTGATGTTAAAAAATTAGTAGGTAAAAGTTAGTACATTTCCTATTTTGCCCTTAAAAGTATATATTCCTTTTTAAAAAGTTAGTGAGTAAAGTTTAATTAATGATGTTTCCATCAATGGCAATAGTGGAAATTGAATGAAAAAGTTGATTTAAAAGGTGTAATGATGATGCTTTTTTAATAAGTTTGAATTACGAAACTACACACTTAAAAAGGAACGGAGGGAATATGGTAAAACAATGATTGAACTCCAACCATTAAAAATATATCTAGATCAAGTCAAAGCCATTTCTAATGGAAAAGTTGATTTGGGGTGGTGTTTATGGGAAGGCTACAATACACACCCCTATTTGGGTATGTACCATATGCACCTCTAAAATGTTACAAATTTATGGTACAGAAGTTACGATAAGCACTAATATGTAACGACTTTTAGGGGAAATGTTATGAATTTTATTGCTGAAAAAATACGAGGAAGCTAATGTTATGATTCCTCTTGAAAATGTTATGAATTATACTGGCTCAAAGTTTGTTTTTAGTATAAAAGTTACGAGATACACCAAAATATTTTGAATTTTTATGAGGTGGCACAATTTGAAACACGGTGCATATGGTACTAACTTTTAAGAGGTGTGTATTGTAAACTTTCTTGATGTTTATACCCAAATTTGGCACAAAAATATAAATAGAAAATTACAGGCCGCCCCCATTTTTCAGCGGGGCTTCCATCCAAACCTCTTTTGTAGTGCTATCCGGTCCAGCCCCTTTTTAAACATGCTTTTACTATTTTTCCCTCAAATGCAACATTCACACCCCCCAACCCCCCCCCCCCCCCCCCCCAAAAAAAAAAAAAAAAAAAAAATTGACACCCTTTTGCAGAATTCACATCCCCTAGAATTCATTTACACCCCTAAAATTCACACCCCCTGAATTTTCACCCCTAACTCCTTTCAGGGATGTGAATTCTTTCATTTGGAAGGATGTGAATTATGCCTTTGAGGGGTGCAAATGCATGCATTTTGGGGTTTGAATTGTGTAACTATGGGAAGTGAGTTGGGATGTGTAAATTCTATATTTGAGGGTACAATGAAATGGGTGTGAACTTGAGGAGTGTGATTGAATCAAGAGAATCTTCGAAACCATCCGGCATTATCTACCGTTGACACGAGAGAGAGAGAGAGAGAGAGAGAGAGAGAGTCATGACTGGTTTGGATCTCCAACAATGGTAGATAACGGTAAAGCATGATCTACGAGCGTCAATGTTGTAGACCTCGCTGGCCATGACTACTTAGATCTTTGCTTGTTTGAGAGGCGTGGATGGCAGGGTATTTTTAGTAGTTTACTTAAAACAGGGCTTATGCAGGATGGGCTTCACCCGTGGTCAGCTTGGATGGGAGAACCCCCACGAAACAGGGTCGTCCAGTACTCAGAACCCCATAATATAAAAGGCCAAAAGCACTATTTTTGGACCCATTTAGGCTATATGGACTTGTAAAATTAATGCCCCGTCTAAATTCTTTTATCTCATGAAAAGACTCAATTTAGAGTAATGCTACATGCACACCCCCACTCACACCCACTTTATATTGCTAACAATGTCCTCTCACTTTGGAAGTTAGGAGAGAAAGAGGATATGTGTCAGCAATCCAAAGTGGGTGTGAGCGAGGGTGTGTGTAACATTAACGGGCCGTTTGGATGACGTATTAGTTTTGGAGGGATTAAATAATAAGGGGAGATAAAATAGTCAAGGGGATTAAATAAGAAGGGTGGACCCACAGTTAAGAAAAAGGGATTAAATAGTCGATGGTTTGGATGAGGGATAAAAAAAGGGAGATAAGGTGGGTGGATGATGTAAAAATTAGTCAAATGACTATTTTGTCCTTTCATAATCCCGAATTAGATCATTAATTAAATCAATTATATAGTAATTTCAAAAATAATTAATTTGTTATACTTAACAAAAATTAAGCTATAATAAGTCCTAATAATTTTTTATATAAATTAAAATTATTAAATATTCAAAACATGTTGCATATTAAAAGTTGTCTTTTTTGGCAAAATTGTGTAATACATGAAAGTTGGTGGCAAAATTTAAAAAAAAAAAAAAAAAACCAAATACACAAACTAATTGCATAAAGGACAAGTGGCTGGGCCACTTGTCTCTCTTTTTTTTGATCAATCGCCACTTGTTTCACCACTACCAGCATCTCTCTCTTTTTATTTTCTTCTTCTTTGCTTCTCTTTTTCTTCTTTCTCCTTCGTTCTGCAGAAGCACAAACCAGTCGACGACAACAACCAATCCGACGGCAAAAAAGGCGACGATGATGGTGGTGGTCAACAATTTCACCCAGATATGTTTTTTTTTTTCCCCCTAATTTCTTGTATTTTTCAAAATTCCTAGATCTGAAAATTTTAGGAATATTTTGCTTGAAACTTGTTAGAAAAGTGGTGGTTTGTGCTTGAACCAGAGGGGTACGTGGGTCATTTGGTCCTGGATGAGAAGCCGGACTAAACATAAGCACCCCCCCTTGCTTATGTTTAGTCCGGGAGAAGGGGGATGAGGGGAGGCCGGACTATTTAGTCGGGGAGGGGTTTTGGTGTTCCCAAACAATGGATTAGGAGGAGAAGAGGGATGAGGGCAGAGGGATTATTTAGTCAGGGGCCATATACTTCATCCAAACGACGCCTAAATTTTTTGTAATGAGAAGCCCATTGTTTTGTATTTATTCTGCCATTGAAATATTAAATAGAGCCCAACTAACATTTATTTTAGTCACTTCAGCTTCTTCAATTATTAATGTTAGTCACCTCCATCGACGACATTTATGTTTTATCACGACGTTTGTCAAGTTTATTATTCGATCATTTGGAATGATCATAAAGTTGATTATGTTGCGGGTTCCACTATAGTTTTAAAAAATAATAATAAGCTTTTGTATTTACACAGAGTACTTAACTAACCATTAATCAAATTTACGTCTTTCTGAAGTCCACAAATCATTTATCTTGAAGTCCGCAAAACACGGTGCAAAACTTTCTAGCAATTGTGTATGTTCCTTCCTCTGTTCAAAACATGGACCAAAACAATGTGTAACTTTCTTCCATTAATCCTAAAATAGCTTACTCTTGATGGAACATGGTGAATCAGATAAAGTTAGAACGAATATAGCTAGGGAGGAAGAATTTTTCAATTTCAGTCACAAGCTATCCTAATGACATATTGTTTATTATATAGGAGACCTTGGTTTTTCCTTCAAAATGCAAACTCATAGCTCAATTTCCTATTTTGAACACCTTTTCATGTCTAATGTTTCTTGAGTCTCCCTCGACACAAAAGCGTCAATGGTTTGCTAAACAAGTGTTGGTTATAAGGAAAATACTTTTTCAAAAACTGTCTGAAAACTCATCCGAACAAAGCCATTGTGTTTTTGTTGGGGCAACGTTGTTTTGCACTTCTAAATCCTGAATTTTACACCTTTTCTGTAGAGCAGCGAAAAGATCAAAAAGTTGTAAAAGTGTGGATTTAGAAATGCAAAACAAGACTAATCCTGACTGTTACACTTTTTCTGTTGAACAACAAATTAAAAGAACGAATTGTTGTAAAAGTGAGGATTTAGAAGCACAAAACAAGGCTAATTCTGACTTTTACATCTTTTCTGTTGAATAGCAAAGAGAACGAAAGGATGTAGAAGCGCAAAACATGGCTAATCCTGAATTTTAGAACATTTCTGTTGCAAAAAGAACAAAACGCTGTAAAAGTCAAGATTTGCAAGCAAATAAGGCTAATCCTGAATTTGTTGACCAGTAGAAAGAAGGAAAAAAAACTGTCAAAAGTCAAGATTGAGAGCGCAACAGAAGTACAAAAAACTGTAAAAGTCAAGATTTAGAAGCGCGAAACAAGGATAATATAGGTTTAACAACATTTCTGTTGAACAACAGAAAGAACAAAAGGCTGTAAAAATCAAGATTTAGAAGCGCAAAACAAGATTAATCTTGACTTTTTTACAGCTAGATATTGTTCATTTTGACTCCTATTCCGCGTATATAACCATCCCTATTCCTCCCTGTCTTGCATACCTCTCGTCCTTCATTCCTTCCCAATCTCCACCCTGATAGCCACCCTTTGCATCTCCGCAATCCCCATTCTACCTGAAAAAATGCATCAACTTCTTCATTTCCTTGCCCTCTTCTTCGTCCTTGTTTCCCAAGTTCCCGTGATCAAGGGGGACATCAAAACGATGACATTCTCCTCAGACTCTCGTCGAACCATCTTTCTTAAAGATTTCTGTTTCAATCACACCGGTCATGTAACGCTCAACATCACCAATGTCTCGATCACCACCACCTCTACCACCCCAATAAACTCCTCACGTATAGGTGTCTTCTTTGGGGTTCTATATAACATCCCATATTACGGCGAGGTGCTAGTTTTCGATGCAGGAATAAAAACATGTATTCTTGAGTCACCCCACCTTATCCCAGGAGGCCTCGAGCCCATAGCCACATTAGATGAGCTCTCGCCGCAGTCTTCCGTCAACAAAACCCTCCCCATCCCTGCTTTCACGTTAAACAACAACACCCAGAACGTTACAATTGACCATCTCGGTATCTATTTTTCGAATTGTGAGCCAAATACCTCCGTCTCGATGAACGTGCATCTAGAAACCTATAATATCGACGGGAATGGAAAGGACTATCTTCCCGTCGGTAGTACTCAATTGCCCACAGTCTATTTTATCTTTTCCGTCCTTTACTTGCCGTTTCTGGCCTTCTGGGTAAACGAGTGCTGCAAGAACAGGTTGTTCGTGCGAAAGATACACGTTTTAATGTCCATATTGGTCGTCGTCAAATCGTTGAATCTATTTTTCGAGGCAGAAGACAAACATAACATTAAGGTCACTGGAACCCCTCATGGATGGGATGTTTGGTTTTACATGTTCTATGGCATTAGAACCCTATTGCTTGTAACTATCATAATGTTGATCGGGACGGGCTGGACAATCATGAAGCCAATGTTACAAGCCAAGGAGAAGGTGGTTTTGGGGATCGGCATAGGAATTCAGCTCGTCGGAACGATAGCACACATATACAGCGACGAAATGGGCCCGTCCGACAGCCAATACTTGTATTCGATTATAGCATTTTTTATGGTCGATTTCCTGGGCTTTTTTATAGTTTGTGTTCCAATTTATTCCTCGATGAAATCACTCAAGGAAGCTCCGAAGACGGATGGAACTGCGGCACGGGATCTGGGAAAGTTGAGACTTTTGCAATTATTTAATGGATGTGTCTATCTGTTCTGGCTAGGGAAGTGGACGGCATGGATTTATATCCATCAAGTCACAGCTGATAATTGTGGTGTAGAGTGGCTGTTTGTTACAACTTTAGAGATCATAACCTTTGGGTTTTATGTTTTAATATTTCATCTGTTTAAGCCTAGGCAGCAGAATGAGTATTTTGTTGTTGAAGACGAAGAGATGGCTCTGGCAACCATTCAGAGAGAGTTCGCAAATTCAGGTGTTCGGGCCAGACTCCAGAGCTTCGAGTGATGTGAATTTTGGAAAATGAGAATTGTGGAGATTTAAGTTATGCTTTGTATTCATTTGGAGTATGTATGGTAACTGTCGTGCTTTGTTATTTGGTGGAATGAAATTTTAACATATACATTCTATTGTTCTGTTTCTCACAGTTTCTTCAACCGCATGATTTCCGTTCCATACGCTTGGTGGAAATTGAATGTCGAAGCTAGAATTCTGGGATTTTGAATCACCAAACCTCTACTTAGATATCAATGATTGTCTCGTAAAATCATAACTTATCTCTAAAGATTATGTACAAAAATCGATCAATTAAATGACACCATTATGGTATACTATATTATATAAGAAAGGATTGTCCAAAATGAAGGCTTGGCAAAATTAGGTCGCGATTTTTCCAATTTTGACCCTTAATTTCAGGGCATGTTGCGTAGGGCATTTGGGCATTTTTCATTAGTTGTGTGTTGTTATTATTCACCCCTTTTCCAATTCGAAGAGAGTTATTCGGAGAGAGAGAGAGATACAAGGACAAAGACGATCGAAGAGAGAGAGAGAGAGGGAGAGGGAGCAAGAAGAGGAGAAGAAGAAGAAGAAGAGATTGCAGCCAATATCTTCAAGGCATGCTGTGTAAGGCATTAGGTCATTTGTGTCTTTTTCGTTAGTTGTGCGTTGGTATTATTCTCCCCTTTTTCCTATCTGAAGGGCGTTATTTGGGGGGGGGGGGGGGGGGGGAGAGAGAGAGAGAGAGAGAGAGAGAGAGAGAGAGGGATAGAGATAGAGATGATCGAAGAGGGAGTGGGAGAGCAAAAAGAGGAGGAGAAGAAGAAGAGAACACACCCAATATCTTAAGGGTATGCTGTGTATGGCATTGTATCATTTGGCTCTTTTTCGTTAGTTGTGCGTTTGTTTATTTGTCCCTTTTCCTATTTGAATAGAGTTATTCTGAGTGAGGGAGAGAGAGAGAAAGAGTGAGAAAGGGGAAAAGACGATCTAAGAGGGAGAGGGAGAGAGCAACAAAAGGAAAAGAAAGAAGAAGAGAACGCAACCATAGCTTCAGGGCATGCTTCGTAGGGCCTTTGGGCGTTTGAGTCTTTTACATTAGGTATGCGTTGGTGTTATTCGCCCCTTTTCCTATTCAAAGAGAGTTATTCGCGCAGGGGACAACGACTGCAGAGACAGAGACGATCAAGAGGGAGAAGGAGAGGTAGAAGGGGAGAAGAAGAAGATGGAGAGAACGCAACCAATATCTTCAGAGGTCGATGCTGACTCTTTTATCCTATCTATTCCTTGTCTTCGATCCTAATTTCTTCAACCATCTCACCGCTTGGATGGTTTCATTTGCCAGATCACGTTTCAATTTATTTGGTCCTCTCAACACTTGGGTTTGTCCAACAAGTGATCGTTCATTTGACTCCATTTCTTAATTCTTCCTTTGTTTTCTGTTTTTTGTTTATCGATTGTGTATAATCGGGATTGATATTTGACAGTTTGTAATCGCCGTGGTGTTGGATTTTGCAAACAGGGACTCACTTTGTTTGCAGGTCTTTGATTTCTCCTGCAGGCTTTAGGCGTGTAAGAACTGTAGGGCTTTGTCGATAATGTTTATTATTAGCATTTTATTTGGGATCCTTTATTTGGGTGTTTTGATGTAGTCAAAACGGATTCATACACATTTGTTTAATTTCCGAAATATTTAGTTTCTTTTAAGATTGAAGTATCCTGGAAATAGGTTAAGGCTTATGATACTCCATAAATGCCTAGAAAATAAAGAGACTGTACTGTGAAATTCATCTACTCAAAGCCTTAAAGAACACCGCCTCCGAGTAAATTTTCATAATAAGCAGAATTATAATAGTATTTTTTTTCCATTATCGTGATACTAATTTTAGCTACCTGGTATAGAAATTGAAGGCTTTGTTTTGTTGTTGGGGAAAGAAATGGAAAGGAAGGGAAAATTAAAAAAATTTCTCTTCCTTTGTTTGGTTCTTAAAGAAGAGAAAGAAAAATAATGGCCCTGCTCGTTTCCCAATTTAGTTTTAGTTTTGATGACATCATCATTTACCTCATTCTCTCTCTATCTCTTTCCACTCATTACACCTGATGACATCATCAAAACTAAACTAAACTATCTAATCAAACACAGCCAATCAAATTCCTATCTAACTTTCCTTCCATTTTCTCTTCAATTTTCTCTCCAATTTCCTTCTTAATTATTTTCTCTTCTTTTCTCTTTCTTTCCCTAACTTCCCAAAAAAAGCCGAAGCTTTCTATGTGTTCTAAAAACGCATCGACTTAGTTGTATGATTTCTCTCATCGACTGTTCCTTAAACAACACCCTCCCTTCAAAAACGTCACAGTATGTGGAATAAGGTGCAGATATGAAGCACATACTTTGGGACATTCTTTCTACTTATGGAAGTGGTAAGAAGATAATCGTCTTCACATTTTCTTCTTTTAGGAATTGGGAGAATAACCTTTTTTTTCATCATCATTTTGGGTTCATTAACAATGATAAATATAAGCATCTGTCAAGAGTTGATGATGTTTTTAAGAAAAAAACATTAATACTCTTTTAAGTCATAAAATTCTTCTCCACCTTTTCTTTAGGAAAAACCTTGAATGTATGTGTTATAATTTTAATCGGGGATAATTTCATAAGCGTCTCCATCTTTGTATTCAGCTTGTAGGCAAGCTCTCGCAAAAGGAACTAATGACTCAGTTGCAACCGTTTTTGCCAGCCCTTTTTGAGGTATTTGGAAACCAAAGTGCTGATTTCGCAAGGGAAATGGCACTCCACTGCTACCTCTCAAATGTTATTTCAAGATTTTTTCAAGATTTAACTGCTAGAATGTAGCTGAGGTTGAAGTTTTTGTTGCTTGCTTGGCACTGCACGTGTTTTGGCATGACGACTGTATTGAACAAAACTTGGAAGCCATCTTTAACATGTATAAAATGAACAGAGGAATATGGCATCAGATGGATCATCCCCCATATCAAACTCATACCTACCGATGGATGGAAAGATATTTGTCTACTAGACTTTGCTTTTCATCTAGGGATTCCTCGTACCGAGGTAGCTTAATAAAAACACAAACACCCCACCCCATATGAGTATGCCAAGTCTCATTGAGTGTGAGTGGTTTTAACGAATTCCTGTTTAATTCTGTTGCATTGTGCATACTTTCGTGTTCAATCATCTTGTTTCTTTCTGCAGAGCGAAATCCTTCTATTGAGGAGGTGATACAATCTAATGTTGTTCCTTGCTACTATTGACTACCCACCACTTTACGTTTGATAGTTGTCTTTCTTTGTTACGGGTTTCTAGATATTAATATATATGTTTAGTGATTTTTTAATTAATAATCACGTATTTGTATTTGCAGTCAATCCGAGGCAGTCTGGGCTCTTGCAATGTTATGTTGAGTTTTTTAATCATTAATCAGCTATTTTTATTTGCAATTGGTTCAGTATAGTTTGAGGCGGCCTTGGCTTTTACAAAACATTGCATCTTGAACATCAGAGAACCCAAATGCTTGTGAATCCATTGTGCAGACTAAGCCTGCTCATCCAGCTCTTGCACTTCTTACATATTCAAATGATGCAGAAGTCCTCACCGATACATGCTGGGCATTGTCGTGCTTGTCTCTGATGGTACAAATAACAAAATCCAAGTTGTTATTTGGGCTGGTATCTGCTTCGACCTTGTTTGGTTTTTGAAGTAAGTGTTGAATTTCATCTTGATGTTTTTGGCTTATTTATTGTTCCACATTATGAAAATCTTTTAATTGGTGAAACTCAAATATTGAGTTTCTGGTTTTTAGGCAATTCCAAATGCTACATCAGGGTAACATTGAGCAAATGTAGTACAACTTCTTTTCAGTATTAGTATTTCTCATATGGCTTTCTTTTACACTTATTGGAAGGGTTTGAAACATCTTGAAAGTTGGTAAGTTGAGAAGAACTTGGGCAACTCTAGGCATGAAAATTAGTATGCCCACGGCTATGGAATGGTTTGCCAAAAATAAGTGCAGGGGTGTTATTTATCACCCGGACTAAATATCACCCCTGCAGGGGTGTTATTTATGGACACCCCAGGGGGTGTCCATATTTATGACCCCCTAATACCCCCTGAAAAATGACCATTGTACCCCTTTTAATACCCCCTCCCAATACCCCTCCCAAGACATTGGCATGTGTTGTGTTTTCTTTTTTATTATTTGAAAATGTACTAAAAAATTAGGAGTATTATTTACCCAAAAATAATAAAACATTAATTAGTTTTTATAATAAAATAATTATAAAACCCAAAAATCTCGTTAGTATACATTCTTTACCCAAAAATTTCGTTAGTTTTTTGACAGACTTTTTGAAAACTCTTAAAAGATGATCCGGTTCAATAATTTTTATAATAAAAAGTAAACATATAAATTAATTTTTTTGTAATATAAAAATTAATTACAATTAAATCTTATAGCTTAATTAGTTATTGAGTTTCAATAATAAATTAATTAATTATTAGATTTATCTAATTAAAAAAACACATAACTAATACGAATATTCACACAAGGGCAAAAAAGTCTTTTGACAGCTTTTTACATCATCCACCCAAATTTAATCCCCCTTCTTACAAAATCATCCAAACCAAGTACTACTCAATCCCCCCTCCATAAATGTCACATCACTGTGGGACCACCCTCCATATATATTACCCCCTACTATCTTATACCCCCTCCATATTTAATACCCCTAAAACTAATCCGGCATCCAATCGGGCCGTTGGAGTCATGACAACAATGAAATATATGAAATGGCGGTGAAGATTGTTGAGACATATTGGTTGGAGGATAAGGATGAGAAATTGACCCAAGGTGATGCTTTTCAATCTGGTTTTCGCAGTAACGGCAAAACTAGAGACTCTCCCAACTACTGAACCATCGGGCAACCAATACACATCAACAAATCAAAGACTCAACCACCGGGCATGAACTCTCGTGCAGAGCACACCGACCCCCACCTAGTTTCAATAAATGTCTTCAGAGTTGCATCTTGATCATTGAGTTATTTAGTACTCCATCCGTTCCTTAAAAAGAGTAGTGTATTCAATTTTGAATTGTTCATATATAACTGTGATGTTAAAAAGTTAGTAGATAAAAGTTAGTACATTTCTTATTTTATAAAATGTCAGTGAGTAAAATTTAATGAATGATGTCTCCGTCAATGGCAATAGTGGAAAGTGAATGTAAAAGTTGACTTGTAAGGTGAAATGATGATGTTTTCTTAATAAGTTGGAATTTACAAAGCTACACACATAAAAAGGAGCAGATGGAGTATGGTAAAACAATGATTCAACTCCAACCATTAAAAATAGATCTAGATCAAGTCAAAGCCATTTTTTATGTTGATTATTTGTGGTGGTGTTTATGGGAAGGCTACAATACACACCTCTAGTTGGGTGTGTACCATATGCACCTCTAAAATGATATAATTTTTTAGTACAAAAGTTACGCTAAGCACCAATAAGTAATGATTTTTAGTGAAAATGTTATGAATTTTATTGCTGAAAATTTATGAGAAGCTAATGTTATGATTCCTCTTGAAAAAGTTATGAATTATATTGGCTAAAAGTTATGTGTTTTTAGTATAAATATTACGAGACGCACCAAAATGTTATGAATCTTTATGAAGTGGCACAATTTGAAACACAACGCATATGGTACTAACTTTTAAGAGGTGTGTATTGTAAACTTTCTTGATGTTTATACCCAAACTCGCCACAAAAATATAAACAGGAAATTATAGGCCACCCCCATATTTCGGGGGCTTCCATCCAAACCCTCTTTTAATTGTAGTGCTATCCAGTCCAGCCCCTTTTAAACATGATTTTACGATTTTTCCTTCAAATGCAGCATTCACACCCTTAGAATTCACACCCTAAAATTTACACCCCCTGAATTCACACCCCCCAAATTACACAATTCACACCCCTGACTCCTTTCAAGGATGTGAATTCTTTAATTCGGAAGGATGTGAATTTGTGTTACTTTAGGAAGTGAGTTGTGATGTGTAAATTCTGTATTTGAGGGGCATGGTGAAATGGGTGTGAATTCTGAGGAGAGAGAGAAAGAGAGAGAGAGAGAGAGAGAGAGAGAGAGAGAGAGAGAGAGAGAGAGAGAGAGAGAGAGAGAGAGAGAGAGTCGTGGCTGGATGTTGTAGACCTTGCCGGCCAATCGTAGATAACGCTGAACCATGAGCTGCGAGCGTTGATGTTGTAGACCTTGCCGGCCATGACTACTTAGATCTTTGCTTGTTTGAGAGGCGTGGATGGCGGGTTATTTTCGGTAGTTTACTTAAAACAGGGCTTATGCAGAATGGGCTCGACGCACGGTCGGCTTGGATGGGAGAACCCCCACAAAACAGGGTCGCCCAGCCAGATCCCCCAAATATAAAAGGCCAAAAGTACTATTTTTTTACCCAATTAGGCTAAATGGACTTGTAAAATTAATGGGCCATGTTAATCTTTTATCTTTTGAGAAGCCCATTGTTTTGTATTTATTCTGCCATTGAAATATAAATAGAGCCGAACTAAAGAGAAAATTAGGCATAAATATAGTTTTTTTTTTCTCTTTTGACAAAAGGACACGGAACTTATAACATTTGTGGCAAAGACATGCATCCAAAACATTTGAGATGGGAAGAACAATACAAAAACACAAAGCGAGAACCTGTCGCCGCTAACTCCATAACCACCACCACCACTTCCATACCCTCCACCACCACCACTTCCACACCCTCCACCGCCACCTCCATCACAGCGGCCACTGTCGCCACCTCCATCGCAACCACCTCCGCCGAAACCTCTAGCGTAATTAACCCCCTCCGCCTCTCTCAGTTCCACCATCGCCGCCATCAAACGATATGGCTATGAAAATCTTCCTCCTTACTCGTTGTTGTTGCCTCCATTTCTTAGCCATGCACCTCTGTTGTCGCCTGCATCCTCTATCGCGCCGCTGTCGTGCTCAATGCTTTCTTCATCTTCATCGATTCTCGCCCCTCCTTTAGCACTGTTTCCACCTGTCGTCCACCATACCGCAACGATATTAGTCCCCTCTCTCATTTTCACTCGCAGCCCACTGAAGGAGAACCTAAATCGAAAACCGCAGTCTCGCTGTTTTGCTTTATTTTATTTTTTGGTTCTAATTTCTTCTTGATTTCTGTTCTATGTATGTTGGTGTACATTTTGGTCTCAATACTTCTTCTATATCATCGATTTGAAGTTCTAATTCTATCTTCTTTACAAAAAGAGTAGAGACCATAGTCCTAAGTTTTCCTCCAATCTATCTCTTCTTTGTTTCTTGTTGACTAGAATCTCTAGTGGCCACAAGGGCAAAATTAGTGAAATATCACTTTTAAAAATTAGGGACATTTCACTAATTTTTTTGGTTGCTGGAAGTGGTCGACCGTAAGGAGAACGATAATCGGCCGGAGGGTAGGAGTTGATTTTTTGAAATTTCTATAATTTTAAAATTTAGTGACATGTCACTAGTTTTTGGGTCGCTGGAACTGGTCGGCCGGTGGTGGGGTGGTGCTCAGCTAGAGGTAGGAGTTTATTTTTTGAATTTTCTGTACGAAATTAGAACTTTTAAAAATTAGTGAAATGTCACTAATTTTTTGGGTCGCTAGCAGTAGTCAGGCGGAGGTGAAGATGGGGTGGTGTTCGATCAGGAGGAGGCAGGAATAATTTTTTTTTGAATTTTTTGTATGATATTAGAACTTCTAAAAATTAGTAAAATGACACTAATTTTTTGGGTCACCGGAAGTGGTTGGCTAGAGGTGGGGTGGTGTTTTTTTTTTTTGAATTTTATGTTCGAAATTAGAATTTTTTTAAAAAATTAGAAACATTTCACTAATTTTTTTGGTTGTCGGAAGTGGTCAGCCAGAGGTGGGTGGCAATTTTTTTTGAATTTTTTGTTCGAAAATAGAATTTTTAAAAATTAGTGACATTTCACTAATTTTTTTGGTTGCCGGAAGTGGTCGGCCAGAGGTTGGGTGGTGGTCGACCGGAGGTGGGTGGCAATTTTTTTGAATTTTTTGTTCGAAAATATAATTTTTAAAAATTAGTGACATTTCACTAATTATTATTATTATTATTATTTTGATCGGCAAGAAAAATATTATTAAGAAACTTGAGGAAGGGTATATCAAGGGCTTATGTACCTTTTTGGTTCCCAACGTATTAGCAAATGGCCAATTTGATCCTCAATGTAAACATTTGTCCAATTTAATCCCTAATGTTTAAAATACGCGTCGATTTAGTCCTAACCTCTAACGCTGTCTCTCTTATCTGTCAAAACGGAGGGTATCTTTGGTATTTCACCCCACCTACCAGCTACTTCTCTCTCTCTCTCTCTCTCTCTCTCTCTCTCTCTCTGTGCACAAATAACCAGAGCAGTGGCTAGGGTTTGTTACAAGCAACAAAGATACCCAGAATTCGTCCAATTTCTCTGCCTTCTTCTCTCCTTTCTTACAAGCATCCTCAACGGCATCGCTACTCCCACCGTTTAGAGGTTTTGCCCAGACAACAACCGGAAAAGGGAACGCAGCGACTCGCAAATTGCGATCAACCTCGCCACTTCCCCCGTTGATACAATGATTCACTGACTCTCTTTTAACCCACCTTCACAGCCTCTTTGACCTTCACGACGAAGTTCACAGAGACTTCGTTTCGACGGCGATTTCAACTTTGACGGTAAGGTTTGCACGACTCCGTTTTGCTGTTTCAAAATAAGATTTGAAGGGAAAAGTTGGACGAGGGGAAGTAGTTGTCGATGATTTTGGGAAGTTTGTGGGCAAATTTGGGTTTTGAATTTTTCAATTTGGATAAAGTGATCTGCTTTAGTGTGATTCAGAATCAGGAACTTGGTGAGAACAATCGATTGCATCGAGTTGATTTGAAGTTTTGGGGGAAAATGAGAGGCAATGGGGTGTTGTTTGGATGGCGACGGAGAGGTGAGGGTGGGGTTATGTACCAGGGGAAAATGAGAGGCGATGGGCGTTGTTTCGACAGCGGCGGAGAGATGAGGATGGGGTTATGTACCATAAATGTGGACGCCATTTCCGGCAATTTCAGTTGGATGAAATTATGACACAGCTTTTTGTTTTTTGTTCTCTTTTTTTTTTTTTTTTTAATAAATATTTTTATTTCATGATTACTATTGTGCCCTCCATTTTGACGGAGTTAGGGGTGAGGATTCAATTGACACACATTTTAAACATTAGGGATTAAATTAGACAAATGTATACATTGGCCCCAAATTGGCCACTCGCTAATACATTGGGGACCAAAAAGGTAAATAAGCCGTATATCAAGTAGAGGAGAGAGGGAGCCAACCAAAGGTTGGAAGGAAGAAAAAAACACCTAAAGGGCCCTAAAAGCAAAACCCAACAAGCCGAAAACCACCACCTAAGACATCAAAATGCCAAGCCCAACCCCAAAAGATCCTAAGCTAACCCAACCCAAAACCAAAGATAAGACGAAAAACACCAATTAACAGGGGGTGGAGTTCCTTAGAAGAGCAGCATATCAATTAATATCCTCTTTAATCATGTCCTTCATCAGCAAAGCATCACAACTCGTAATACCCACTCCCAATCGTTTCCCGACGGCAATTGAAGACTGAAGAGCCGTATCGATATCCAACAATGGATGCCAAGAGTCTCATTGTTTGCCACATCATCGCTAGCTTGAGCGTTGATGCAATGATCAAAAAGTTGGCTTCTGATTCTTCTCTTGATGCTCGCCCGCCGAATATCCACTAGATTGATCCCCTCCACGTGAGAAGCACTGAAAATATATGGATTCTCTTCCACCTCCTCAGTAATGGCCACAGCGATGCAAGCTGAGTCCTCAATCGAATCCACCTCGATCGAGCCAGCAACCTCACTCGAATTTCACCTCCATTGACGACAATTATGTTTTATCACGACATTTGTCAAGTTTATTATTCGATTCATTTGGAATGATCATAAAGTTGATTATGTTGCGGGTTCCATTATAGTTTTATTGTTTAATAAAATCTATTATTCCTTTCTTCCTTTATTTAAAAAAATGGTAATACTGCTTTTGTATTTACACAGCTTCTTAACTAACCATTAATCAAATTTACCTCTTTTTGAAGTCCACAAAAGACGGTGTAGAACTTTCTAGCAATTGTGTCTGTGCCTTACTCTGTTCAAAACATGGACCAAAACAATGTATTTCTAAATGCGAACTCACAGCCCATTTTCCTATTTTGAACATCTTTTCATGTCTAATGTTTCTTAAGTCTCCCTCGGTACAAAAGGGTCAATGGTTTGCTAAACAAGCGTTGGCTATAAGGAAAACAGTGCGTTTTTATTGGGGCAATGTTGTTTTACACTTCTAAATCCTGAATTTTACACCTTTTCTGTTGAACAGTGAAAAGAACAAAATGCTGTAAAAGTGAAGATTTAGAAACGCAAAACAAGGCTAATTCTGACTTTTACATCTTTTCTGTTGAACAGCAAAAAGAACGAAAGGCTGTAGAGGCCAAGATTTAGAAGCGCAAAACATGGCTGGCCCTGAATTTTACACCATTTCTATTGCAAAAAGAACAAAAAGCTGTAAAAGTCAAGATTTAGAAGTTAAAATAAGGCTAATCCTGAATTTGTTGACCAGCAGAAAGAACAAAAAACTGTAAAAGTCAATATTTAGAAGCGCAACAGAAGAACAAAACAAGATTAGAAGCGCAAAACAAGATTAATCCCGACTTTTACAGCTTGATATACTATTTATGTTGAGCCCTTTTTCGAGTATATAACCATCGCTATTCCTCCCTGTCTTGCATCCCTCACGTCCTTCATTCCTTAGTCCTTACCAATCTCCACCCTGATAGCCACCACCTACTTTTCTTCCCTGTGCATCCCCGTTATCCCATTCCACAGATTTTTTTGATCGGGAATCCCAGTCACCACCTGAAAAAATGCATCAACTTCTCCATTTCCTGGCCGCCTTCTTCTTCCTCGTTTCCCAAATCCCCACGACAAATGGGGATATCAAAACGATAACGATCTCCTCAGACTCTCGTCGCACCATCTTCCTGAAGGATTTCTGTTTCGATCACACCGGACACGTCACTCTCAATCTCACCAATGTCTCAGTCACCTCCACCTCTACCACCCCAATAAACTCTTCACGTATAGGTGTCTACTTTGGGGATCAATTTGACATCCAATATTACACCAACAAGGTGATTTTCCGGGAAGGAGTAAAAACGTGCGTTGTCGAGTCCCCTTTCCTTATCCCGGGAGGCTTCGAACCCATAGCCACATTTGACGAACTCTCGCCTCAGTATTCTGTCAACAAAACCCTCCCCATCCCTGCTTTTACCATCAACAACGAAACCCTCCCCATCCCCACACGGGACCATCTCGGTATCTATTTTTCGAATTGTGAGCCGAATACCTCTGTCTCGATGAACGTGCATTTAGAAACGTATAACATCGACTCGAAAGGCAAGGACTATCTTCCAGTCGGTAGTACTCGATTGCCCACCGTCTATTTTATTTTTGCTGTCCTTTACTTCCTGTTTCTGGCCTCCTGGGTAGACGAGTGCTACGAGAACAGGTTGTTCGTTCGAAAAATTCACGTTTTAATGACCATATTGGTCGTTTTCAAATCATTGAATCTGTTTTTCGAGGCTGAAGAAAAACACTACATTAAGGTCACTGGAACCCCTCACGGATGGGATTTATGGATGTACCTGTTCTATAGCCTTAAAGCGCTTCTGCTGATCACAATAATAATGTTGATTGGGAGCGGTTGGACGATCATGAAGCCAGTGTTACAAGCCAAGGAGAAGAAGGTTCTGGCTGTCGGAATAGCTATACAGCTCGTTGGGACGATAGCGCACATATTCAGTGATGAGTTCGGCCCCTCAAACAGCCAATATTTGTATTCGACTATAGTGTTTTTTGTGGTGGATTTTGCCGGCTTTTATGTAGTTTATACTCCAATTTATTCGTCGGCGCAGGCACTCAAGGAAGCAGCAAAGACGGACGGAAGTGCCGCGCGGGATCTGGGAAAGTTGAGACTCCTAGCATCTTTTAACAATTGTTTGAGTGTGTTCTGGGCATTTAAGTGGATGGCATGGCTTTATTTCCATCAAATCTCGCCTGATAATTGTGGTTTAGAGTGGTTGGTTGTTACAAGTGTAGAGACTGTGACTTTCGGGTTCTACATTGGCTTTTTTGAGCTGTTTCGGCCAAGGGAGCAAAATGAGTATTTTGCTGTCGAAGAAGAATTTGAAGACGAAGAGATGGTTCTGGATGCCATCGAAGACGAGTTCGAAGATATCTAAATCTTTTGGAGTTCGGGCCCGAGCTTTGAGAGATTTAAGTGATGCTTTGTATTCATTTTCTCAATCCAACTTCAAAAAAAGTATGTGTGGTAATTGTTGGGCTATGTTCTTTGGTGAAGTGATATTAACATAAACTTTCTATTGGTTCTGTTTCTCTCAGTTTCTTCAACAGCATGATTTTTGCTTTCCCTATGCTTGGTAGAAATTGAATGTCGAAGCAAGAATTCTGTTTCAAAATGTTACTATAATTTAGGGATTTGGAATAACCAAACGTCTACCTAGCTAGATATCAATGATTCTCTCGGAAAATCCTAACCAATCTCTAAAGATTATGGCTGTGTTCGGTTAGTAGGTTTAGTTTTGTACTGTTTTAGTTTTGATGATGTAAGCAGGTGTAATAAGTGGAGAGAGATAGAGAGAAAAGTGAAAAAAGTGATGATGTAATCAAAACTGGAATAGTGTCAAAACTGGGCCAAACCCACTAACCGAACACAGCCTATATGTACAAAACTCAGTCAATTAAATGTCACAAATATGGTATACTATTATATATATTGTTTCTGTAGGTATGTATCCTTCCCCTATATAATAAGAACGGATTGTTTAGATTGAAGGCTTGGCAAAATTGACCCATAATTTCAGGACATGCTGTGTAGGACATTAGGGCATTTTTTCGTTAGTTGTGCATTGTTATTATTCACCCCTTTCCCTACTCGACGAGAGTTATTCGGAGAGAGAGAGAGAGAGAGAGAATTGAAGAGGGAGAGGGAGAGCGAGCAAGAAGAGACAACAAGAAGAAGAGAACACAATCAATATCTCCAGGGCATGCTATGTAGGGCATTTGATCATTTGGGTATTTTCCATTTTGTTGTGCGTTGGTATTATTCACCACTTTTTTCTATTTGAAGAGAGTTATTCGGGGAGTTCTTCAGAGAGAGAGAGAGAGAGAGAGATGATCAAAGAGGGAGCGGGAGAGAGAGCAAAAAGAGGAAGAGGAGAAGAGAACACAACCAATATCTTTAGGGCAAGCTGTGTAGGGCATTGGGGCATTTGGGTCTTTTTTGTTAGTTGTGCATTTGTATTATTCGCCCCTTTTCCTATTCAAAGAGTGTTATTCGGAGGGAGGGAGGGAGACAGAGGCAAAGACGATCGAAGAGGGAAATGGAGAGAGAGCAAGAAGAGGAGAAGAAAGAAGAAGAGAATGCAACCATATCTTTAGGGGCATGCTTTGTAAGGCCTTTGGGAATTTATTCGGTCTTCTTGCCGCTTGGGTTCGTCCAACAGGTGATCGTTCCTTTGCAGATGAATAGCAACTGCCATCAAGTTCTTCATATCATAAACAACAAAGACTTTCATATTACCCCAACAAGAACAAATGCACCGTCAATAGACTTCAACATGCCATTGCTTGTTCTTTTTAAGTTGGGACAGCTTCACTTCCCAGCTCTCACCCCTCTCCTCCGCCACCCGGACCAGGGAAGAGATTAGTCAAGTGTGCTTAAACTGGCTCCAACATCCCGAACCTTCGAACCAAAACAAAAAGTAAAATATTTTACATTGCTTTTTATGACTGTAATTGGCGTTTTGGAGAGAGAGATAAGAGAGTTCAATACCATTTGCTTTCTTATAGCCTATAGCCTATAGGAGTAAAAAGGATAGCCGACTGGGAGGCGGGGGCTTTGCTGGGAGGAAGGGCCAGCAGGCCCTACTGGCGTATCATAGGAATGAGGGGCAAATTTATCCCATACCAAAATTGCAAAAACCCTCTCATAGAGGGCTCCTTCGGGTTTGGATAAACAACAAAGGTTTAGAATAATTGCATGTGATTAGTTACGAGGCGAGGGCTCACCTCCGGGCTTGAGATCTACTGCCCCTCATTTCCTGCCATGGCACGGGCACGGAAATGGGTGGGCATGGCACGGGCACGACACGGTAGTTGGCCTGGCATGACACGGTTTAAGCCGGGCACGGGCATGACACGATAGTTGGCCTGGCTTGGCCCGGCACAACACGGACTTAGTCAGGCACGGTACCGGCACGACACGGTCTTAGTCTGGCATGGCACGGGCACAACACGGAAGTGTCAAGGGAATGGCATGGGCACGAAACGGAAGTGGCACGGGCACGGCATGGTAATTGGCCTGGCACAACACGACACGACAGTCGACACAGTCTTAGTCTGGCATGGCACGGGCACGACACGGAAGTGTGCAGGGCACGGCACGGGCACGAAACAGAAGTGGCACGGGCACGGCATGGAAGTGGTAGGGGCACGGTACGGTACGGTAATTGGCTTGGCACGACACGGAAGTGGCAAGAGCCAAGAAATGACTATTTATTAACCTGATTTGCTAGACCTAATGGAAAGTGTTTTCCTCATTGTAAATCGCTAAATGAATTGCATGTGAAGCTGATTTTTGACGGCCACTATTAGAATTTTATCCACGTGAATTGATTTAACTTTAGAGTGCTAGGTAGGGTATTTTTCTTTGGAAATAAATAAGAAAGGGAAGAAAGTTTTGATGGCAAACTTTTATTTGATAAAAAAAAAGATTCTTGTAGCTTCATGCTGCTGTGGCTGCTTTGTGCTATTGTATGACAAAATTACTGGTTGTGGACAGGAGGAGAAACTATAGAACAAATTGACAAGCAAAACCGTATTTGAAAGACCAAAATGCTATTGATCAACTTAGGGTTTTGGTTATATAGAAAGGCTGAAAGGGGTGATTGTGCCAATTGGAGTTGTAAGCGTGGCAAGACACGTCTTTGCATGTAGCCGCATACATATTGCATTCGTAGATCAATATATCACATACGAGCCACGATATCAGAAATATATCTATTGTTTATAATGCAGGCTTCACTTTCTCTTTTCTACTTAAGATATCCTTTTTTTTTTGGGCGGTGCAAGTAATTAATGCAATGGAACATCATTTGAATTGTTCTTTTTTTCATAGGAATCAGTGAAAGCTTCTTTTAGCAATAAAATCTGTTTTTTTTTAGCAAATGAAGATGAGTTGATCTTAGCAAATGGTTTCCTCATTTGCTAAAATCAACCCATTGATTCTATGAGATTCTAATTTTATCAAATGGAAAACTAGGCCTTAAGTAATCTTGATTCTATGGGCTTGGACTTCTTATTGGAAACTTCCAATCTTCCTCTATTGAACTCACAACAGCCTACTAAGGTCATAAGTAAGACCTATTAGGATCCCTCCCCTCTGTCTGGGGAGTCCTAGATATATATATCCAAATGCTTAACTGCTAACACATAAGAGACTAAAGATAAGTCTGAAACAATCAGTGATTCAGTGAGATATTTGGACCTTTGAGTTCAAACTTAAGTGTTATTGTGCACAGCAGTCAATTGGTAGCTGTCATCACTGAAGAAAGTGTGAGCCAGCATTACAACTGACGTTTACACCAAAAGAGGTGTTCCCTTCATGAATCATAACTGTTCTAGATAGACTACATATAATGAGATATCAACATGTTGTAGGTGCAATTTGTTTCTAAAAATATGCAGTCGAGTGGTTGCATTGCAATGGAAGAGGCCCCACTCACCAAATCTTGATCCATTAGTTACAAAAATATACTGTAATTAATGTTCATTCTGAAAAACAAAGTTAGGGTATATTTGTGGATGTGAACACACAAAAATGGAAATGAACTTTGTCAATAACCCGATCCTTTTTCTGACAGTGGGACTTTTCGTGTGGACAATCTTTTTGCTTTATGGGCCAGCATCCACTCTGTATTAGAGCGCCCCTGTTAGCGCGGGGCAAGCGTATTGGGAAGACTAGTTGCCTTCACATGTCGGTGTTGTATGAGCAGTATTGCGAAGTGCCTCATGTCTGCCTGCTGCTAAGTGCAGGGTTTTGCGTTGCCCTTTAAGATTAGTTTGCGCTTTCTTCTAACAGTAATTGCTAGCAATTTTGGAAAAAAAAAGACGCTTATCGATATCAAATTAAGCTAATTTTTTACAGGGACCCAGAAAAAACATTTTTGTAAAAAAAACCTGCAATTCAAATCATCTTTGCGATTCCCGAAATGGGCCCCACGAAATATCAATAAATCATATAGAATTAATTGATTTAAATCATCTTTGCCTAGTTTGCTTTGTTGCCACACTGCTTCCCATTTATTGGCAGCCAAACAAGGTGAATAGGAGGAGAAATGTGTACCCTTTTATTGGCCAAAACGACATCACATTAACATCCAGTAGGGCCTGCTGGCCCTTCCTCCCAGCAGAGCCCCCGCCTCCAACTACCACATGCAAAACCTTGTCGTTGTTTATATGAAAAGGTTTTGGCGTCCTTAATGCGCAACAAGGGAGCAAGAAAACAGATGCGCCACGATTAAGTAAACGGGCACGACACAACACGACACGAGTCAAACGATTAAGTAAATGGGCCGGCACGACACGACACGGTTAAGTAAGCGGGTCGGCACGGCACAACACAATTAAAAAACGGCATGGCACGACACGACACGACACGATTAAGTAAATGGGCCGGCACGGTTACAAAACGGCACGGCACGAATAAAGAGAAATGACACGGCACGGCACGACACGACAAAAAATGGGCATGACACTATTAAAAACGGCACGGCATGACACAATTAAGTAAATGGGCACGGTACGGAGCACGGTTGACATGGAAGAAAAGCGGCATGGCACGGCACGGCCGGCGCGTTTGACATCTCTACTTATAGGAGTAAAAAGGATAACTGAGAGACCCTAGTTAAAGAGGGTGCAGACTGCAGTGCTATAAATTCAGATCTGACCAACTACCCAAGGAGAATTATCGTAGCATGACCTGAAGTTCTTAAAAATTACTGAGAGACCCTACAAGTTAAATGAAATACTCCCAACACTTCTCTTTCTTCAGTTTCATGTGAGAGGCGAACGTTATCAGAAGGTATATGGGGATGAAGTCGGGGTCCTCTACATTGTGATCTTCCAAGTAATCCTTGTGTAGTACTACATTGTAAGACTCACCACGATTACCCTTTGCTATTGGAACAGTTCATATAGTAATTACTCAACATGTTCATCATTTAGGTAAAACATTAAATCGATGAGGTACCGGTATTCATTTCAACAAATCATAATCGTCAAATTGATTCATTTATCGTGTAACCAATATGATATGAACGACCTTTCACTATGTAAGTGCTCTGGTAACAATGGTTGCAATCTAAGAAGCAAGGACACTTAAAGAATATGACATGTTTATATGTGACATGTATCGGACCGCGATACTTAATGATACGGGTTCATACTTTTTTTTTCTGTCCATCATCACAAAATAGAAAACTTAAATTGCAAATGTGGCTGACACTTCTTTAGTTTCCAAGATCTAGTTGCAGCAGATGAAGTTCTTTCCCAAAGCTTGCAGAGCGGACTCTATTGAAAATAGGAATCAATAATGCAGTAATATTATAAGGACCAAATTCCGGAGTTTCTTTATAAGGGTTTCTCATAACCCTGGTTTTTCAAATATCACAACTAGGGTGGACCGCAGAGGGTTACGAAAAAAAGTTGGACTTAGCACTTATGCCATTTGGAGAAAAAAATGGACCAAACATATCTCTTTGACGATCGGGTTCATTTTGATGCATAAATCATTTCTGCAAAAAATCATCCAAAAAACTAAAAGGTTTGGACCAAACATCTGACCATTAGTTGGATGTTGGCATAAAAAACTTGTTGAAATCAGATAAAATTGACTTTTTTGCGCGGATGGTATACACGTTAAATCCTAAAATGAAGGGATATCCGATCATCAAAGAGCAACTGGGTCGGGGTCCACACGCGTGAACTCTTTAGAATAGTTTTCCCTCCAAATGGCAAAGAATCTGAGTCCACAAAAGCTTAGAAAAGAAAAGGAAAGTGTGAGTGAAGATAACCATAATCCTTACAGTGGTCACGAATCCTGATAATCTTGGACTAAACTTGTAGTAGTAAAATTCAGTGTAACAAACTAGTAACAAAATAATTGCACAAGATAAAGAGATGAAACAAATCAATAAATCAGGCTTCCATGACACTAGTTCACCTGAAACATATTAGCTCAAACTGATGCAGAAATTAAAGCACAATGGAAATCGATTTAATACAGGACTACTTCGAGGCATAATCAAACTAATGTAGCTTCAGTCAGAAAAACAGAAAAACAGCATTCGCTGCTGCAAGTGACAGTCACACAGGAGCCTCTTATACATGAACTCACTGCTACATTTTCCCTTGTTTCTCCTCGTTAAGCACGACTCATCATTGTGCTTAACTTCATTTTCACAACTGGAAATAGAGTCCCTGTGCATAAATACCATGATATATAAGGGTACCCAAACTGAACAAAAACAAGATTCTTAGCGTTGTGGCTCTCGGTACGATCCAAAAAAATGTTGACACTTTGACTCGCCAGATTCTTTTAACGTCTTTCATTGTGATTTCATCACAATTAGCACATCCCACTGGCCTGTTCACATCATTTTCTCCTCATCCTAGAAGGCCTGCAATACGTGGAAAAGGTCCAATTTTCAATTGTTCGGTCAAGGATCTCCGACTTCTTTCTAAACCCATACATCAAAGCTTCAGAAGAGACTACTAAAAGGCTTAGTTAAGCAACGACAGGTCCACAACCAAAACAAGCACAAACTGAAAAGGTATTCAAAAACATGAGCTCACACCAGACTCAGTTGCACAAACTCACTGCTTTGTTGGCTAGCAGGTCTGGAAGAAGGGTCTCCACATAGGAGCAAAATATCAGAATGAAATAGAACCCAACCAAAATAAAGATCCTTAGCTTTCCAGGTCTCTGGATCGTACGATAAGAGGTTTAAATCACCACAAAATAGAAACCTTAAATTGAAAATGTGGCTGGGTTCATTTTGATGCATAAATCATTTCTGCAAAAAATCATCCAAAAAACTCTAAAGTTTGGACCAATATTCTGACCATTAGTTGGATGTCTACATAAAAAACTTGTTGAAATCAGATAGAATTGACTTTTTGCACGGATGGTTAACACATTAAATCCTACAAAATGAAGAGATCCAATCATTAAAGAGCAACTGGGTTGGGGTCCATGCGCGTGAACTCTTTGGAACAGTTTTTCCTCCAAATGGCAAAGAAGCTTAGTCCAAAAAAGCTAAGAAAAGAAAACGAATGTGTGAGTAATCCTTACAGTGGTCACGAATCCTGATAATCTTGGACCAAACTTGTAGTAGTAAAATTCTGTATAACAAACTAACAAAATAACATTTGTGAATAGGATGACTACCTTCTTGCACAAGATAAAGAGATGAAACAACTCAATAAATCAGGCTTACATGACACTAGTTCACCTGGAACATATTAGCTCCTTAATACAGCGATCAGCAGTGATTGAAATAGAAGCTACTATCATATGAAAATTTAATTCCTCCACCCAGCTAAGTCAAATTCTGTTCTTACTATCAGGCTCATAGATCAGACATATGATTGAAGAAATTAAGCATAATGGAAATCGATTAATACATACAGGAGTACTTTGAGGCATAATCAAACTAATGCAGCTTCAATCAGAAAAACAGAAAAACAAAACTAAATAAAAACTATGCTCCTTAAACTAAGCATGAGTAGAGACAGCATTCACCGCTGCAAGTGACAGTCACACAGGAGCCTCTTCGTTAAGCACGACTCATCGTTGTGCTTAAACTGAAAATGGAGTCTCCGTGTATAAATACCATGATATATACGGGTACCAAAACTGAACAAAAACAAAGATTCTTAGCGTTTTGGCTCTCGGGACGATCCAAAAAATGTTTGATACTTTGACTCACCATATTCTTTTAGTGTCTTTCACTGTGATTTCATCACATTTAGCACATCCCACTGGTCTGTTCACATCTTTTTCTTCACATCCCAGAAGGCCTGCAATACATGGAAAAGGTTCAACTTTCAATGGCTCGGTCAAGGATCTCCGACTTCTTTCTAAACCAATACATCAAAACTTAAAAAGAGACTACTAAAAGGCATAGTTAAGCTACCACAGGTCCACAACCAAAACATTTCGCTGCGCCGCAATGTGTACAAGCCTGTTGCGGTGGCAAGATTGAAGCTTGTTTAGGGACTGTTAAATACCTAGGTAGCTGACCTTTGTTTCTCCTTGTGGAGCATATTTCTATTACATTTGTTGGAGGTAGGTTATTTTAGTGCCCTAATTACTTTTAAAACCAATACATATTTAACACGATGTCATAAGAGCCATACCTTTGGAGGTTGACGGTGCTGCAGCCGCTGCACAATCAAAACCTGAAGGAGAAAATATAAAAAATTAGTCTTTATACACTTGCAACATATCTCATTTAATACGGATTTTAAGATATTCTCAACATCTATTATGTAATTTCATAGCCAGGTGTGAATGTTTACCTGAATGTAGTCCATCTAGGCTATTAATCATCATCTTGTGTTGCCTCTGAAACTGCTGCAAGACATGACATTCTTCTTTTCTTCCGTGGTTGGCTTGTTTTGTTTATCCTTGATGATGACTCGCCTTCTCCAGAATTCAATTCCTCTTTTCTTTCATTGTACAATTGTCGCCGCCTATTATTTCTATGGCTTCTTCGTTGGTCAAGAACCAATGCGGTTGAGCTTTCCCCCTTAATCCTTAACATCATTAAACTTTGAGGTATACTGTTGATGTTGTTACCCTCGTTCCGTTCGAAAACAATACCAATTGATCTTGCTGACCCCCATGGGCTATGGCCGTCTCAAGGTTTCTCATTATAATTTGGAGTTCTATAGCGAATATCCGAAGAAATAACTCGCAAACAGGAAAGTTGAAAACTGAGAAAATCACCTTCGATTTCTGCGGCCAAAAGGTTGTCGGCGATGTCCTGTTGTTCAGGGCTACTGGATTTCTTTGTCGAGGAAGAGATTGAGCAAGTAATCAGAAGAGTGGAAGAGGAGAAGCAGCAGCAGCTTCCGGCCTTCTCGCGCGTATCCGCGAGACGGTGTCGTTTAGAGGGGAAGTGAGGAACAACTGAGACAATACTTTGCACGGCGTCGTATTGAATCCACGTCATGACATAGGTTCAACCTATGTCATGCCCCTAAAACGACTTCGTTTAAAGATTCAAAGAACTTTTGGGATTTCTAACTATATCGACCATTATTTAATGATCCGAGACATTCTTCTTGCAGAAATTATTATAACACATATGATATACGAATATTTTGTAAATAAAGTACATACTCGTACTTAATCTAAATGAATTTCTATTTCTTAAAATGAATTTGGATACATTGAATCATATCCCCTTCCATATCAACAACTCTTAGAAGACTTTAAGCACGTTTTCTATCTATCGCAGTGATATTTTAATAATCTGAGACATTCATATTGTAGAACGCAGAAAAATGCAAATCATGTAAAAATTTCATATTAATTAGATAATGATTGGTACTTGATCTGAATGAATTTATGTTTCTTAAAATAGGTTGCGCTATACTGAATCAAAACCATAATACTAACCAGTAACCAGTTTCACATACTCACGTTCCCTCAGACTTCGTCGACGGTGAAAACTCTCTCCCTCTCCCATTTACCCTGTACGTTTCCCGTCCGATAAGAATCATTTCCGACAACAGTCCGCAACTTAGAGGCTCCGGTCAATCGAAGCGACGTCGATAGCAGCTCATTCGAAGCTCTCTTGGTCGATCAATGGGGGGCTTACGTTTCAATTCACAAAGAAACACAAATAAAAGAAACCCATCGTCGTTGGTGACTGTTCAACCGCCGAAGGTGGTCTCAAATTCACAATGGTTACAATCTCCTCAGTGACATCTGTTCATGATTTTGGTATGAACCCAATGTTCTACTCAATAATCTTGACATCCACAATTTATGCTTAGCTGCTGCCTATTCTGATTTTGTGAACCCAATGTTCTACTCAGTGTTCTATTACTGTGAAAGCTAAACTTCACTTATTGGACTAATATTAATTAGGTTAGATAAATTGTTGTTTTGAACAATTTGCTTGTTGCCAATCGAAAAAAGAACAATTTGCTTTTGGTCGTTTAAGTACTGCTTAAGCTTGATTCCCATCTCTATTTGACCAGAGAAAATCCACATATGCGAAGCTCTTCGTGAAGAAATTTCCATCTCACTCGAAGCTCGCTGTTCAACCGCCGAAGGTGGTCTCAAATTCTCAATGGTTACAGTCTCCCCAGTGACATCTGTTCATGATTTTGGTATGAACCCAATTTTCTACTCAATAATCTTGATATGCACAATTTATGCTTAGCTGCCTATTCTGATAGCGATGGCCTATGGTTGCATTACATTCACAATGTTGTACTCAATAATCACGATATGCATGAGGTAATCCCGTCTATCCCTCCATTGAGGTACATTACATTTACGAAACTCCTCTTAACAGCATAGAGCTCTCAAAAGAGAAACTACAGGCATGTCAGCCCTTACGCTCCTCCCTCTGGCAAGAACTAACAGCAGACAGCAGCAATCCTGGATGGGATTAGGTGGCTCCGTGGTATGTTGTATGAATGATTATGTCGCTCATGATTGTGGTTTAGGATTGCCAAATAGGGCCCTCTCTTGCTTGTTAGCGCTTTACTAATAAGATAGAAAGGGCTTTTCAGCTTAGTTTCTGACTATTTAGGTACCAAAACTTCATAATTTTTGGAAATAAAGTCATAGAACATGGAATTATGTTACTTATTTAGGTCTTTTATAGAATAGCTGTGTCTTTTAGGAGCTTTGGGCTCTGTGGTATTCTTTTCAGTTTTTCGTTTGTATTTTTTTCAGTTTTTTGTTTGTAGTTTTTTCAGTTTTTTGTTTGAGGTTCTTAGGAAAACAACAAGAAATCATCGTTTAGTTGTTGGCTTAGCACGAGGTCTTGCCTATAGGCTTAAGTAGTATGAACTGAATTTTGAGCGTGGGGTGTACCAAGGGTTTATCAGTTGTGACTTGTGAGCTAGAATGTACTTGCAATTTTCCTAAGTTGATGTTTCAAGTTCACTTTTAATCTTATAGTGCATTTGGATTGAGTAACTAGGAGACAGATGAAAGGAAAGGGAAGTTGATAGTGCTATGAGTTGTTGGGATTATAAAGATAGAAAGGGAACAACGGTATTTGGAGCCAAAGGAGAAGTTTCCCATCACTTTATGTCACTCTGCTTTCCTCCCATTACTTGAAAGAAATAGAAATTGAAGAGGAAGACAAGAGAATTGACTGATTGGACTTTATTCCTCCACTTTATATCAATGATCTATTGATCTATCTATTTACACTTTCCAACAGCATGGTAAGATGTATTCGCTTCTCTCTTTTTTGCTCCGATTTCCTAAACAAAACGAGTAGCTAACAGTCCCCACTCCTTTTCCATACACTTGAGAACAAATTCCACTTTAGTAGTAGCTCAAGCCATCCCTACTAGGCTATCTATTCTACTATAGAAAGGCGGAGCACCAATTTGGTGTCTCTCTTTCTGTCATTGTGTGAACTTTTCATCTTCCTAAATTACCCATGAATTGAATTTTTGTGCTTTCTCAAGTCTAAGGGCAGAAAAGTAAAATACTCCGTGTCCAAAAACTGTCTCAAAATGCTCCTAATTACATCTAGAATTCAAAACTCTTTCATCCAGAAAAATAACTCTCTTCGAAAGGGCTATAATCACGGATTGAAGTGCTCACACAGTGTGGGCCCACCTTATCGTATACTGTAAGATTAAAGAGAGAATTCCTGGTAGTATTTTCTTTCCAAGTAAGATGGTCTAAATGTAACTAGTTTTGGGAATGAAGTAGAACTGTTGTTTTGGGAAAACAGTGGAGAAATTATATTTGTCATGGTCAATGGGAAAGCATGGGTGTGTGCCAATTTTCTGGAAACAGGGAACTACTGGAATAAGGCTTGGCTTGGCTGTTTTATGCCACCTTAAATCTGGTTATGGAGTTGTTTGGTGGACTCTTTTGTATAGCAGAAACCTTCCTAAGTGCGGTCTGTGGTATTTGGAGTAAAAATCAGGAGTTTCTACAGATCACAAACTGCGCAACCTAGAGCTTATTAAGATTTTCATCTGTTGATATGTTCAGCTTCAAGTTCCCTATTGTACTTTCCACTATTTTGTGTTGTGGATCTCAAGACTTGTCGACGTTGTCGTTGGCGGATCACACCATATGTTGCTTGTGACTGGTGCACTTTGAATCTGTTGATGCTTAATTATGTTCAATCAGTTCCTCTTTTAAGGTGAATTGGCTGCTGTTTTGAACCGAAATTGGTGATTTGGAATAATTTAGTTTGATGAAGCTGATACAGTGTTCTATATCTTGTTGTATCTAAGCTTATCTTTTCTGTTTGCCTGACTGCATCGTTCTTTTGGATAATATCTGGCTTCTTGTCGCACCCCTTTTAAAATATCATACAGTCAACCTCGTATCAATGGTTAATATTTACGCTGACTCTAGTAGTGTGCTTATTATTGTCCTTTTTGCCACTTTTAAAGCAAATTACCATTGACAGGATCTGTACATTCATGTTGTACGGAAAATATGGTCATGCTTCTGAGGTAAGAATGTCCACCTTTCTCTTACGGCATTATTGTCTCCTATCTAGCAACGAGGAACCTACACTTGTTTTTTTGTTTCCCTTGATGCAGGCATTCAAGTTAATTGTTAACGATCCTGATTCAGTTCTCAATCCCTCACCCGTGAAGTTAAAGAAATTGGGCCTGATGGACAGGAGGTAATCTTTGTTTGCCCATGCTCTCTCCAGGTTCTTACTGTTGATAGCAAGGCTATTTACTGTGTGCTCATTCTATAGGTGACTAAGGTGGTTCCTGCTATGTCGGAAGAAGTTAAAGATGCATTAATAAAGAACATCAGAAGAAGAATGACTCCACAAACACTAAAGATTTAGGCTGATCTAGAGATGAAATGTTTCCAGTTTGATGGTGCTCTTCACATTATTGCTTTCATCCTATACCGTCGTCTTTTCTCCAATCTGCTTATTCATTAAAGAATCTTGATCATGTTTTCTTTAGTCAATTGAAATTTGTCTTCATTGTTTCTTTATGTCCGACTATTCAGGAAGCCATGCGGAAAGCTGAAGCAGCTGGGAATAAAGATTGCCCAGTGAAAATTAAATTGGTTGCTCCGCCATCATATGTTCTTAATACTCAGCTGCTTGACAAGGTATTACACCATCCTCACATGAAACCTTATTCGGCTAACTGAAGTTACTGAATCATGGCTGTTATTGGCGTTTTCTCCCAAACTGTATGGTGCACTGAATGGAATGTTGTTCCCTTGCATCACATACAGTCCTTTCTCTTTGTTTGTGGGAAATTTGGAGTGTTTTTTCATTTTCAGAAGTCTATTGCTTATTTCTGTCATGCTAGACTAAAACATAAAGACTCTTATTTATAAGGACCTCAGAATCAATGGCAGCATTGACATGCTATTTTTCTTTTGTCTCGTGTAGTATCCTGTATGGCTGTATTTTAGATTCCCACCCTCCCTTTTGTGTATGTATCTAGCACCAAAAAGTTCTCTCGTTTCTTATTTTAGTTTGATTTGCTGTTGGGAAAACAGAGGTCAATTAAATTTACCATCAAAGGTAGTTTCTCAACTCACATATTCAGGTTCTGAAGAGATTCATGATAGTTCGAGTGTATTTTAGTCATCATTCATATGGGTTTCGCCTTCTATTGTCAAGATGGGGTAACTGTGGTTGATTTCACGTATGGTATTTATTTCTTTGCTGCTTGGCTAATCCATTGCCTTACTTGTACAAACAAATATTCTGTGTCAAGGCCCTGCTTTTCATTCTACTTTCGATTATTGTTAGCCATGACCACCTAGGTTTGATGTGAAACTGAAATAGAGTTGGACAGTGTTCTTAATTTTGTTTTACCTTATTTTTGGTTTGTCAGGAACAAGGCATAGAAATTCTTAATAAAGCAATAGCAGCTTGCTCTGAAAAAATAGAGTGTCACAAAGGAAAACTCACTGTAAAGGAGGCAGCTAGAGCAGTAAGAATCAGTTCTATTCGTTCATTCAAAAATAATCTAGATTGCTAATTTTTCCCTTCCATAGCTCGAGTGTCGTCAATCTCTCCCGTGGTCCTGTGGACTATGTTTCAAATTTTATACAGAATTCACTTGCATTAAGATTATCTGCCTTCCTGTCTTTCTCTCATATGTTGACGGTTCATTGGTTCAGGTGAATGAACGCGAGGATAAACTATTCACCAAACAGATGGCTAAGCTAACCCGTGAAAATGAGGAGGTAAGTGGCGACGAAGACAGTGAAGAGGAAGAAGATACTGGGATGGGAGATGTTGACTTGGAAAACTCGGGCACCGGGATAACAGATTGAAAATCCAGTTTTCCTCTCATTAGTGTAAGGTCAAATTTATTTTCATCTCCTGAGCGGCTGAACTGGTGTATCATAAACCTTCATGGGAAATACCAGGATACTTGGTCCTTTGGCCTGTGGTGAGCTATTTTCTCCGTTTGCCAACATTTTGATTGAATATTTAGCTGTTTTGCGGATAGTGTCGCACCCGAGCTTTTTAATCTCTCTCTCTCTCTCTCTCTCTCTCTCTCTCTCTCTCTCTCTCTCTCTCTCTCTCTCTCTCTCTCTCAGAGATATGTATCTACGTCCTGTCCATGCCTTGTATTCGTTTGTAGTTCTATTTTGGCTCTATTTTGTTTGTAGTTGGATATCTGTGTCCAAGACATGAATTTTTTTTGGGTAGGGCATGCACCACTTGTCCTTGCCCACATGCACAATCCGGACATCAAAAAGTGTTTCGAACGGCTTAGATTTATTCTCTCTCTTTCTCTCTCTCCACTTTCTCTTTTAAATCTAGACCATCCCAAAGTGTTTTGGAGGGCCGAGATAGGTGCTCCGGCACGAACATGTGGTGCCCGCCCGGCACCCAAAAATTGCTCTCAAGACATGGTCATTCGATGAGGTTTTAGCCACTGGCTTTGTGGTTGAAGATTTGTGGGGCTCATAGATGGAAGCATCCAATCAGTTAAGTTGGGCGCTTGTTTGGCCAAGTATCAGCAGCTCAACCAAACATCATATTTGCTATTTTCTCCGTTTGCCATTGTTTCGATTGAATATTGTAAAAGGCAAACGGAGAAAATAGCAACTATCAAAATCAGATCCATAATACCACAGGGGGAAGGAGACTCATAGGATGTGAAGAGGTCCAGTGTATTCGGTTTTTTTTTTTTTTTAAGAAAAGGAAAAAAAAAAAAAAAAGGTTCCCAAGGCAAATATAGTTAAATATCGAAAGGGCTGCCTTCTGGGACACAATCGAATTGAATTTTTCTAAGGAGTTTTGTTCGTTAATTGTGAGATGAAATGACAAATTTTTCAAGTAAATATCATAGTAGTATGAGAGTTGAAAGAGCAGTACTTCCATGGCTAGTACTCATAGGTGACCATGCGAATCCATAGCCAATTATGAGAAGTCAGGAGGGTACATTTGTCATCTACAACACCAAAACTTGAACGTCCAAATAGACAACTAAACGAGGGTGGCAAATGAGGCATGCACTCTTTTAATAGACATAATGTTTCTTGTGAAATTGCCACCCTCGTTTAGTTGTGAAATTCCTGGGAGGGATGCTACAATGTGCACCCCACTTTTGGGCCAAAAAATGAGATTTTGTAACAACAAATATGAGATTTTGTGGGTCAAATATGAGATTTTGTGGCTGAAGATATGAAAGGGCATACCATATGCAACTTTGACCAGATCGACGGCTGAGATTGCGCCACATATGCAAAAAGTGACCCCCTATACCGGTCATCTTTATCTCATATGAAGAGTAAAAAAAAATCATAAAACCTCGGGTGACTTCCCATATAACATTTGGGTTTCAAAAATCTCATATATGAAGCCACGAATACTCATAAAAAGTACCACAAAAATTTGAAAGAGCCACAAAATGTCATATTGGCAAAAGTCAACCTCATAAAACATGCACAAAATCTCATATGATAGTTTTGGACTGTAGTGAAAATGTGATACATATTGTGTGTATATATATTGATGTGACATGTCTCATATAAGGTGCCATAGAAATACATATTTGAGGCCACATTGAGTCATTACGAAATGTTGCCACAAAATCTCATATATGCTTCAAAGAACCACTCATATAAAAGTCATTTGATATGAGACTTTTTGGTTTCAAAAATGAGTATTTGTGGAGGAATATATGAGTTTTTTGTGGACTACTACAGTCCAAAAATATTGTTGTGTATTGATAGTGACATGTCTCATATACTTACCCACAAAAATAAATATAAGCACGAAATCTCATATACTCAGCCACACATTCTCATATAAAATTTATTAACAATTTTTGGACTGTAGTGGACCACAAAAGTCTCATATTTTCTTTCACAAACACTCATTTTGAAAGTCACAAAATCTCATATGGATTTTTTTTTCAAGCAGTGGGCCCGGTGACCAACCGGTTGCCATTTTTTTTTTTTTTTTTATTCCAAAATTTTCTCATATGTATATGAGATTTTTTGGTCCTTTTTATTGGGTTTTGGTGTTCCAATATTTATTTTTGTAATTTCCAATATGAGTGTTTACTTTCGTCAATATGAGATTTTGTGGACTTACATGAAATTTTGTGGCTATATATACGAATTGCACACCATATGCCAAAAGGCATGGTGCACATCGTAGCATTACTCCTTCCTGGAGTCAAAGAAAGATTTCCACAAGCAGTCGTTCTTGCCTTTGATCTCACTGAACTTTTGACTCCAGCAATTTCACAAGGAAAATGCAAATAATTTGACCATGATCTTCAATGACTCAAAATTTCTGGGGTTAGTGAAGCTTAAAATAGCTCTCAAAGGAGGCATGCTACAATGCACACCCCCCCCCATATGAGATTTTGTGGCTTTAAATTTGAGTTTTGTGGCACCAAATATGAGATAATATGAGATTTTGTGGCACCAAATATGAGATTTTGTGGCTCCAAATATGAGATGGCATACGGTATGCACCCCATCCAAATGGACGGCTGAGATTGCGCCACATATGACGTGTGGGAATTTGTGTATATCGATATGAGATTTTGTGGCTCCACATATGAGATAGTGTGTATATCGATATGAGATTTTATGGACTCCAATATTTATTGTTGTGATTACCGATATGAGTGTTTGTGGCTCTAAATATGAGATTTTGTGGCTCTAAATATGAGATTTTGTGGCTCCAAATAACAAGTCGCATTACTGTAGCATTACTGTAGCAATCCACATGGGTCCAAATATGAGATTGTGTGGCTCCAAATATGAGATTTTGTGGACATATATGAGATTTTGTGACTATTCATATGAGTGTGCATACCATATGCACTTCGTATCTCCAGCCACAAAATCTCATATTTAGAGCCACAAAATCTCATATTTTGAGTCACAAAATCTCATATTGAGTAAGTGCACATTGTAGCATTACCCCTCTCAAAGCCTCTTCTTTTTCTTATTTTTTGGCTTCCATTGACCACAAACTTAAATATGCTTATAATTGCACTTAGACCATCCAATTTTGCTAGTTTTTGGTGAGTGATTCTTCTGATTTTGGAAGATTGGCTGGTAAACCAGTTGCAGCCATTTGTGTTTTGTTGTTTTCTTCAAAACTCACTAAAGCCTCAAGCCATCTTAGCTAGAAGGTATTCCACCACTCCTTCTGGCTCATGCTATGAGAAGAAGAGAAGATCTGTCACAATTTCACGGATTTCAATATAAAATTCATCAAGAATAGGAAGGATGAATGAAACACAATTCGAAGAGAGAACATCCATCTTTACAAGTCCCGTTTCAGATTGACACATTTTAGGAAGCGCACAAAGGGCAGGCCCGACTCACCATATATGATGTGTTGGGATTCTACTGAAAAGCTAACAATTAGTTGGTGATGATTGGCTCCACCTCAAGCTCGATCCCACTTTTATCCACGAAGAATTGAGTCCCATCAGCAATGGAAGCAAGTTTTTGGAGGACCTCAGAATAGTAGTTGTCCGTACTTGGAAAGAGAAGGTTAGTTTGAGAAAAAAGGAACCCAACCAGCAGTGGCAATGCCCTTCTTGTTTTAATGGCAACCTAATAGCTTAACCTGATGCCATTGCAAGCAAAGGAGGGACGACTCTCGCCTCACCGAGTAGCTTTGCATGTTGTTCATCAAGTGCTCTCTCTCACTAGCGATATCCTTGACAACTCTGACCCTGAAGATAATAAGAATGACTTTAATGTAATGCCTTCAAACAAAGATGAGAATCAAACTCGACTAGTAGGGCTCAACAATTTGAGTCAACATATAACTATGGAGTATTCCGTAGTTCTTTTCAGATGGATTTGAATTTCCTCACCAGGCATCATGCCAGTGCTTTTAGCTATATGGAGCAGTTGCTTTTCTGGGGAAATATGGGCAGGTTAGGAGACCATGATGGAAGGCGAAGGGCAGGGGTCGTGGAAGTGTTTTGAGCTTATGGCACGATGCCTTCCTTTTCTTAAGACTCTTTCAACATTTTTTTTTATCCTTTCCAATTTGTTTCCTCTTAACATTTGTTTCCTCTTTCTTGGTGTGAAGGCTGATTGGTAAGAAAAGTTACTTAATTTTCTTTATTGCAAATACGTTACATGGAGTCTGGTATGAGAATTACTATTCGGTCTGGTTATGGATGAACTAATAGGGCTTAGAACCTCTCTAATCCCTCTACTTGGGGAGATAAGAAAATGTATCCAAAAGTAGGATATACATGTCCTGATGTCCTGAATATTTAATTGCTCCAATCCTTTCTCAAGGCTCGGTTTGGTTTAGTTTGGCTAGAGGGAAAAGGAATTTCTCCTACCCGGAGGCTACAAATATTTCTTTACTACCAACTTTGATGGGATATGGAGCATTCAAGAGTCCAATCTGGGTATCTTTAAACACACCCGATACTTTTGGGGCTACTGTATCTGGTTGACACCATCACACAGGTAATCCGCTGGACATCACCGCACAGGTACACTTGGGGGCATAGAAGAGTCCATCACGAGCACCGTGTAGACAACTGTAGTTAGAAGGCTTTGTCTACCTACAAGATCTGTAAGGGATTCCAAACCTTGAACATAGTCAATCAGCTGTCTATACATGCACTACAATAGATAATACCAGAATCACAAAGGAAATATTCTCTAACCTTGTATTATACAACTAATAAGAGGTTGGCACCAGTCCGCCTCAGCAGCACGGAGGATGTTCTCCATCTTTATTACAGAGCTTCATCAGATTTCTTCAGCTTTCTATGTTGACCGGCAAGAAATATTCCAGGAAACTGATGTATCACATCTATATCTATCTTGTAGTAACTCATCTAGCAACTCAACTGCAACCTCTGACAGGCTTGACTCAATTCCTCATCATGGAATGATGTGATCAAACCCCTTGGACTCCACCACTTATTTCTGTGGAATTTGGTTTCAAATACAAGATTCAGACTACTGTGCAGTAAATTTTTTTTTCTCTCTCACGAAACAAGTTTGAAAATCCAGATATGTGACTATGGCATTTAACTGGAACAACAAATCCATTTCCAAATCAATTAAAATTCTAAGTATGAGAATGCCAAGAGTCATATATGAAGTACCACTTCAAAAATAAGAAATTGCAATCCACAATCAGTTAATAACCACGAACAGATTCGTTGAGTCTACCTGAAGCTGTTGCACTAAATTCTCTTATGCAAAAGCCAACAACATAGGCACCAGACTGCTGAACACATTTATGTATGCAAGGAAACGAAGAAAAGTAGGGAGCAAAAATTTCTAATGCATGCAACTTATTTGTCTATTATGTAACTGGTTTAAGGAACTGCTTACCTTATTTCTCAGATACCCGACTACAAGATCTTTCAAGGTAATCGATAACTGTTCATTCACATTTCAATCGTGTGAGCTTCCCATTATAGAGACAGCAATATAAACTAATGTAGAATTAAATTCACCACAATCCGGAGCTTCAACTTCCATTTGCAAAAGCAAAAGGACTTCAAATTACCATGGTATTGAAATGGCTTTGATCACTAGGACCTCCATTGATTAACACCGAAAAAGAAGTGGTGGAAGCACACTGATGGATCCATAGCACAAACTGGTCCGGGAAGCCAAAGCATTTCATGATCTACTATCAAAAGCTTAGGCCACGTCTTTCCTTATAGCCATAAGAGAGCCCCTACCTTTCTTCTCTTCCAGGGCATGAATAACTTGTTGGGGCCATTCAGCATGATCAAAAAAGCTTTGGCCATGTCTATCTTTATAGCCATAAGAGAGCCCATACCTTTCTCCTTTTTCGGGGTATGATTAACTTCTTGGGCCAGGATTGTGTTTTCAGAGATGATCCTGCCTGGAAAAAAGCTGTTTGGCTGGGGGAAATTATGGAATAAAGGAGAGGTTTTACGTGATTTGGTAGGATTTTCTATATGAATTTGTAAGCTACAATGCAAACGCTTATAGGCCAGAAGTGCGAAAGTTTACAAGAAATTTGGATTTCAAGATAAGAGTGATGAATGTGGGGTTTAAGCTTTTGAGAAGATCATTGGTACGGAAAAAGCCCCAACCATTATCATTGAGGTCATTCCCATGCCAATATGTTTTATAGAAGAGAGGTGACACACCATCATGGACATGGATTTATGGGATGCCACAAAGAAGAGGGTAGATCGAATGGCATCCACCAAAGGTATGACGCAGAGATTTTTCTTCTCAGCATGAGAGAGGACTGGAGAAACCAACTCAGCAACTGCATCGGAGATAATCGGTCACCCAAAGTTATTCTGCAAAAATGAAGACTAAGGTTAGATGCAAAATTTCAAATACCATGGTGTTGAAAATGGCCTTGATCTCCTTACTACTGTCCTCCAGCTCTTGGAGAAAAGAGAGCAAGTATTAGCTGCTGCCATATAGGAGCAATAGCTTTACCTATGACTTGGAAAAAAGGAACTAAACTCCAAGTCAAATCCAGTTTATATCTAGCCTTCCATATACACCAAAGAATGTAAGATGTTTGGATGAGAATATTGCTGATGTGGAAGGGAAAATGAGAATCACAGCCAATAGAGGATATATGTTTCAAATTGACACAAACGAAAATGAATTGACAACAATGAAAGAGTGATATAAGTACCAGTGAACGACAAGAGAGCTCCTTCCACCTCTAACGGGGAGGAAATGGAACAGATTTTGTAAACACGCTTAGAAGAGATCCAGGAGATGCAACTCCCATGAAGCCAAGAAACCTATTTCACCCTTCTGACTTTAGCATTTCTTTTGCCATACGTGTAGCCTGAATCAATGTTTCTTAACTAAAACCTACAAGAGAGAAAATCGAGAGCGGAAGCCTAGAGCGAGGATTGAGAGCGGGAGTGGCGACTCCTAACAGATGATCATGTGACTTAGGCTCTAAATATATGGGTCCGCAACCCATTTTCTTCATTGGACAAACCATTGAGTAGGTAAACTTGATAACAAACTCACAGAAGTAACACATCAGCCATTAAGTAGGTAACCTCACTCGCTGTCTTTAGGCGCTGAGATATGTCAAGAAGTTATCCCACAGGACAATTGCTTCCATCTTCAAAGGCCAGCAGCGCAACAGTCCTCTCCAACTCTTCCAAAAAACTTAGCTGCACAAGATTTCAATTAAAGCATAAGAACATAAGAACCAAAAAAGCATGCAAAAACACTAGGTTCCTAATACGCAAATTTGGTTGCGGTAGCTTGCCACTGCCACCAAAATTATAGTGGAAAACATTCGGTACTGAATAAAATTTCAACCAACATGTGTGCAAATTATAAAAAAAATGAGTTGTGTCTTGTTGGTTGCATGGAAGGAAAAATGCAACCGACTCCATGAATAAATATTAGCCCGAGGGAGACATAAAATAGTTAAGAGGAGAAATTGAGATTTAAATTTTCTTCTCCTCTTGGTGCAAGCTCCTCCTATGCGAACTCCAGATTGAGCCTCTTCTACTTTTTCATTCCGGATCAATTCTATTAACCTTTGTTGCTGGAGATGGGAAAACAGTTGGGGATTTATATCCAGTATCTGTATATGGCATTCAGTGTGAAACTTCTGATCAAGGAAAAAAATAGGAATCTGTATATGGCAACCAAACATTAGCACGGATGAGCAAAACAGAAAAGAAACAAGAATTTCCAAACGAAACAGATTCGATATCAAAAAAGGAAAAGTTAGCTATTTGATAGCAACTTTTACTGAACCTATCAATAGAACTGAATTAAATTTAACACTGCACAATCTCAGTAATGAACTCTTATTTGTAAGTAGATACCACAAAGTACATTATGTGGCGGGTTATCTTGAAGATCAACATTTTAGGCAACATCTGCCTTTTATTCCCATTGTGTTACTCAAAACAGTGTTTGGTAACTGTTCTCTAATTGAAATCATTTGTATGATAAAAAACCTTGTTAGGTTGATCAGAGGATACCTCAAGTTAAAAGGAAAGAAACAAGTAGAGAATAAGCAACATGACAATGTCCCATGAGTTGGCACTGATAGCCTCTCAGTTATATAGAAGAACACACAAACCAATGGTTGAAGGAGACAAAGATAAAGTATCATTCACATATGAAGCAAGTACCCAGATGGAGGACATGCCCGCATGGTTTGGCATTCATTAGTTTCCAAAGTTACTAAGTATGATTCCAGACTCTTCACTACTAACATATCATGTCATGTTCCTCAACATGGTTCTTCAGATATCACATACAAAAAAAAAAAAAAAAAATATTTGAATTCCAGCCTTCCTGACCAATTTGTGTATATACGGGAAACCTATTCGCAACCGACCTAATTACCCAATTCGCGAAGTTGACCATTTATGGTTACCATGATCATTTCCGTAAACATCTAAGCATGTACACCTCCGAAACCCACTGCTTAAAAACATGATAAATGTAATTTCAATTGTTCTTCAAATATCAGAAAGCAGACTCTAGCATAATTCTCACATGTGCTTCAAATTTCGAATCTTCCACAAGAAATAAGAGCCATAATACAATATACTCCCTCCGCCTCATTTTATTTGCTTGGTACTCTATTTTGGATGTCCCAATTGCTCACTCGTGTCGTAAGTTAAAGAAAAAAACCGCATAAATTTCTACACAGGCCAGCCTGTGAGCAAGGCTTGTGCATATATATCAAGGTTCAGATTGAAAATTGGACGAAAGGGAAGAATCATGTCGCAGTTATAGTGATACAAACACGGAATAAAACAGTTCAAAACCAGAAGAGTGAATTAGGTGAATAAATGACCTTGAGCAGTTCAGATGAACGAAATCCACCAAGCCACATGAAGAACCTCTCAGCTAGAGTTTTTCAGATACCAGAAAGAATGTGGAAAGCATCGAATTTTCTACCAACATCCTTTAGCCACCTTTGGCGACTGAACAGTCGCCATTGACGATGGGTTTCTTTTATTTGTGTTTCTTTGTGAACGGAAACACAATCCCCCCATTGCTCAACCACGCGAGCTTCGAATGAGTGGCAGTCGACGTCTCTTCGTTGTCGGAGATAATTCTGATCGGACGGGAAACGTACAGGGTAAATGGGAGAGGGAGAGAGTTTCACCGTCGACGACGTCGTTCTTAGGGAAAAGCGAGAATATGTGAAACCGTTATTATGGTTTTGATTCAGTATAGCCAAACCAATTTTAAGAAACATAAATTCATTCAGATCAAGTACGAATCGATATCTGATTAATATGAAATCTTTACATGGTTTGTATTTTTCTGTGCTCTACAATATGAATGTCTCGGATTATTGAAATATCACTGAGATAGATAGAAAACGTACTTAAAATTCCTTAAGAGTTGTTGATATGGAAGAGAATATGATTCAATGTATCCAAATCCATTTTAAGAAATAGAAATTCATTTAGATTTAAGTACTAGTATATAATTTATTTTCGTTCCTTTGCAGAAATAAAATAACTTTTGTTGTACACAATTATTTTTTATAAAAATTATATACTTTGAAATCTACTTGATGAGATCTTTCAAATAAGATCTCATTTGAATATGAAATTGTTTACATGTAAAAAAATTATTTTATACCCATTAATTAATACTAATTTACACCCCTTCTAAACAATTCACACCCTCCAAAATGAAAAAATTCACAGACTTGAAATGCAGAATTCACACACATCACAACTCACTCTCCAAAAAGAAAGAATTCACACTCCTCATATATATGCAAAATTCACAGCTTCAAAAATGAAAGAATTCACAACCCACATGCAAATGCACACAATTCACACCTCCAAATACCACATAATTCACACCCCTTGTAATAATTCACACCCCCAATAGCACAACAGTTAACACCCCTACAACAATTCACACCCTTAATAGCACACTTTTTTTTTTTGTGTGAATTTTGTATTTTGGCCAGAGTGATTATGTTGTGTGAATTCTGCATTTCAAGTCTGTGAATCTAAGTTTTAGGTTTTTTATTCGCATCAATTGTTTAACTAAGAACAAGTTCCGTTTATGCATGAGTGGATCGAATAGTTTTACTTCTTTCAATAGTGACTTATGTTGTGTGAATTCTGCATTTCAAGTCAGTGAATCTAAGTTTTAGGTTTTTTATTCGGATCAATTGTTTAACTAAGAACAAGTTTCGTTTATGCATGAGTGGAATCGTTTTACTTCTTTCAATAAGTTGAGTATTTATGATTGCAACTCAAATACCTAGTTAACCAATAATTTTCACCGATTGTCACGATGCCTGAAATAAAACATACTCAACAAAAATATGTCCACCAATGTTGGCCCCTACATGGCTACAACAGGCAATCAGATTTAACTAAACTTCAACGTTTGTAGATGACAATTAATTGTCCGTAAGTAGCTTTTATGCTGGCTTAAATCAATATCAATATCTTCAAAACAGTATGAATATACTTCTGGGAAGTTATTTGCCCACTTATATGAAATATTATTACCAAATATAAAAGTCTAAAAGATTTGATAATACTTATTGCAATCTGTTTTGTATTTCAAAAGTCACAATGTCATGATACGCACCTGGACTTGACCCGTGGTTTACAATATAATCATGCAAAGACACATTTTGCAAAACAATGCAACGGTGCATGGGTAACCAATCCAAAAAAACATAAATATAACGGGAAGAAACCATCCAAACAAATTGCATCTCTTGAGGAAGATGACAAAAATGAACAAGCAACTCATGGATATGACTACAAAATGAAGGGAGCTGCTGCCACAAGGATGGAAAAGTAAATTAAAAAAGCCCCAGAATGATTATCCTGAACTACAAGGTAACAAAATAAAAAATTATTAACGCGTTGAGTATCTTTGTAGGCTTCAATCACCAAAACTTGGAAATGCAATATCGTCCTTATACCAAGTTATTTCCCAACTTTCTGTAATTTCACCCATGTAAATCATCAAATCCGCTCCCTCAAAAATATCAAATTGCCTAAAGAATAGGAGGTATATAAACATACCTCCTATAGCTGAAGTCGTCAAGATCAGAGTAGCCCTATGGGTGAAATCCCTTGCCACTCTCTGGTCGGTTTGGAATTCTAGAAATGCACTGGTCTTTGAAAATTTGCTCCTCAATGGGATGATATAGCTCAAGTCGTCAAGATCAGAGTAGCCCTATGGGTGAAATCCAAATTTAGTGGCAACAATTTCACCATGGATGACTTTCTTTTTAGGCTAAATAGCATATTGCAATGCTTATAGTCTATAATATTTCTAGAAATTGTATCTGTTGCTAGTTGTCTCTCTCATGTTTTTAGTTAAGTTTATGAGTTGGCATCTTGCCATCTCCACAGGGTCTGAAGTGGGGATGATCTCCTTGTGGGAGGTTGTTCCCAAGTTGGGATGCCGTTTTTACTTCTTTCCTTTTAATCTTTGTAACTTTCAAAGATTAATAAAGTTCTTTCCTTTTCAAAAAAAATTAACATACCATCCCTACGGTTCATTTGTATCTAATTCTGATGTTGCAGGTTCATTATACTTTCTTCTTTTATTGTTTTGATTGTACAGGAGCAATGGCAGAAAGTGGATCCGAGTCTAGAGGATATGATGGAGGCTGGACGGTAAAAGTTAGTGTGCTTAGAAGGGGGTTGGTTGAAACATACACTACAGCAAAAGGATCTGGAACAGTCTGGAAAGTTATATTATTGGGGAGCAAGTAGTAAATTCCATAGGATAATAGTATTCAAATTTTGTGAGACATTATTTACAAGCTACATAGCATATTTATTTCCTAGAATATATCAAGTTTTAATAAATCTGTGGACGGTGCCCCCAAAACAATTGAAAAGAGTTATTAGAGTTGCCGCTTGGGTTTTTATTTCGGAAAATGATTTATTATCCGAGAAATAATTTTTGAAAATTTAAGTGACTCTCATGCCTCTGATTTGGAAAAAGATTTTTGGTCTATCGAAAACAGAGTATTCTCTGTGTTTAGGAGCTAGGTTACGAGAGGGGAAGGGTTTTAAGGCACCCCTCTCACCCGATATAAAATCGGTCTCTACTTAATACTTGTGGAATTTTGAAAGATCTTTTTATCACTTAACTTTGTTCACATAAATTGCAGATAATAGATAACATGACTTGATAAATGAATATGAAGTAATTTACAAAAATTAACAGAAAGCGATTTCAAAGGAAAATTACTGTATTTATCATTGCCCCGAAAAATAAGTGTTAAATTTTATTGTACAGAACACTGCCATACCGCAGTGGAGAGTATCGTACGGTAATCTATGGCCATTTTTCCCTCAAGTGGTCGAAAAAGAAGTAGTTTTGGTAAGTCCTCACATTTTCCTCATTTCAGAGTGGATTGAGACATATTATATATCTACTGTGCGAAGCAAGCCCGATATCTACCTTCATTAGGCTAAAAATACGTTTTGAACACATTGAACGGTTCGGATCATCGAAATTTGATCGGGAAAGGTGAGTCCCACACGTTAGGAAAGTGTGAGACCCTTCATAGGAAGGGGCCTATATACGTGTATATGTATAGTTTTATGAAAAACTGCTAAAATCAAGCCCTTCCCGATCTTTTTCTTTTTGGTTGATTCCTCATTTGGGCCCTTCAAAACACACTTTAAACAAATTGGACTATTTGGATCATGAAAATTCAATCAGGATCTGAGGTGTGCATGGAGTCTGCATTTTAAGGATTTGGATGAGAATGGGACTCTCTCTCTCTCTCTCTCTCTCTCTCTCTCTCTCTCTATATATATATATATAGGCAATTTTTCTACTAAGGACTTCCCGTAAATAAGAAAAAATGTAATTTTTTCACGATAAAAATTGTTTTTGGGAAATCCGAACCGTCCAATGTGTTCAGAAGGTGTTTTTAAGGATCCACACGGGAAATCTTCAAAAACAAATACCGGGAAGGGCTTGATCCAAGCACTTTTTTACAAAACTCAAAAAAGTGCTCGGATCACGGAGGTCCGGAAGTCCGGAGTCCGGATAGGAAATGGAACCTATATATACACACACACAAACTAATGTCATTTAAAGAATAAAACCTCGCGGGACACCTGATATCAAAGTATAGAAGTGATTTTTAAAAATTATTTTTGTCACTTCAACTTCTTCAATTCAATGATTAAATGTCAGTCACCTCCATTGACAACATTTATGTTTTGTCACGACATTTGTTGAGTTTATTATTCGATTCATTTGGAATGATCCTAAAGTTGATTATATTGTGGGTTCCATTATAGTTTTACTGTTAAATGAAATCTATTACTGCTTTCCTCCTTTTTAAAAAATTAATACGGTGTAATAATGCTTTTGTATTTACACGGTTAGAGCAACTGCAGCCCAGAACCAAATTTAAATTTGAGTAAAAAACCCTCAAAATCTTGCTCCAGTCATGGAACCAAACCCATACCAAATCAAGCTTTACTCAGATTTTTCCACAAATTTGGGGAGATTCAGACCCTGAACCAAATTTCCAACGGCTATATCACGGTGGGAGGTGGTGGTGGTTTCGACTTCGGCTTTGTTTTCAGACGTTGGTGGTGGTAGGCGGTGGTGGTTTTGACGTTGGTGGTGGTTTCGGATCTGGTGGCGATTGACGTTGGTGGTGGTTTCGACTTCGGCGGTGGGTTCAGACGTTGATGGTGGTAGGCGGTGGTGGTGGTTTCGACGTTCGTGGTGGTAGGCGGTGGTGGTTTCGACATTCGTGGTGGTAGGCGGTGGTTTCAGAGCTCGACGGCGGCGATCTTGGTGATGGAGGCGATTGGGATTCTGGTGGTGGAAGGCGGCTAGGGCCAGAAATCTGAGTAAACCATTGGAGAGAGTGATATCAAATTAAACTTTTACCCAAATTTTTGAACCAAATTTGAGGAAAAAAAAAGGGTTAACGCTGGAGATGCTCTAAGGGATTAACTAACCCTTAATAAATTTTACCTCTTTTTGAAGTCCATAAAGGACGGTGTAAAACTTTCTAGCAATTGTGTCTGTGCCTAAGACTCTGACTCTGTTCGCTCAAAACAAAGTAAAACTTTCTTCCATTAACCCTAAAATAGCATACACTGCATAGAACATGGTAAATCATATGGTAAATCATATAAAGTTAGAATGAATATAGGGACGAAGAATTTTTCGATGTCAGTCACAAAGCATCCTAATGACATTTTGTTTATTATTTAGGAGACCTTGGTTTTTCCTTCTCTATGCAAACTCATAGCTCATTTTCCTATTTCGAACACCTTTTCATGTCTAATGTTTCTTGAGTCTCCATCTGTACAGAAGGGTCAACGGTTTGCTAACCAAAAGTGTTGATCATAAGGAAAATAGTGTGTTTTTATTGGGGCAGCCTTGTTTTACGCTTTCAAATTCTTAATTTTACACATTTTCTGTTGAACAATGAAAAGAACAAAAAGTTGAAAAACTCAGGATTTAGAAGCTCAAAACAAGGCTAATCCTGACTTTTACACCTTTTCTATTGAACAACAAAAGGAACAAAAAGCTGTAAAAGTCAGGATTAGAAGCGCAAAACAAGGCTAGTCCTGAATTTTACGCCTTTTTGTTGAACAAAAAAAGAACAAAAACCTGTAGGAGTCAAGATTTAAAAGTACAAAAACAAGGCTAATGTTGACTTTTACACCTTTTCTGTTGCAAAAGGAACAAAAAGCTGTAAAAGTTACGATTTAGAAGCGCAAAACAAGGCTAATTCCGAATTTGTTAAATAGCATAAACAATAAGGCCTTGTTTGGTGGCACTTTTATTTTCTGTTTTCTGTTTTTGTTTTCAAAATTTTCAAAATTTAGGAAGAAAGTTTGTTTGGTTCACTACTTTTACTTTCAATTTGCACTTTCTACTTCCAGTATTTCTAAAATTAGAGGAAGTAGGAATTCCTCACTTTCACTTCTTGATTTTTTTCCAAAACCGGCTGCCAAAAAAAGCACTGTAGCGCGCGCTACAGTGCATAGCACCTTACACAGCTTCCGCCCGCGATCGAAACTTGGTGAGAGGGGTTTTGAGAGATTTTTTTTACCATCTCAAAAGAAACGGTCACTGACACGCGAATATATTCGCCTGTCTGTCTGATACGCCATTGAAGAGCTCCAGATCTGAGAAGTGAGAAGTGAGAAGTGACCGTTGAAGAGCTCCAGATCTGAGAAGTGAGAAGCCATTGAAGAGCTCCAGGTTCTCTCTCTCTCTCTCTCTCTCCCCGTCTCTATGGTCGTCTCCCCCTCTCTCTCTTCGTCCATTTCTCTGTTTTCCTTGTTTGATGGTCCATCTCTCTCTTCGTCCAGCTGAGAAGGGATTTTGTACGTTTTTGCACAGGAAACCAACAACCGCGCTTCGAATCTACATCTGGGTAAGTAAGTTTTATGCTTTTGATAGGTTTTTTTTTTCTTTCTACTTCTTTTTTTGTTGTATTTTGAATGTGGATCTGGAAGTTGGGTACTACATGAGGAATATTGGAAATCTGATTGGGGATCTGAATGTTTTCCCTTATTTTTGGTCATACTTGCACTGGTATTTGATAGAAATAAACTTGTTGGTTGTTGTGAGTGATATTGTGGGTTTATATATCTGTGATTGATACTCGCGAATTTGCTAGTTTTTTTTTTGAACCAGAATTTGCTAGTTGAACCACCCCAAAATGGGAATATATATCTGTGATTAGTACTCTTACTGGATTTTGGTGAGTGCTTGCTAGTCTGTGGGGCCTTGTTATTGTAACGGCAGGCCATGATGGGCAGCTCAGAACATACCAGAATTACGGGTTGCCTATTCGCGTTTGAAAATCCAGTGTTTCAGGTGCCATTGGAGTCTGATATTTCAATTGTTGGCAAGGACAGCAGCAACTGGCACTGTTGTGGCAAGACTAGTTTTGTAGGTATCTTAAGGTGTACAATGTAATGTAGAGTAACACAAGAAAAATGGTTCACAAATTGGTCTTATCTGTAGATAAAAAGATGTAATTTCCTTGATTCTTCCACAAGCCAGCCATATGGCAACAAATGGGCTGGAATTACTTTTGTAATGGATATCTTTTTCTAGATAATCATTTATATGATTCTTTGATTTGTGCAATAACGTGTTTATGGCCTGCTGATTCAATATTTGTATAGAAAGTCAAAGAGCTCACATGGTAACATAGCCTATGTATTTACTTGGAAAAACCTTTGAGTAATCTTGTTCACACCAATGGTCCAATTTGATCCCAAGTCACATGGGGTAATGAGTTTAATAGGGATAATGAGTTTACTTGCTATCTGTGATTAGTACTCTTCTTTTGATTTTTCATATTATTTTAAAATTATATCTGTGATTAGTAATCTTGTTCACACCAATGGTCCAATCATATTATTTTAAAATTAGTTGCACACCGATGTCTTGGGTTGATTTGTGTATAGGAAATGGCTACCAATGCTACTGAAAGTATCAAGATTGAGGATGATGTTGTTGAAGTGAAAGGTGTAGATGATAAGTCCGTGTGGTCGAAGAAAAATGTGGCGATTTTTATTGAGGTTATGGAGGAGGAGGTGATTTCCCTGGGTAATAGAGAAACTGGGACTTCTCAAAAGGAAAGTTGGCCTACGATGAGGAAGGCTCTTACGGCTAGAACCTCATACCCATACACTGAACTGCAATTGAGAAACAAGTATAACCAACTACGTACTTTGCACACGAAATTTGTGAGCCTTTGCAACCAAACTGGTGTTGGATGGGATGCCGAAAGAAATACTATAACCGCTGATGATGACCTTTGGCAGAAGCTTTTTAAGGTTAGACATGACCTAATCCCTTTTATTTTGCCCATGTTAATTAATTGAAGTCTAATACACCCCACTTTTTCTTTACTTAGGTTAATGACAAGGCCAAGCATTTCAAGAAAAAGGGTTTCCCACACTATGCTGCGATGACCCGAATACTTGGAGATACCACGGCGACAGGCTTTAATGTTCACCCGTCAACCCAATCCCCATCCGGAACAGATAGTTCTGATCCCTCATTCGATATTAAGAAGGAGGAAGACAATGACGACTTAGAAGTACAAGAGGTTAGTGGAAAAGACAAGAAAGAGGTTAGTGGAAAAGGAAAGAAAAAGGACTTTGACATGAAGGCTTTAAAGATCACTAAGCCAAAGGAAAGTAGCAAGAGTAGAAAGAGGGACTCCTTGTCTGCGAATCTCAATGCATCTTTAAGTGTTATTGCAGAGAGTAACAAGAGGAAGGTGGATATCCTTGAAGCAAGGCATAATGCCAAGAGTTCTAGTGTAACTGTGACTTCCCAAGACCATAGTGACGTAGATGATTTGTTGATGGATAAGTGTATGGCAATTCTCAATGAAATGGAAGACCTAGATGGGCCATCTTATGCGAAGGTGTTGAAACTACTAAAGGAAGACCCTTCATGGCGAAAACTTTTCATCAATAACATGTCAGACAAAAGGAGGAAGGACTGGATTGCTAGTTTGTGAGAGATTGGTCCAAGTTTAAGAATTTATTATGTAGTTGGTTTGTGAACTAAAATCCCTACTTTGTTTTTTTAGGACTTGGTTATGTATTTGGTTTGTAAAACTTAATTCTCCTTTGGATGGTTCCGTTTAGGACTTGGTTTGTAGACACTTTTAATAAGTACTTGGTTTGTACTTTAATACCTGCATTTTGCGAGCTGTTCTTTAGGTTCGAAAGCTCCGAGAATCCACCATGAATCTGTCCAGTCTGCTATGAATTGGTCCAAGTATATTGTCCCTTCCTGGATATTGGTATACTGTCCAGTCTGCTATGAATTGGTCCAAGTATATTGTCCATTCCTAGTATATCTGTCCAGTCTGCTATGAATCCACCTGGAAATTGGTCCAAGTATATGTTGTTGTTTGCCATTGAATTGTACCTGCTGCCTGTGTTGTATTGTGTACTGCTGGAGCAGTTATGTGCAGTTGCATTGTGTTGGTTTTGCATGATGCAAATGCATGACCTGCAAATGCAAGGGACAGTTCCAAACTGCTGCAGCCAGATATGGTTTTACATGCTGTTTTGTAACTGCCTTGTTGCTGTTTTATTGCTGTTTAGTTGTGTTGTGTGATGGACAGTGTCACTGTTTAGCTGGAATGCCACATTTTCAAACAAAATGCTGCCCAAATTTCAGAAATTCCCATGGTTCTTTGCCTAGCTATGGGGGGCTGTTGTTTTTTTTATTTTTTTTATTTTAAACTTTGCTTCTAGATGATTTTGTGCATGTTGTTTTTTGAGTAGCTAAATGGAGTCTAGCGATGATAGTGACAAGGAATTGGAGTCTGATTCAGACGACGATACTATAATTGCATTGGTCACTATAGCAATAGCTGAACATACTCGGAGATATGCTGATAAAATCCCATGTCGAACCTCTATATTAAGAGGACACAACTATGTATTAGAGGTTTTGAATGGTCATGATGCAAGGTGTGAAGAAAGCTTTCGCATGGAAACACATGTTTTCGTTGCACTTTGTGAGGCGCTTAAGGTACACGCAGGGCTAAAGCATTCAAGGTACTTAACAGTCCAAGAGCAAGTATGTATATTTTTGCTCGCAGTTGGACATAATAGCCGAAATCGTATAATCCAAGAGCGATTCCAGCATTCGGGGGAAACTATTTCTAAGTATTTTAAGCGAGTGTTGAAGGCTGTGTGTAGGCTTGGAAAACTCATCATTCAACCACCCTCACTTGATGAGGTACCTTCAGAGATTACACATAACCCAAAGTATTGGCCATTCTTTAAGGTATTACGATACGTTTGTTTCACACCATTACATTTTTTATTTTTTGAAGTACTCCTATATTGTTAACATTTAGTTCCATTTACGTGTGTCCTTGCCTATAGGATTGTATTGGTGCTATAGATGGAACACATATTGATGCAAAGGTTCCCGCTCGTGAGCAAATTCCATACCGTGGGAGACACAAGACCACGTCACAAAATGTGATGGCTGCTTGTTCGTTTGACATGAGATTTATGTACGTGTTGTCGGGTTGGGAGGGAACGGCAAATGATTCACGAGTGCTTCTTGAATGTGCGAATAATCCGACAATGCAATTTCCCATGCCACCTCAAGGTAACATGCTTATATGTTCATCGAGAATTTCAAGCCTAATAAACATGCTTGTATCTTCTGGTGCATGCAAGTAACGTGATCACCCCTATCCATTTTCCAGAAATATGCATTTTCCATATCTAGTTCATTGTGAACTAATTTAAACTGATTCTATGTAGGTAAGTACTATGTCGTTGATTCGGGGTATCCAAATATGCCTGGGTTTCTAACGCCATACAAAGGTGAAAGGTATCATTTGTCCTCGTTCCGTGGACGAAGTCGATTACCTACAAAAGAAGAAGAATGGTTTAATTACCGTCATTCATCACTTCGCAACGTGATAGAGCGCTGTTTTGGTGCATTGAAGGCACGATTTCCTATTTTGAAACAAATGCCAAAGGGGTTCAGTGTTAAGACCCAAAAATATTTGCCAACTGCTTGCTGCACGGTCCATAATTTTATAAGGATGCATGACAAAGACGATGCGGTGTTCAAGTTTTATAGCAAACCGGACTTGATTGTCGAGAGTGAGCAACATGAAAGGAGCACCGTGCAACAAATTAATGTCACCCCTAGTCAATTGCGAGAGATGAGTAGACTTCGTAACTCTATTGCCCGCCAAATCGTTAATAGCCAAAGGCAATAAAGTGTATTTCATTGTTGGTCATGTATTGCTATCCACACCTCGATTATGTAATTTTGTATGGATTGTTCATGAACTTGAAAGTCCATTTAGGTAATCAAAGACTATTAAACCCCTGGTATGTAAATCGTAAGACAAAATTCATGCCATTCATTTTTTTTTTTTGTTCTTTTCTTTTTTGGTTCCCTTTAGCAATCAAAGGCTTATTTTATTGATAAAAATCATGTTTTCAATTTTTTTTTTGGAAATAGTTTCACACAAACATGTTTCTGTTTTCACTTCCATTTTAGGAAAAACAGAAATTGGTGTTCAGAAAACAGAAAATAAAAAACAGAAAACTGGAAGTGTTACCAAACATGGCCTAAAAAGCTGTAAAAGTCAGGATTTGAAAGTGCAAAACAAGACTAATCGTGAATTTAACACCATTTCCGTTAAACAGCAGAACGAACAAAAAGCTGTAAAAGTGAGGATTTAGAAGGCACAAAACAAGACTAATCCTGACTTTTACATCTAGATACGGTTTATTTTGATTCCTAATGAGCATATATAACCATTGCTATTGCTCCTTGTCTTGCGTCCTTCACGTCCTCCATTCCTTACCAATCTCCACCCTGATAGCCACAACCTATTTCCTTTCCATCTCTGCAATCCCATTCTACAGATACCACCTGAGAAAATGCATCAACTTCTCCATTTTATCACCCTCTTCTTCTTCCTCGTTTTCCAAATCCCCACGATAAATGGGGCTATCAAATCGATGACAATCTCCTCAGACTCTCGCCGCACAATCTTTCTTGAAGAATTCTGTTTCGATCGCACCGGTCATGTAACGCTCAACATCAGTAATGTCTCAATCACCACCACCTCTACCACCCCAATAAACTCCTCCCATATCGGTGTCTTCTTTGGGGATGACTATAACATCCTATATCTCCCTGATATGGTGATTTCTCTGGAAGGAATGAAAACATGCATTCTCGAGTACCCAGGCTTCAAACCCATAGCCACATTCGACGAACTCTCGCCAGATTCCTCCATCAACAAAACCCTCCCCATCACTGCTTTTAGATCATATAACGTAACACTCTCCATCCCTATACCAGACCGTATTGGTATCTACTTCTGGAATTGCGAGCCAAATACCTCGGTCTCAATGAACGTGCATTTAGAAACCTATAATATAGACAAGAACGGCAAAGACTATCTTCCAGTCGGTAGAACTCAATTGCCAACAGTCTATTTTATCTTTTCCGTCCTTTACTTGCCGTTTCTTGCTTTCTGGGCATTCGAATGCTACAAGAACCGGCATTTCGTCCGAAAGGTACATGTTTTAATGTTCACATTGCTCATTATCAAATCATTGAATCTTTTTTTCGAGGCAGAGGATAAACAGTACATCAAGGTCACTGGAACCCCTCATGGATGGGACGTTTGGTTCTATCTCTTCTATTTCCTTAGAGCTCTAATGCTGGTAACTATAATCATGTTGATCGGGACGGGCTGGACGATTATGAAGCCAGTATTACAAGCCAACGATAAGAAGGTTCTGACAGTGGGCATAGCTATACAGCTATTCGGAACGATAGCTCACATATGCACTGATGAGTTGGGACCACCCAACAGCCTTTACTTGTTATGGGCTATTGGTTCCCTTGTGGTCGATTTAGCGGGTTTTACTATTGTCTTTGTTCCAATTTTTTCGTCCATCAAGTCGCTCAAGGAAACTGCAGAGACGGATGGAACTGCCGCACAGAATCTGGGAAAGTTGAGACTCCTGGCATATTTCAACGGATGTGTGCTTGTGTTCTGGCTAGGGAAGTGGATGGCATGGATTTTTGTAGGTGAAATCGCGGCTGAATATTGTGGTATAGAATGGTTGGTTGATACAAGTATAGAGACTGTAACCTTCATGTTTTATATCGTAATATTTGATTTGTTTAAGCCTAGGCAGCAAAATGACTATTTTGTTGTTGAAGACGAAGAGGTCGCTCTAGCTACGATTCAGATAGAGTTCCCAGATTGCTGAAACTTTGTGATAACTAAGGTGCTCGGGCCAGACTCCGGAGCTTCGAGAGATGAGAAATTTGGAAAATTGAGAATTGGTGGAGATTTTTCATTTTATGGTCAAGATTTAAGTGATGCTTTTTATTCATTTGAAGTATGTATGGTAATTGTTGTGCTATGTTATTTGGTGGAATGAAATTTTAACATATACGTTCTATGGTTTTATTTCTCTCAGTTTCTTCAACCGCATGATTTTTGCTTTCCATATGCTTGGTGGAAATTGAATGTGGAAGATAGAGTTCTGTTTCAAAATGTTACTATAATTTAGGGATTTTGAATCACCAAACCTCTACTTAGATATCAATGATTCCCTCGTAAAATCCTTTCCAATCTCTAAAAATTATGTACAAATATCAGTCAATGTCACAATATTGTATATGTGTATATATGAAACCTTCACCTATATAATAAGAACGGATTGTCCAAGGCTTAACAAAATTGGGTTAATTTTTCCAGTTTTGACCCTTAATTTAAGGGCATGCTGTGTAGGGCATTTCGGCATTTTTCATTAGTTGTGCTTTGTTATTATTCTTCCCTTTTCTTATTCGAAGAGAGTTATTCAGAGAGTGAGGGAAAGATAGGGACAAAGAGTCAGAAACGATCGAAGGGGGAGAGGGAGAGAGAGCTAGAAGACGAGAAGAAGAATAAGAAGAAGAGAATGCAGCCAATATCTTCAGGGCATGCTGTCTAGGGCATTTGTCATTTGGGTATTTTTCGTTAGTTGTGTGCTGGTATTGTTCTCCCCTTTTTCCTATTTGAGGAGAGCTATTTGGGGAGAGAGAGAGAGAGGGGGGGGGGGGGGGGAGGAAGGAAAAGAGAGAGAGAGACGGACAGAGACAATCGAAAAGGGAGAGGGAGAGAGAGCAAAAAGAGGAGGAGAAGAAGAGAAGAACACAGCCAATATTTTTAGGGCATGCTATGTAGGGCATTGGGGCATTTGGCTCTTTTTGTTAGTTGTGCGTTTGTATTATTCGCCCCTTTTCCTCTTCGAAGAGGGTTATTCGGAGGGAGGGAGAGAGAGGGAGAGAAAGAGAGAGACAGGGGTAGAGACGATCAAATAGGGATAGGGAGAGAGAGCAAGAAAAGGAGAAGAAAGAAAAAGAGAACGAAGCCAATATCTTCTAGGCATGCTTTGTAGGGCCTTTTTGCCCCTCTTCCTATTCAAAGAGAGTTATTCGGAAAGAGAGTGTTTTTTTCGTTAGTTGTGCATTGGCATTAGTGGCCGCCCCTTTTCCATTTTCCTATTCGAAGAGAGTTATTCGGAGAGGGGGAGAGAGAGAGAGTCAATGGAAACGATTAAAGATGTCGACGCCGACTCTTCATCCTATCCATTCCTGATTTCTTCAACCTTCTCAACGCTTGGATGGTTTAATTTGCCAGATCACCTTTTTATTTCTTCAGTCTTCTTGCCGCTTGGGTTCATCCAACAGGTGATCGTTTGTTTGACTCCCTTTCTTGATTCTTCCTTTGTTTTCTGTTTTTTGTTTGTCGGTTGTGTATAATAGGGTTTGATATTTGATAGTTTGTAATCGTCCTGGTGTTGGATTTAACGAACATGGGCTCAATTTTTATTTTTATTTTTTTTTGTTGGGGGATGACGAAGAAACAGCCCCACAACCAAGCCACTAATGGACCCAATTGCGTGGCCCAAACCGCTGTGGGAACTAGAGCGGCCACCCCAGCCACAGCCCCCCACTTACTGCAGGGTATTCACCCGGTGGGAAATCGTACCCCAAACCTTGAGGACTACCCCAAAGCCTGGCACTTGCCATAACCGGTGGGGCAACCCCTGGGTGTGCACAAGGACTCACTTTGTTTGCATGTCTTTGATTTTCCGTAGATTTTAGTCGTGTAAAACTGTAAGGCTTTGTCGATGATCTTTATTATTAGAATATTATTTGGGATCCTTTGGTTGTTTGATGTAGTCAAAATGGAGTTGTATTATTTTCTTTAATTTCGATATATTTAGTTTCTCTTAAGATTGAAGTAGCCTGTAAACAGGTTAAGGTTTATGATTTTCCGTAAATGCCTAGAGATCTAAAGTGACTATACTGTGAAATTCTTTTGCTCAAAATCTTAAAGCAGAAATAGTAGTATTCTTTTTCCATTATCATGATAACATTTTTAGCTACGTGGTATTGAAATTGAAGTTTTCTGTGTGTTTTAAAAACGCATCAAGATAGTTGTAAGATTTCTCTTACGACTGATCCGGACCTTAAACAGCACCCTTCCTCCGAAAAAGACACGATAATGTGGAATAAGGTGCAGATACGAAGCACGTACTTTAGGACATTCTTTCTACTTATGGAAGTGGTAAGAAGATAATCATCTTCACATTTTCTTGTTTCAGGAATTCGGAGAATAAGGACCTTATTTCTCATCAGCATTTCAGGTTCATTAAAAATGGTAAATATAAGCATCTGTCAAGAGTTGAAGATGTTTTAAAGAACAAATCCTTAGTACTCTTGTTTTGGCAATGGTTGATATTTTTATGTCATAAAATTCTTCTCCACCTTTTCTTTAGTAAAAACCTTGAATGTATGTGTTATAATCTTAATCGGTGATAGTTTTATAAGCGTCTCCATCTCTGTGTTCAGCTTGTTGGCAAGCTCTTGCAAGAGGAACTAATGTCTCAGTTGCCATCATTTTTTGCTGGCCATTTGAGGCATGTGGAAACCAAAGTGCTGATGTTCGCAAGGTAAATAGCACTCCACTGCTACCTCTCAAATGTTATTTCAAGATTTAACTGCTAGAATGTAGCTGAGGTTAAAGTTTTTGTTGCTTGTTTGAAAAAAAACCTGGCAGCCATCTTTAACATGTATAAAATGAAGAGAGGAATATGGCATGAGATGGATCCTATCCCCCATATCAAACTCATTCCTACCGATGGATGGAAAGATATTTGTGTACTAGACTTCGCCTTTCATATAGGTATTCCTCGTACCAAGGTAGCTTAATTAAAACATGAGACACCCCACTCCATATGAGTATGCCAAGTCTCATTGAGTGGGGGTTTTTAGTAAATTTCTGTTTTATTATTTTGCAGTGTGCATACTTTCGTGTTCAATCATCATTTTTCTTTCTGCAAAACGAAATCCTCCTATTGAGGCAATTTAACGTTGTTCCTCGCTATGTTGAGTTTCTTGCCAGGGATGACTATTGAGTCATTGACTACCCACCACTTCAGGTTTGATAGTTATTTTTCTTTGTTACTGGTTTCTAGATATTAGTAATATATCTATTTATTGATTTTTTTTAAGTAAATAATCATTATTTGTATTTGCAATCAGTTGTAGGCGGCCTGGGCTCTTGCAATGTTATACTATTGATTTTTTGAATCAATAATCAGCTATATGTATTTGCAATTAATTCGGTATAGTTTCAGGCGGCATGAGCTCTTGGCCTCTTACAAAACATTGCTTCTGGAACATCAGAGAACCCAAATATATGCTTTTGAATTCATTGAGTAGACTAAGCCTGCTCGTCCAGCTCTTGCATGTCTTACATATTCAAATAATGAAGAAGTCCTCACTGATGCATGCTGGGTATTGCCGTACTTGTCTGATGGTACAAATTAACGACGAAATCCAAGCTGTTATTTAGGCTGGTGTCTGCTCACCTTATTTGGCTTTTGAAGTAAGTGTTGGATTTCATCTTGATGTTTGTGGCTTATTTCCTGGTCCTTCATTATGAAGATCTTTTATTATCTTTTTGGTCCTTCATTATGAAGATCTTTTAATTAACTTTTTGTCGGTGAAACTCACATATTGTTTTCTATTTTTTGGGCAATTTCAAATGCTACATCTAGCTATAACGAGCAAATTTTTTTTTGAAAGAATATAACGAGCAAATTAGTACAGCTTCTTTTGAGTATTTCAGTTTTTCTTACATATTGGCTTTTTTTTAACACTTTTTGGGTTCAAATATATGATACTTTTATGGGTTGGCCAGGTTCTGGGGGGCCGGAGCCTGGGATCCATCAAGCCGCTGTGTGATCTCCTTGTTTGTCCTGGCCCAAGGATAATCACTGTTTGCTTGGAAGGGCTTGAAAACATCCTGAAAGATGGGAAAGTTGATAAGAACTTGGGCAACTCTGGTTTTCGAAGGAATGGAAAAACTTATGACTCTCCCAACTACTGAACCACCGGGCAACCAATACACAGTAACAAATCAAAGATTCAACCACCAGGCATGACCACTCGCTCGTAAGGAGCACGCCGGCCCCCACCTAGTTTCAATAATTGTCTTTAGAGTTGCATCTTGATCATTGAATTACTTAGTATAGTAAAACAGTGATTCAATTCCAACCATTAAAGATGTAGGTCCAGATCAAGTCAAAGCCATTTCTAATGTTGATTCTTCATTTCTTTAGGATGGTGTTTATAGGAAAGGCTACATTACACACCCAGATTTGGGTGTGTATCATATGCACTTCTAAAATGTTATAAATTTTTAGTATAAAAGTTACGACAAGCACCAATGTGTTATGATTTTTAGTGGAAATTTTATGAATTTTTTTGCTGAAAAGTTATGAGAAGCAAATGCTATGATTCCTAATGAAAATGTTATGAATTATATTGTTGGAAAGTTATGAGTTTTTGGTATAAAAGTTACGAGATGCACTATAATCTTATGAATCTTTATGAGATGACACAATTTGAAACATGGTGCATATGGCACAAACTTTTAAGTGGTGTGTATTGTAGATTTGTAGACTTTCTTGGAGTTTATAGTCAAATTTGTCACAAAAATATTATAAAACGCCAAAAAGTACTAGCATTTTTTGACCGAATTGGGCTAAATGGACTTGTAAAATTAATGGGCCGTGTTAATTCTTTTATCTGATGATAAGGCCCAATTAACTTTTGTAAAGAGAGGCCCATTGTTTTATATTTATTAAGTGATTTAAAATAGAACCCAACTAAATGGCCCATATTTTGAGGAGAAGTGGTTAGGGCATCTCTAGTGCATTACCTAAAAGAGTATCCTAAAGTGTCCTAACTCAAAAAATGATCTCTAGTACACAAAAATTGACTCCCTAAAATCCTATGTGCTTCACTCCTTAAAGTGTCCTAAGTCACTACCTAAATTTGAGAAGAGATTTAAGGAGAGAGATAGATAGAGAGAAGGGAAGGAGGAGAGAGAAAGGAGGGAGAAAGGAAAGACTAAAAGATAATGAATGTATATATAGGTAGCCCATTAAAGTGCATTCTTCATTCATTAGCTAGCTAATAAGTTCTTAGCACATAAAATAGGGTCCCACATGTGTTGGTGTACACTTTAGCAAACATTTTTTAGATACTGCATTAGAGATGGCCTTAAAACCCATATAAAATGGTGACTCTAGGCCATTGGTCAAGAAAATGGAGGGAAGTTGCAAGGCGTGGGACGCATGGTATATCATTTGAGTTTTATGGGTAGTTTTGGTAAATAAAAAATTAATTTTGACTATTATTGTTACTATATTATTCGACAACTGCAATGTTATTATCACACGATATCATTCACTATAATTTAGTATTTTCAAATGAAAATTGTTTTTACTTACTAATTATTTTTTAAGTTTTATAATTTTTTAAAAAAATATCTACCAAAAAATGAAAAATATACTTCAAAACAGGAAAATAGGGGGGCCGGGGCCATAGGTCCGCCCTTGGCTATGCAAGAGAACTGAAAATTTATCCTCTGCTAGATGTTTCTGTTGTTGAACTGGTGGGGATCGAGGAGGTTACTGGTGGTGGTTGGTGTAGCTTTGGAATTTAGGGTTTGGATTTTGGGCTTCTCAATATGGGCTTTATTGTTGTATTTGGGCATTTTGGCCCACAGGTGTTTATTACTGGCATTTTACTCGGGTGTTAGGGCTTCGTCCCGTTTGGTGTGTTTGGGCTTGTCCCAATGGGTTGTACTATCCAACTTTTTGTTCGATTCTCTTCCCCTTTCCCTTAATAAAATATTACTTTTGCTGATAATTTTTTTTTTTCTTGACGTGCCTGTAAGCAGCATGCTATGCAAGTGAACTGAAACCTTATCCTCGGCTCTGATGACACTTATTAGACAGTTATTAGGATCAAACACTAACCAACCTATCAAAATCCACAGGTGTTAGTAATAATGCAACTTTATAATTTTCTTGTACCACATAACGAGCCTAATTGCCAAACAAGATATTTGAAACTTGTTCGCGCGACACTGCGACCTAGTCTCTACCCAACAAAAGAATAGTAGTAGAAAGTAAAGAATTTTGACCAAATACTATTTGTGTGTAACAAGAATCCGAGGATACAATGGATAGCTTATCCGAACCCTTTACAAAGCAGTAAAAAAGAATACTGTATGAGTTAACAAAAAGTTTTAAGGTTTCTTTTTCTTTTCATGGGTACCTCGTAGGAATTAACTGAACTAGCAATGAGGTCAATAAAGGGGTGTTTGGAAGATTACTCTATTTTGGTTGATTCTAGATTCTGATTATATGATTCTTAGATTCTGATATTTTAGAAACTCATTGTCAGAACCTGTTAAAGTATTTGGTGAATGTATAAAAAATAGCTTATGCATTTGGAAAGTTTTTGGTATAGTTTAATCAGATTACTAGGTTATGGATATACACTTAGCCATCATGCCTTTAATATATATTGTTTATTTATGGATTTATTTTTTAGATACTATCTCCGTTCTTAAATAAAAGCTCATGTTTCACTTTAACTAAGGAGTTCCGGAGCTCTTTTTGCTTTCTGGCGTAGAATGTGAAAATTGGAGAATGAGTTTTGAGGGAATGGGTTTTGGGTTTTGTCACCCAAACACCCAGAATTAGAAAAGGAGAAGGTGAAAACGTGATAATTAATGTGTTGGCCAAACAACCCCTTAATCGTTGTATCCTCTCTTCAATGATTAATTTTGCTATGCAAAAAAAAAAAAAAACATATCCTTTCAAATAATATTGATATAGACAATTGATTTACTCCCTAATTATGGCGGATTTTCACTGTGGCGAAGTTTTAAATGGGGTCCCCGTTAGTGGACGGTGAAATTGGTCTCCCTAAAATTAGTTGAGGTGCGAGAAAGCTGGCCCAGGCACCTGGTTATAATAAATTAAAAAAAAAAATTATGGCGGATTCCACTGCTCACAAGCCACAGAGCCCACTTCATTAATGCCAGTAAAGTGTTACTAATTCATTGTACAATTACACAGTCAAAATTCAACTATAATAATTTAGAAAGATGTTAATGCAAAACTATACTTTTTAAGGTCAAACTTTAATGCATAAAAAATTTGTATGTGTGTTTAGTTCTTTTACTTCTTTGCAATGGAAAATAATTGTGTGCGAGCGTGCCACAGAGATGTTCAATCTCCATCCTCATATTAACTTTGGAGAAACCAAATTTAATCAGGCGATGGTGTTTTAATGGTTTAATTACCTCAATTAAGAGGATTTTTTCTTCAAGCTGAAGAAATACAAACCAATATACTTAGGAAATCAAAGAACAACAAAGAAACAAGATACTTTGATTGATAAATCAAAGGTAGATTTACTTCGAAATTGCCTTCAACTTCAAATACAATGTAACAAGAACTTCGAACAGATGATTGTTTCAGGAACAACCGAGATTAATTTCCTAATCTACTTCCTAATCTGCTTCGAACTGAGTTCGAAATCCTAAATCTACTTGCCAATGAACAAACCAAGCATCATTTGTTTGATAGCTGTTTGTTGAAGATTTGTCCGGGGGCCTTTCACTCTTCAATCTCTTCTATTTATAGGAACTGCTTGTGATTTGAACTTCCCGCTCAAAGAATTTGAACTTGGCTTGCTTCGAACTCCATCTTTGCACTTCGAATTGGCACTTTCTTCCCTCCATCATGTCTGAATTTGAATTCCTCTAATCTTCCTTCAGAAGCTTTAACTTGAATCTGCATGATTGCTTAACCAATTCAAATGATTAAATGTTAAGGAAATACCTGTCTTGCACGATATACTCCACGTGTTTTAACTGTCAACTGCCTCATTTCATATGTTTACACGTGGAGTTCGTGCATTTAGTAGTTAAATCAGGGCTTCGAAGTCAATTTATAATATTAGTTTGACTTGTAACTGCCAATAACTAATTTTTCAAACTGAGAACTAATACGACATCGTATTAACCCATCCTTATTTCAGTAATCCAGTGCATCTTCATTGACACAAATTTGCCAACGTTTGGCATTACTGATTACGTGTCAATTAATTATTGGATTTGTAAATTTTTTATGTAAGCAGTATGATGTGCAAGGTACAATGCACTTATACATAAACGTTTTAGCACTAACAGAAAAAGTCGCACTAACAATAAAGTGGCTCAAACCGGACATTCCACGACGAGTCAGAAACTCCTATGGTCACACCTAATCCAGAATATGACACCCCAGGTAAAGAATTCAAACCATTAGTAGACCTGACTGATTGAGTAGAAAAAGGTATCTGTCCACTTTGCACGGTAGAGGGAATCCATGATCCTCCAAATTGAGACTGACTGATAAGAACATTAGATCCAAAATATTGAACTTGCGGCTGTATTACTGAAGATGTTGGAGACATCTGGAAAGGAAAAGACTGCAGCATATGTGGTACTTGAATAAACTGTGGTGAAACATTGTGAAACATCTGAGGTGGTTGAGATTGTGTCACATAGCCTTTCCATTGTCCACCAGTCAAATCATTGCTATTTGGACTCTTATAGTAGCAGTAATTGGTGGTGTGGTTATTCCTTCCACAAATCTCACAAGGATCCTTAAAATATCTGGGGCCTCTGCCCCCTCTTCCTCTATTATTTCCTCTGAATTGATTAGTATAAGGCTGTTGTGATTGTTGTGCAAAAGATGGCTGAGGAAAGAATTGAGTGGCGACAAACTGTGAATTGGAATTAGTTTGTGCAGGTGTACGTGTTGAAATGCCTAATTGGGACATTGAAGTGGGCAATGCATTTCCTGCAGTTATGTTACTCATGCCTTGATGTTTACCATTCTCTTGTGCAGCCACCAAAACAGTTGTATGATCAGATGGTAGATCTGCAGACAATTGCAAATCTTCTCCATTCAGCATAGCCACTAATTCATCAAAAACAACTGGTTCACCTCTTGTCCTAATTGCTGTTTTGAAACCATTAAACTCCCTTGGTAAACCTCGCAGAGTATAGAACACCAGATCTTCATCATTTACTTCACTACCAGCTGCAGCCAATTTTTGTGCATACTCCTTTATAGTATCAATATACTTCTCCATACTCTCGGTCTTAGTATGAGAATACAATCTACATTTTAACTCTTGCACATGAGATCTAGTGAGTGAGTTGTATCGATTAGACAGAGAGTCTCATACATCCTTAGCATGTCTAAGCCCTAGAACGTAGGGTAAAGTAGATTGAGACAAAGACGAAGTCAAGCATGACAACAACTGTGTATCAACAACAGTCCAAATAGCAAACTCAGGATTATCAACAAAATTGCCCTCAGCATTCTTGATTTTCAGTGAAGGACACTCAATCGATCCATTCAGATAACCAAAGAAACCATTAGCAGTCATCACATTCTCTACTTGAATTCGCCATAGAAGATAATTTGTGCCAGTCAACTTGACATTCACCAGAGATTGAAAATTCGAAACTAAGAAAGTAAGCGATGGTGGAAGCGTTACCGATGTTGAAGACAAAGACATTCTGATGCTCTCTGATACACCAAATCTTGATTATTCTTCTTCGATTCAAGAAATTCACTGAAATTGCTTGAGGATTCAGATCAGGATTCAGATCTATGGACTTTCGTCTCTACTAGCTCTGATACCATAATGAAAAATGTAATCTGAAAACCCTAAGTAAACAAGAAAGGGGAAAAACATATCTCATTTCATTTCTGTACTCGATGTTTACAAATGAACTCACTTCTCCTATTTATACAAGAAATGACTACTGCTACTACTCCTGTGCTACTCACCGACTTACTACTACGAACTAACCGACTTACCACTTTTTTTTTTTTTATCAGTCGACTTACCACTTCAAACAAACAAACCAAAGGACCTCAGTTTCTTAGACAAACTAACATAAACTGCACATGTCACCTATACAAATTACATTATTACAAACAGGTCCCTCACATTTAGTGAGTCTCACTTACACCTAAAGAGGTTGTTACGATAGTCGCCCTTTCCCACTCTTTTTTGTCACGTCAATAAAACAAATAAGTGTTTTGACAAGTAAGCGTAATCAACCAAATTAAATTTTTCAAAAATCAACAGAGGATGATGTATAGAATCTCCAGTTATTTTTTTTCACATACAATAATCAACAAATCATTATTAACGTAGATCCCACAAGATCTACTTTAATATAGTAATATTGATTTTTTGTTATATATATTACGTGTCTTTTATCTCAGCCATCCAAATTAAATTAGTAATTTTTTTTTTATGAATCCGCAAATGGCGGGTACGGTCATTCCCGCGTTTTATTTTCCTGAGAAACGTCATTCCCGCGTTTGTATTATGAAAAGATTCTCTATCTTCGAAAGAATCCTTTGGTTATATGTACAGATTCTCGATCTTCGAAAGAATCAGAATTGTTTTTTTGGGTAAATAAAAAAAAAAAAAAAAGAGAGAGAGAATCGAAGTCAAGCTTCGTGGAGTACATGGAAAAAAACTTAACCGTCAACGGCGGCAACCGTAATTTGCAGGGGACGATGACGGTGGCGGTGGCCGTTAAAGGTGGTGGTGGCAGTGGCGGCCATGGGGGAACCGGAAGCCGTCGAGCTGTCCGGTGGGCGGTGGAGAATCTCATGCCTAATGCCGATCGTTTCGTCCTGATTCACGTCATGCCTAGAATCACTTCAATTCCTACTCCATGTAATCGTCTTCTTTTCTCTTAATATGCACAAGGCTATGTGTATTTATTGATAAGGATGTATATCTATTATTTGTTATTACTTAATTGGCATTATAAAGTGAACACCATTTATGTGCGAACGTCAATTTTGAGGCTGGCTCACTCGGTTTTCGCACAAGCTACTCTCCTTTGGATTCCGAGGTTCGTGGGAAACGAAAAGAATAAAAACAGAATCTGACCACTTGTTCGGATAAATAAATAGGTGAGAAATGACAATATATGTTGTATAAATGCAAGGCGTATCGTCGCCATGTCCGACAAAAAATGATGAGATTTTGTGAGAGAGCATAACCCATTTTTCTTTTCTTGAGAAATCACTTTAGATGGAACTGCTACCTTAAAGAAACTGCCAAGAAGAAAGAAAAACAAAAACTGTCGCCCCAAATTTCTCCCTCCCTTCTTTTCTACTTTTGCATCCCTGATGTCATCACACATTCTCTTTCCATATTATGCATAGCACCATTTACACGCGTGTGCTAGTGTGTCTAGTAAGTGTATATGTATTGGGGCAGGAAGTGCAACATTAAAGCTTTTTGGTAGATGTCGATTTCTCAGAAATGGATTTTGACATTGTTATTGAATGTTAGAATCTTTAGTACTTTGGAATTAACATATTTGATAGTCATAGATGTTCTGGACCATGAATGAAGGAAGCACGGTAATGAGCACAGAAATTGATTTGCGTCTTTAGGTCTGTCCTCCCTGATGCCTTTGGGTGCATGGTTCTGTAGCAAAACGTCCCAGTAGTTTCTCGGTTCTTGGAGGTTTAGGGGGGCCACTGTTTCAATAGTATTCTGAGAACAACCACTTTGTGCATATTGCCAAAGGTTAGGCCTGTCTCCAATCATCCCCTGCCCATCCCCCCAATTATTGGGGACTAGATGGGTTCCATTATTGTTTTTGTATTTGATAGTCATAGAAGTGATTTGAAATCCTAAGTGCTGGGCACTAAGTGCCCCCATGGATTTGGTTACACTATGCCACTCCTTGCGACCACTCTAATTGAAGCCCTTCCTAACACCAATTGATTTAAGGAGAGATGGTGGAAAAGCAGTCCGACACAAGGCATTTAAGGACTGCGATGCTTGTATTTACAGAATGATTGTGATAAATCGTGGGAAGCTCGCGCACTGGTTCACCTTTCTATTGTGAATTTGTGATTATACGCCTCTTTGACCTCTAATCCACCTCCCACTCTAGTCTTACAATCAAACCTACAGTCAAGCTTTGAGGGCAATCAAATAGATTTTTCATAGACTTTTGCTTGTGTATAGGGAAATTCCATTACGAAAATGGGTTCTAGTCTTATATACTTTCTGGTTTTTTTATTATCGGTGTCTCCTGAATGGTTTTGCAAATTTCATATGCAAAATAGAATCTTGGTGTGAAAGTTTTATATGGAAAGTAATAATCTCTCTCACACACAAAGACACTCCTTTTTGAAATCTTTTGGGATGTATAAGAAGTGACTCACTTGTAATGCAACTCCATTTCCTCAATTTCCAATGATGGAATTGTCAAAGCCTGCTAAGACCAATAGCCGATGAGTGGAGAGGTTTTTCAGCCTCATTACTAGTTTTGGAGGTAATAATTAACCGGATATGGGGAATGGTCTTAACACTCTCGAACATTGGGGACTCTAGAACTCACAAGTGTAGAGGTAAACACTGGATCTATTGGGATCACATCATCACAATACAACGAGCATCAACAAAAGGGAACCATTGAGGAAGTAAATAGGTTATCTTGCCCAAAACCTCATGAAAGCCAATTCTTGTACCATATAAAGTTGTTGACTGCCAGCTTATCTGAAAAATTGAGCTGCTAGCTTGCAATTTGAATCTGATAGTTTAATTCAACTAGTACCACTTTGATTGTTCAAATGCCAAGAACGCAACAATTAGTCTCTCATTTTGAAAGCACTGCTGTGTTACTTTCATTTACTTGTCATGACCTTGTGTGCGCATTGCCATATTCTGCAGCCGGAGTCACAATCCCCATTGAGAAACTGGATGCCCATGTGGTGGAAATGTATAGGCGGGACAAAAGACTTGCCTCTCAGGAGATATTTTTCCCATTTAAGAAACTATGCAAAAGAAAAAAGGTAGGGCTTTTTTTTTTTTGCTTCCTTTTGGCTATTTCTGCTTGAGGTTTCGTTGAAGTATAATCTCGAATACTGCTTTTCTAGGTTGAAACTTTGGTGCTGGAAGGTGACAATCCTGCGTCATCACTTCTTAAATATGTTACTGACTCTGGTGTAAGTAGTTTAGTGTTGGGCTCTTCCACTTCCTGTTTTCTCACAAGGTATGTCAAAAGTATTGAACAAGTTGTTCATTTTCACAGCTCTTTGCCCTCCTTCTAGTTAGTGATTTTCTGTTGGAATTTTTCGAGTTGCATGCTCTAGACCTCTAGTTCATCTGATTGTTATTTTTGTTTTTTTCTGGGGGGGTAATACAGAAAGGTCTTATTGCTAGAATTCAGGGCATTTATGTTGTCCTTTTGTATAGTTTGTATCTACTGTAACCTATGGCTTATTATTCTGAGTGAGGGAGCTCCAATACCAGCGATGGCACCAAGAGCCCACAAAGCGTAAGGTGCCATCGTCTTAAAGGGAGTGAGTGTTGTAGCTAGCTTACTTCTCAAGCGAGAGTTCCATGAGTCCCTCCCTTGAGTAGATAGCCGGAGGGAAAAGGCTAACTAGCTTTGTATAATTTGTATCTATCAATGCCCCTATACATGCAAATGGTTCGCCATTCGTTTAGTGGCATCTCACACTCCAATAGTATCGATCTGTTAGCCTTTACGTGAACCTTTTATGACTTACATGGGGTTCTTTCATCTTTTGAACTTCATGTCACTGTCTTCTATTTAATTTCATGGTCAGGAAGCTAAAAGATTCTACCGTGCCATCAGCAGTCCTAAAAAATGCTCCTAAAGCCTGCAATATTTATATTGTGCCAAAACGCAAGCTTATCACAACTTCTGTCACCCCCTTGTCTACTGGTGGTATATATGTTGAAAACTCTTGCTCTTCAATGTTGACAGCCTCCGTGTACTTAGGCCTTGTTCCAGAAAATTGTCTTTTTTAGCAAACTGTCTTTATCTTTTCACGCTCTACGAGACAGGTCATTCTCTCACACAACACATCAACCAAAAAGCCAAAAAAAGACCGTAAAAAATAGTTTGCTATAAAAGACAGTTTTCTGAAACAAGGCCCTAGTTGTTCCTTTCGCCTTATCATAATATTTCTTCAAAGCCTCTATTTTGCAGAGAGCAGCTCTAAACACTGGTGGTTTTCCTGGAGACACTGCGGTTCTCTTCGCATCTATAAATTAAAGGGTGGCCACTATGCTGCCTCAGTGGATTGTGGAGTTACTGAGTCAACATCATTTGTATCAGATCTTAGTCACTTCAATTCCCAGAGGTATCCCAACCACTCTGGTTCATTCCAAGAAAGAAATAATCGAATCTCGGGAATTAGTATCCCTGAAATTGAGGCATTAAATGATGGCCGTTATTCTTCCTCAGTGGATTGTGAAGTTAATGACGCAGCGGCACCAGTGTCAGATCTTAGTCACAGGAATTCACGGAGGTATTCCAACCATTCTGGTTCACGCCGAAAAAGAAATCATCAGAACTCGGGAAATAGAATCCTAGAAACTGAGGCATTAAATGGTGGCCGATATTCTTCCTCAGTGGATTGTGAAGTTAATGATGATTCACTGAGATATCCCAACCATTCTGGTTCACTCCAAGAAAGAAATCATCAGAGCTTGGGAAATAGCATCCATGAAATTCAGACAGTAAATGAATGCTCTTCTGTGGCTTCCACCGACACAAAGCAGGTGAATTGGTTTCTGTTTTTTCGCCTCCTGTCACATTATGTCAAAATAATTAGTTGCTTCGTACATACTATTATCTGACATAGACTAGTCTATGCTAACATTTGGGATGCATATTTTCCTGCAGTCGGATGTGCCAGCTGCGGTAGAGCAACTGCGTTTGGAATTAATGAACACTGTTGGCATGTACAATCGAGCTTGTGAGGGCCTTGTCCACCCCCAAAACAAGGTCAGCATAAGATACATTAGTAATAGATGAGGTTCTAGATTTCGATGCATTTTATATTTGGCCTTGGTAACATTAGCCTACTTATTCTACTACGATTTCAAAAATAGTTTCTGCCTTTAAGTTCCAATTAAGGGTTACTATTTTCCTGGACAAGAAAACTTTGAATCCAAAGGGGTGCTACAGCCATGTATGTTTATCTATTTGTAAGCATCGGATTAACATTTATCCAAAGGGGCCACATATATGCCATGTTTTGTAGAAGCTTTTGATAACTTTTGCAGCTAGAGTTAAGTATAGAGGCGAAACATGTGATGTTTAATCTCTAGGGGTTGTGGTATATTGATCCCCTCTCTATCCTATGAATTGGATATCCCTTCACTATTAGTCCAGTCAAACAACTAGGGTCGAAGTTTCTTGCATCCTTACCTCATCGAGAGTTTTCATGGTAGATTAAAAAGTGGAGTTCAATACAGTGAACATCTCTCCTTGATGTAGGTAGAATATGAACACTTAATTAACCTTGAATATGAAGAAAAGTGGTAAAACATAGATTGTCTCGTGTTCTATATTGCACGAGTTCACTATTTAAATGCTCCATTGCACAGGATCACTTTCTTTCTTCTGCATGCCTTAAAGAAGCAAGACAAGTAAATGCTGCCTTGCAAAGAGCAGAAGATTATAATAAACTTGCTGCAGAAGAGAAAAGGAAGCATTTGGAAGCCGTGAAGGAAATTGAGACGGCGAGAAATCTTCTTGCTAAAGAGGCTTATGAAAGGCAAGTAGCAGTATTGAGATCTCTCAAAGAATCTATGAAGAAAATGGAAATTGTCGATACACTCTTCTCAAATGACAGAAGGTACAGAAGGTACACAAAGGATGAAATAGAGATGGCTACTGATTCCTTCTCTGAGACTAAGTTGATTGGTGAAGGATCATATGGGAAAGTTTACAGATGCAACCTCGATAAAATCCCAGTAGCTGTCAAAGTTCTGCGTTCTGATGCATTGGAGAAGATAAAGGAATTTCTGACAGAGGTTTTTTTTTGTACTTGATTTCTTTCTTCTGTTTTCATTCAAGTTCCCATGCCTACACTTGAGGCTTTTCTTTCCTATTAGCATGATCATTTGTTTAACCTCCAAGTTTTTTGAGAACTTGTGTTTGGAAAAGTTTTAATTGTGCACCTGACCTAATTTTGTCAACGCTGGGTCAACAACAAACGAAATTCCTAATTAACTGTATTGTGCAGATGCCTATTAACCCAAAACATTAATGACATATTCGCTTGTCCACAGTTATGTAAACACCCTTTGGCACACAATGTTGATTTATCTTGTCCTAGCTGAATTTACTGATCTAAAACATAAAATAAAAATACATTCGTGAACTCACTTGAGCTTAACATGTGGCTTGTTTACTTTTTTGCTTATACTGTATTATATATTTCCTGACCACTTTAGTTATTCTGACTGCGGTGGTAATGGTTTTCTCTGTCGTCTGTCAATTATTTTCAGATTGAAGTTCTGAGCCAGTTACACCACCCGCACATTGTTTTACTCCTTGGAGCCTGTCCAGAGATTGGTTGCCTAGTATTTGAATATATGGAAAATGGAAGCCTGGAAGATTTCGTTTCAGATGAAAGCAGCAGGCAGCCTCTTCCTTGGTTTGTTCGATTCCGAATAGCATTTGAAGTAGCTTGTGGACTTGCATTTTTACACAACTCAAGACCATACCCTATTATTCATCGAGATCTAAAACCTGGAAATATTCTTCTAGACAGAAATTATGTGAGCAAAATTGGTGATGTGGGATTGGCTAAACTCATTTCAGATGTTACGCCTGACAATATTACACATTATAGGGACTCCGCTATATTTGGTACTCTGCACTATGTGGATCCCGAGTATCACAGAACGGGAACTGTCCGACCTAAATCTGATCTATATGCTTTTGGAATCGTTGTCCTCCAATTGCTGGCTGCACAACATCCAGATGGGCTTTTGTTAAAATTTGAAATTGCTCTTTCCAATGGTTGGCTCTATGCCATACTCGACAAATCTATACCGGATTGGCCACTTGCTGAAACTGAGGAACTTGCACAGATGGCCCTCAAATGCTCCAAACTTCGATGCAGAGATAGACCAGATCTTGAAACTGAAGTGTTGCCGCTTTTGAAGAAACTTGCTGATATGGCAGATGCTAGTTCAAAGGTACAGAGGAATAGTATTCATGCACCTAGCCACTACTACTGCCCAATACTTCAGGTAAAAACTTGGAACTCCATGGCAGCATCTTCATTGCACTCTCATATAGCCTCTCCTAGTGTTAGATACTAAACTGATAGCAAACTTTCATTAAATTTTGCTCTCATAATATGTTGCCTGATAGCATTTATAATGCGTGCTAGCTAAGAGGCTCTCATCGTTCCTAAATTAACTGCATCTCACCGATCCAAACACAGACTTACTTTGGCTGCATCTCATTGACCAAGTTTCTCCATGTATTATGCTATGGTTAATTCAGGAAGTAATGGAGGATCCACACATTGCCGCTGATGGTTTTACATATGAGCACAGAGCAATCAAAGCATGGCTTGAGAGACACAATTTATCGCCGGTAACAAAGCGTAGGCTGGAGCATAAAGTGCTTATTCCAAACCATACATTACGTTCTGCCATAGAGGATTGGAGGTCAGGCATAACATCCTCGTCCAGTTAACGTTAAGCATTCGTAGTTGGTGTGTATAAATTGAAACTAGCATTTTATTCCACAAACCAAGTTTCTAGTGGAAAATTTTGTATGCATATAATTGCGACATATGGTATGTAAATCAGAGGAAGAACCTGTTATGACTATATAACCTCAACAATATAAAAGGGTATGTTGCGCATCTTCATCTGCAATCTTTTTACATGTGTAACCCTAGTCCCTTATCTATGTCTACAAGTCTACATGAGTGGTTTTGGAAATAAAATCACTAGGTAGGAAAAACTAACTGTAATTTGAGATTAAAGATTTTGGGCATATTTTAGGTTTCAACATGTGATAAATAAAATGGACGCCCATAAGGACGTTACCCACATTGAGCCATGCTGGTTATTATCCCTCTGGTTGGATCCAATACCGGTCCGATCTGGCTTTAAACCGCATTTCCATGGGCTTGGGCTCACTAAGTTCCAGGCCTCCAAACCATACTAATTAATCAGCTCAATCGTGACCTGATTTGGTCCACGCGGATATATGGGTTGTGGCTAAGCCCATTAGCCAAGCCCAAAGCCCTCCCTAGTTCGGCCCACTGCAAATGGGGTTTGAAGTGTTGATTTGTTTTGTATTTGCTAGCAACTTTCACTGGTAATTAACTGGGACCGGTTTTGTGTGTCCAATTAGTCAAGGAACTGGCTAAAGAATTAAATTTACCAGTGGCAGATTTTGGAGTGAAACACCAAACACCAGAGAGTAAAATACCTAAGAACAAGAATTTCGTCCAAAGAACAAAACTCTCTCATTTTGAAACTCCCGTAAGCGTACAGAATCTCCCAACTCGTTTGCCCGAAACCTAAAATAACTCAAACCAATAGGTCACAGAACATTCGTTGTTTAGCCCGGAACATCCATTAGTTTCTTCAGTCTATCATCTTATTACCTAGTTCACATCTACACAAATAACTCCACAGATTGGATAGTCCAAACACAGCTTAAAGAAGAAAACAGTTGTTCTATAAATTGGAGCTCTCTTTGCCCACTCCATCGGGAGGAAACAGAAATATGCATTATATTTGGAGAAGTTACAAACAACTCATTTTTCTATCACAAACTCTATGTTACAACCTCACACTACGACTCTCTGAGAGCGCACAATCTGAGCACACACACAACACTTTTATAACACAGAATAGGTGTGGGCAAGGCCTCAAGTTCCATGAGTTCAAATGGACAGGACCCCACAAACGCTACTAGTAGTTCAACAATTGAAGACCATTGCCTAAAAAACGTGTAATAGATGGTGAGCAATTTGATCCCTAGCTCGCATCGCGGCAACAGACCTCACTCCATTTTCAGGCAAAATCTCATCGTCAAAGAGATCGAAAGTTTCGCTTGGATCCTTTACTTCATTCCTCATCTCACAAATATTATGCAAAATACAACAAGCATCAAGAATCACAGGCAAGTCCTGTAGCTTCACATTGGTTCTCCTCTGCAAACAACTCCACCTCCCTTTCAACTGCAAAAATGCCTCTTTCGCCACCCTGTGAACCTCCCCAACTTTCTCATTAAACGACCTTTCAGTCCACAAACTCTGTTGTGGATAAGGAACCAAAACCCAATCCATTACGGGTACCCCGAATTCCCCACAATCCATACATCCTTCAAAAGCCCTCTATTCGCCCGTTGAGAAAGCGCAGACTTCTCTAAAATCTTATCATCACCTGTTGACCCCGACCCGTCAATACAAACATTAGTAAAAACCCCGTCCGAATCAACAACACCTTGTACCGTGATCGAATACTAAAGTAGTCTGGTTCCTCTCTGAAAGCCTCTTATTAAAATAGGGGAAGTGACAGGCCGGCCCCATTATGTCCGGAGCTTCCCGTCCAAGCCCACTCCATGTCAAACACATTCCACCCAAGTCCTCCCACGCACGCATGATAATTTCTCTGTCCAATGATGCATATCATTACTCTCTCTCTCTCTCTCTCTCTCTCTCTCTCTCTCTCTCTCATTTTATATTTTAAAATAAAATAACTTTTGTTATAAACAATTGTTTTTTTTTAAAAATTACTTCCGCCGTCCCTTTTTAAATGTGTTACTTTGTAAATCCAACTTATTAAATAAATATCATCATTACACCTTTCACATCAACTTTTTTCTCCACTTTACACTTTTCACATCAACTTTTACCTCTACTTTCCAAAATTATCCTCCACTTTTACCCATTAACTCTTTACCACTAACTTTTCAAAAGCGTAAAATGATAATTATACAAACTTTTACCTATTAACTTTTCAAACCACACTCTCCTTTAGGGATAGCCCAAAATGGAAAGTTAAACACTTAAAAAGGGGCGGTGGAATTATAATTGAAATCTACTTGATGAGATCTTTCAAATAAGATACCATTTTAAAATGAAATTGCGTACATGTAAAAAAAAAAGTTATTTTATACCCATTAATTAATACTCCCTCCGTCCCTTTTTAAGTGATCCATACGGGAATACGTGCAATTTTAAACCCCTAAAAAACATATTTCTCTTTATAACTTTTTAATTTGTTTTATACCAAATTAAAGTGCTCATTGAGTACTTTAATTTGGTGGAAAAAAATTTAAAAACGATATGCGAAAGTACATTTTTAAACGTCCGCAAAAATACACGTTTTCCAAGTGGATCACTTAAAAAGGGACGGAGGGAGTACTAATTTACACCCCTTCTAAACAATTCACACCCTCCAAAATGAAAGAATTCACATACTTGAAATGCAAAATTCACACACATCACAACTCACTCTCCAAAATACACAATTCCCACCCCAGTAGGAAAGAATTCACACCCCTCAATACATAATTTACACCTTCGAAAATGAAAAAATTCACACCCTTCAAATGCTGAATTCACACCACTTCTAAATAATTCACAACCGGCAAATGCACACAATTCACACCCATGCAACAATTCACACATCCAAATAACACACAATTCACACCCCTTGTAACAATTCACACTCCCAATTGCACAATAATTAACACCCTTGCAACAAAATTGATCAAAAGTTTGATTAGATATTGAGGACTCCAATAAGAGCATCGTCAACAGCCTCATCTGGATCCTCAACAAATTACCTAGAAAATGTAACATACACAGATATAGCTAGGCAAAAAATATCACCTCTAACCAACAGACTAGCCATTTCACTCAACAAAAAAACTAAAGAAAAAAAACTCAAAATGCTCAGATTTGTATCATCATAGCCTCCCACTATGGGACACCGACCGGCGACCACACACAGACCATACACATACCACCATCACAACGACCAACCACCAACACCAACCACACACAGACCACCATCACTGCACCGCACTGCCATCACCGGCCCAAAACAGACCATAAATCCGGCCAAAAAGTGAAAAACCAAAATGGCGACCACACACAGAGAGAGAAACTAAGGCTCAGATCTGTAAATATCATCATCACCTCCCGCCATGGCTGCAACCACGGTTTCCATAGGCCCACTGAGTTGCCCCACCATGAAATCCGACCAAAACCCACCAAAATCTGATGATTTTTCTCTGGCCAGAGGAGTCAAACGACAGTATCGTTGTAGCGATGCTGGGGCAAGGGCTATAGTGCCTCGCTGAGGCAGGCGAGCCAAAAAGTGAAAAACCAAAATGGCGAGGCAGTGGACGAGGCTGTTGGCTGCCATTTTGGGGGGAAAACCTCGCCATTTTGGTCTCGCCGGAGCAATGGCGAGACAGTTAGAAATGGCCTAATAGACGTTGTTATTGGTACAGATCCTCTATCTGTGCATTGCGTACCGATGGCCTCGGGGACCTACTTTTGGATCTCACACGAACGATCTGAGCCATTCATTTATCTTGGATTGATTTTTTGAGTGGGCCCCCGCGAGATCAACTCAATTGGACGTCTGTAAGTGGTTCATCCAAAATCCCCCCGAACAATCACTGGGTAAAGTTCGGTCCTTCTGAACGTGTTCTGACGTTGCCGCTAACACCATACCCTATTATTCATCGAGATCTAAAACCTCAATTGGAACTCGTGTATAGTAGGGTTTGGTCCTTCTGTTCCGATTCACTACAGAATATCATGGCAGAATTCCGCGCTGCAAAAAATCCGATCTCGCATGGGGAGAGGATGTCTTTGAATGGAGAAGTTTCAGAGGCTTCGGTGTCATCACCATGGTCAACTTTTGAGCGCTTTTCAAGGGTGTTGTCTTGGTGGTCTGGTTGTTTGAGTAAGGTGAAGAAATTGGGGAAGGAGGTGGTTTCAACTTTCGCGGTTGAGATTTGGACGAGGAGGTTTTCATTTTGAAAGTGTGTTTTTTTATTTAAGAGGGAGTTTAGGTCTAATAAAGTATAGTCGTTTATCTTTTCCTTCTTCGATTTGGATGTTAGTGGTTGCCTTAGCCGTGACTTCCTTTTTTGAAAGGGTAATTTACATTCACCTCCCAAGAGATTTCTAATAACTACATAGGCATCCCTTGTTTTTTCTGTAATGCCTCCCATCTGGTTCACCTTTTGATATCAACTTTCCCCTCTGTACGTTGTCCGTTAATGGGGATAACGGATATTGCTGAGATCAAGAATTTTATTTTTCTATTATGTCACACTCCGAAATCCACACGAACCGATCGAGCACGTGAGTCGTAAGAATAAGTTACCAACTATATGTAAAGATCGACACTATCAATTTTGCAAGGTCAAATCCAAATCGTGTTTGTATGTCATAAGATTCTATAAAATTTTGAAATGGGATGTTTGTTTTTTAGGGACTTTCTCAATGGTCAATACGACCAGAAAATCTGGGCGTCTTACAACAATGACACAAATGAGATTCCAACCTCACCAACATTAACAAAAAGAATAATACATATGTGTGAAGATTACCCTCAATCATTATTTTAAAAAAAATGAGAGAATTAAACATAAATAGTGGTACCTCCTCAAATACAAACTTGGTAAAAGTAGAAAGGTTCATGGCCTTACAAACTTTAAGATTACATACATAAAGAGCTCAAGCTTAAGGTTTACATGCGTCAAGAAGACCAAAATATAAGCTTTAATTCACCTTCTCTGCCCTAACCACCGTAATCTTCACCCTCTGTTCATCACCACACAATTCCTCAGGCTATGGGCCTCTGGGTAATCTGGGTTTATGAAGAGCTGGGTTGACGAAACTGTCCCTATAGATTTCCCACTGAAGTCATTAATTTTCCCTGCTTTCACGGCTAAAACCGGGAAAATTCCAGAGTCGATAATTTCTTGCAGATTTTGACCTTCCCTGTTGCAGAAATCACCCCATAGAGTTAATCCCACACTCCACCCAGATTGATCCTTCAGAGTTAGAGTTCTTCTCTGAGTTTCCATACCGTTTTTTCGCATGACAGGGACTGAAGGGTTAACAGATGTTACGACACCAATAACATCCAGAAACGAATTATTTTCGGCAATCTCGATTTCACTGATGGGTCGGAAAGAGAATTGTTGGCTTGGTATTGAGCCATCTTCATTCGGGCACAAATCGACTGTTGAAAATGCTTCCAAAAATATCTCCCATTCATTTTTCAGATGGTTGAAGTTCTTCTGCACAGGTTTCAATATACCCTTTGATATCAGATAAACTTTTCCAACCTCAATTGTTTCAAAGAAGCGGTCAAGAATAGCATTGAAACAAGTGGCTCGAATTTCACCTCCATCAGAGTCAAGAAGTTCAAAGGAGAACACCTTACCATCTCCACGGGCATTGTTGTACCTGCGGATGTCTCCTTTGGAAGTTACTCTTGCCTTGATTGCCCATCGACCTTGATTAGGATTCAAAGCAGAAATGGGGATTATGCCTGCTGGTGCCTCGTTGCTGCTAAATTGGTTTGACCCCACAGAACTCGTGTCGTCGCCGTGGTCAACTTTTGGGCGCTCTTCGATAGTGGTGTCGTCGTGGTCTGGTTGTTCAAGTAAGGTGAAGAAATTGATGTAGGAGGTGGTTTCGCGGTTGAGATTTGGACAAGAGGAGGCTTTCATTTTGGAGTTTTCGAAGTGTGATTTTTTATTGAAAAGGAAGTTGTGAATTGTAGAGTGAAAACGGGAGCAAAATCTGAAGTCTAAACTTGTTGAATTTGAAAGAACAAAAAAACAAAGCTTGTTCAATTTAGAGAAACAAGCAAATGAAAATGGAGTATAAGAGGGAGAGAGAGTAAAGTTTCTTGGGACAGTCGGCTCCGTTGATCCAAGAGAGAGAGAGAAAGTTTTGTTGATTGGGTGATCTAAATTTAGGACATTTTTGAATAATAATCTTTCTACCCTCCGCTCAATAGATTAGGAAGGATGATTGATAAAAATAAAATAAAAAACCCTCCGCTCAATAGGTGTTGGATAATATGCATACAGTAACAAATAAGTTCAGTTATTAATATACATTTTACTTATATCAAATTTTTACCGTCATCAATATACATTTCTTGGCTATCGATATCTTTTTTACACATTATCCTCCACATTGTAATTTAAGGTTAGCATTTTCTTTCAATATTGTATGGAATGGAAATTGGGGGGGAAAGTTCGTTCAAACAAAGTGAAAGAAAATAGGACAACTTTTGAAAAGCCAAAGCTACCCTGAAACTCGGTGGAGTCCACAATTGTACTAACTGTTTTCTTTTGGACTCATATTTTTTTCTTTTTTTGGAATTGAAAAAAAGGTTGGGATGGGAATCCAATGTAGCAATTCTTCTTGGATGTGACCTTACTCTCCTGACCAGCTAGTGTAATGTCCAGTTTGAATCATAGTTATTATTCATGAGAACAGGCCGTTACCATAGCACCACCTAGGTACAAGTGAGTATAAATGCATATCCCACAATCCCTTGTCACTGACAAGACTTGAAACTAAGCCTCCCTTGGGAATGTGAGGCACCCTACCCACCAGGCTATTACCATCGGTGGTCTTCAAAGACATGAACCCAAAAGTAAAAACAACAAAAAAATTGCAGCAAATTGATGTGAGAAAATACTTAAATAACTATGCTCACACTTACCAAATTATAACAAAACTGAAAAATTTACTCCACATGAAAAACCCTTCCGTCACCAGAGAAACCCATAATAAAACTGTAGAGTAATTTTGTCAGTCTATATCGGATACAAAATGGAGTCTATTTGACAGCCCATATGGATTTATTATAAAGGATAATTTTTCTCGTGTGCGAAAGAATCCGATCGAAAAATTATTACCTCCATCGAATCCGAATGCATTCGCCGGCCGGTGTATGGTGCTCGGCAGTAAAGGGCACAAACTGGAGGCATCTAATGATGCTGGATGAGATTTTCTAAAATTGCAAGCCTCGTGAAAATGCAAACAGGCATGACATGTCTCCACTTTGCAACAGGGGCAATTAGGTAAAAGGAAACGGACTTATAACTCTGTTTCTGACAAGGGAGGCTGATGTAATTTCAGAAAATGTAAAGGAGGGTAGTATTTTTGTCAGATACTAGAGGGGAGGTAAGTGTAATTGATCAAAAGTTTAAATTTGATATTGAAGACTCCAATAACTCTCATTAAAATTTTCACCAAATCATTTATGAAATTCCCACCATATCTCAAAACTCTATCAATGAACACACCTATAATATGTTTCAATTTTAAAAGTTCAAGAAATTAGAATTGCTATCGTTATATTATAGAAAGATGATACAAAAGATATTTAGAGTTTATGGACCGTTACCATTGAAAATTTGGTGAAAAAATTGGCATTGGCTCATTCTCTCTTAATTTGATAAAATTTAGTTCTCTTTTGATTTAGTATTAATTTGATTTGAGGGGTGAAGCTTCATTTTAACTATTTTTACATCAAATTTGACTTTGATATAACATACACAACATCACACTTCACAAACTACACTTTTACAACACAAAAGGGATGTGGGTATGGCCTCAAGTTCCATGAGCAATCAAAATGGGGCGGGACCCAACAAAAACTACTAGTAGTTCAACAATTGAGGAGCTGTGCCTAAAAAATGTGGTGTTATAGATGGTGAGCAATCCGATCACTAACTCGCATCAGGACAATAGAAATTATTCTATTTTCAGGCACACTCTGATCGTCAAAGATATTGAATCTTGTATCCGCCGGATCCATTGCTTCACTGCTGATCTCACAAACGTTGTGCAACACACAAGCACCAATAACCGCAGGCAAGTCTTGTATCTTCAACTCAATCCTATTCTTCAGGCAACTCCACCTCCCTTTCAACCACGAAAGCGTATCTTTCGGTTGTTACGCCACCTGTACATTGTTTTACTGCTTGGAATCTGTCCAGAGATCGGTTGCTTAGTATTTGAATATATGAAAAACGGAAGCCTAGAAGATTTCCTTTTTCCTTTCAGATGAAAGCAGCAGGCAGCCTCTTCCTTGGTTTTTTTGATTCCAGGCAGCATTTGAATTAGCTTTTGGACTTGGATTTTTACACAACTCAAGACAATACCCTAGTGTTCATTGAGATCTAAAACCTGGAAATATTCTTCTGGACAAAAATTATGTGAGCAAAATTGGTGATACAGGATTGGCTAAACTCATTTCAAATGTTACACCTGACAATATTACACATATATTTGGTACTCTTTACTGTGTGGATCCAAAGTATCACATAACGGGAAATTGTCCAACCTAAATCTGATCTATATGCTTTTTGAATCGTTGTCCTCCAGTTGCTAGCGGCACAACAGCCAAATGGGCTTTTGTTAAAATTTGAAACTGCTCTTTCCAATGGTTGGCTCCTTAAAATACTGGATAAATCTATAATATTAATAGGATAAATAAGGAACAATACTACAAAAAATTATTCCACCGAAATAGAAGTATAAACAGCTCCATATACCAAGCGCTTGCTACTAAGGACCGCATCTTCAGAGTTGTAACCTTCCCATGGCATATAAGCTACTAATAGATTTTTACCCGAAAAAAACCCGTGCTCGATACTGGATTGGCCACTTGCTGAAGCGAAGGAACTGGCTAAAATGGCCCTGAGATGCTCTAGTCTTCGATGCAGAGATAGGCCAGATTTTGAAACTGAAGTGTTGCCGCTTTTGAAGAAACTTGCTGAAGAAACTTGAGGAATAGTATTCATGCACCTAACCAATACTACTGCCCATTACTTCAGGTAAAAACTTGGAACTCCATGGCAGCATCTTCAATGCACTCTCATATAGGCTCTCCTAGTGTTAGATAATAAACTAGATGGCGAACTTTCACTAAATTTTGCTCTCGTAATGTGTCTCCCTATACGATTTAGAATGAGTGTTAGCTAAGAGGCTCTCTCGCTCCTAAATTAACTGCATCTCACCGATCCAAACACAGACACACTTTGGCTGCATCTCATTATCTAAGTTCCTCAATGTATTATGCTATGGTTACTTCAAGAAGCAATGGAGGATCCTTACATTGCCGCTGATGGCTTTACACACGAACAAAGAGCAATCAAAGCATGGCTTGAAAGGCACAGTTTATCGCCGGTAACAAAGCTTGGGCTGGAGCATAAAGTGTGCTTATTCAAATCCATACATTACGTTCCGCCATAGAGGATTGGAGGTCAGGCATAACATCCTCGTCGGTTAAGTATTCATAGTTGGTGTGTATAAACTGAAGTTGGGATTTTATTCCACAAAGCAAGTTTCAAGTGAAGAATTTTTAATGTAGATAATTGGGACATAAGGTATATAACTCCGAGCAAGAACATGTTGTTACGACTATTTGACCTCAACAATATGGAAGTGTATGTTGCGTATCTTCATCTGCAAGGTCCGGCTGTGGTGCCCCAAAGTGGTGTTGGAGCACTGGTACCCCAATTTCACCAGCTAGGAACACTACTTATATTTTGAGAAAAAGATTTTGGGCATATTTTATGTTTGAAAAAGTTATAAACAAAATGGAAGCCCATAAAATGTTTGGGACGTTACCCATGTTGAGCCATTCTGGTTATTACCCCTCGGGCTTCTTCCTGGCCGGCCCTCTTTTGTGAGGGTATTCTCATTTAGGCCCTGCTCATGTCACACTCTACCCATTCTAGCCCTTTCCCACGCGCGCAGCCCCATAGGATAATAATCCCTATGCTGTCACACGTTTTCCATGCAAACACACTCTCTCTACCCACTCTTCCTCCAATTAATGCTTTTAACTCTCTCTCTCTCTCTCTCTCTCTCTCTCTCTCTCTCTCTCTCTCTCTCTATATATATATATATATATATATATATACACCGGCGATCTTGTCAAGGATCCCGGATTGGGGGTTTTCCGGTGTTTTGATGCTTTTAAAAATTGTTTTTGGGAAATCCGAGCCGTCCAATGTGTTCAAAAGGTGTTTTCAAGGATCCTCGCGGGAAATCTTTAAAACAAAATACCGGGAAAGGCTTGATCCAAGCAATTTTTCGCAAAAACTATATATTTACAATTTTGCGAAAAACTGCTTGGATCAAGCCCTTTCCGGTATTTTTTTTTTGAAGATTTTCCACGTGGACCCTTGAAAACACCTTTCGAACACATTGGACGGCTCGGATTTTCAAAAAAATATCGGGAAGGTGGAGTCCCGGATCCGGGACTCCCGGACTAGATAACTACTCTCTCTCTCTCTCTCTCTCTCTCTCTCTCTCTCTCTCTCTCTCTCTCTCTCTCTATATATATATATATATATATATATATATATATATATATATATAGGGGAAGCCGATCTACTAAGGACTCCCTCAAACAAAAATTCCGTGCGGACCAAGCCATTTTTCGACTTTCCGGATCAAATTTTGACGATCCGAACCGCTCAATGTTTTTAAAATGCATTTTCCAAGGTCCACGCGGAAAATCTCCAAAAACAAATACCCGGAAGGGCTTGATCCACACAGTTTTTGTTAAAAACGCTATATATAGCGTTTTTAACAAAAACTATAGCGTTTTTAACAAAAACTGTGTGGATCAAGCCCTTCCGGGTATTTTTTTTTGAAGATTTTCCGCGTGGACCCTTAAAAATGCATTTTAAAAACATTGAGCGGTTCGGATCATCAAAATTTGATCCGGAATGGTGAGGTCCGCACTCCCTTATCCTAAGGGAGTCCTCAATAGATCATTATTCTATATATAGGACCCCGTTCTGCTAAGTACTCCCTCAAACTCGTAATTTGCGGACCTCATGGATCGGGGTCGAATCTCGACGATCCGAACCGATGTGTTTAAAACGTTGGCCATGGAAAACATGTTTTAAACACATTAAGCGATTCGGATCGTCGAAATTTGGTCCGGAAAATCAAAAAAGGGGTACAGTTTTATCGAAAACTGTTTGGATCAAGCCCTTCCGGGTATTTTTTTTTAAGATTTCCCGCGTGGGCCTTGGAAAATGCATTTTAAAAACATTGAGCGGTTCGGATCGTCAAAATTTGATCCGGAAAGTTTAAAAAAGGCCAATCCTGTACCAAATTTTGTATGCGGGATCCCTTAGGAGACCGGCTTCCTATATATATATATACGGAGATTTTCTAGTCCGGGACTCCCGGACTAGAGAAAAAACGTATTTTTTTTGTTTTGCAAATTGTGTTTGGAAAATCCGAGCCGTCCAATGTTTTCAGAAGGTGTTTTTAAGGGTCCACGCGGAAAATCTTCAAAAAAAAATACCGGGAAGTGCTTGATCCAAGCAGTTTTTCGCAAAAGCTGTATGTTTTACAGTTTTGCGAAAACTGCTTGGATCAAGCCCTTCCCGGTATTTTTTTTTGAAGATTTTCCGCGTGGACCCTTGAAAACACCTTCTGAACACATTGGACGGCTCGGATCGTCAAAAAAATGATCGGATCATGGAGTCCCGGAGTCCCGGATCCCGGAGGAGAAGCTCTCCCTATATATATATATATATATATATATATAGGCCAAACTTCTTATCCACACTCCCGGATTTAAGGAAAAAATGGGGTTTTTTTGTGTTGCAAATTTTTTTTGGAAAATCCGATCCGTCCAATGTGTTCAGAAGGTGTTTTCAAGGGTCCACGCGGAAAATCTTCAAAAAACAATACCGGGAAGGGCTTGATCAAGCAGTTTTTCGCAAAAACTGTATTTATATATTTTTGCGAAAACTGCTTGGATCAAGCCCTTCCGGGTGTTTTTTTTTGAAGATTTTCCGCGAGTACCCTTGAAAACACCTTCTGAACACATTGGACGGATCGGATCGTCAAAAAAAAAATTGGATAAAAAGTCCGGAAATGAAAAGTCCGATATATATATACAGTCCCGATCCCTTAAGGGATCCCTTAAATGGGATTCCGTGCGGACTTGGCCCTTTTTCAACTTTCCGGATCAAATTTTGACGATCCGAACCGCTCAATGTTTTTAAAATGCATTTTCCAAGGCCTACGCGGAAAATCTTCAAAAAAATATAGCGTTTTTAACAAAAACTGATCCGATCAAGCCCTTCCGGGTATTTTGTTTTGAAGATTTTCCGCGTAGGCCCTTAAAAATGCATTTTAAAAACATTGAGCGGTTCGGATCGTCAAAATTTGGCTCGGAAAGGTGAGGTCCGCACGGAATCCCATTTAAGGGATCCCTTATTAGAACCTTATTAAAACTTTAAATATTTATAACTTTAGTTTATATATCCGACTTTGAAAAAAAATATCTTTTTAGAACCTACTCGACGACATCTATCAAACGAGACCCATATTGAATCTAAAATTATGTGAAGAAAAAATAATAATTTGAGGGGTGTGAATTCTTTCATTTTGGAGGGTGTGAATTTTGCATTTTAGGGGTGTGAATTCTTTTATTTTGTATAGTGTGAATAGTTCAAAAAGGTTGTGAATTTCTTTCATTTTGGAATGTGTGAATTCTACATTTGAGGGGTGCGAATTCTCTTTTTTTGTTTTGTGAATTGTGTATTTTTGTGAGTAAGTTGTGAATTGTGTATTTTGGAGAATGAGTTGTGTAGAGAATATGTAAATTCCGCATTTGAGGGGTGTGAATTCTTCTATTTGGATGACGTGAATTCTGCATTTGAAGTGTGTAAATTATTTCTTTTTGGGTATGAATTGTGTATTTTGGAGAGTGAGTTATGATGTGTGAATTCTGCATTTTAGGTCTGTGAATTCTTTCTTTTGGATGTGAATCGTGTATTTTGAAGAGTGAGTTGTGATATGTGAATTTTGCATTGAAGAATGTGAGTTCTTTTACTTTGGGGATGTGAATTATTTAGAAGGAGTGTGAATTCTTAATTAATAGGTATAAAAAAAATTACATGTGTAGAATTTCATATTCACAATGGATCTTGTTTGAAAGATCTCATCGAGTAGATTTCAAATATATAACTTTTATAAAAAATAAATGTGTGTAACAAAAATTATTTTATTTGAAAACCTAAAATAAAAAAGGGAGAGAGAGAGAGAGAGAGAGAGAGAGAGAGAAATTCAATGTGTTAGGAAAACTAGAAAAGTGGCACATGCCATGTAAAGAGAGAGAGGAATGGAAGAGATAGAGAGAGTCAGGAAAGTGGCAGCCCAATCAACGCGTGCGCAGGGTTTATTGAGGAGTGAAAGAAAATGGAGTTTGGACGAAAGTCCCCACTTTTGGCTTGACATTTCCCATTACCCCTCTAGGTTGATCCAGTACTGATTCGATCTGGACTCTAGGCTTTAGACCACACTTCCATGGGCTTGGTGTGGGAGGCGCTTCACTGGAATGACCTTTTTAAGCTATCTGGTTCTGCACGGAGAGAAGGGTAGGCTGACTGAACCTCACTGGAATCCCAAGGGCACGTCTGAGAAGAAGACTGAGGTCCTTGGAGCACACCGGCGGGAGAGACCTGCACAAAGGAGCAACCACGTTAGCGCCTAACCCGGACGGTGGTGGTCCGGGAAAACACTCCGATGGCTAAGTAAGTAACGGAGGGAGAAGTTTACTATAGAAACTTAGAGAGAGAAAGTGGAGTTTAGAGAGTATTGAATGAAGAGAGAGAGAGATCAAGAGTGAGGTAGGTGAGGGTCCCTTTTATAGGCAAGGAGGAGCATGTCTCACACGCTCCTCGAGGGCCTCACGCGCTCCATCCTTACCATCACATTAAATGCATGGATTGACGTCCGTCCCTCAGGCGACGCTTCGGCCGCTGTCCTCCCAGAGGAGTCACCTGCCATGGGGATATTCCCTTGTTAATCAAGTACTCCTGCAGACGTAGCCTGCAGGGTAGGCAACTGCCACCATTAATGCATTGCATGTGAGGTGGTTGAGCCCATTAATGAGCTGCTCAGACTGCCAGGTATGCCTTGATCGAGCCCCTGACATCTGAAGTGACCCTCCAATCAGTTTGTATTGTGCTCGGAGGTCTTGCCTCCTATATCGCCGAGGTCTCGGCAGATCCCTTCATCCGAGCTCTGATCCCCGCGGAGAGGGAAGCCTATCCGAGGTCCCCAAGATCAGGACTGCACCTTCGGTAACCAAAGTCCCATTACTTTGTCGTTCGTTTTGGCCCTTCCCGGGAGACCATTCGGCAAGGCCCAGGGGGCCTGGCCTCCTTGAGCTGTTTTGATGAAGGGGATGCCCTGGACCCCTCACCTCCTCGGGGAACCAGCCGTGGTCAATGAACCCCGTGACCCCGGCCGCTACACTTGGGCTCACTGAGTTCCAGGCCTCCAAACCATAATAAGTTATCAACTCAACCGTGACCTGGTTCGGTCCACGCAGGTATATGGGTCGTGGCTAAGCCCATTAGCCAAGCCAAATCACTCTATAGTTCGGCCCACTGCAAATGGGGTTTGAAGTGTTGTTTTGTTTTGTATTTGATAGCACCTTTTCTCTGGAATTAACAGGCACTGTTTTTCTGTGTCCAATTAGTCAAGGAACTGACTAGAAAAAATATGTTTACCAGTTGCAGATTTTGGAGTGAGAACACCAAACACCAGAGAGTGAAATACCTAAGATTAAGAATTTCGTCCAAAGACCAAAATTATCTCAGTTTGAAATTTCCTTAAGAGTACAGAATCTCCCAACTCGTTTGCCCGAAACCTAAAATAACTCAAACCAATACGCCATGGAACATCCATTATTTATCCCGGTACAATTATTTTCTGCAAAATTAGTTTTCCTGGAAAATGTTTTACACTATAGCATATTTTACACTGAAGCAAATAGGGCCTAATTTTGTGTTTAGATCGTAGACCTGTTAGAAATTTATTGACGGATAAAGAAACCAAATAGTACCTTTTCTTAACAAGTTCACATCTACACAAATAACTCTACAAATTGATAGTCCAAACACAACTTAAAGAAGAAAACAGTTGTTTTATAAATTGGAGGAAACATAAATATGCATTAATTACATTTGGAGAAGTTACAAATAACTCATTTTTCTCTCACAAACTCTATATTACAACCTCGCACTACGACTCTCTCACAGCGCACAATCTGTGCACAGACACAACACTTTTATAACACAGAAGAGGCGTGGGAAAGGCCTCAAGTTCCATGAGTCAATCAAATGGACAGGACCCCACAAACGCTACTAGTAGTTCAACAATCGAAGATTTAGACCATTGGCATTGCCAGATGGTGAGCAATCTGATCCCTGGCTTGCATTGCGGCAACAGACCTCACTTCATTTTGAGGCAAAATCTCATCGTCAAAGAGATCGAAACTCGTCTCGCTCGGATCCATTACTTCATTCCTCATCTCACAAATATTATGCAAGACACAACAAGCACCAACCACCACAGGCAAGTCTTCTAGACTACACTCACTCCTCTTCTTCAAGTAACTCCACCTCTCTTTCAACCGCGAAAACGCCTCTTTCGCCATCCTCTGAACCTCCCCAACTTTCTCATTAAACAACTTTTCAGTCGGCAAATTCGGCTGTGCATAAGGAACCAAAACCCAATCCATTAACGGGTACCCTGAATTCCCCACAATCCAAACATCCTTCAATAATCCTGTATCTGCCCGTTGCGAAAGCAGAGTATTCTTTAAAACCTCATCATCACTCATTGACCCCGGCCAGCCAATACAAACATCCGTAAAAACCCCGTTCGAATCAACCACGCCTTGTACCGTGATCGAATAGGAAGTCTTCTGGTTCGTCTCTGTATGCCTCTGATTAAAATAATCCAGTCTACGCCCCTTTGGTGCAATAATAGGCACATGCGCAGTGTAAATGGACCCAACCACATTTGAAATCCCAGAAACGAACTCAAATTCCCTCTTTACCCCCTTCATTCTCTCCTCATCAGGCCAAATCAAATACTTAATCATCATGACCGTCCTGATAGCATAGCAAACTTCTCGCACAAGTTTACGACACGTGGAAATCCCTATCCCGAACCTTTTGGAAACGAGGCGCAGTGGTTCCCCTGTTGCCAAAAGCCAAATGCAAACGGCGACGCGTTTGCGAACGGGTATAGCTGATCGGAGCATCGTGTCCTTTCTTACGAGGAGCGGGTCAAGTTCGCCACATATGAAGTCGAAAGTTGATTTGCTCATTCTGAAAGCGCAGCGGAATTCGTCTTCGGGGAAATCCGAGTGCAACGGGAAATCTGGGTGGTTGCACTCGTCCCACCACGCTTTCGATACGTTGTCGTCGCCGATAAATTGGTTAGACCCAACGGAAACGAACGAAGAAAATAAATAGTACCATGACCCTCCCCTCCCACCGCCATGGGTATCGAACCCCTGGGGGAGGGGAAGGAGGAAGAGTAATATTAGTGGTGGCTAGGATTTTTGGAGAGAGAGAGAGAGACGGGAGGAGTCAAAAATCAATTTCAAATCACCAAATTATATCTAACATATGCATGTGAATATCTTGGATGACAAGCATGCCATTTCAGGAGACCATAGCCCTCCCCTTCTATTTTATGACATGAATCAGCTCTCGGAAGCTCGTTTCTGGGCCAAACGGCCAACTATATCTTCGGAACATCCAATCGAGTATCAAGACCATTGGATGTACTCATAGTAAATGGTTTAGGCCACGTCAAGATCAGAGGACGTTTGACCGTTGAACTATCACCCCACTATACCCTTTACCCGGTAAAAATAGACGAACAAGGCTAGAAGACCCAGATTTTGTTTGTATAGCTCAAAATATTGCCAAATTTCATATTTAAGCTTAACGTGATGAAATTAAGTTCCACATCAAGTTTCGAGTGATTCCGAGCCCATTTGCTATTCTCGGGACACTGCATTTCGCGAGACGACCAATTCCATGATCATGGATATTTGGACCCAATTTTTAAGATCTAAACCATTCATAACTAATTTCTAACCATATTGAAGTTCCCTATAAAATTTCAGGTCAATCGGACTTCGTTTGGTCATCAGATCGCTTACCGCGCTCCAATTCAATCATGAGCCGGACAATCATATTTCTCTATCTTCGGAGCATAATTTGGAAAAACGGGCAAACAGAAATCTAAGATTAGTCTTAGTTGTGGATTCATTTGAGATTGAAAGAAGGACACCTCTGGTCTACCTTCTCATACACATCTCCTTGGTACACACTTAAAACCGATCTTCTTTAATCATGTTAAAAAGCCATTATGTTTAGTGTAATTTTCAGTCTTGCCTTGGCGAGTCCGTCATCAATGAAAGGGTAGTCTTTATAGGCCCGGCCTAGGGTGATAATCACTCTGTGGCCTAAGTGGTTTCACAATTCTCACACCTATGTATCAAAGTAAGTTTGTTTTTAATTCGGACTCAAAACTATTGATTTAAAACTCAATGTTGTTATGTTTTTTTATTTCTCATTGATACTAACACTGGCACACGTAATGCTTAAATCAATGTCACCTTGAGGGTTTAACAATTTCCTATCGAGTCGGAGTTAATATCAAGCACTGTTATGGTTTCTAAATTAATTGTGTGTGCATGTGTAATCAAAGTCCTCTTTGGAACTCAAAAGTGTTAAGTCTTTGATTTTGCGTCGACACTAACCCTGACATGCATAATACTTAGGTCGATATCCTTTTGAGGGTTTGACAAACTCTTTAGAGAATATGGCCGAACTAGGCATAATCTTCCGAGAGGACGCATAATTCCCGTGTGGCTTGATCGTGTAAACTTACGAGAATCATGGATCTACGTAGGCTATAAGTGATGTGAACCTTGGGCCCGAGCTTTCCGTTTAAATACTTGCAATTTGTAGTTTTAATTTTACATTTGGCTTCATAGTCTTAAAATCCTTAAAAGTCAAACACTGAAAGGGTTGGTTACCTACAACTGCAATCAGCATGTAGTCCGATAGGCTTTTTCACTACTAAAAATTATTCCCTATGGATCGATCTCGGTCTTACCAAGTTAAAACTGCAATCGGCTGCATAGCCCCATGCATGGGTTAGACACTCAAAGATACAACTTGTGGTCGCAAGCACTTTGTTAGAGCATCAATATGTGGCTTAACAATTTAACTTTTAAGTTAAAGTAGAGAGAAAATTTCTAAAAAACCTCAAAAAATCAGTCTCACGAAATGTCTCACCAATTTATAGATTTTTTAATTTTGCTACAGTAATTGGACAAATTTGGTGCGGCACTGTTCAAGCACCAAATGCACTATTCACGTATTCATGCACTATTCACGCATTGTTCACTTTTTATTTATTTATTACTTTTGGAGAATAGGAGTAGAAATAAAGAATAATAATATAGTAAAATTATAATAGAGAGTCTGATTTTGTGATTTTTTTGAAAAGTGACTTGCTAAATTACAAAAGGTGTTTTTGAGGTTAAATTTGATGTTTTTTTGGGTGACTGATAAGGATGCCCTTAAAACGCATGTTGTACAAGCCTTAGCACATTTTAAAGAGCGAAAAAAGGAGATACATCAATCATAAAAGAGTTCTTTTTCAAAACATCCCTCGAACTATGCACTTGTTGTTTACTTAGTGCTCGAACTATCAATTTTGTTTACTTAGTCCTCCAAGTATCATATTGCATTCTACTTAGTCAATTTTTAAATTCTTTTAACAAATTTAATAGAACAAACGAGTAAACTCCCAACTCAAGGGGTAATAACGGGATTCAAGTCATCACACTACAAAGATCCTTCTCTCTCTCTCTCTCTCTCTCTCTCTCTCTCTGTGGTTTGTAATTGACGATTGAAGAAACCCAAACCCAATCCCGCACACTCGAAACCCAAAATTTAGATCATGAAAGCTTGAGCTACTCTTCAATGACTGATCAGTTAAGGCAAGGGAGAGGTCTGATTTCCTTTCTACTGAAACCCAAAGTTTCGATCATGCAAGGTCTGATTTCCTTTCGCCTTCAGTCAAGGCCGGCTGTTCGTGGGGTTGGCGCAGCATAATTTGGAGAAAAAGTTTGCTGTTGAAAGGTCTAAAGTGGAGGATGGGATATAGTACTAACGTTGATACTTTTCGGGATTAATGGATACCGGGAGCTGATAATCCTTATGTTGGGCGTCGGATGGATAAGTTTTTTTTACTAATTTTGGCGCTTAATGGTTCCTTAAAGGCTTCTGAATATGATAATAAAGGAGACAACCTTGAGTTGCTTGCTAGGAATTGTGGCTAGCATAGGAGTGGTAGGAAGGTGGAGGCCTCCTTCCAGTTTGTGAGAGGCTCGGTTGGCAGAATTTGTACAAAAACATATGCCTGGGTTTTGCTGGCCATTGTCTTCTTTCTTTTCTTTGTTTTTTGTTGCTGCTGCTATTTTTGTGGGAGGAAAATCAAGTGGAATGACCTTTGTACCCTTAGATGGGGTAGGAAAATGGCATTTGTTAAAATTTCCAACCATGTTCAGTTAGCCTAGGACCACATAAAATGCAATATAATAGTTCAAGGACTAAGTAAACAAAATTGATAGTTCGAGGACTAAATAAAAAACAGATACATAATTCGAGGAATGTTTTGGAAAAAAACTCATCAAAAAAAGGGAACTTTCCTATTGCCTGTCTTTTGCCTTCCGCGTAACTAACCCCCTTCTTCACTTTCGAGGTTAACAGAGAAGAGATCAGCAAATCAAGGCCCAAAAAATGGACTCCAATTTGCTGGAAGTCTTGCTAATTCACCGGAAAAACGCCGTTCAAGAGCTGACTGATGGCTTTGAATTGGCAAACCAGCTCAGAGCCATCATCAACGAACCTTTCGGTACCGATAGATCCGTTGAAGCCGACGATCTAATCAGGAAAATTTTGAGATCGTTTACGGATACTATTTCGATGCTGAATTCCGGCGATCCGTTCCCGGCAAATCCTGGGGTACTGAATTTGGCTAGCCGAAGGTTTGAAGGTAGCGAGGTGACTGGTTTGGGTACTCCGGCGTTAAAATGCCAGATAGTTAACATGAAAAGGTGATTGATTGTCCTTTCTTTCTTATTGACTGATTGATTCTGGGATTTGATTTTCCTTTCTTTCTTCTTGATTAATTTTTTCTAGTGATTTCTTCCCCGAATTTTGATTATTTTTTTGGGGGAAACTGCAGTTATGTGGAGTACCAAGTAGAAATAAGGTCCTAAATCCTCTCCAGTCCACTTGATGGACTGAGCATTCCATGGTCGAAATTGTTTTGCGTCTGTAGACACAATTTTCATATTAGGGGTTGTTCCACTGAAGTGACTGCACACTACGAGACAGATACGAGAGTACGAGACAGATATTATCTCACAATATATCAACTCACATTATCCAATAAACCAATAACTCACCTTAGGCAATAAGCCGATAAGTCAGTGCTAATTAATGGTTAATAACCATTAAACTACTTACACGTTTAATTTTGTGTCGTGTCTCCCGCCGTCCGTACTTATTTAGTGTTGTTGCTATGACTATGTCTATGTTTGTGTCCATGCCCGTGCTTATTAGGTTTAAACGAATACCTTGAATCCTTCCTATTCACAAATGTACTTGCACATTTTTGTGTTTTTAAGGTATGGAGTTTCTATTTCCTAACAAGTGATATAACTGTTGTATCTCTAAATGCAGAAAGACCCCCTCATCACGGACAAGCAGCACCCCAAATTTACCCGACGATGGTCATGTATGGAGACAGTGTAGACGGAAAGAAGTCCTCAATCCCAGATACCCAAGGTTTGATTTCAGTACTAATCTCTTCCTCGAATTTTCAGAAGCAAAATCTCATTACGAATTTTGAGTGATCTTTTGTGGCTTGGGCCAACTTTATCCAGTGATCTTTTGTGCCCAAAAACTCATGTCTCCCTTCCAAGCACTTTAATATGTTGCTGAGCGAGTCTAGAAATCAGGACTATCCCTCAGTTTTCGACTTAAAAGGCAAACTTCTTACATTGGGTCTTCGGACGGACAAACATTAAAAAACATAAACCCAACTTTAAGATTTTTTTTTTTTTTTTTGAAGAATTGAATCAGCTACAAATCCAAAAAAGATTAAGACAAGTAAACAAGTGTAGCTTAAACGTTATTCTTCTTGGTTAGATTTACCTATCAAATTATTGATTAAGCTTGTATAATCAAGTTCTTGCACGAGCCATTGGGTCTTTAGTTCGGTGGCATCTCCTCAACTCTTCCAAATGGAAGCCAGAGGAGAAATGTCACGTGGTGGCTTTGATACCCATGCTGGCTTGCCCTACACTTTGCGGGTTCCCACTCTTAGCACCCATTCTCAACCCCGTAGGAATAGGCTTTAGACATCTATCAGTTTTTCCTGGCCTCAGTTTTCCACTCAATCAGTTTTTAAGTGTAACATACTGCGGTTCAACTTTTTTTTTTTGGACATGGTTAATCAAATGAAAGATGCTATCAACTTAAAATTGGAAAATCTCCTTTTCCCTTCGGCTACTGTAACTGGTATACGGACAACTGTACGTTATAAATAATGCATGCATTTGGAAATGGATAGACATTGCTTTAAAGTGATTGAGGACTTCAAGTAGCTTTTGTATGAGACCGGAAAAATAGCAAGGGCAGTAAACTTTGGGATCCAATGCGCCTACATGAAAATACAAAAGCCTTGAGCCACGATATTGTAGAGTGCATAAGAACAAATGGAACATGAATATCGTGAATTTTCGAGACACTCCTTATCAAGGTTGTCATATCAAGAATCGAAATGGTCCTTCGAATTGTGAATCGCTCCGATTCAGTCACGATTTCTATAATACATGGAAACATGAAATGCATATTATATTTAAAGTTATAGATTTAAATCAATAAAATGCTTGTTCTATATGATGATTTGATAATAATGTGGAGTAATAGGTAAGCTAATGAGAATTTGTGAATCCTATTCATGGTCCCTTTTGTAAAAGAGTTAAAAAGTACAAGGTAAAACAAACCCTTAGAAGCTCTTTAAGATGGTTGTACTCCATTTTTTCTGTCATTTTTTTATTCACTTTCATATTAAATCTCTCTTTCTTAGTGCCTATAATACTTAACGAGAGAGATACATTTTTGAGACAAATAAGTTGAAACATTGACAAAAGATGGCATACAACAATACTCAAGCCCTTAAAAAAAGTTTGAACCATTGTCCAACAACAAAAAAGAAAAAAAAAAGTGTAAAAAATGAATTTATGAGATTGAAAGTGAATTGAACGATTCACCGATTCGCTTATGATTCACAGCTATTTTCAGTTCACGCAGGCTATTCGTACCGATGACCTACTAAATCTTATTGAATTGTACTAAACGAATTGTGAATAGTATGATTCTAACAACTATGCTCCTTATGATATTAAGACTTCTAAAGGGTGACCATTAAGACTTCCATCTTTTAGGAACAGTTATGCAACTGTATTTGACTGGTATTTTGAAATAAAATACTAACATCTTTTGGGCTTTGGAATCCTAGGAGTTAAAGCCTAGCTAATTCTAGTTTTTTTCTTTCTTTTTGACGTGCAGGAGCTACTTCTATGAGTGCACTTTCAGGACCTCTCAAGGTTGCCAAGCCAAGAAACTGGTGCAAAGAAGCGAGGATAACCCACCAATGTATCAGACCACATACACAAACCACCATACTTGCAACAATCAACTTAAAGCTCCTCCTCGTGGAATCTTTGATTCCACTACTCCTACGGACTCCCTCAAATCAGCTTTTCGCTTGGGTTCAAGCAAGTGCCCTGACAATGAATTCAAAGAACCATCTTACCCTACCTCAATCAAAACCCATCATCCTCCCGTGATTATTTCAAGTTATCGGACCTGACAGCGTTTCATTCGTTTTTGTCCACGCCAGTGTTGTCCTCGTGTCCTAATCACGGGAGATGTCCATGAGTACTAGAATGCAACTGCTGCTGTATTTGTTTCTCTCTGTTTTTTTCCCCTTCCAACTTACTAAGTGTTCTGTCATTTAGCTGGTTTAATTTGGTGTCTCTACTTCGTGTGAGATTAATACTTAAATGGAACGATTAGTGTCATGCTCACTGGCTAATTCTGCTTGGCCGGAGGGCTAATAGTTAAGTCAATAGAGGATTTTAGTGAAAATCGGGAGAGGAAAATCGTTGGTAAGAACTTGGTAGATCAAACTCAACCAAGTTATTAAAAGGAAACCCGAGGAATTGAATGGGTTTCCTTCTGAGATTCCCCTTTTTTATGAGTGCAAGCATCTTTGCTCTTCATTTCGGTCTTCTAGGGCAACTTAGCTCAGCATCTAAGCTAATTAGTACTACTTAAAGATTAATTTCACCTCCAATAATCATCTCTAGCGTGCATCACATTTTTCCTCCTTCCAAGGACGAACGACTCGATTTACTCGCGAAGCGATTCTCAACTTTGCCATTTGGGCGTGGTTTTCCTATGCTGGGGAAATATGGAATCAAGCTATTAACAAGGCTATTTAGTCTCCACGCCCTGCTGATTGGCCTACTGGGGTTATATGGGCTTCCCAGCATCTCACGAGGAAATTTCTCCTCTGCTCTTTATAAACTGGCCGTGGCAGACTGTATACCATCTTTGGCAAGAAATAAATGTTCAATCATTAAGCCGGGTTTCTTTTGCAAACTTTTGAGCATTATGAACCCGAGGAGAGAAGGGTAGCTTGCATTTTTTCTCACAAAAATGTGTCATTTTGCAGTTTTTAGTGGGTGCCAAATATGGTTGTAAAGATGACCATTTGAAATGTTCATGCGTCCTAGCTGGGACAGTAATAAAGTGAATTTGGCACTTCAACAGTATATATACCCCGAGTTCATGTACATTGGATTCACAGCCAAACAAAACTCTAAATTGCAAATCGTCACCATGCGATTCGGTGCCCTGCTTTAAAAAGGGTATACCCAGTGCACGAAGCTCTCGCATATGCGGGGTCTGGGGGAGGGTTGATGTACGTAGCCTTACCTCTGCAAGCAGAGATGTTGCTTCCGAGAATCGAAGCCGTAACCTTCAGGCCCAATGGAGCAGCTTTACCGCTGCACCAAGTCCGCCCTTTATTTGGTGCCCTACGTTGCGTGACATAAATTTCCAGTGTGCAAAAATTGCATCAGAACACTTATGGTGCACCAAGTGTGTGCAGTTTTAGAAAATAGAAGTATACGGAGCCATTGCCAACAGATTCATGAGTTCCATCTCTCCCGAACCTTATCACTACATAAAAGTATTTTTGATACAGGAAGAGTATTAGTGTGAACTTAATGGAATGCAAGAATCTAGACAATAATTTGTAGGGTTAGTGAAATTATTACTCCCTCCGTCCCGTGTCCTACTTTTAAAATTCAACATTTTTTTGTACAATACAAAATAGTATCTAAAACTTAGAACTTTTCAAGTTTGTCCTTCATTAGTTGACTTTGATAAAATAAGAGTTAATCATGTTTTAAATTTAAATTGTTTTCCGGAAACCGGAAAGTTTTGCCACCAATTTAATCAGAGAACTTTTTCAAAATTTTAGAGTGCACTTTAAACATTAAACTTTTCAATTATTCTTCTTTTGGTCTCGTTGTTTTGATTGGTAAAAGCATCTCAAGGGTATAAATGAAAATTTACCAACTTTCCTTTGTTGAAAATTTTAAATTGCCCCAGGAAGTAGGAGCAACTTTTTGAGACGCAGGGAGTACAACTTTATGGGAGGTTAGTGCATTTGTCAAAAACCTCAAGTGAGCTTAGTGAAATTTACACACACAAAAAAAAAAACAACAAACCAACAAACAAAAAGTCAAACAGTGGATTTGTACTCGGACAAATTTTATCAACTCCCAAAATGCCTTAAAAGTGTCAATTTTGTCAGGTTATAAACTAAGACCCAACTTCATTATACATTTGATTCCCAAGCAGCAGCTGTTTCCCTGTAGGCAGAAATTCCATGCCAGTTATTATGGTTACCATACACGGCTCAAGGACCTGGCTGCTATCGGATGGATATCCCGTTTAGACCGCAGGAATTTTGTTCGGATCTACCTCTCTTGCCACTTTCATGAGAGGCAACTGCTTTCCCCTTGTCTTCTTCTGAGAGCCTTCTCTTGGGTGCAACCCTAGAAGGTTCTTCCTGGGACATGCCTCTGGATGTCCCCTCGCCAATGCTCACAGTACCATCCACAGCAGTTCCAGTAGTTGGCACGATTCTGCACAAGATAGAGTGAAAACCAAATGGAAATCAGAAATGAGTCGAACACTTCCCTACTAAACTTTCGAAAGTCAAAACTCAATACCAAGACCCTGTCTTGAAATGCCAGTGTTCTAGTTTTTTCCCAACAAGCAACTTAACATAAAAAATTCAGTGTACAAAGAACAGACAGAAGGTCAAGGCCAGAACCAAACCGACAAGACTTAGCTTCACTTTCTACTCATTTGCTACTAAAGCTTAATGACATGTCGACGTCTAAGTTTGGAATTGTTTTTCAAATGGTAGCTTCCTTTATAAAAAGCAGCACATATATCTTAACTTGCATTTATCATTGAAATTTACCTGAAGGTGCAATATTCCTCAAAGTGTTCCTTGACCTCGGGCTGTTGCCACAGCAACTTATCCCACCAATCTTTATCTGTTTTAATGGACCTCAGATTCGATGCATTATCCTTGCCTAAAGGTAATCTACTCAAGCTGGAACACCCATGTATCTCAAGCTCCTTCAACGAGTGCCACTCCATCGATTCATTTGCACAAATGCTCCTTAATTTAGGCAGATTATTAAGTGTCATTTTCTCCAGGCTTGGGAGCAGAAAATCAGACCCCATAACTATCTCTTCAATTTCAAAGCAGTCTTCAACCTCTAGTTGTTGGAGTCCTTGAATCATCTGAAACAACCCCTGCGAAAATATCTTGAACAACATTGGACAATTCCTCAAAACAAGAGTCTTTAGTTTGCATAGACTACTACCAAAAGGTACATGACCTTCCCAAATGCTTTTCAACATTGGCATATTCCTTACATAGAGTTGCTCCAGGTTTGGCAGTACAGGGCTGTCTATTGTAGAGTTACCATCCACGATTGTCTCGATTTTACTGCAATTTTCAATTAGCAAACCTCTGATCTTGTTCATGCACTTAACTAACTCCATTAGATTCACAGCATCAGGTTGGTTGACCAATTCAAATCCATCCGCTTTAGCAAGTAACTCTGAAGCTTCTGGATTGTAGCTTTCACATTTCATGTACCTTTCATACTGGTAAGACATGGGAATTTGAGGAGAGGTTGAGTGGACACCGACGCAGACTTGAAATGATTCAAAGCAAGGGTCAACTCTCTTGAGGAAAATTCTAAGAATATCTGCATTGGGAAAACAGATATATGTTGTAGCTGCCTCCACCTTTATGACATTCATCGTCTCATCTAAAAATCGGTACTGGAGAGTGGTCAGTCCCAAGGTAACTATCTCTGCTAGGGTAGTATTGAGCATCTCGTCACTGCACTGCTTACGGGAAGCTTTCACATCAATGATCAACTCCTTCAATGCAAACAGCTTGGAAATCACTTTGCAATTAGTAGCTACCACCGAAGAATAGGTGTCAGGAAATGATACTAGCAAACGCCTTAGACAGAGCAATTTCTTCAGGAGTGGTGGTATATTTTTTATCCCACTACCCCGAAAATCAAGCACCTCAAGATTCGCAAGTCCTTCTAATTGAGAAGGAAGCTCAGTCAGATATCTGCAACCATTTAAATAGAGCACTTTGAGGCTGATCAACTTCGATAGGGATTGAGGTAAGGACGTAATACCCGTCCTATAGAAGTCCAGAATTAGGAGAGTTCCCATGTTACCGAAAAATGACGCAGGGATTTTTTTCAAGCTTAAATTCTTCTGCAGAAAGAGTGTGGAAAGCACACTAGCATCTGGGCATTCTGGCAACATTTGAAGTTCATTGTCCATCAGAGAGATCCAATTCTTCTCTAACCAATGTTTCAAATCTGGGGGGTTTCGCAACGCTTCATTGGTTTTTACCATATGTGTATGCTCACCATCATGCAGCGCCACTTGCCTGATAATTTTGTGCATCCTCACATACTCAGTGGTCAGACCTTCCTCTAGTAAGGACACATTCTTAAGATGCTGCAATATGTTACGACCATTGATGCGCAGTTTATCTCCATCATCGTCATTGCCAAGAAAATTTTCAGCACTCCAACAGTCTAACAAACAATCTACGGGTATTTCACTATCTTCAGTATATAATGCACCATAGCAAAAGCAACTCTTTTGTGCGCTGTCCAAGTTGTTGTAACAGAACTTCAGTAATTCGTACAGTTCCCCCATACCTTCATGTTTAATGGCAGGCCATTTTCTGAAGTTGTTATATCCATCAACCCATTGATCTTCACTCTTTCTCATTTTGAAGTCACTTGCTAGCATTTTTAGGAGGAGTGGAAGGCCACCACACTTCTTGACAATTTTCCAGGCAAGTCGTGAGATTTTTGTATGCTCTGTAAGTTCTGAGGTTTCCAGGATATCATGAAACAATTTCCATGCCTCATCTTGGGTTAAACAATTTACCTTGACGGCCCTATTAACGATTGAGGAACAGACATGAACAAATCTAGTCGTCAACACAATCTTGCTACCATTGTTACTTTCTGGGATTCCAAGTCGATACAAGTCCAGATCTTGTTTCACGTCATCCAAAAGCAGCAAATACCTCTTACCCTCCAACTCTTCCGATATTCTCTTTGCAACTTCATGAGAATCACTGGTGCTTTCAACATCAAATTTAAGTCTTCTTGCAATAGCCCCTTGCAACTTCTCTATACTCAAATTCTCCTTGTTACCCTCTGTTGAAACCTGCAACCATAAGACAATATCAAACATTTTGCCAACCTCTTCTCGGTTATTCAAGCTCCGCATTATGGCTGTTTTACCACTCCCCACCATTCCATGGATCCTAATCCCTTTAACATTGTCATTCTCAAGGAAATCCAATATCTTATTCACATGCATCTGAAGTGTCTGAAATTTACGGATATCTGGCGCTCTCATCGATTCCACAGGTTTTGGTGGAGTATCAACCATAACTTCTCCCAGTTGATTTCCCTCCTCCGAAAGTGTGAGAACTCTTTCACGCTTATCTTTCATCTCTCGGCAGAATTTTGAACGCAAAATAACTCCCCATATTGGTGAGCGATTCTTTTCTTGTTCATATCTGGTTTCAAGATCTTCCACTTCTTTCTCAATCTTTGTCACCTTGTAAATCCAATCAGTGTAAGCATTAGTTGCCTTCTTGCTCTTGTGCCTTTGGAGTCTGTTCTGGTAATCATCCCTTTTAGCAAAAAGTGTTTTCACTGCATCAGTCAGAGCTTCATGGATTTGATCCAAATTGTTTGAAGCAGAAATTGTGTCCCTGAGCCCAGCATACAAAGCAGGGCCACCTTCAGACACGGCCCCCACATGGGCCCAGACACTCATAATCTGTAATAAAAAGTTAAAATAAGTAAAAATTTTGAGTCAGTAACTGCAAGGATGGAACAAAAGAATTAGCTGGGACTTCCAATGAAGTGCTAAAGTTTAAACTGGCAGCGTCTTTAGGATATTGGTACTTGATCTGGGAAGATATTTATCCACAATATTGTCATTATAAAAGCATATAGCCAAGTATTGTAGTAGTTATTTTAGAATTTATCCATTAGATAATGTGGTTGGGTTGTCTTATGTTCATTTGTATTTTGTAGTTATCATTTAGAATACCCTATCTGAAGGACTAGTCAAATATTGTTTTGATTAGTTTATGGATCGTTTGAGTATTGGTGTGAATGCCTTTACAACTCCTAGATGCATATTTCCAGGGTTTCTTTATTTAATTGCGCTCCATCAATTCTTTTGGAATGAAGGACCAACAATAGATAGAGATTTAGTTGAAGTAGACAACAATCATGATTCCCCATCCTCCAATGGTCTTTTGGAATGAAGAACCAACAAGAGATAGAGAATTTAGTTTAAGTAGACACTAATCATGATCGCCCATCCTACATTGATCAGTAGGAAATTTGAGCTCTTTAATTTGACGCATTGTCAATTTCACATAAATATCACCAAGCAAATCTGTAGTAACTGATACATGCTTGGCTATGCATTCCAATTCCGTTACAGCTGTGATGATCGATGGCTTGAATTCACAAGCACTTGGCAGTCCTGGCGCAAGGCATGTAAGTCAGTAAGGCATAACTGCAGCTCGATCAAGTTGGAAGAGTGCAGTGAGTTCGTTTTGATGGGGAAGTTAGTAAGCAAGTCTGGTCTATAGCGAAGGGTGGTTAGATAGGAAGATTCATTGATTTGTGTGGTAACTTGTAAGAAATTGGGACTAGAATTCCCTTTGTACAGTTACATTTGTTTGAATAAAGATTCTGCATGTTGCATTTCCAGTTTGTTTCATCTTCTTTTTCTTCCACCTTTTCTTTACAATTCCATTTGTAACACCCTGCTTATCAGTGTATCAGGGCTTTCTATCCTTAGAGCTTTCGTCCATGGCGGAAACCAGAGAACTGGAGCTGAAGCAAACTTAGGAAGCCAATTAAGCAACTACGAGAACATGCAGAACAAGAAGCTAATTCCTTGAATTAAATCAGTCAAACACAGTTAAGGCATACCAGGAGAGGTTTGAAGAATTGGCTAATTGAACAAAGGGGTTAACTGAGACATTTTTTGCAAGCTGCTTTTTGAGTGGGTTAAGGAAAGATATCCAAGCTTGTGTACAAATGTTCCAACCAGTGAACATCTCTCAAGCTATTGGTTTGTCTTGACTTCAAGAAGAAAGAATTGAAGCAATGGCAAGGAGGGCTAGACTGCCTCCCTAACCTGCAAACGCTTGGCTTCAAAGCACAGCAAACTCAACTGTGACACCTCCACCATCAGTAGTTGGGTAAGAGCAGATCCCAAACCCTCAAGCTTTCCTTGAAATGTTCCTTTTATGCATTCTAATTCTGGGGTTACTACCCCAATTCAATGTAAGATATTGACTCCTAAAGAAATGAAAGTTAGGAGAGAGAAAGGGTTGTGTTACAACTTACAAGTGTGATGCAAAGTATGTGAGAGGGCATAGATGCCAAAAAAGAAAACTGTTTCTGTTAATTGGAGAGGATGAGGAAGAGGAAATCAGTGAATCAGAACCCCTAGAAATGGAGGAATTGCCTACTGAAGAAAATATGTAAATTTCCATTCATGCAATGAGAATGAGGGGAAAACTAAATGAGAAGACCATTGCTATATTGACTGACTCTGGAAGTGTTGTTGCAGAATCTGGATACTACAGAAATTGAGAGCCTTGATAGAAATGCTTTGAGTCACGCTACAATGTCATTCTCCGAAAAGCAGTATTTGCCTTGGCCAAATGGTGTGCACCGCGTTACAGCAAATCTGCTTTGAGGATACAACGATGCCCAATCGAAATATCTTCTGCCCACGTCTTCCCAAACAAAGGGCAGACACAATACCGAGTATAAGCACACCATGGTCACCAAAATATTTCCTTTGCTATCACTTTGTTTTTTTTTTTACTCGGCGAAAGCCAGTATTGTAGTTGTGACTAGTGAAGTTTGAACCCCAACCAAATGCATTCGAGTATATTGTGCTGACCATTGGGCTACTACTCTACTTGACTTTACAATAACTTGTTTGGTAAAGCATACTATGATCACCAAAAATATTTCCTTTGCAAAGGGCATTTCTTCAAATCTAAACATACAAAAAAACAAAAGTCCTTGGCTACATAGTCAACAAAAAAAAAAAAAATACAAACTGACTATATAGAAAAGCATCCCAAGGAAACACCCTATGTTGTGTGAACGTGAAGCTGCATCACACTATTTTTCATTCCAAAATTTTGGACAAGAACACCTAAAATTGATTACGTAATTACTTCTTTATTCGTCACTACAGGGACCAAAATTGGGATAAAACAATAGAACTGTTCCCGCACTAAATCTGCTAACCTAAAACTGTTCCCGCACTAAGTAGACTATCCAATTCCACCCATCTGAATGTGAGTGATTCCTAGGTTACCCTTGCTAAACCATGAAAGCTCTCAAATCTAAAGAAGCTTGATCCGTGTTCAAAAAATCGGTCAAGTCGGCCGACTAGTTGGAGGTTGCCTGACTTGATTGAAACCCGACTAGTCGGGCAAAAGTCGGCCAAGTCGGCGATTAATCGGCCAAAAATCGCTAGTCAGCAGCCGACCGACCTGGGACCGACTAACATCTTTTAGAAACTTGAGCTTGATATATTAGGAAGAAAAGAACAAATTATTTAGTACATCAAAAATGCCCCCTTTTCCATTTTTTTTACCTTAATTGATTCAAATAAACATGAAATTTGGAGTTCTAACGAACAAGTCCTTCAAAAGATCTAGTCAAATAGAAATAGGTTTTTATAGAAACACTTATCCCACTACAGAAAACAATAAAGCAACATAAAAATCTATGATCAAGCTACCTAGAAGGAAAAAACAAATCAAAATACACTTCAACCAGAACGAAAAATCAACAGAGAATGGGAACCAAAAATAACACCACAACAATCATTAAAAAAGGTAACTGTTCGGAAAAGGCAATACACGGAGAGCATAAATCCAGAGCAAAGTTAACACAAAAAACTCAGTCACAGACGTTCATCTCCTTCTTTTTACCCTTTTGCTTTCGTATTTTTCCTTTCAGTCTTTACGCAACGGTCATGATTGTCAAAGTCCTTAGAAATCACTGACAAAAAAGAAGAATCAGAGTATTACCATTTCATGGCTTGAATCCATGAACCTAGTCTTTTGCCGACATTAGGGAGACCAAAGAGCATTTCCGATTTATAGGCCCCCAAAAATGAGACCTGAAATGGATTAGACACCACAAAGTCACAGGATCATTTCTGGAAGAAGAACATAAATCCATAATCGAACTAGAAATCAAAATCAGCTTTGAGCCAAAAAGGAGGAGACATTCTTTTCACCTCATCGTAAACTACCAATATTCAGAACTGAGTAGCGGTGGTGAAGACGTGGTTGCCGCCGAAGGTTTCTCTATGGTGGAGTGTGACGGCGCTGACTTGATGCCCTGGTATTGACTCTTGAGCGGCGGTGGTCGTTTCCAAGGGGATTGCGGCAACGAGAGTGGAAGTTACGTGCGTAACAGAGGGAAAGAGAGTGAGAAACTGTTAACTGGTGACTGGTGAATTACTTTTTGACTGTGAATAGTGTTTATAGAAGATTACGGCCAAAATAAATTACGAATGAATTTTGTACGGTGATTGGGGGAGAGATCAGCAAAATAGATTTTTATTTTTTATTTTATAACCAGATGTCCGAGTTAGCTTGTGCGCATCTCGATTAATTTCGGCGCCTTAACGAGCATAACCCCATAGTGGCCCGATGAGTTTTGCTGGCAAACTCATAAGTTTCAAGTAAATACCACTTTGTCAATCTCTCGGGATTATATGCAGAATAGATTTTACAATAGTACTGAGATTATAATGATGAAAATATACTTCCTTTGTTCCATTTTAAATGTCTACCTTTCTATTTTGGGATGTATCAAAATAAGTGTCCACTTTCTATAAATAACCATCAAAATATACAAAACTTTCAATTTTACCCCTAAAAAGTACTCTTTCATTCCTAATTGATTGACAGTTTTTGATATTCATATCATTCTTATATTGATGATATCTTTCAACATATAATATTTTTCATGATTTTGAAAACTTTGTATAATAAAATTAATTAAATCTATCAAACAAGATCCATATTACATATTTTTTGAGATCCATATTGCAGGATATAAGTAATTTAAATACATCTAATTGACTTCACAGTTTTTAAGGTTACTTTTGGAAATTTAGAGGATAAATTTTAACTTCTTAAAATACTCGATTTCCCGTAGAGGACACTTAAATTGGGACGGGGGGAGTATTATGGATTAGTTTTTTTACCATATTGCCCTTGTTACTTATTATTTCTATATTTATGGATAATTCTTTTAAATTCATAATTTTTTAAATATTTGTTAATTAGAATATAATTTTGAAATTTCACCTAATAAAATTATTATTTTGTGATTCAAAGAAATAAAATCATGACAGAAATAAAATTCTTACATAATTCGGAAACAAAACAAGTACTATATTTTCACAAGTCATAAAAACTTATCATCAATAGTTAGGGGTGGATAAATATTGAGGTCTCCCCAAGAAATTTCTAATAAAAGCAGGGTAATGTAGTCTTTTTATTTGTAATAGAAACTCACAATGTAAACTAAGAATGCAAAAGTATCTGCAGGACTAATTATCAAATTATTCTTCCTTCGTGTGGTTTTTAAAAAGCATTAGATAGTCAAATGACCATAAATATAATGCAAAATAAAAAAGACAGAATGAATAATCAATGCTGCCAAACGGCTCCGCAGTGGGTTTTAAAATTTGAAAGCATAGAGTGGCTGCTGGTGAGTGTTTTGGGATTGTGCAGACCAGTAGCTGGATAGTGTAAAAGCGATTTGATGACAGCTTTGTGACTAAGTGAACAATTGTTTGGTAGATAAAGGACATTGATTATTCATGTCCGGGTTTTAGGCTACATAAATTTATTTTACAATCTAAATGAAAGTTGAGATTATTTTTCTGAGGAAGATTATATTTTTGCAAAATAATGCTCTATTATACATGTCTTTACAAAAAGAATGTACATATGGAGTACTTTTTGAAATAAAATATGTGCAACTGCAAGCATGCATTCAATGTAAAATCAATAACATATATTTCTCAATGCATTTTTTATTAAATGCCTTCCAAAATTCCGTATAATAAATAGATAAAAACAATATGAAATGAATATGAGACACCTGCGAAACACCGAGGAACAAGAGTACGAGACTAGTGGAAACCGGAAAGAAAAAGGTAAGTACGTAGTATTTTGGGGAGCTTAGCAGTCAAGCACATGGGATGATTCCCCTAAGAAGATTCCATGTTGATTCTTGTTTTTCGTCTTCCAATATATGGAGGCGAAAAGAATTGGATAAATTACGATGACCTCCCCTGAGGTTTTTATAAAACGCACTGAGCTCCTCTCTGTAACGTCACTTTCTTTATTATATACAGATACAACATTGCTGTTAAATTTGGCCTAAAGATGTTACTTTGATAAATTGAAAGACCAATATACACCCAGTACAAATAGTTTGATGTACATTCTAAGACCTCGTTTGTTTTGGGTTTTAAGACCGATTTTTTAAATTATTATTCATATTTCTCTCAAATTATTACCCATATTTTCAATTATTATTCTTAATTCTCTCTTTATCTCTCTCTAATCATTACATTATATTTTCAATCATTACTCTCATTTGTACTTCCATTCATTACCCAAAAAAACCAAACCAAACAAGGTCTCGAACCTCCCCAATTCAGACAAATTTTTTATACAATCAATGTGTCAATTGTATAAAAGCGTATTTTATGTTGTTAATGCTAAATAAACAAACACAACAGACAAATAAAACATTCAAACTTTGCTGAAACTTTTCTTTATTGTTATTTCCTTTTTAGACAAAAATGTTTTTTTATTATCTTATTTATTCAAAAAATGAAAAGTAACAAATAATGTCTAATACTAAAAACGAACACTTGAACAACAATTGTTATAGTTATTGGTCAATTTTTTTTCTTTACTATTTTTTAGTTAATCTTGATGAGAAAAATAAAAATATGAAATGTGGACCAAGTTCAGGAAAAAAAAAACACTATCAAAAAGGTAAGAAGAAAAACTAAGAAATCTGGTTCATCCTGTGAAGTGATTTTTTGTACATTCGAACCAAGTTTTTGTTTTTCCTCGATGAGAAGTAGACTTTAAGCTGCATTAAAAATTAAGTTTGTCTTTTTGATTTGTACTGTGTGAGAGAAATAAAAAAAAAGAAAGATATTTGGACCAGAGGGCGAGTATGTGTGTAATAGCTTGTAAAGTAGGGGAGGTGACAGTAGTTTTTAGAACCAGAGGGAGGGTCAGTATATTTTTTAAACCTCGGAGGCCAGTGTTTTCGCGTGTGAAGGGAGAGGGAGAGAGAGAGAGGAGAGGGAGAGAGAGAGAGAGAGAAGCCAAGAAAATCGGAGGAAAGAGGAACGCAAAGAGAAATTGGGGAAAAACTCTTGTGGGTATTGGAATTGAAGTTACTACCATCTGGTAATCTTTTATATTTCTCCATTGTCATAATTTAGATGGTAGATTCTACTCTTGTTTGTGGGGTTTTGATTACCTTTTAGTGAAGTCATATACTTGATGAGCTTCATAATCTTGAAGTTCTGGTGTAGTTCTGATGAACTCTTGATGAAACTCTTTAAATCTTGCACAGACTACGATTTTGACAGCTTTTTAGAGCTAGTTTTTGAATTTTTTGCCTGGAGGTTCATCTATTGTTCTATTTCATTATGCATCATGTTGAGAAAAGAACTCGATTTTTGAATTTCTGGAATTAAGTTATTGTGTACATCTAGCTTATGTGTTCAAAATTTCAAGGCCATGTGGATTTAGTTCTCAGAAATTTACGGACTATAACTCTGTCAAGTTGTTGAATTCGAACAAAATTATGTGCTGACCTTATTAACGCTAGAAGGGCACCTATAAAAGTAATGTAAGGTTGGGATGACTTCAATTGAATCTAATTCGCCTTTCTGATGCTTGTTTAATCTAGGAAACACATGTGAAACAGTAGTGATGGCAGTGATGATGGTTGTGCTAGTTCGTGCACAACCATATTAATCTTTTTGTTTTTCTTTTAAATAGGCAAAAATAAGGGGGCGTTCCATAATCTTGGAACCTTGCACGACATTCGTCTATGTAGCAGCGTTGTTTGAAGAGGAAAAAGAAGATCAGTTGTGATTTTTTCTGGCTGAGAGACCATGGATTTGAATTTGAATTTGAGTTTGGAAACCGATTTTCTTATTGATGATCTTAAGAGGTCTGAAAGAACAATTCTACCGAGTTCTGGCCCAATGGAGTATTTTCCGGGTTCTGGGGATGACATGTTGGTGAGTCCAGAAAGGGAGAACCTTCGCAGCCGTGGGAAAGAGCACAAAGTCATCTCCGAAACATCTCTGCATAGTTGTGTGACAGGCCCGACAGAGTTTTCAATATTGGACGAGTTTTATACGGCTCCGGGTTCGATAGCTCCGCAATATGGACATCTGGAAATGAAGCAGAAAGCTGAGCTATTGACGAAGAGAGTCATGGATTGCAGGCGGAGGAAGGACTTATTACACCTCCTCTTGTCTTACCCTATGAAACCAGAAGCAGACCAACCTGACTTTTTACTGCTATTGAAAAACTTCATCAGTATGCATCGGAGGTGTGAAAGACTAGATGGGATTGTGGAGTTAAGTATAACTCCTAATACTAAATTGCATGAGATAATGGAGTCAGTGGCAAAGGATGTTGACAACTTTGAATATTGTCTGGATAAGTACGATTTTCACACGAATCTCTATCATGCAAGTTTAAGATTGGTTTCAAGAAGTGGACTAAAAGAATTGCTTGAATTGGTATGTGGGACAGAAGAATGGCGCCGTCAGCTTATTGATTCTTCTATTCGCCAAATTATACACTGTGTCAAGGATTGTAAACCTTCGGCTATAGGGATTTCTAGCTATTCGGGGATAGCAAATGCAGGGATATTAACAAAAGCCTTGGAAGACCTGCCAGAGATTAAAAGCATGTTTGGAGCCATCATCAGAGCAATTGTCTTGCCATGTCACAATGTCTGTGAGGTCCAAACCAGCATTGCTCAAGAGATACAAAGAATTCTAGGAAATGACCTTTCACTACCAATCACACCCTATAAATTCTTACTGTTCCTCCATTGCAGCAATGAGAAGATAGATCTACACGACTTCAAAATCCCTGAGGACGGGTTAGTAGTGCTCACAGCTCCAGGCAATAATGTTTATCAGACGATGCCAGTGGATCTTGAGATCAAGATGGACGATCATCTACTGCCTTGGAAGTTGTTCTGGGTAAATGTGCGATATTTTGATTCTTTCCGTGAAATCGCCCTACAATTGATTGAAGCGTGTCACGGCCATTTACTTGCCATCGTTCTACTTGCAAGGGCCTTAAAATCTGTCACTGATGTTGCAGTTTGGAAACTCGCGCTTGAGGAACTAACATCATCCTCCGAGCTCCCTTCTCCGTTGGAAGATACAAGTGATAATGTCATGGTTCGTGTACTGAAGTTTGTGTGGGAACACAAGAGCACTGTCACCAAACATTGCATAAGAAACTGCACTTCAGTTATGACGAAGGGTGGAAACCACAATCTGTCATCATTAGTATGCTCTTGGATTGGGAATGATTTGATAGAAACAGAAGAAGAAGGAGAACATATTCTCCGAGATCTTATGGATTCCTTCTTGTTGGAGGAAGTTGGCTACAATTATACTCGTATGAGAGGAGAAATCAGAGATGCTCTGTTGGAGCACTTCATTCCTCATTTATGTCCTCTGCATGTTTGGAAAGAGGGTTTAGGGTTATCAGAAGCACCCGAGGTCGCAGAGTGGGATGCAAAGGTGATAAAATTGAACAACAATGAGCTCTCTGAGCTACCGGAGAGACCAAACTGTGCTTTTCTAGTTAAATTGTTTCTGCAAAATAACTATGACCTTATGGAAATTCCTCAGCTTTTCTTTGATTGCATGCCGAAGCTTCAATATCTAGATTTGTCATATACGAGCACAGAGTGGTTGCCACCATCTATTTCAAGGTTGGTTTCACTTCAGGTATTCCTTTTGAGAGGTTGTGAACTCCTCAAGGAGCTGCCACCCAAGATTGGGGAACTCTTAAATCTGCAAGTGTTTGATCTTGAAGGTACTGAGATTATGAATCTGCCTCATGAAATGGGAAAGCTTACTAAGCTGGAATGCTTGAAAGTGTCCTTCTATGGTTATGGAAAAAGCTTTAGAGAAAGTAAGAAGATAAAGAAGAGGATACCAGTGGGGTTGTTAACCCGCCTTGAATCGTTGAATGAATTAAGCATTGATGTGAATCCAGATGACGAAGAGTGGGTTGCTGATGTTGCAGATTTTATACTTGAGCTGCAAGAATTGAGAGGATTAGTGACTCTAAAGTTGTATTTTCCTGAAATTGGGCTGTTGGAGGCAATTAAATATGTACCTAATTGCAAATTTACAGCCGGTCTCCATAGGCGGCGTGTCATATCTTGTCTACCACATGGAGTTAAAGAAGAGTTTGAGAAACAGAAGAATTACCTCAAATATGCCAATGGAAAATGCGTACCTACCGAGATCCAAAACACACTCAAACGCACCGGTGCTTTTTTCTTAGATCGTCATTGGACAGTGAAGAAACTATCTGAATTTGGAACTGAAAATATGGTTGACCTGAAATTTTGCTTGTTAGTGGAATGCAATGACCTTGAGACCATTATAGATGGAGGAGAGCCATTTAAGGAAGGAGAACACAAGTGTGATTCAGGCGTTGACGAGAGACCGGTACTGGAATCACTAGAATACTTGGGTGTTCATTGCATGATGAATTTGAGGAGTATCTGGCAAGGTCCAATCCAAAAGGGTGCTCTAGCCAAATTGAAGTCCTTGGCCTTGCACGATTGTCCCAATTTGACAATCATTTTCACGACAAGCTTGCTTGCTAATCTGAATAACTTGGAAGAGCTTACAATCGAAGACTGCCCCAAAATCAACTCCTTAGTAACTAGGGAATCATCCAGCTTTGAATCAAGCCTGTTTCTCCCGCGCATGAAGAAGATATCGCTTCTTGACCTACCGGAATTGGTTAGCATTGCCAGCGGACTTTTTATTGCACCGATGTTGGAAACAATTGTCATCTATGATTGTCCAGTGCTTGTAACTCTTTCTCCCATGGAGTTCTCCAGTAGCGATTTAAAAGCGATCAAAGGGGAGATTGAATGGTGGGAAGCATTAACGTGGCCTGAATCCAAGTGGAGTAGCAGACACAAAGATTTTATGGCTAGTGTCTTTTTCGAATTGAAAAGGGATGCAAGTTTGATGGATCAATTAGCAGTTAACGGAAATTCAGCGTAAGGAAAGATTTGCTGCTGTCTTAGTAGTGAGGTAATGTTTCACTCTCACTTTATTGATAGTAATATTTACTGTTCGGAAAGTATTTCTTTTGAGCAACTCCTTGTCAATAGTTATAGACTGACCACATGTTGGTACCATGTTTGATGTGGCACTTTACTTCAACGTGTCACACGTACTATGTGCAGCCCCGGCCTTAGGCCAACACCAAAGAGGCCGTTGCTTAGGGCTCCCCAAAACAGCCCAAAAAATGACCCCGCATATTGCTGGTGGTCATTGCATTATGTGTATTTGATCTCTTATGTTCCACTTTACTGTCTTTCAAAATGCTAATTACAGCCGATGGCGTTGGATGACCACTTTGCATGTTTAGGAAAATGTATTGAAAAATGGACATTGGGTAGTAATGTATGATAGAGTTTTCACATATGTGAGATATTGTACGTAATTATAAATTTCTTTGTTGCTATTCACACCTTAACTACTGGCAATTGGGTGGTCGCTGGTGGATGACCATTTCTCAGGCAAGATAGCATAGGCATCCTAGCTCCGTACAAAAATTTCACAAGGCTTACAATGACGAAATGTCGAATACTTTATTTGAATATTTGATTCAGGGCTGGGTCCGTGTCTTATTCTGTTTTCCCCCCAAAACGACACACATGCATATCTCCTCACAGATATGAACGTATCAAAACGAAGTCATATCATTGTACTTTTAGGCTGCTTATTTATTTTTACTGCCTTTTCATTTCCAATGGCGAGACAGGTCGTGGCAGCTGATGAAGCCGAGCTAGGGAATTCTGGCTACCAATGGCTACAACTGATAGGACTCTTTATCCGGAGCTGCTAATATCAAAGCTTAAGGTTGCTCATTTTCCATCACCAAAGAGAAAGTCAATGTTGCATATGCTTCTTGTTTTGGTCTGAACTACAAATTTATTTATCCTCAGTGTGGCTTTTTGTCGTTCTTATACTATTATTTTTATAACCAAGTGTTCAGACGAGTTTACACACACTTAATCCTGGGCCCTATAACTAATGATCGGGCAAACCTCTACTGTGATTTGTTTACTAGATATTTATTACTACAGTTGTGCTAATTCTACGACTACCTTTGTTTATAAACATATGTCATGCCTTCTATTTTATCATTCACACTCAATCCCAAGCCTGGAGAAATCAAAGGTTTGTGCGCTAGGCAGTGGACAAGTAAATCCAGTTGTTTTGGGTTGCATGCCCTAGTTTGGTTTGGTATACACGTGTCGTTATTAGTCTTCAAACGAGGCATCCGAATTACAAACCCTAGAAAGAAAAGGGGGAGGGTTACTAACCCAGTCGGCTGCACTTCCTCAAACAATAAGAAGCAACCCAATGTGCCACCCTATTACAATTCCTAGGAATCTTCCGAAAAACATTCTGTAGAGACAAAGAGAGGTTGCGGATATCATCTACAATTGCCGCACAATCCCATGGTGGGACATTTTCAGTGGAACACAACTTAATCATGGAGTGGTTGTCGCTCTCAATGGTGGCACCAAGGATGTTGTTGGCTTGCAAAATTTGCCCTGCTCGTCTGATTCCAAGAGCTTCTCCTTGTAGAACAGAAGTAGCATACACCAGTTCAGATTTCCCTTCCAAACTCCGCCCCTATAATCCCTCACAACTCCTGCAATTGCAGCTTTAGGACTGCCCTTCTTCATAGCTACATCACAATTCACATTGAATGAGCCCCTTATCGGAGGGGTCCCAGTGATTTGGTGCAGAAATTGTATCATCTGGAAGTCCACCAGTGCACTGGATGTTCATGCTCCCTTGGATTTCCTCCCAGAAGTAGAAAACCTGCGAACCGTATCCGTTGGGTTGACAGGAGCAGAGTTGAAAACCCAATCATTACTGCTTTTCCAAATATGCCAAGCTACATAGATAACACTTATTCAAAATTTCAGAACTATCTATAGCTGAATTCAAGTTTTCCATTATAGAAATAGTCCACTCCATGACAGACGAGATTTCTAACGAATCCACTTTGTAAGTTAAATTGCAGCCAAACCAGGATGCCTCCATCCATTGCCTCCGTTCACACTGAAGGTTAGGTTTTTGTTGTTGATGGGAGGGGAGAGAGTTGGGAATGCTGAAAAGGTAGAAAGAAATCTCTTAGAGAGAGATTCAGTCAACTCCATTTTTAAATTGCCATAATAGTGCGGAATATTCATCTCCCTTTTCCAATACCTAAACTAACTAAAGTCAATAACATCCATTGGATATCAATGATGGGCAGGTTGGCTACAAAGGATAGATTGGTGGCTTGGAGGGTCCTAAAGTTGCGTGTTGTGCAATGGGGGTCAGGAATCTCATTCTCATTTGTTCTTTGCATGTCCTTTTGCTTTCTCAATTTGGCTGAATGTTAGAGCAAAATGCGGTTTGACTCCTCACACTTGGGATTTGCTTTCTGAAGTTCAGTGGGGCTCCGTGTATTATCGGAATAAGTCTGTTAGATCTATTGTTTTTAAACTTTGCTTATCTGCTACATTTTATTCTGTTTGAAGGGAGACGAATGGTAGAATATTTCGATTAAGATTTTATGACTTTGCATCCATTGTGAAGCAGATTGTTGAGGAGGTGACATTTTGTGCTAGCTCTTTGAGGAAGTTGATCGGTCTTCTGATAATCTCAGGTTTGGTTTGGAGTGGGGGATCCCTGAGGCTATTTTCCATGCATAGTGTAGGAAACTTGTAGTTAGGCTAGCTTTGGCTGATTTTGGTTTTGTCTGCTCCCTGTATTGGTTTTTGTTTGATTGCTTTGTATAGTTTCTCAAGGCCATCTCCTTGAGTTTGTTCGGGTTTTGTCCCTTGTTAAAATTGACCTCCCCCCCCCCAAAAAAAAAAAAACTCAAGTGAATTTGGCACAGATAAAAACCCGTTGACTTTATCCAGCCCGGAACATCCATTGGCCTTATTTGGCTACAAATTGAACTTCAACAATTAGTATCCAACAACACACTCTCCAACGGCACACAATCTGTCCAGTAGTTCTCAACAATTGAAGATTAGTGCCTCCAAAATTATGGTTATGGTGTAGTAGATTAGGGCTGTAATCGTGACGGCCAAATTTTGAGATGCTCGGGCTTGTTTTGCTAGAAATATGACCAGCTTGAGCTCGGCTAGAACTCGAAACGAGTTGCCTGAACTTGGCTCGCCACTTATTTTTGTGGCTCGAGCTCGGCAATCATTCCTTTGCTATAAATACACCACTCCGTCTCATTTCCATGCGTGCATGCCCTTGAAAGCTGCCACTTGGCAGTTAAGTATGCATGTTAGCATGTATGAACATTGTATGTGTATACGGTCTGACTCGTGAACTCATTTGATCCGAGCAATAAGTTGCTCGAGCGAGTGGAACCGCTTATTTGAAGCCCGAAGTAGATGGCAAGCAATCTGATCCCTAGCTTGCATCGCGGCAAAAGACCACAATCTATTTTCAGGCACAATCTCGTCGTCAAAGATCTCAAAAATAGCATCCGCTGGATCCATTGCTTCGTTGCACATCTCACAAATGTTGTGCAACACACAACAAGCACCAAGAACCACATGCAAGTCTTGGAGTTCCACCTCCGTCGTCTCTTGCAAGCAACGCCACCTTGCCTTCAACCTCCTAAACGCCTCTTTCGCCACCCTCTGAACCCTCCCAACTCTCCCATTAAACACCGAAGCAAGCCACATATTCTGCTGTGTGTAAGGAACCAACACCCAATCCATTAAAGGGTACCCAGAATTACCTACAATCCAAACATCCTTCAAAAGCCCCTGATTCGCACGTAGCGAAATCTTAGACGTTTCAAGAATCTTATCATCATGCATTGAACCAGGCTGGCAAATACAAACATCAGTGAAAACCCCCCTAGAATCAACAACGCCTTGAACCGTGACCGTATACGAAGCCTTCCGCGTCCTCTCCGTATGGCTTTTATTGAAATAAGCATGACCATTCAACTCTTGTGCACTAATGGGCACATGTGTGGTGTACATTGATCCACCCACATTTGGGATCCCAGAAAGCGACACAAATTCCCTATCTACCCTTTTCATTTTCTCCTCATCAGGCCAATTCAAATACTTAATCATCAAAACATTCTTAATAGCATAACAAACTTCTAGTATAAATTTATGACACGTGGAAATGCCTAACCCGAATCGCTTGGAAACGAGGCGGAGGGGCTCCCCTGTTGCCAAATACCAAATGCAGACGGCGACCCGTTGGCTAATGGCATGAGGCAAAGCTAATTGAAGCATGATATCCTTTTCATCAACTATTGACTCGAGTTGGGTACAGATCAAGTTGAAAGTGGATTTACTCATTTTAAAAGCGCGGCGGAACTCGTCTTCCGGGAAATCAAGGTCGCCTCAGTCCCACCGCAACTGGGTAAAGTTAGGTCCTTCTGAAAGTGCTCCGACGTTGCCGCTAAATTGGTTTGACCCAACAGAAACGTTCGTCTCAGACCCATTTGGACTTGGAGCCCATCTGGGTAGGCTTCGGTCCATCTGATCCCACCCGTAAAAAGATCCGACCACTGGGTAGTGATTCTCGTTCATTTCGTGGAACGAGGCGGATGGGGAGAGGATGCGTTTGAACGGCGACGTTTCGGAAGCTTCGGTGTCCTCGCTGTGGTCAATATTCGGGCGCTTGTGTATGGTGGTGTCGTCATGGTGGTTTGGGTCTTGGTATAAGGTGAAGAAATTGGGGAAGGAGGGGGTTTCGCGGTTGAGATTTGGTAGAGAAGAGGCTTTCATTTTTTGGTAGCAGAGCCTCAAGTCCGAACTTGTTGAATTTGGAGGAACGGCAAATAAAAATGGACTACGACGAGAGAGAGAGAGAGAGAGAACGCGCAAAGTTTCCCTGACTAAATAAACCTCTTTGATAAGCCTCTTTGACAATCGTCTGGAAATGGGCAGGAAGGTTTTCGTGAAAAAGGTGTGTGAAAGAGAATAGGACATGTGAACATGTTTGAGAGTCGTTTGGAAATTGGTAGCAGAGTGAAAAAATGAGAAAAAGACAAGAAAAGGGAAATTGATATAGGCACTCCTTTTTTTTATTGACACTTTTTTTTTTTTGTCTCTACATATGAAATGCAATAGTAAATTTACCTAATAAAGACAAAAAAATAGAGTGTCAATAGAAAAAAGGACAGTGCCAATAACATTTCCCAATAAAAATAGCTAGAGAAGAAAAAAAGTGTGAAGAAAATAAGGAGGAAATTTTATTATTCTTAAGACTTTATTTATTTATTTTCTCTTCTTTTTCCTCTCAAACCAAACAGATGAGAGGAAATTTTTTAAACTTTCTCTCATTTTCCTTTCCTTTTTCTAAGTTTCAAACAAACAAGCCGGACCACGGGCTTCTGTGGTGGTCTATAGTTAGCTGCAGTAGAGGGCAAAACTAATGGCAGTACTAGGGTTGATAAACAAGCTCTAAAAATATATTTGAGCTTAGCTTACTTATAAAACAAATTGATTTCAAATAAACTTCAATCAAGTCAAACACAAGTCAATTTGGAGTAACTCGAATTCCTTTATGTTTTATTGCCTAGCAAAAAAAAAAATTGAATTTTTTTATGTATTATATGCTAATCGTGCCAAATAGTATATTGTTCGAGTTTGTCTTGTAACATTAATGAGTTTTAAAAAAATGTCCAAGCTTAGTTCTAACAAAATTAATCTTAAACAAGCTCTTATAACAAATGAACACGAGATCAAATTTGAGTATCTTGGATCATTTAGCAGCCCTAGGCAGTACATGACAAAAACTGTATGGACGACTTTGCAATACATGACAAGCTCCTTCAAGATTTTATCAATTGATGTTACTACTTTGCAGTTCTATAAATTGCTAATCTAGCCTTGGTTAAAGATTTCCTTTTGCTAGTTAGTGACACTCACATGACATACTAGTATTTGCAATTATGACTGCAAATAAGATTGAAGAATACTTACGGGTGTTTGAGAATATTTTTCTTTGGTCAATCAAGATTGGAGTTGGGCATGAGCAATCCAAACGTCAGGGTCGGCCCTAGTCTAACTGCACACTACTCTTGTAACAAATATACGGCTTCCAAATAAATGTTGATTTTCATCGATTTAACTTTTTACATAAATGTTGAGATCTATACAAAATGAACTTATTGGATCACCAAATGCAACTACGTAGTTCCTAGTTTAAGGCACTAAAAAGTCTTGATTTGGGATTTTCAGCTGATATTTTTCGTTTTTATTTTTTTAAACAGTAACCCCACTAAAAACACTTTTGATAATTGTTTGGAAATTGGTAGGAAAGTTCCTGGAAACGACAGAAAGTGTCCTACCGCGTTTCTCAAACATTTTGGGCCCCGTAGGTCACCCTCAATTCCACGTCGACTCACATCATTATCTCATAGTAGTGACATACGAGAAAATTTTGGGTACGGGGAGGGTACACGTGGTACCCTCCCGGCGCATCCGGGCCGTCCAATACATTCAACCAACGGTCCGGATCGAAAGTGCTGTCCGGATTTTAAAAAAATAGAAAATAAATTAAAAAGTGTGTTTTAATCCTAGCCGTCCGATGCATTTTTGGACTGCTCAGATGTGCCGAAGGGGTACCACGTCACCCATACCCTATTTGCACCCAAAATTTTCTGGTGACATACAGTCATACAGCAGTTTTCCACTGCGTCAGCCTATGTTTTCCTTGATTATTTGTGATGTTTGGGAGACTCATTTATTTATTTATTTATTCAACTTTTTTTTATTATTTTTATATTATGGTTAGAACATATTTTAAATCTTTGATTGGAAAAAAAAAGTGTAGAACGTATTTTACAACATAAGGGAAAAGGCTACAATACACACTCCTTGTTTAGGTGTGTATCATACACACCCCTACAAAAGTTACGAATTTTTTGTAGAAGTTACGATTTTTTTGTAAAAGTTACGAATTTTTTTTGTAGAAGTTACGTTTTTTTTTTTGTAAAAGTTACGATTTTTTTTTTATAAAAGTTATAAGACACCAAAATGTTACGAATCATATTACTGAAAAGTTACGAAAAACTAAAAAATGTTACGATTGCTGATGAGGTAGCACAATCTGGACCACACAATAGGTGCATATGGTACACCCAAATAAGGGGTGTGTATTGTAACCATTTCCCATAAGTAATGTTAGAGAGATATGTGCAAAATACATACATAGATCTTTTGTTAACTAAAATGGAAAAAGTAAAAAAATGAGACGTCCATCCAAAGCTCCTTTCTAATGTCAAAAAACCAATACACGTTCTCACATAATACATTTTGAAATTGGGTTTTGCTAACAAACAAAAACGACACACACTCCAATACACCTTTTACACTTTTCAATACACTTTCACATATCCCTATACATTTTTCACACATTTCAATACACTTTTCCAACCTTAACATGTGCCTATTAGGCACACGTTAGCATTTTCCTTTGAAGTTTCCAGCCAAACAACCCCTCGTAATCAACCCCTAACCTAAGAGCATCCACATTGGCCTAACCAAAACCAAAATGTTGCTAAGGGTAGCAATGTTTGTTAATAAAAGTGCTCACATTGGAATAACCAAACTTAGCAACCTCTTAGCAACTAACCAAATTTTGGCACTTGGATAACCAAAACTAGCAACCTTTTGCCAATAACCAAATTTAATGGACCCCACATCTACCCAATCAAGTACACCCACCATTACACAAAATGACAAAAACCTTCTCTCTCTCTCTCTCTCTCTCAACAATGTTTTCAAAAGTTTAATTTAAAAAACTGTTTTTTTTTTCAAAAGTTTAATTTTAAAAAATGTTTTTTTTTTCAAAACTGCATTTTAAAAAAAATGTTTTTTTTTAAAGTTCATTTAAAAAACTGTTTTTTTCAAAAGTTAATTTTTAAAAACTGTTTTTTTTTTCAAAAATTAAAAACTGTGTTTTTTTTTTTGAAATACTGTTTTGTACTATAAAAAAATTTCAAAATATTTTTTTTTAAAAATTCTAAAAACTTTTTTTTGTAGTTTGAAAAAGTGATGTGGCAAGTTTTGTTTATCATTTGAATAAGTGATGGGGGGAGAGGTCCATTGTTTTTGGTTATGGACACCAATGTGGGACTTGACATTGCTAACTTTAGCAACCTCTAAATGGATAACCAAAAGCTTATGTGGCAACTTTTGGTTATCCAATTTTGATTAGGCCATTGTGGATGCTCTAAGGTCCTTTTTATGTTCTCATAGCCAATGGCAATAGCATTAACCATGAAAAGTAATCACAACAATGGACATAAAGCAACATATGAAATTGAAATAAAACAAGAAGTTTATCAATCAGAAAATGCTACAATGTTACTTCCCTTATGGTGTATCCCAATTGTATTATGTTATGCCTTTTAATGGATTATGTTATGCTTTTTAATGGTTTATATTACGTCTTTCAACGGTTTATGTTATGATGACACCGCAAAAAAAAAAGTGAGTAATAACATGCTATATATGCCATTTTGAAAAATGTTTGCCTTCTAATCATTTTTTGTTATACTTTCTAATGATTTATGTTACGTCCTGTAATATGTTACTCCTTCTAATATTTGAAAATATGGATACTAATTAGAGGGAAATATAAGTAATGATTGAGTCATAATTTAGAAAACCAGTCTCAAAATAATGTATTGTTTCACTATTATTTTCTGGAGAAGAGCTGCGCACCTACGCTTACAAAAAAATAAAAAAATAAAAAAGATTTCGAGTATAACCTCCCCCTGTTGATAATCAACAAGAAATTGGCAGGAAGGTTCGTGGAAACGGAGTGTGAAAGTGAAAGAAAATAGGACCCGTTTGACGTTCTGTTTGTAAATTGGCAGGAGACTTCGACCTTGTTCGATTTTGGGTTTTTGGTTTTGGTTTTGGGTAATAATTGGATGGAGAAATGAGATAATGATTCAAATAGGGGATAATGGTTGGAGTGATAGAAAGAGAAATGAGAATCATATTTGGAAATGTGGATACTAATTAGAGGGAAATATAAGTAATGATTGAGTAATAATTTAGAAAACCAGTCTCAAAATAATGTATTGTTCACTATTATTTCTGGAGAAGAGCTGCGCACCTACTCTTACAAAAAAATAAAAAATAAAAAAAGATTTTGTTGACTATATAATAGTATGACCTCCCCTGTTGATAATCAACATGAAATTGGCAGGAAGGTTCGTGAAAACGGAGTGTGAAAGTGAAAGAAAATAGGACCCATTTGACGTTCTGTTTGTAAATTGGCAGGAAACTTCGACGTTGTTCGATTTCGGGTTTTTGGTTTTGGGTAATAATTGGAGGGAGAAATGAGACAATGATTGAAATAGGGGATAATGGTTGGAGTGATAGAAAGAGAAATGAGAATCATATTTGGAAATATAGATACTAATGATGATGTTTTTTAAAAAATTAGATTTACGAAGTAACACACTTAAAATGGGATAGAGGGAGTATCTTTTTACATCCGAGTAATGATCATATTACAGATTTTCCACTGTTAATGGCTCATATAGACCACAATTCAGATACAGCACATGTTATTTCTTACATTATCATCGGTCAACAACAACCAGTCGATCCATGGCTATTTGGCACGAGTATTGCAGTGGCATCAAAATCAAAATTTAAACGCAGGAGAAAACTTTCGTTGGTGGTTGAAAAAACAGAGAAAATAACGATTGACATGGTAAGAATGAAACACCGTAATATGTAGTTGGGTATAAGCAGGAATTAAGAGCAAAGCAGAAAACTGATTAGACATCTTGTCTCCTTCTGCGCCTAAAAGCAAACATATCCGACCAATAATTCTATGATAATCGAATCTGCAGTAATCACACAGTAGTTAGTTATCCATACCAACCCACACAACGAAAAGCATCCAACCAACCCATAGAAAATTCAAGTTCAGAATGAGTAATACAAATTCAAGATAGGTGAACCTAAATCAAGGACACCACGTGTGCGGTACCCTATTTGCACCTAAAATCAAAAAGATCATTCATATTAGAGCTTTCCATTTTTACGGTACAATAGCCGTACAAGATACAAAGAGAAATTTGGGTAGAGAAAATTTTCACTTCCCAAACATAGCCTAAACACCTTCAATGAAAAAGTGGGTAACAGAGAATGGCATATATAATTGTGAAAGTGCGAGACCACCATCACCTCCGTCTAAAAAACCTAATAAGTACGATGTACGTGGAACTATATATCGAACCACTCCGGACACAAATTGTGTCCAGATTTGTGATTTAAGTTGTGTTTGCAGACATTTTGCCGTAGAATTCACCTACTAGATCCTCTGGTCAACATCTCCTTGTACCTCAAAGCGAATCCAACCTCTGTAACTTCAAACAAATCCTCGTCGCCGCTATATTGGTTTCGCTTTGCCAGTGTCTGTGTTTGGATGTGTTTTGAAAATAATTTTTGAGATAGTGTTTGGTTGAGTTTTTGAAAGAATCCTGATACATACACCCCCACATACACTCCCAACCACACCCTCTCTCACATGGGGTGTGGGGCTCACATGTGGGCCTCATGTGAGCCCAACACCCCATGTGAGAGAGGGTGTGGTTGGGAGTGTAGGTGGGGGAGTGTATGTATCATTTTTGTTTTTGAAAATGAAAATAATAAGGTAATGATAAGAGAGATACAGAGAGAAAAATGAGAATAATAAAGTATTGAGTAGAGAGAGAAATGTAAGAAATGATTGGAAAAGGAAAGATTTTTTTTGAAAATATTTTTTGAAAATGGGAAAAAAAAGGAAAAAGAACAAGGCCGTCGACTTCGACTGCTGCTCAAAATTGTTAATAGAATCATCAACTTTCTCATCCAGCTCGTCATCCTCCGCAAACAAATCCTCGTTTGATCCAACGGAAACGTTGGTGTCGGACCCATTTGGACCTGGAGGCCATCTGGGTAGGTCCATCTCATCCCACCCGTAAAAAGATCCGCCCAAGTATTGATTATAGTTGTGACCAGGCCCGGCCCTGTGGGCAGGCTGGGGAGGCCCGGGTCTGGGGCCCCCCGGTTTTTGGGGCCCCTTCTCGTAGAAAAAAAAAAAAAATTTATATAAAAAAAAAAAAAAATTATATATAAATATGAAGGGCCTCAAATTGAGAATAAAGTTGGGGCCTCGCGAAACACAGGGCCGGGCCTGGTTGTGACAGTCCATGTCCACGAAGAATGAGAAAACAAACCAACAAGCGAAAATCAAGGACACAAGATTTACGTACGACGCTTTAGAGGTATGTCCATGGGCGAAAAGCGAGGGAGAGGTTTCACTATCGTTCATTTCGTTGAATGAGACGAATGGAGAGAGGATGTCTTTGAAGGGCGACGTTTCGGAGGCTTCGGTGTCCTGGCTGTTGTCAATCTTTGAGCGCTTGTTGAGGGTGGTGTCGTCATGGTGGTCTGGGTCTTGGTATAAGGTGTGGAAATTGGGGAAGGAGGTGGTTTCACGGTTGAGATTTGGACAAGAGGAGGCTTTCATTTTTTGGTTGCAGAGCCTGAAGTCCGAACTTGTTGAATTTGGGGAAAAGGGCAAATAGAAATGGAGTACGAAGAGAGAGAGAAAGCTTTGCTGTAATAACCACTCCCTTGATAAATCGTCTGGAAATTGGCAGGAAGGTTCGTGAAAAAGATGTGGGAAAGAAAATACTTAAGACAGTCGTTTCGAAATGGGCCAGACTACACTTACAGAATGCTGTACCCAGAAAATGTATAGACTGGGCTCGGGGATCCATTTCTTAGTCTCGTACAAATGATCCAAACTGTTCATTTATCTTAGAATGATTTTTCAAGGGGTCTCACCAGAAATCAACTCAATTGGACATCTTTATGTACTTGATCTAAGACGCCCCCGTTTCATTCAAAATAAATTTGACTGAAACGGGAGACTTCTTAGATCAAGCACCTAAAGACGTCCGATTGAGATGGTTTTTCACAGAGCCCCTCGGAAAATCATTCTAAGATGAATGAAGGGTTCGGATTGTTCGTGTGGGACCCACTTGTGGGTCCCCGAGTGTGATCTGTACATTTTTTGTGTGTATGAGTCGGTACCCATATAATTTTTCGGTTCGGAAATTGGGAGGAGAGTTCGTGTTACACGATGCGTAAGAAATCCACCCGGTCCACGGGATTCTATGGTGCTCTATAGTAGTTTTTTTTTTTAACTGTAGTGCTCTATAGTTGGGTCTCATTTCACTAATAAAAACCAGCTAATTTTAAAGTCACAAGCTATTTCATTCCGGTAATTTAAAAGAGCCAAAAAAGCTAACACATTCCACTAAAAAAAACCCAGCTAATTTTAAAGTTATATGCTATCATTCCGGTAACTCAAAAAGCAAAGAAAAAAGCCAACACATTCCAGTAAACATTAAAAAAGCTAGCTTATTCCAAAATTTAAGACAGGTCACTCTCAAAATACATCAACAAAAAAAGTCAGTATATTCCACTAACTTAAAAAAACCAAGACATTCCACTAAATTAAAAAAAAAAGCCAATTTATTTTTTAGGGTAGTGATAATGCCAAAACAGGTTTTGATTGTGTCATAACTCCAATGCATAAAGAGCTTGTACTTTAAACATGAGTACAAGAATTTCATGCAGTTGAGTTTTGACACAATAAAAAATAGTTTTGGAATTAGCACTAACAATTTGTTAAGCCCCTAAAAAAATTCAAAAAGCCAATAAGCTAGGTTAGTGGAACACCCCCTAGTCGTAGAGGGCAAAATTACTGGCAGTACTAGGGCTGATGAACGAGCTTTAAAAATATAATTGAGCTTAACTTGTTCATGAGATGAATCGATTTCAAACAAATTTTATTCAAAGTCAAACACTAGTCGATCTTGAATAGTTTAAATTTTTTACGTATTATATGCCAATCGTGACAAATAGTAGATTGTTCGACTTGGCTTGTAACGTTAACAAACTTTAAAAAATGTCCAAGCTTGGTTTTAACAAAATCGATTTTAAACAAGCTCCTAACTAATAAACACGAGATCAAACTCGAGTAGCTTGGATCGTTTAGCAGTCCTACGCAATATAGGACAAAACTATATGGACACGAAAATTGTTTATTTGCAACCCACTCCTTCAAGATTTTAAAGATTTCTTTTTGCTAGTGACACTTACATTTTTTTTTTGCCAAAGTTTAGAAGTGATTTCATTAAAGAGCGCTAAAAAGAATAAACGATGTACGGGGATAAAATCCACGTATGTATATGATCACGTGCTTCTTCACTGGAACCCTAACTCTGCAAGACAGACAAAGGTTAGAGTACCTTTGCCTCTCGTCGGCAAAGACCCTCTGATGCTTAAGTTAGCAAAGAGATACTAATCAAGCGCGCCAAAGAGCAATGAGTATAACAATGAGTTACAACGTACCTTTCTTCATTGGTATGATGCTTTATTTATAGGCATGGGTTTACTTGTTGATCAAGGACTCACGTAGCTCTAGTTTCCTATTTGCATTAAGAAACCCTTCCTAATAGGACTCATCCTACTAGGTATAGCAGTGTCGTACTATACAAGATCTCTTCTCGTAATAGAACTTCTTTCCATATAGGTCTCTTTCCTATATGGCCATGCAAATAGACCGCCTCTGCAGCGTATTCCTAATTACGTTAGGAATATCTATGTTGATCCCTATAATCACGGAACTTCCTCTTTATCACATAAGAGATTGTCCCAGATCCTTCTAGAATGTTGCACCACCTTATATTCTTAAGGCGGTCCTAACTATCTTACCACATAGCTCGACATGGTCCTTCCAAGGCCTGCTCCACATATGCCGAGCTATACCAAGCTAGACCCGTAGTCTCATAATGCAACCCTGGCTATATTAGTAGCCTGGCTAGCTCAGCTGTGTCCTGAGACACTCTTACGTGGTTACTGCCCAGCTAGTTCACCTTCACTTGGTGTTCATGTTACTGTTCTGACCCTATTCGTGGTCAAGCCTATTCGGCATAGGGTTAAGGAACCCCTATATAATAACGCTGAGCTAGATACCCTCTCACGGTGGTCTTGCCGATCACGTGATCTGCTCACGTTTTATTATTTCTTTTGGTAATTGGATTTTACCTACTCCAAACGAATACATCAATTGGGCCTCTCCTCTGCCCTTTCCTTTTTTTTTTTTTCTTTTTTTCTACTCAAGCAACGACAAGCCTAGTTGCATGATTGAAGGTCAACCATTTACCATTGGTAAGTGCCTTAACATTGTACATGCAAATGGTATATGCTTATTTTTCTCTTTGCCAAGTCCATAGCCCGGTAGATCTTTCAGATGAATTCCATAGTCTCCTCTAGTTTGGGCTTCAGGGACAAAATCCGAGGCCAAACTGTACAGAGCACCAGATTTGGCAAGGGACAAAATCCCTAGTCTCTCTCTCTTTCTCACTCAGAGGCTGAGGTTTGATTTGATCAAAAGGGTGTCTGATATCGGAGGCTCTCAAAGGTCATTTGCATATCCTTTTAACTGCAGATGTGGAATCTGCCATATGAACCTTTTCCATGCGTCTTTTTCGCTTGTTTTACTGCATGCAGAATAACCTCTTACACTGGTAAAATGCATCACATAGGAAGATAACTGGACAACTTTGACAGCTGATGGCTGCCTCGTGATGGCGTTTGAGCATACATTCTAACTACCAGAACTGGTGCTGATTTTCTAACAAAATATTGGAGAGAAAAAAGATAACTGTTCATATGTATCTCCATGAATAGATGACCAAGAGAAAATGTTAGTGGCATATTCCTTCCTATAGATCCTCTATAGTGTTATGTTGTTCATTTTTTCATGGAACTAGTGAAATTCTCGAATGGAAAGGGTAGGTTTTCGGCATCTCCCTGATAATGAGCTTCAGCAAGAAAAGTTTTGAACTGGGAATGAAATTCCGTTCACTTTAGCTGACTCTGCAAAATGATTTGTATGATACAATATAATTGTATTTTTTCTATTTCTTCAGTGTGTTAGTTCTGAATTCTCTACTTTCTGTGGTTTATGTCTGTATCGATACAGTTCTGTTTGCACTTTTTTGGCTAGATCCTTTATACCAAAAAGTAAGCAAACCATTGGGTAGACTGGCTATCTGGTGATTAAACTGAAGTCGAATTCCAAGAAAATGATGCTTAATCTGTTCTCGATATATTCTTTTTTTATTCTTTTTTTTTAATTGCAAAAAGGTGAAAGAAGGCAACCAGCGTAGCAATCCCTTTGAGTTTGAACCCAAAATAATTCTCTCTACCCCCATTTTTCTTTCACACCCTTTTCAAATTTTTAACCTAATCTGTAAACCATAGTTTTGAATAGCGGTATCGGTCGTGGTATCAGTGTATTGGGAACCGACGTATCAAACAATACGTTGCGGGAATCAGGTGTAGCGGTTGGGGATTTTTTTAACTTTTTAGACGTATCGGCCAATATGATACTGTATGTACGTATCCGTATCGGAGCCTCCAAATCCCGAGACAAATCGACCGATAGCGTATCGGTTGATATTCAAAACGGTAAAGATATGGGAACAGATGGGATGGTACCGATGGGGTACCGACGGCGTCGCCGACGCCGGTGTGGGTCAATTTTTCAATGAAATGGGGTGATTTTGGATCGAGCTCTTACAGCCGTCCGATTGCCTCGATTCCCGTGTGGGCCCACCGGAATTTGATTTTGAGAACGATGAACGGCTCGGATCGGCCGTTTGGGACCCACACCGGCGTCGACGACGCCGTCGGTACCTCATCGGTACAATTCGGTCGGTCCCTATAGAAGGGTTCTATTCAAAACTATGCCGTAAACACCCTCATCTTCAACCTAAACCTAAAACTGACCCGTTTTCTTAAACACTTTTATGTCACTGGCATTAGGAAAATTCATCAACTGATATAACCCTATCTACAACCCAGAAGCCATAAAAAGGATGAAGTTAGTGGTACCTCTCTTGAACAATCTTTCTAACAAGGAAACTGTCTTTTTGAAAACATGTGTATGTGTCAACCTACAAGTTTTTTTTTTTTTTTTTTTCTGACGAAAAAGAGATGATTTATTAATTTTAAGGGCGGAAAATGTCTAAGCATCAGAGGGCACGAAGCCCCATGAGGGCAAATGAAAGTCCACATAACGACAATCCACTAGAAAGGGCTTTCTTTGCAGAAACATGTGCAGCCTGATTACAATCCCATTTAATGACGCAATTCCTTGTAATTGACTACTGCGTCAAATTCAATAATCACCTTTTTTTTTTTGGGAATTTGTCTTACATCGGTTAATTATCACCTCGAAAACTAGTATATGAGCTTGGGCAGTCTCTCCACTCACTATCAATTAGTTTTGAGTGCTTTAACAATATATCAAAGCTAGGTTTTCGGAGGCTTTTCTCATTTGTTTGTGCCGTAATTGCACTTTGGTTCGTTCTGATCTGTATGTTTTAGATCCTTTGTCGACCTCTCCACGACCGAGCTAGGGGTTGCATGTGTGGGGGAGTGTTGGAATTTGTCTCACATCGGTTAATTATCACCTCAAAAACTAGTATATGAGCTTGAGCGGCCTCCCACTATAGCCAATTAGTTTTGAGTTGGATGATTTAACACCTTTGAACAGTTCAACACAATTCCCCCGATACATACCTTCTCGAATTGCTAACGCCTCCCCAATTCTGGATGAGCTAATCCCCGTATGAACTTGCGCCTGTCCCCTTAGACACATCAATATCAACATCCTTATTCTCATCCAAAAATTCATAAAAGTCTGCTTGTGCTTTCCCACTGGCTGCCTCCGTCGACCATCTCGTACCATTGAACACAAAATCATTCCGCATCCTCTGGAAATAAGATCGAGCCCCATGGAAGAAGAAGGGAGACGAGCTTGGGTAATTCGGTCTTCAATGACAAAACGTAAATTCATATGTTCATCTGACAGATCCAATGCTTTCTCCAAGAGGGGTCAAAAATTTGTCTTAAGGAAAGCGATTGTAACATGCCTCGATCTAAAACCTTGCTAAAATCAGATTGGGTTAGACATTTTCTTTTGTTATGGTTTTGAGAAAACATGGTAACAGCAGCTACTCTATACCACTTACGGAGGGGCTAAAAGTCGAGAATTTTTAACCAAATGGCTAATCAGTTATGCTACAACCACACTCAAGTTCTCAAACGTTCGCAAATGTGTGCGCTACACACTTTTGAGAATGAGTGTGTAAAATAAGCGATTTTGATTGTTGTTGTGGGCGAGATGATTCTCGAGCACCAAAAGAAGCCGGTGTTGCATTAATTAAATATTTCACAATAATATATTGTTTGGTTGGTCATAGGGGTGAGCAAAAACCTGACCGACCCGCTAAACCGATCCGGGTTCGGTTCGGTTTCGGGTTCAATTTTTCTTAACCCAATCAAACATGACCCGGCCCGAACCCGATGAAAACCCGATGGACCCGACCCGTGCTCACCTCTAGTTGGTCATATAGATGATTTTTCTCACCTATTTGTGATACTAGGTGTGCTTCCAATGAGAATAATTCCCAAGCATATAATCAGAAAACGTGGGATTAGTTAATAACCAAGTGAGACTTGGTCTCCTTGATTATCTCCTAAGTATTAGGAGTATACTAACAAACTATACACCTATATATACAAATTATTCGGCTGTTACTAGGGATAAAACCAATCAACAGGTTTCTTGGCTGCTCTTCAGATTTCCTCAACACCTCTCTATCTCTCACATGAGCACACAGTCCAAATGAGTGCCTTAATCATTACGATTTTCTTCCACTATAATAATACATAATTTTAGATTAATCTTATGAGTGTCGGGAAACTATAGGTTCGAGAGTTTAATTCGATGCACAAAGAAAACTTGTAGTCGTATTTTGGGAAATGAGCGTCATTTAACCCTGTTCAGAAAGGGGTTCTATCCTTCTTAAGGAGATCGTGGATTCGAGTGTCTCGACCACTCCACAGGTTTTTCAAATCTCTATGTTTATAATTTCTTGAATTTGATTGATGAATATTATTACTCTAACAGAAATTCTATTGCATATATTTTCTCCAACAGCTGGATCATTTGATTTTGCCTGTGTTATATGAGGTGGATCCGTGGGAAAGTAAGGAACAAGTCAAAAATCAAGATTTCAGGGGAAAAATGTTGCGGTTGAGGGATTGAAGGGATAGAGGGCGGTGCTTAAGGAGGTTGCGAGTATCAGAGTATGGCTGGGATGGTTGTCTCCCAAAATTTATCTGACAGGTAATTTATAGTTATTCAATCCCTTTTAGGCTTTTACTCATGAATGTCATTTTCTCGTTATTATTCTTATTTTTTATACATAAACGCCCTGTTTGTTAGAGGGATATGTATATGAGGGAGAAAGTGGGATATAATAAGAGAGGGATATAGAAGTGGATATGGTTTGAGGGGTATTATTTTAGAAGGGGAGATTAAAATTTATTGTGTTTGTTTTGATGTTGTGGAAGGGGGATATAAGGGGTTGAATAATGTAAAATGTCTTTTTTGCCCTAAATAAACAAAGTAAAAAAACCAAGGCAAGTGGGACCAGGTGGGGTCATGCAGCACCTCTCTCCATTTTCCTAGGGCCACGTGCATACTTTCTCACCTGGCGAGGCACCTGGTAAGATAGGCCCGGATATAATTTAGGCTGGGGGTGGGGTGTCTAAATATAGTGAGGCTGCAAATGGATATACATATCCCAGATATAATATATCCAGGACCAACATAACTAAACAAACACTGCATATGAGTGAGCTGGATATTTATATTCCGCACAGATTTATATCCACCCTCTATATACTGCTGCCAAACAGGGCGAAAGAGTGCTATTTTGTTAAAAAAAAAAAATAGCAAGGTTGCTACACCCATTTATACCATTCTGTCATTAATTTTCTTTTTTTCACTCTCAATCTCAAATGGCAACAAATTTTTCCATATAATATAAGGTATCGGCATTTGCCAAATTTCATAGAATTGTGGCATTGTGGGTAATGGGTATTGGGTACAACACCCAATTTGCTATTTATTTTTTTGGAATCCTCCCAAAAATACCAACCGGTATAGATGCTCTTATAATCTTGTCGTAAATCTTTTTTATGGATTGATGGGGTTCAGTTTTCTAGGCATGGATTATCACCTACCTCAAGTTTCAAACTCTTTCTATCCTATATTTTTTTTTAAAAAAAATCAACTCTCCAACTATTAGGGGCCGATTGGATGCCGGATTGGTTTTGGGTAGATTAAATAGTGAGGGTGAATAAAATAATAGGGAGTATTAGTTGGGGTTGGTAATATGCACACCCGGCATATTGTTGGAAAATAAAAGGGGCTGGGCCTCCATATCTCTGGTTGTGCTTCATTATATATAGAGGGCTACGATAATCTCTCCCAAACCATGGCAAGGGTGGGCCAGGATTAATTATTCCGGGCCCAAGTTTTTGGATCCCTCTTTTCCCTCATCCAAACGGGCTCTTATTGTCTATGTTCACCTCCTCTCTCTTTCCTAAAAGTACATTGATCTAGGGCCATGTAACAAAATTTTCCAATTTTGACTCACAAAAATTATCTAAAATTGTTCGAACTTGTTTCAAATGCATAGATGCTCCAAGCATTCACTTCTTTTTGGATGTTGATAATACATCTCCCATTTGTTTTTACCTTATTACATATCATTTCCTGATATTGGTGAATGAAATATAGCTAAGTTGAAATATGTATGGGAGTACTTATATTTGCACTCTTGTTGGATTCCTTTCGTATGTGTCTTAATTCTCTCAAAGTACATTATTTTTATGAAAGAAACAAATTACTTTGCAACTAGTGTCTTGACCACTCAGCAAAAATGCTGAGACAAATTACTTTTAAAATAAATTTATCTATGCCACTATTTTTTCCTTCTTCCCAGACTTTTCTATTGTATCAGAAAAACCAACAACACATGAGTAGAACAATTTCATATCACCATAGGTTCGTGCAAGACTTTCCTATTGAATAAACGTACTAAAACAACTTCCTCGGACTCAACATTTTATGAATAAAAAAACTGGGAGTTATAATGAGCACATATAAAACGCCCTATGTGACGTCTCACTAATGCAAGAACTTCCCATGTTCATGCACTAACGGTCAGGAAAGTCAGAATACCTGATTTGTCCACACATGCAGTAATAATGGAAGCGCAAACATTGTTTACATGAAGCATGCTAACTAAACCAAAGAACGTGACTTTGACTTTTGCTTTCATGCAACCTTTCGTATCCAACGTACCTGGAGAGAAGAAGAGCTTCGGTAGAGGATTCTCATGTTGTAGCCTATATGCTTGGGGATGAGTTTTTAAACCCTACTTCAGAAGTCACATTCTCCTCTACCGAAGCCCGTCTTCCCTCCTGGTACGTCGATATGCAAGACTGTGTGAAAGAAAAAGTAAAAATATTGGCTCTTCACGTTCTTTGATTTTGTTAGCATGCTTCCGGTAACCATTGTTTGGGCTTCCACTACTACTGCATGCGTGGACCTATTGGTGACTTTGACTTTCTTGACCATTAGAGCATGTGTTTGGGAACTTTTTGCATTGGTGAGTCAAACAGGGCGTGTTAGATTTCCTCGTTATAACTTTCAATTTCTTTGTAATTCATTAATTGTGGAGTTTGACAAAGTTATATTTTGTTTAGGCAATAGGAGAATCTTGCACTAACCTAGTATAATATGTCATTGTTCTAGTCGTATGGTTGTTGATTTTCATTGATACAGAAGAAAATGCCGCGAAAAAGGAGAAAATGTTATATACGCCAATGATCTAGTCCTGGATCCCGGACTAGATGTTTTTGGGTGTTTTTAAGGTTTTAAAATGTATTTTTGCATGATCCAAACCGTCAAAGCTGCTCGGATCAAGCCCTTCCTGATATTTTTTTTTGTTGATTTTTCGTAGGGACCTTAAAAATACGTTTTAAACACATTAGACTACTGTTTGGATCATAAAAAAATAAAATAAAAAATTGGGAAGGTTGTCAAGACGTTGGCATTTTAGCAGTTTGCTCAGTGGTCAATAGGTCAAGACGTCGGTTGCAAAGTCATTTGTTGTTTCATCAAAAGGTTTTTTGTGAGAGAAATAAGTCAGTGCTATTCTCCCGTTCGATCATTCGCAATTTTATGCAACATAGAGATGTCATTGTTCGCGAAATGGGGAAAATGAAAGGCCCCAACATGTTATGGGATAAGGTTAATACGAGAAGTGGCAGAATTTGGATTCGCAGAGATTTATAAAAATGATTGGTTATGTGAAACAAAAAATTTACATACCTACCAACAGGCATGCAGTGGGTGCTTGGGAGATATATCTTATTTTTTCTAAATATCAATTTTGTCATTTTGAATGGTCAATTATTTTTGGATTTGCAATTTAAATTATGAATCTTTACCCCTCGTGATGCAATGGTAAAGACTTAGCCCAATAATCTTACTGGCCGATTGAATGCGGGATAAAATTTAGGTGGATAAAATAGTAAAGGGAGATAAGATTGTTGGGGGTATATTTATGGAGGATTGACCCGCATTGATATGACATTTCTAAATAATGGATAAAATAGTACTTTGTTTGGAACATTTTGATAATAGGAGATAAAATAGTACTTGATTTATTTTGTAGTTGAAATGGGGGGATAAGGATAAATAAAAGGGCCTGGGGTGGATTGGCCTGTTCGGATAAAATATGGATGGGGTTTGAACCGGGCATAAAAAAATAAGATAAGAGACTTGGGAACGAATGATTTTTTTTTGGATAACTTATCCACCCCCTTCAAAAACCTGCCAAACCAAGGATGAAATGTGGGTCCGGAATTTGTCATCCAAGCCCAAACTTATCCCCCCCCCCCATACAAACAAGCTCTTTGCGGCTCGTTTGGCTGGGTGTTAATTGGGATATAAGATATGGGGGTGATAAATAGTCCTAGTCCCACAATCTAGGCATGGTTTAGGTACAAAAATTGGAGTGTTTTTATCACCTAAACTAAATATTACCTCACCAGGGGTGTTAAATATGAACAGGTTCAATTGGAAGAGCGACTCACGTAGCCTTAACGATTGGGGATTTTAATTTGAGGGTGAAAAATTGGGAGTATTATTCACAATATTAACCCTCCAATTTTATTTTTTGTTATATCTTAACCCTTAATGTTTGGAAATTAATGTTTAAGGTCACTACTATTTGAATTTTTTTTCCAAAATACTTTGTAGGGGCGAGCCTATATGATTCATAGGAACTTTTTTCCCTATATAATACTAGAGGTTTTTTTTTTCTTGTAGGGGAGACCGCCCCTACTGGTCCCCTGGCTCTTTCCCTGCCTTAGATGGACCCCACACATCGGTATGAACTTGCTCTTGCTTCTCAGATTTCAGAGTCCTTGCCATCTTCGTAAAACTAACTTTCTTTTGTTTCCCGGGAACACAATACTCACAAAAGTCCAAATCCAGTGACTTTCAACCAGGCAACTTGCCCTTCGATAATATTACTTTCATCCTCTTTTCGCTTGTAATTTTGGGTCGCGAACAAGATTTAAGTTTTTGAGTTTTGTACAATTCCCTTCGATATTTTAACATGGTATGCACCATCTTGAGTTGTTTTAATTTTTTATGATTTGTATCAAAATTCATAACTTCTGTACGAAATTCATTACATTGGTATGCAAATTGAAAACATTTGAAGGTAAATTCATAACATCTGTTTAAAAATTTCATTACGAGTACTTTTAATTGTAGCCATTCCTTCATTGGCCATTTTTACAGGCATGAGTCCCTTCAAAATGTCAACATGGATGACTGATGATTTGACTCACGACTCATTAGGTGCTTTAGCTTCTAGCTTTTGTCACATTGACCCGTTGCTGATGATAGGTCGCATTGTAACAATCTTTGATCATAACTTTTTGCGCCATAAAGAATCATTTTCGTTAACTTCCGCTAACCCCAAGAATTAAAATTGTAAACTATTAAAATTCTGGCACTCCAATGTAATGAATTTATCTTCAAATGTTTTCAATTTGCATACTTGGAGAAGATGAAAGCCCCAAATTATTTTTTTGCATTCCACTATTTTCTCCTTCGCGGATTTTTCTACCGTATCAGCGAAAACAAACAACCATATGAGTAGATCAATTTTATACCACACTAAGTTCATGCAAGACTCTCTTATTGCTTAAATGAAATATAATTTCCTCAAACTCAATATTTTATGAATTTCATAGAAACTAGAAGTTATAATACATGACATTTCTTATCAGAATCAGCGATCGAAGAAGTTCCCAAACCTACGCTCCAATGGTCAAGAAAGTGAGTCACAATTTCTCCACACATGCAGTAATAATGGGAGCGAGAACGATGGTTACTAGGAGCATGATTTCCAAACCCAAGAACGTGAAGAGCCAACATTTTTAACTTTTGCATAGATGCGGCCTTTCGTATCAATCGTACCGGAAGGAAAGAAGAGCGTCTGTAGAGGATTCTCATGCAGTATGCTTAGGCATGAGTTTTTCAAACCCCAATTCAAAAGTCGCATTCTCATACTACATAAGAATCCTCTACCGAAGCTTGTGGAAGCTTTATATCCAACTCAAAACCAATTGGCAATGAGTGGAGAGGTCCCAGCATATTGTAAGTGATCACCCATTCCACTCTTAGGCAATGTGGGATAATATTTCTTAACATCCCCCCTCACATGCAGCTGCATTTGAGGTCTGTCACGTATGACCACTTTTTGGGTCCTATCATCGTGCAGCCTTTTTGCTGGTCTGTCATCGTGGGTGTGAGATTGCAAATTTTATTTATTTTTTTAAATGTGGAGTGGAATAGGCCCCGCTCTGATACCATGTGGAAACTTTATATCCAACTCAAAACCAATTGGCAATGAGTGGAGAGGTGTCATCATATATTAAGTGATCACCCATTCCACTCTTAGGCAATGTGGGACAATATTTCTTAACAAAGCTCTTCTTCCCTTTCGGTACATTCAATACGCAAGACCGCGTGCAAGCAAAAGTAAACTGTTGGCTCTTCACATTCTTTGGTTTGTAAACCATGCTCCTAGCTTGTAACCATCATTTGCGCTTCCATTATTGCTGCATACGTTGACATGTCGGCGACTCTGACTTTCTGACAATTAGCGCATATGTTTGGAAACTTCTTCCACTGGCGAGTCACACTGGTTGTGTTATATTTGCTCATTAAAACTTCCAGTTTCTTTGTAATTCATAAATTGTTGACTCTGAGGAAGTTATATTTCAGGATAAGAGAGTCTTGCATTAACCTAGTATGGTCTGTGATTGTTCTAGTCATATGGTTGATAGTTTTCACTCATACTGAAGAAAATTCCGCGAAAAAGGTGAAAATAGTGGCATAGATACATAGAAAGTGATTTGCCTCAGCATTTTAGTAGTTTGCTCAGTGGTTAAGACGCTGGTTGCAAAGTCATTTTGTTGTTGCTTTCATCAAAAGAATTTGTTTTGTGAGAATTAAGGCTGTGCTGTCAACTCCTTTGGGGTTAGTTTAAACCCGGCATTTGCTTCAGCCTTAATTGGGCCACTACTAGTGGACAGTGTGGGATTAGTCTGTAGATACTTTATATCCATTTCAAAACCAATTGTCAATGAATAGAGAGGTCCCTTATGTTATTGAGTGATCAAACATTCCATACCCAAGCAATGTGGGATTGTATTACTTAACATCCCCCTCACGTGTAGCCGGATTTGAGGTTTGTCACGTGTAGACTTTTTTTTGGGTCTATCATTGTATAGCCTTTTTGTGGGGGAGGTCTTCACCGGACTGGCCTCTTTGCTCGTTTGGAACTGCGCTGAGGGGGGAGGAGCTGGGCTGAACGTCACCTGGTCCCTAGGGACTCATCGGAGAGGGGTGCCGGAGAAGCTGGGGTACGCCGGAACGGTACCTGCACAAGAGAAACAACCACGTCAGTACCAAGCCCGGACGGTGGTGGTCCGGGAAGGTACTCCGATGGCTAAGTCAGCAACGGAGGGAGAAGTATAGTGGAGAACTAGAGAGAAGGTGCAGTCCAGAGCTAAATGTAGAGAGAAAGGGAGTTTTTCGGAGAGAGACCCCTGTATGAAGGGGGTGAGAGTCGTATTTATAGGTGAGGGAGCGCGTGTTCGGCACGCCCTTCGGGGGCCTCACGCGCCCTGTTCCTGACATCGCATTAAATGCACTGATCGACGCATGCCCCCCTAGCGGCGCCTCGGCCGCTGTGCTCTCAGAGGCGTCACGTGCCCTTAATGTCCCTATCAGTCAAATCCCCCACCCCCCCTGCAGGCGTAGGTCTGCAGGGTTGGTGGCTTGCCATGATGAGGTGCACGTGAAGTAGTCAAGCTCATTAATGTGCCACTCAGACTGTCAGGAGGTGCCTCGATCAAGCCCCCCCTGCCATCTGACGCGACCCGCCCCGGTACCGAGTCCAATATACTCGGTCTGGGTTCCTTCGGGAACAGTACCACGAAGGCGTCTCCGGATGCTCTCGGCGCGGTCTCCCGAGGTGAGAGTCTGGCTGGACCTGTTACCTCCGGGGGGAAGCCTCCCCCGGCGCTCCGTGTCGATTAGGTGGGAACCCCTGCGGACCCTCGTCCCCTCGGGGGGGCACCGCCGAGGGTGTGGAGACCCCCTTGATCCCCCGGCCGCTACAATAGCCCCTCAACTTCCTCAGTTCCGGCCAATTGGGGGAGTTGACAAGCCCGAGCGGCCAGGCCGAGTCATAGCTCTTGGCCGAGGGAATTGAGAATACGACGCACCGGGCGGCGGGGTCACCCGAGCGCCAGGCTCGGAACGTCACATCGCTCTGAAGCTGAAAGGACGCGTGATGCGACGTTCGGGTTTATCCGATGTCAGAGAATCCGTGACGTGGCTTGACGTCATCTGCCACGTGTCTCCTCGGCATTCGTCCGAGGGCCGCCGTTTGGGATTCGCGCCAAACGTTTCAAACTAGGTGGACAGGTGTCGAGCCCCCGTTGGCCAGCCGAGCCGGCGCGACGCTTCCCGAGCAGGCGCACCGTTTCCCCAATAAATGCGACGCCTGACATTCCCCCTCCCCCATTATAAATACAACTCGGGAAGGGGGAGATCGTACCGTTACTCTGTCAATTTTGCCTCTCACCGGAAAACTCTACGCCGCCGTGGAATTTCAATCGTCTCAACCCCAGATCTCGAATTTCAGCCACTTCCACCACCAAAACTCAAGGTAAATCGCTTCCTCCCTTCTTTTTCATGCTTTTTGGTGTCTTTTGGAGCGTTTTTACACGTTTTTGAGTGCTTTTTCGCGATTTATTAGAACTGCTCTGTTTTATTGAGTTTTCCGGCGAGTGTTACGGCGGCGTACGACAGCGTACGGCGGCCGTTTTCTGGGCAAGCTTGAGTGTTCAACGTGTTCTTCCGAGGACAGGTTGAATACTCAACCTGTTCTTCCGAGGCCTTACGCCGAGGGTTGCGTCCCCTCCCCGAGCGCACACACCACACCATATGTCCAGCCGAGAGTAATCCGAGCGGGAAGGTCCCCTCGGTTAGCCGAGCGTATTCCATATAGGAATACGCCGTTGCACCCCTGCCCTTCATGCAAACAACTGCTGATGGGTTCCTTGTGCATTCTTCTTCTCTTTTAGGTTCTCGGCTGGATGAGCAACGAGCCCTTTGTCATCTCCGATAGCGACGAGGACGCCGATTTTGACCAAGCACGAGAGTACATCCGAGAGCTCGGGAATCGATACAGATCACGAGCCCCGACCGCGCTAAACATTCCTCCCCTCCAAACAGTATATCCCGAAGCGTACAGCAGGATGGAGGGAGAAAAAACCAACCCCGAGGCAGAGGCCTCTCCATCCCGGGCCGCTGGACAATCGGCATCACCGAGGGCCCCCGAATCTCCCGAGGTCGAGATATACGAACCGATCATCGAGCCTCCGGAGATCGTCGAACTAAGCAACGGGGACGGAGAGGTGACCCCGGGCAACACTTCTGAACAAAATCCTCCTGAGCAAGGCGAAGGGGAGGAACAAGCCCCGAGGACGCAGCGAGCCGAGACTCCCACCCTCACCCTTGGTGAAGAATGGGAGGAGGTTCCAATCCCAAAGTACGGGGAGGGAGAGTGCCCTTACCTCAAAGAGTTCGACCCTGCGTACCCCGAGCGCCTGGTCGCGTTCCGAGAGCGGTACGGTATCCCAGCCGACATGGAGATCGAGCTGCACTTCGGGGACCGGATCTACTACGGGGACGACCATGTCACGGTCCCCCTAATGGCCATTACCGAGGGAGGCCTCCGCTTCCCATTCCCGAAGATGGTCCGCCAGTTCCTCCACTACTACAACCTCGGTCCTCACCAGGTCGTGGTCAACGTATACCGGGTGTTGTGCTCGGTGTTGAAGCTGGCCGAGGCATACAACATCCCGGCGACGGTGTACGACGTCCTCGGGATTTATCTTGTGGGCCTCAGCCCAAAGTTCCGACGGTACTACTTCGCCGTTCGGAACGAGTATGATCATTTGATCAAAGACCTCTACGACTCCGAGGAGCACCAGTACAACTACGTGACGGTGAGGGGGAACTACTCTTGGGCCCCCGAGGAGCCTCACAATTGGCCTCTCAACCACCGCCGAGGGGACCCCAGTAAGCCGATGACTTATTGAATTTTAGCTTTCCGTTTTCCTTTGCTGTAAATCTTTTAAATTATTGCCGAGGACTCACGAATCTGTTCCTTTGTTTTTGCAGTTACCTCCGCTGTCACCAAGCGGCTACTCGATCTCTCGGACGACCGCGTTATTCAGGCTCTCTTCGCCCACGGACAGCAGCAAGCCCATCTCCTCCTCGGTTACATACCAAGCTATCACGGCTATCTGCACCGGGGTACCACACCGAGGGCAAGCAACCGCCGAAGGAGAGAGAGGGCCGCTATCCCGGACGAGGAGCTTGAGCAGCTTTGGGGCCGGGAGAGACAACCGAGGAACGAAATGGCCGCCACATCTGAAAGGCCCACTCTCGCCCAACTAAGGCAACAGCAGCAGAGGGAGCGCCGAGGGCGCGCTCCGCGAGCCGGGAGAGGAGCGGGTCACAGAAGGGGGAGGGAGGAGCAGCCCGCAGAGGAAAGCGACCCCGCCGCGAAGAGGCTTCGGGTGGACGAGTCTTCCGCTCCACCCTCCCCTCCGAGGAGCGTCGAGGAGGTTCCGGGGATCCCCGGGCATGGGGTGCCCGCCAATGTCGCTGGTACCTCCGCAGCACATACGCCCGAGGGTCAGCTGCAGCCCCGAGGATCTGGCCGCACGGTGATCAATGCCTACCCCGAGGCGGGGGGAGGGTCAGACGTCAGTGCTGCCGAGGAGTGGTCTCCCATCTACGCCGGCCGAGGAGGGGTGAGGCTGACGACGGCGGACAGCGTCCAAGCGAACCCGGACGTGGCCAACGTGTTGCTGAAGGGACTGGCCCTCCCCGCCAACATGTCCGCCGTGGACACTCTCTCCCTCGATGACAACTTCGTGGAGCTCCACAGCTGTCTGGTCAAGGTAAGGACAGTCTTTCGTTTAATCCAAGTTCATCTTTATTTCCGAGGCCTTGACGCTTATTACTGATTTTCCCTCACTTTTTCCAGGCGAGCCAGGCCTCCACTGACGTGCACAAGAAGGCGGTGGCATTGGCCAACGCCTCTAGGGCTGCCAAGGCAAAGCTGAAGGAGGAGAGGAAGGCCGCCGAGCAGATGAAGGCTGAGATCGATGGCCTCGGCAAGAAGCTGTCAGATCTCAGCCTTGAAAAACAAGGCGTCGAGGGGAAGATCAAGTCCGCCGAGGACAGGGCGGGTGCTGCTGAAGCCGACGCCAGGAGGGCAGAAGAGAGGGCCAAGTCCGCCGAGGACAAATTCAAAGAGGCCAACGAAAGGGCTAAGGCTCTGGAGGCTCAGCTGCGAGATCTCCAGACCGAGCAGCAGGAAATGCTGACCGCGGCGGACGAGAACGGCTTCAGGAGGGGGGAAAGGGAGGCCGGGAGGCAGTACCTGAAGGAGTCGGAGGAAATCGAGGTGGCGGCGTTCAGGAAGGGGTACTATCTTGGCCACGTCGATTGCTTCCCCTCGGCATATATCCGAGGGGTGGACACCTGCAGCGCTCCTCCCGATGCCGAGGCCAGAGTGATACCGCCGGTTCCCGAGCCCCAGATCCCGGAGATGCCCTTGGATGATCTTGAGGAGGATGCCGAGGAGGGTGGGGACGATGACCAAGACCACCCCGCCGAGGACACCCAATCCGAGCCCCCAGCCGTCTAGATCTTCCTCTCCTTGTTTTTGTATTTCAATTTCATTAACTGTTGAGACTGGCGCCGAACTGTTAGGGCACCCAGCCAGATCTCGTATTTTTGTAATTTTAACACAGGCACTCCGGGGGCCTGCACAGAACGATACACCATCGCCGAGCCCCCACTGTTTTGATGTGAATGGATGTTCGCTTTCTGTTTTATGCGATTTGTTTTTTGTAAAATTTTTCCAACTTAGAGTAGATAGTATGAACCGAGCCTAGGCGCTAGGCCAAGCCCGTAGTACATAGCCCCTCTTCGGGAGTAAGCAAAGCACGTTGCTTCTTGCCGAAGTAGTTGCGCCGAGGATGGACGAATCTTCCGAGGTCGAACACGTGAACTCGGCCGAGCACGGTTGAAGAAATCTCGGCTTAGGTGGGGAATTGCTTAGATAGCCCCCGATTTCGTACCTAAGCCGAGGCGGCCATAAGCCGAACACTAACCAGAGTACGTCCCCGAGCCCGTATTGGCTGGGGGAGTCCGATGATGGCAAAACCTGGTAGTTCTGCCCAAGGCTTCGCAGTAGGCAGCTTCCGAGACCAAACAGTCTTCCGTTCGCTCGTACGAGGATGGGCGTATCATCCGCTCGCTCAACCGAGGACGGGCGTTCTGGGGCCAAACACGTGAGCTCAATCGAGTACGGTCGGAAAATTCTCGGCTTAGGTGGGGAATCGCTTCGATAGCCCCCGATTTTGGACCTATGCCGAGGTGGCTTTACGCCGAGCAACATTGGTCTTCCGTTCGCTCAATCGAGGACGGGCGTTTACCGAGCAAAACAGTATTCCACCGAACGTGGGTGGTATCATGGTGCCTTTGAGCACAGGGCAAAGAACAAACGATCATGAGAGAATTAAAGAGAGAAAACACAGTTGTTCATTCAATATTTGGCCTGCTCGGTTTACAAAGGATCACCGAGGGCGGGTAGCGATCATGGAAAGTCAGTTGGGCTACCCATAAAACTTCCTAAGCTTGGAGGCGTTCCATGGGTTGCCCACAACCGTGCCATCCATCTCGGCAAGTTTATAAGCCCCATAGCCGGCCTTGGCCGTGATTCTGTACGGACCCTCCCAGTTAGGCATAAATTTCCTCTTGTTTTTTCTTTTGGACCACCTCACGAAGGACGAGGTCATCAACATTGAAGGGGCACAGTCTGACGTTCTTGTTGTAGCCCCGGGCAACCTCCTGTTGGTAGGCGGCGTACCTGATATTCGCATCGTCTCGGAGGTCCTCGATGTGATTGAGCTCGGACGAGATGTGTTCGTCGTTAGTGGCCGGGTGGAATGCCTCGGTGCGCTCGGTCGGAGCCGTTGCAGCGAGGGGAAGGACCGCCTCCATCCCATAAGCCATTGAGAAGGGCGTTCGGCCAGTACCCCGCCGCGGGGTGGTGCGATTGCCCCAGAGGACCTTGGGGAGCTCCTCGACCCATTTTCCTCGTTTGTGGGTCAGCCGCCTCTTGAGGCCAGCCGAGATGGACTTGTTGGAGGCCTCGGCCTGTCCGTTTCCCTGAGGGTACGCCACCGTCGAGTTATAGACTCGGATGTTCTTCTTTTTGCACAGTGTTTTTATGGCCTCGGCCACAAATTGGGTACCGTTGTCCGAGATGATAGCGTAAGGTACGCCAAATCTGGAAATGATGTTTTTCCAGATGAAGTGCTCCACCTCAGTGGCAGTGATATGAATGAGAGGTTCCGCCTCGACCCATTTTGTAAAGTAGTCCGTGGCGGTGATGAGGTGCTTGAACCCTCCGGGGGCGGTAGGGAGTACGCCGACGATATCAAGCCCCCATTGAGCAAAAGGCCACGGGCTAGTAACTGGGTTAAGGGAAAGGGTGGGTTGATGGAGGAGGGGAGAGTGCCTCTGGCAGGACCCGCAGTCCCTCACATAGTCTTTGGTAGCGTTCCTCATTTTGGGCCACCAGTACCCCTGGGATACAGCACGCTCGGCCAAAGACCGTCCTCCCGAGTGGCAGCCGCTGCTTCCCTCGTGAAGCTCTTGGAGGACCCGTGAAACTTCCTCCTCGTGGAGGACGCGCAGGTCTGGACCCATGCAGGTGCGCCTGTAGAGTTGGCCGGTCGAGGAGAGGAAGTACGAGGCCGCCTGGCACCGAAGCCGGTGTGCCGCTTTTTTGTCCTCGGGGAGCCGCTCGTCCCGAAGGTAGGCGACAAGGGGGTCCATCCAGCTAGGACCCAAGGGGGCGACACATACGACGTCTTCCTGCCCGGGCTCGAAGCTTGGGGCCGGAATGTCGCCAAGGATTACGGTTCGGGAGCCCCCGACCTCAGAGCATGCCGAGCCGAGGGCAGCGAGGGCATCAGCGTGAGCGTTGCTTGCTCGGCCGATATGCCGAAAATCCACCTTCTTGAAGCCTTCCTGCAATTTCAACACATGGCTGAGATACCTCAGCATTCGGCTGTCGCCGGAGCCGTAATTGCTGTTGAGCTGGTTCACTACCAACATGGAATCGCTGTAGACCTGCATCTCTTCTATGCCGAGGTCCAAGGCGAGGTGTAGCCCTGCGATGAGAGCCTCGTACTTCGCTTCGTTGTTGGTGGCCGGGAAGCCGATGCTCATAGCGCATTCGTGGAGGGTGCCTTCGGGGGACACGAGGACTATGCCAGCCCCCGCCCCCCGGCTGTTGGAGGCACCGTCGACATGCATGCGCCAGGATTCGCCGGCGTAAATCGTGGCCGACCTCGGGGGAGATCTCCTCAGGGCGACTCCCGGCTGCACAGGGGCAGGATCATCTGCTGCCCTCTCCCGCTCCTGTGCCTCGGCTTCCAACCTCGGGGTGAGCTCGGCAACGAAGTCTGCCAGAGCTTGCCCCTTGATGGCAGTCCGAGGCTCATAGCGGATATCGAAGTTAGCCAATTCCATGGACCACTTGCAAATTCTGTCCGAGAGGTCTGCCTTCCAGAGCACGGCTTTGAGAGGGTACTCGGTGATAACGATGATTGTGTGGCACTGGAAGTAGGGGAGAAGTTTGCGCTTCGCCGTAACGAGGGCAAGTGCCAACTTCTCCAGCGGCAGATATCTCGTCTCGGCCGGGAGCATAGTCTTGCTGGAGTAGTAAATGGGCTGCTGATCTGGCCCCTCCCGCCGAACAAGCGCCGAGCTTATCGCATGCTCCGACACCGCCAGGTACAGGTGGAGGTCTTCCTCCTCCGCCGGTGTAACCAGAAGGGGGGCCCTGGACATGTATCCCTTCAGCTCGGCGAGGGCCCTATCGCACTCAGGGTTCCATAGGAACGCTCGCTTGCTGGTTTTGATGGACTCAAAGAACGGGCGGCAGGCATCCGAGGACTTGCTTATAAAGCGGTTGAGGGCCGCTGCCATCCCGGTGAGTCGCTGGACTCTCTGATGGTCGTCGGGGCCCGGAGCCTCTGAATGGCGGTGATCTGGTTGGGATCCGCCTCGATCCCCCGCCGAGTGACGAGGTACCCAAGGAATTTCCCCGAGCCTACACCGAAGGCACACTTCTCGGCGTTGAGCCGCAACTTGTGCGTCCTGAGTATGGCGAAGACCTTGCCGAGGTGACTCAGGTGGTCCTCCACTTGTTTGCTCTTTATTACCATATCATCGATGTATGCCTCCATGATGTCCCCGAGCTCCCTCTGGAACATCTTAGAGACCATCCTTTGATAGGTGGCACCGGCGTTCTTCAGGCCAAAGGGCATTACCTGGTAGCAGTAAGTACCCCTCGGCGTGATGAAGGCCGTCTTCTCCACGTCCCCCTCGTTCATGGCAATCTGGTGGTACCCTCGGTACGCATCCATAAAGCTCAACCGGGCGTGCCGGCGGTGGCATCGACCAATTGGTCTATCCGAGGGAGAGGGAAGCAATCCTTCGGATAGGCGTCGTTGAGGTTGGTGTAGTCGACACACACCCGCCACTTGCCGGTCTTCTTCTTCACCACCACGGTGTTGGCCAGCCAGGTAGGGTATCGTACCTCCCGGATGGCCTCGGCTTCTATGAGCTTTTGGACCTCTTCTACCACGGCGTCCGAGTGGACCGCCAAGGATCGCCTTGGCCGTTGTATAACCGGTCTCCTAGCCGGGTCAACGTTGAGTTTATGCGTGATGAAACCCGGGCTCACGCCTGGCATTTCGTAGGGAGTCCACGCGAAAACCTCAACGTTGTCCTTGAGGAAGTGAATCAGGTCGTTGCGCTCGGGGTTGGAGAGCTCGGAGCCCACCAAGAAGTACCTGCTGCCATCCTCGTTGATTGGCACTTTGAGGAGGTCCTCCACGGCCTTCTCCTCGGCCGGGGAGCCAACGTCGTCGAGGACAGGGGTGGACTCTGGCATCTCGACTAACTGGACCTGCCTCGGCATTCGGCTCTCTTTTCGGTCCTTCACACGGACGGCGTTTACAAAGCATTTCCTGGAAGCCATCTGGTTTCCCCAGATAGTCTCTTGCTTCCCGGACGCGTCGATGAAGCGGACGCACTGATGGAGGGTGGAGGCGATCACCCTCATGGCGTGAAGCCATCCCCGCCCAAGGATTACGTTGTAGGGGCTCGGGGAGTCCACTACCATGAAGTCGATCTCCAGGCGCATTGACCCCGCCACAACCGGGAGGGTGATGCTACCGAGGGGGTACACAGGGTGTCCCGCGAATCCCACCAACGGGGTATCCGTAGGGGTCAGCTCGCTACGCGTCCGTCCCATAGCCTTGAACGCTGAATAGTAAAGGACGTCCGCGGAGCTCCCCTGGTCGATTAGTATTCTTCGGACGTCCGTGTCGTCGATGCCGACCTCAACCACGAGGGCGTCCTCGTGTGGGAGCTGCAATCCTTCCAGATCCCGCTCGGTGAAAGAGATCGTGTGGGGGTCCTCCGGCTCCTGATACTTCCGCTTCGGGGGTTGCCCCACCGAGAGCACCTGCATTCCTTGTTCTATCTGCACCAACTCTTGGTGCATTGCCTCTGCCAAGTCCTTGCTGACCGGGCCGTGTATCGTCATGACGACCCCACCCCGTCCCCTCTGCCCCCCCTGCGGGGGCGGCTGCCCCTGGGGGGGAGGGGGAAGCGGGAAGAGGTGTCCTGGCGCGATCGATCCATTGCTCCAACCGTCCCTCAGTAACCAACCGCTCAAGATGTGCCTTGAACGGTCGGCAACTGGTCGTGTAGTGCCCCGGCTCGTTGTGGTAGGTGCATCTTCCCCTCTGGGTTGGGTCCGAGCCCATCTTTTCCTCGGGCCAGAGAAACCACCTCAACCGCCCAATCTCTGTGAGCAGTCTGTAGATTGGGAGGGTGAAGACGGTTGTCTCGGCCACGTAATCGTTGTCGTTCCTGGGGGGCCTTTCCCATCCCCCCCCATTGTCGTTTCCTCGGCCATTGTTGTCCCGGCCGGAGTTGTCCCGGTAGCCCCTGCTACCGCCCCCACCAGCCGGCTCGTGCCTCCCGCCTTTCTTGACATCATTGACCTGCTTTTTTCCCTCCTTCGGGGAGTTTTTGCTGGTACCCCCCCTCGAGGCCTTATTCACAAGGAACTCTTCCAACTCCCGGTACCTGTCCACGGTACGCATGAGCTCGGTCATGTCCTTCGGGGGGTGCACCATGAGATCTTTGAAGAGATCTGAGGAGTCCGCCAGGCCATTCTTAAAAGAGGTGGCCGCCACCTTCTGGTCGCAATTTTCAACTAGGCTGTACACCTCCCAGTAGCGGGCGATGTACTCCTTGAGGGTCTCGTCTGACCCCTCGTCATGTTCACTAGCGCGTCGAGCGTCTTCGGCTGTGTGTTGCTCGTCACAAACCGAGACCTGAATGCGCGCTCGAGCTCGTCAAAGTAAAAAACTGACCCCGGAGCGAGCTGGCCGTACCACAGGAGGGCAGTGGCCCCCAGACTCATGGAAAAGGTTTTGCACATAAGGGCATCACTATGTCCATAAAGCTCGGAGACCAATCGGTACTGTTGTATGTGCGTAATGGCATCCGTGGTCGGCTCATACTTGTCGAACTTTGGGATCTTGAACCCCCTGGGGCGGATTACATCGGCGACCTCGGCCGCGAAGGGCGACCGCTTCGCCTTTTCCAGCCGGGAATCAGATTGGCCGGGATTGTGGCGGCTGTGGTCGATCGCCTGGTGCGCCCCACAAGCTCTCTTGGGAGGGGCGGTGTGCCGAGGTCGAACCTCTACGTCATTGTGCACATTACTCCGCTCGGTTGATCGTCTCTTCGCATGGGGCCTCCTGGCGGGGTGAGTGTCCTCTCTCCCGCCGGGATGCCTTGCCTCGTCCTCGGGGTGGTAGACCTTTTGGTCACCCGTCCGAGTATTGACTAGCACTATGCTGCCTCCCTGGTGGCGAAGCTCATACTTCTCGCCTGGGTTGAGGCCCTGGTCCCTGTCGTTGCCTCCCCTTCCCGACGAGGTGGTATCCGGGGCGCCAGTCCTGTCATTACGACTCCATCGGTTATCCTCGGGGATATCCTCCCGAGCACCCCGTCGATCCACCGACCGACTAGGATGGCCGGTGCCCGCTCGATCAATCGATGAGCTTTGGTATTGGTAATTCCCTCGGAAAGCCGACGGGTTTCCTCCGCCGTGCTCTCGGCGTTCGACTGGACCTCCCTCAGGGTCCTTGCCTTTATTAAGGTCCCTCAGCGTCGGCCGAGTGTGATCCGCGTCCCTGCGACCGTCCGGAGCCCTAGCGCTTGAGGCAGTGGCGCTGTCCTCCTGGTACTCAGTTCGCCCCGACTGCTCCCTCGACCTCGCGGTCTGCTGGTTCTGGGACGGCGCACGCTCCTCGGGGATAACGAAGGCAGTACCCCGTCTATCAACCTCAATGATTGGGACGAGGCGTTTGAACACCGGGACTCTTGCCCCCTCGCTTCTCGTGCTCGGCGGGGGCCTCCTGGCCTTCCTTCGACCCCCGGACTTCGAAGTCGTAGGCTGGCTTCTGGCTTGCTTCATAGCAAGTACCTCCCTTCTCAACAAGGCCACTTTGGCCTCCACGCTGAGGGGTGGAGGCGGAGGCAACGCCTCTTTCCGAGCGGGGGTAGTGAGGTTGTCAAGGGAGACAACGTCGCCGTTCATGCTGAACAGGACGCTCGCCGTGCGTGCGTCACTGGGGCCGGCGGCACTGGACACCACCGTAACGGTCCCATCCCTGTTGAGGACGGGGGAGAGGGTGAGTCCCAAGTCGCCCCTGACTTGGTGGTATCTGCCGCGGCCCGCGCTTTCGATGTACTCTCCGGCGGCGTCAAACGCACCCCTGCCGAGGGTGAGGTTAGCCATCTCTTGGTAGCTTTGGAAAAGGCGTGAAGGAAGTCCTGAACAGAAATGAAGAACCACCACTTAATAGAAAAGAGAGCCTGGGAGAGATAAACTCAGTCCCCAGCGGAGTCGCCAATTGTGGGGGAGGTCTTCACCGGACTGGCCTCTTTGCTCGTTTGGAACTGCGCTGAGGGGGGAGGAGCTGGGCTGAACGTCACCTGGTCCCTAGGGACTCATCGGAGAGGGGTGCCGGAGAAGCTGGGGTACGCCGGAACGGTACCTGCACAAGAGAAACAACCACGTCAGTACCAAGCCCGGACGGTGGTGGTCCGGGAAGGTACTCCGATGGCTAAGTCAGCAACGGAGGGAGAAGTATAGTGGAGAACTAGAGAGAAGGTGCAGTCCAGAGCTAAATGTAGAGAGAAAGGGAGTTTTTCGGAGAGAGACCCCTGTATGAAGGGGGTGAGAGTCGTATTTATAGGTGAGGGAGCGCGTGTTCGGCACGCCCTTCGGGGGCCTCACGCGCCCTGCTCCTGACATCGCATTAAATGCACTGATCGACGCATGCCCCCCTAGCGGCGCCTCGGCCGCTGTGCTCTCAGAGGCGTCACGTGCCCTTAATGTCCCTATCAGTCAAATCCCCCACCCCCTCTGCAGGCGTAGGTCTGCAGGGTTGGTGGCTTGCCATGATGAGGTGCACGTGAAGTAGTCAAGCTCATTAATGTGCCACTCAGACTGTCAGGAGGTGCCTCGATCAAGCCCCCCCTGCCATCTGACGCGACCCGCCCCGGTACCGAGTCCAATATACTCGGTCTGGGTTCCCTCGGGAACAGTACCACGAAGGCGTCTCCGGATGCTCTCGGCGCGGTCTCCCGAGGTGAGAGTCTGGCCGGACCTGTTACCTCCGGGGGGAAGCCTCCCCCGGCGCTCCGTGTCGATTAGGTGGGAACCCCTGCGGACCCTCGTCCCCTCGGGGGGGCACCGCCGAGGGTGTGGAGACCCCCTTGATCCCCCGGCCGCTACACTTTTTGCGGGATCTGTTGTCGTGGGGTGTGGATTGAGAATTTTTTAAATGTGGAGTGGAATGGGGCTCGCTCTGATACCATGTGGATATTTTATATCCATCTCTAATACCCCACTTTGATACCGATGCGGATACTTTAAATTTTTTGCAGATCAAACAAAGAAAAATTCATGCAACATGGAAATATTATTGTTCACAAAATTGGGAAAATGAAAGGCACCAACAAGTTATGGGAGAAGTGGCAAAATTTTAGTAACTACTCCACCATCAGTTCTTGGGATTTGCGGTGAGTTACAAAAATGATTGGTTATGTTAATAAAGATTTTAACCGTGGATTAATAGTCCGGACACAGATTCAAAAAATAAAAAACCGTGACTCGCGGTCCGGACACGGATTTTAATTTTGAAACCGTGAATTAACCGATCCGGACCGTGAGATTTTTATTATATATATATATATATTTTAAAAAATAGATATATATGTATAGATAAATAATTTTACCACTATACTACCTTGCATTTCTTGTACTTTATCACTTAACTATTATTGCATCAGGCTGGGAGTTTAAGGGGATTCGTTTTTAGCTGGATCAGTTGATATGTAAACCAACTAAGCTGACAACCATTCGCTGAAACATTTTGATGATTAGTTTGTCATGGATATTTCATAACCAGTGGAGCAACTATTTTGGGTTTTGTTTTTTGGTTATCTATTTTGATTCCATAATATTCAAGTTTAGATTTGTTCAATTAATTTGTTGGAATGTTTAATAAGCTTTCATTATTTGTTTCAATGTTGAGTTTGGGTTTCAAATAAGTTGATATTTTTTGTTAGAATAAATTGAAAATCCGTGGATAAATCCGGAACCGATCCGTGACTCGCGGATTGGATTGGATCCGAACCGTGAGACTTTTGGATCAGACACGGATTTTATTTTCAAAAAACCGTGACTCACGGATTAGGATTGAATTCATGCCAATCCGGACCAATCCTGACCGTGAGCACCCCTATCGGGAACCAGTTTCTGAGACACAAATTTTGACACAAAAAAGAACACTCCATCTCAGCCCTTGTTTTGAAGCTAATATTAGAATTGAATACCCTCTCTCCTCCCTCTCCATCTCCTCTCTCTCTCTCTCTCTCTCTCTCTTTCTCTCTCTCCGTAATCTAATCTCTCCCCACTCCGGCAGACCCGAGCTCCGGCCAACCCCAACTCCGGCGAAAAACATTTAGCTATGATGATAGCTTTCCCGGAGGCAGAGGATCCGACTTGTTTATTGGTGCATGGGGTGTTCACGAGGCTATGGGAGATGATGGGATTTGTCTTCCATTTTCTCTCGCGAATTCATGGGGTTGCAGGACTCTTTTCTTATCACACACATAACTGAGCCTAACCTTATACGATACTCCATAAACATGCACATCATTCGTAGATCTGATTCGTGAGTTGTTTGGGATTTCGAAATAGCCTCTTATTTCGCAGTAAAAAATGGGTACAATTCTTTAAGTTTCGAAAGTGATTGAGTTGGTGGTGTAACTGGGTTCACTTTAAAGAACTCATATTCTCTGTGTTTTCTGCCAAATTTGTTCATATGTGAAGGAAAAACAAAACAAAATAGTTTACAATCCAAGTTTTTTTTTGGTAAGTAAAAGAGCGATGATTTAGAATCCAAGTTGGTGTGGCATTAACAGTGAATTCTTGAAGGAATTTGTATTTCAGAACTAGATTTTGGGGAAAAGGAAACTAATCTAGGTTAAGGGTTCGCCGGATTTGGGTTTCACCAGGGTTGGGGTCTACCAGTGTAGGGAGGGGATTCAACTCATGTTTGTCGTGAGGGTGGGAGGGAGGGAGAGATTAGGTGTGACAGAGATAGAGGATAGAGAATACAATGTAATCTTAGCCATCCATTTGAATGGCTGAGATGAAGTGTTCTTTTTTGTGTCAAAATTTGTGTTCTCGGAACCGGCCCCTCACTAAAGATAAAAAATATGAATGAAGCAATAAAAAGTTTTGGGGATAAACTTTTTGAGTCGGGAAAAGATACAAAAAAAGGGATAACCAAAGCCCCAAAATCAGGGAATAATATCAAACGTAATGCCTTTAAACTAGGGAACGGGGAAAATTTCTCTTACATCCCTTTGACTTCAATCGAAAGTTCAGTTTGGTCCTTCATGTTTCAATGGGGACAAACTAAACCTTACAGTTTCCAATTGGTTTCACTGTCAACCCTGGGTTACTTCCATTTGTATTTGGACAGAAATAAGACATTTGCCTAGCACATGATCGGTTTTTAGCAGTATAATCGCCCATTCCCCTCCTATTTCTTCCCTCTCCTCTTTCCTTTCATCTCCACCCACCTCCCACCCACCTTCAGCTCCTCCCTCCTGATAGGATCCAAAAACTACTAATGCTTTTGGTGCTCTCCATCTGTGATGGCCTCGACAACTCCTCTAACCCATAAAGCATTTGCAACCCTTTTCTAATCCCCAAATCATTAAGTGGCAAAGCATTCAATTTTTCCATTCCTAGTCAACAAGTAAACGTAGACTTTTCATCCATATCTACAATTAACTCATCAGATAAAATCTCATTTTTGTACTTTCAAGCTAGCCTCCTGAGAATCGGTTCTTTTTTATCCTTGATGCCTAAGAATATTGCAATAATATCAAACTCCGAACGAAAGAGAATTACACACACACACACATAATAGAGAGAGAGAGAGAGAGAGAGAGAGAGAGAGAGAGAGAGAGAGAGAGAGAGAGAGAGAGAGAGAGAGAGAGAGAGAGTAGCCATGTGTGAGGGAGACGGAGGGGGTGTAGATGGAGGTGCTAGCCTTGTAGGCGAGTTGTTGGTACATGATAGATTTGGAGCGGGCGAGAAAGGGGGGTGGTGAGAGGAGTCAAAGGTGGATGGGAGGTGGGTCGAGATTAGAGGAGAGAGGAGGGGAATGGGCGATTATACCAGTAAAAAATGATCATGTGCTGGGCACATGTCATTTTTCTGTCCAAATTACAAACGGAAGTTTCCCAAGGTTGACATTAATGAAGCATTTTGTCCAAATTGGAATATGAAGGACCAAACAGAACTTTCGTGCAAAGTCGAAGGGATATAAGAGAAATTTTCCCTAGGGAATTATACAGATATCCTATACATACATATCTACGTATCTATTAATGTGTGCATACATATTTATATTTGTTATGACCAAGAAGGGTTAATTGGCCTTTCATGCATTGAGGATGGAAACATAACCTACAAAGACATAATGGATAAAAACATGAGTAGGGACTGGTTTAAGGATACATCTTTAATTTTTGCGTACATTTTTCTTCGTTCCTTTCACCTGCTACTTTTTCTTTCCTATTTTTTTATTATTTATTTTTGGGTATGGGGAGGACTTATTGATCAGTCACTACTTTCACTTATTTGTCCTATTGTGTGATGGATTTGGAATGCTATTTGTCCCTTGCCTTTAAATTTTTGTTATGGTATGGAGTATGCAATTTTTCCTTCTTCTCTTGTAATCTTTGTACTCGTTTCAGAAATTAATATGTACTAAAATTTTTGCCGCTCAAAAAAAAAGAAAAAGGAGTATGAACCAAATTATCTTATTACTAGAAAATCTTAAATGAGAAAAATGAAAAAATAAAATCAATCAATCATGTTAGATCTTGACTTCTTAGAAATTAAATAACGGCTAAAGAAACCAAATAGTGTCTGTATACAAATCTGTACAAACTGATAATCCAAATAGTGTCTATATACATCTTGGACTTCTTCCATATGAAGGTCAATTTGGTAATTTCAACTGAATAAAGATTTAAAAAAAGGGAGTGTTTTGGAATAAAAAGGGAGCGTGAAAATCATTTTCTAAAGAAAAAACCAATTGTTCTGATGAATTGGAGCTCATTTTGATAAAGAAGACTTTGCATCAAGAACCCTTCTACCCGTATAGATGGGAATGAACCGACCATGTACCGATGGGCTTCGGGGACCCACTTTTGGGTCTCAAAATCACCCCATTTCGTTGATCCGATCAACTTGATCTTCGTGTGGGCCCTCCGGAATTTGATTTTGAGAAGAATGAACGGCTCAGATCGGCCGTGTGGAACCCAAAAATGGGTCCCCGAAGCCCATCGGTACATGGTCGGTTCATTCCATCCGTTCCCGTGGGATTTCCGTTGCAACAATTAACTACAATGACATATTCTATAACATGACCTCACCAAATCATGGAAAGGCCGCCGAGTCCAGGTCATTACTTCCAGTAAATTTTTTTAGGTAGTATCTTCTACTCGACACCGTCAAAATTCAACTACCAAAGGATTACACTTAACTAATTTTGGAAATCCACATACGTAATATTGCAATATTATTCAATGTTGTGGGTTCCTTGTAATATGCTTCATTCATGCTACTAGATCTATTTTAATTTTATTATATGTTCACGCGTTCTTAATTTTACTAGCAGCAAGTAACAAAATTTAATTTAATTTTTTTATTCCACTTGATCTTGGTGATATTCCAATCCGTCAATAAGTCAAATCACTCTCGGATTATTCAACTCTCTCGGAGCATGTCACGTCGGTCATGGTCCTCGCGGATCCTCCAACACTACATAGTTTCTTAAGAGTCTACGATTAAGTGTATAATCACACGCATGAGAATAAGTTGTCTCCGGCCGAATAACCGGAAAATAGGAAGTCTTCGACACCTCCATTCATAGGCCCCACTAGGCTTTCATGGCTGTAATCTGAACAATTCATCTTGTAGGACTCGTGGAGTAGTGTATTCGTACAGACAAATTAGTTTGATCGGATATTGGTAGGTACATCAAAAATTGAATTTTAATTCATAAAATAGGTGGTATGGGTTTTCTAATATACTTATTGATGTGCAATAAAGCAATTTTTTTTGCGTAAATGCATTGCTCTGTGAGCCTTACAAGATGAGCGGTTTAAATTACCGCAATGAACACGCTATGAGGCATGAATGAGTGGCTCATCCAAAAATAACTTTTCTTTTTTTCGTGATGAGAGAATAATTCAAAGTACCACGTGACCATTCTCGGGACTACGGGATGATTACTCTTGAAATTATAAAAAGATTGATACTCTCCGCATCGTAACTCACGCTTCTTGGCGTATATACGGAATATTTTTGTTTAATTTTGGCGTACCCGCGACCACTTTGCTGCGCGCCTCAACGTCAACCAGAGAGCTGACAGCGACCGCACATTGCCAGAGATGTCGACTGTGGCGGTGGCCATCAAAGGCGGCGGCGGCAGCTTCGGGGAACAGGGAAGCCGTCGAGCTGTCCGGTGGGCGGTGGAGACACTCATGCCTGACGCCAGTCGTTTGGTCCTAATTCACGTCGTGCCTCCGATCACTTCAGTTCCTACACCATGTAATTAATTTCTTCTTTGCCTCTTTTACTACGTAATATATACAGATGACCGGTTGTATCTGTATGTATATTGACATGAAAATGCAACGTTAACACCGTGTTTGGAACTTTAAGAAAGTAAGTGGAGAAGAAAAAGAAACTTCTTTATGGTAGAATTAACTATTTGATAGAACTTATTCTTGGCGTTAGAGAATTGCGAAGCTTATAGTTACGAATAATGGTGACTTGGACATGGTCAGTGGCGGATCCAGAAATTTTTTACACATGCAGATATTTCCTACAGGGTCACCCGTAAAAAAATAAAAGTTTTTTTTTACACTAAAAAGAGGAGCGGCGGACCATTTATTTAAACACTAAAAAGAGGAGCGGCGGACCCAGGATTCGAACCTGCATCAAGAAAGAGGAAGACAAATGCCTTACCACTAGGTCAAACAAACTACATAGAAAACTCTGGGCACTATATAAGTATATATATACACTTCCTTTTGACATGGGGTCATGTGACCCCTCTGTGCCTACTCTGGATCCGCCCCTAGTCATGGTCAAAGATGTCTTTGGCCCAACGGCACGAGGATTGCACTTCACCCCCTTTGGGTAGAGATATTTCATGAGAAAAGAAAAGAAAGGGTTGTGGTTTCTAACTAAATCTCTCGTTTGGATTGAGTATTTTAGTGATAAATGGAAAGAAAAGTACAAAAATAAAATGTTTTGATTAGTACTTCTCTTTTCTCATCCGACCTCACAAAAAATGGTGAGATTTGGTGAGGAAGGACCTCCCTTTCTTTATCTCACCATCCAAAGGGGCTTAGGTATCATGAGAAAGAAGGCCAGGAGTTCAACTCCTCTTCCCATGTGCTAATCTAACTATTTAAACTATAAGGACTTTCATCGATAAAAAAAAAAAAAAAAAAAGACTTGGTCACGGGTTCGAAAAACAGCCTCTACATTAGTGGGAGTAAGGATGTGCTGCGTCCAACTCTTCTTCAGACCTGCTATATAGAGTAAAGAATGTATTTACTAGGATCGCAATCGGACAAGGTGCACTTTTGGCACTAAAAAGGGAAAGATTGAGTTAGGAAATAGGGTAACTTACCCAAAACCTCACGAAGCCCACTCATCTAAAAAATTGATGCAACGGAATTCATGAAAGATTAGTTGGCGTACTAATCCAAACGAAATTGGCACTCAAATCCACGAGTAATTCTTGAATCCACAAAAAGAGAGATAAAACTCAGAGTCATTTATTGAATAAAAGTTACTGAATAACAGAGATTACAACCCCTCTCATAAGGAAATCCTAGCAAACATTATTAAAAAATAAAGTATCCCGAAAAATTGGGAAAATATTAAAACTGGAAATTAAAAAGAAAAATAAGACGTCCCAACTAGAACCAAAAAAACGGAATTATACACTAAGAGTAATTTAAATTCTAAACATTTTCTAAAACAGCAAAAACATCCAATTGAAGGCCTAAACAAATGCATTAGGCCGAAATCCACCATCGGTCACGACTTAGGGTGGTGAGCATTTACTGCAACACAATTCTGCTTTAGCCCACCAAATTTGGGCTGATTCCGGGCTCGTAGTTAAACTGCCAATTTTGGCAGTTTTCAATTAAAAGTCGTTTGGGCCCCCGAGGCTTTGAACGGTTCAATTGATCACAGAATTGGGCAACCACTTGTTATACATCAAAAATTGAACTTTTAGGACTTGACCTGACAATTTATTTATCTCGTTATCCAACATGAAATCCCTAATTAGCTGACAATTTTAACTTGAGAGTTTAATTCAGCATGTACCATTTTAGGTTGTCTTTTAGTTTCTTATTGAAACAAAACCAATTACAGGAGCCAACGGCATTCCACAAACACAGACAAGCCAAGCAAACTCTTGAGTAAAAAAGAAACAGTGTTGGTGAATGCCATTCTTCATCAAAAAAATACTGCCAAGAATGAGAGGAGAAAGGCAATGGAAAAAGAAATCCCCATGAAATTCAGATCCATTATCACATAGTAAAACATAGCTATCAGAATCACCAAACCCCCAATTGTGTAATCTGTCCCTTGTAGACATCTTGGGTCATGGTGTTTAAACCAAATAACTTTGTGCCAACAAGGCAACAATTTGTATCTCATTTTTCAGAGCTGCTAACTGTGTTACTTTCGTTTACTTATCATGACTGTGGGCAATGCCATATTCTGCAGGTGGAAATACTATCCCCATTGACCAACTGGATGACAGTGTGGTGGAAATGTATATGCAGGACACAAAAGATGCTCTTCAGGAGATATTTTTACCATTTAAGAAACTATGCAAAAGAAAAAAGGTAAGTTTTTATTCTTTTGGCTATCCTCTGCTTAAATTGATTTTCCTTCAACTATAATCTTGAATACTGCTTTTCCAGATTGAAACTTTGGTGCTGGAAGATGTTGATCCTGCGTCAGCACTTCATAAATTTGTTATTGAATCTGGTATAAGTAGTTTAGTGTTGGGCTCTTCCAGTTTTATCATGAGGTATGTCAAAAGTATTAAATATGTTAATTCATTTCACGAGTGTTTCTCCTCCTCCTTTTTCTATTGGCATTTTTCTAGTTACATGTTCTAGACCCTAGTTAATCTGATTTTTTGTTCTTTCCGTAGAGGATACTACAGTAAGTTTAATATAGCTAGAATTCAATGGGACTTATATTATCCTTGTCATTTTATCTATCACGTGGTCCTATACATGCAAAGGTTGGCCATTCATTTGAAGTGGCAGCTCACACTCCAATAATTTTGATCTGTTAGCCTTTGCATTAACCTTTTTATGACTTTCATGTGGTTCTTTCATCTGTTGAACTTCATGTCACTATCTTTCTGTTTAATATAATGGTCAGGAAGCCAGAAGATTCTACCACGCCATCAGCATTCCAAAAATATGAAGCTTGCACCGTTTATGTTGTGTCAAGACACAGGCTCCTGCCGCTTCTCACAACTTGTGCCACCCCCTTGTCAATGGGTGGTATATTGAAAACAATTACTCTTCAATGTTTATAGCCTCCATATACTTGGTTGTTTCTTTTGCCTTATCATAATATTTCCTTCTCCCTGTATTTTGTAGTGAAAAGCTGTAGAAAGTGGTCCTTTAAATGGAGAGAGCGCAGTTCTCGTGGCATCCATAACTTTAATGGTGGCCGTTATTCTTCCTCAGTGGATTGTGAAGTTAATGACCCTGCATTACCTGTGTCAGATCCTAACCAAGAAAGAAATCATCAAAACTCGGGAAATAGTATCCTAGAAAGTGAGGTAGTAAATGAATGTCCTTTTATGGCTTCTACATAAACAAAGCAGTTGAAATTCTTTTTCTTTTTTTTTTCTCCTGCTGTTACATATGTTGTGTGTGGTACCATATGTTAATTACTTGCTTTGTGCGCATTGCTATGTGACAGTGTGCTAGTCTGTGCTAACATTTAGGATGCATATTCTTTTTGCAGTTGGATGGGCAGGCTGAGGTAGAAGTACGGCGTCAAGAGTCAAATGGTGGCCATTATTCTTCCGTAGCAGATAGTGAAGTTAATGACGAAGTGTCATCTGTGTCAGATCATAGTCACTGTAATGCTATAGTAATTGCAGAACCGAGGTATCCTAACCATTCTTGTTCACTGCAAGAAAGAAATCATTCCGGCAATATTATCCTAGAAGTTGAGGAGGTAAATGAATATCCTTCTGTGGCTTCTACAGAAACAAAGAAGGTGAAATGCTTGGGTTTTTTCGCCTGCTGTTACATATGTTGTGTGGTACCATAATTTAATTGCTTTGTCCGTATGGATAAGTAACAATGAGTAGTCTGTGCTAACATTTGGGATGCAAAATTTTCTGCAGTCAGATCTGCAGGCCGAGGTAGAACAATTGCGTCTGGAATTGATGATCTCAATTGACTTGTACAATCGAGTTTGTGAGGACCTTCTCCACGCCCAAAACGAGGTTAGCATTTGATATATTCGTAACCAGTGAGGTTCTGTAGGGGAGCATCCAGGCATTGATCAAAGAAGTTTGGTCGAATTTGTGTTTTGAGGGGAGCATCTAGGCATTGATCAAAGAATTTGTGTTTTGAGGGGAGCATCTAGGCATTGATCAAAGAAGTTTAGTCTTCGCCATTCTTCTGTTTTTGACAACTATTTCTCTCTTTAAATCTAACCTCGTGCATTAATCCCAGTCCCCGTATTTGATAAAATTGTCTTAAACATATCTTCAAAATCCCATGAATAAATGGTAGAGACTAACGATTTTGGTTAGGCGGGATGGGTTTCTAACACCTTCTCATCCCCCTAACTTAGCTTCCGAACCAAGATTATCTCTATTAATGATGGGTTAGTTGTCTGGAATGATTGTACGTTAAAATTCAGTTGCTTGGTTAATTTTAAAATCAATTAGCAACTCTGCCAAACGAGATTACTAGTTTTCAAGGTTTCTCGCAGACGACGTGGGTGTCCACACATATGTGCCACGTTTTGTAGAAGTTTTGCGGCTAGGGTTTAGATCTGTTGGATGTAAAATCGTGTAAAAGGCAAACCATGTGATATGTATTATGTAGGGTGTAGTAATATTAATCCGCTCGCCATCCTATGAGATTAGATATCCCTTCACTATTAGTCCAATCAAACAACTAGAGTCTATGTTTCTTGCTTCCTTGCCTCATGGAGAGTTTTCAGGGTAGCTTAAAAAGTGGACGTCAGTCCAGTGAATATCTCTCTTTCATGCAGGTAGAATTTGAACACTCAATTAAGCATGAATACGAAGACAAATGGTAAAACATAGGTTGTCTCGTGTTCTATATTACACAAGACCACTATCATTGATGCTCCATTGCACAGGTTCACTTTCTTTCTTCTGCATGCCTTGAAGAAGAAAGACAAGTAATTGCTGCCTTGCAAAGAGAAGCAGATTATAAAAAAAATGCTGCAGAAGAGAAAAGGAAGCATTTGGAAGCTGTGAAGGAGATTGAGATGGCAAAAAATCTGCTTGCTAAAGAGGCTTTTGGAAGGCAAATAGCAGAATTGGAAGCTCTCAAAGAATCTTTGGAGAAAATAGAAATTGTTTATGAACTCTTCTCAAAGGACAGAAGGTACAGAAAGTACACAAGGGATGAAATAGAGATAGCTACTGATTCCTTCTCTGAGACCAAGTTGATTGGTGAAGGATCATATGGGAAAATTTACAGATGTAACCTCAATAAAACCCCAGTAGCTGTCAAAGTTCTGCATTCTGATGCATTCGAGAAGATAAAGGAATTTCTGACAGAGGTGTTTTATTTACTTGATTTCTTCCTTCTATTTTCATTTAAGTTCCCATGCCTGCTTGAGGCTTTTCTTTTTATTAGCATGATAATTTGTTTTAACTTGTAAAAGTCTTTTTAGAAGTTTTGTTTGGAGAAGTTTTAATTGTGCACCTAACCAAATTTTGTCAACCTTGGGTCAATAACAAGCGAAATTCTTAATTAACTGTTATAATGTGCAGATGCCTATTAGTCTATAACACTGGGTTGTGCACGCTTGTGTAAACACTCTTTTCCACACAATGTTGATTTATCTTGTCCTAGCTTAATTTAATCATTTAAGACATAAACATACCTATATTCGTGAACACACTTGAGCTTAACATGTGGTTGTTTACCTTTTCACTTATCCTATTGGACCTATATTAAATATTTCCTGACCACTTTAGTTGTTCTGACTGCGGTTGCAATGGTTTTGCTGTCCTCTGTCAATTATTTTCAGATTGAAGTTCTGAGCCAGTTACGCCACCCACACATTGTTTTACTGCTTGGAGCCTGTCCAGAGATTGGTTGCTTAGTATATGAATATATGGAAAATGGAAGCCTACAAGATTTTGTTTCAGATCAAAGCAGCAGGCATCCTCTTCCTTGGTTTGTTCGATTCAGGATAGCATTTGAAGTAGCTTGTGGACTTGCATTTTTACACAACTCAAAACCAGACCCTATTATTCATCGAGATCTGAAACCGGGAAATATATTTCTGGACAGAAATTATGTGAGCAAAATTGGTGATGTGGGATTGGCTAAACACGTTTCAGATGTTATGCCTGACAATATCACGTTGTATAGGGACTCCGGTATATTTGGTACTCTTTACTATGTGGATCCAGAGTATCACAGAACGGGAACTGTCCGACCTAAATCTGATCTATATGCTTTTGGAATAGTTGTCCTCCAATTGCTGGCGGCACGACATCCAGAAGGGCTTTTGTTAAAATTTGAAGCTGCTCTTTCCAATGGTTGGCTCCCTGACATACTTGACAAGTCTATACTGGATTGGCCACTTGCTGAAGTGAAGGAACTGGCTCAGATGGCCCTGAGATGCTCTAGTCTTCAATGCAGAGATAGGCCAGATCTTGAAACTGAAGTGTTGCCGTTTTTGAAGAAACTTGCTGATAAAGCAGCTGCTAGTTCAAGGGTACAGAGGAATAGTATTCATGCACCTAACCACTACTTCTGCCCGATACTTCAGGTGAAAACTTGAACTCCATCGGAGCATCTTCATTACAGTCTTAATTAGGCTCTCCTAGTGTTAGATACTAATCTGGCTAGCAAAGTTTCACTGAATTTTGCTCTCGTCATGCGTCTCCCTAGAGCATTTATAATGCGTTCTAGCTAAGACTAAGAGGCTCTCATCTCTAGAGAGCTTGTTTGGTGCAACAAGATTGAGGAGATAGCGAGGGGTGTGGACCACATGACCTTCACGTCTAATGAATATACCCATCCACATAGTTACATGAATAACCATTAAACACACATTTCAGCTACTCAATTTGGAAAAATCATAGTTTTTTTTTTTGATAAGCAAAAATTTATTAATCTTTGAAAACAAATTACAAAGATTAAAAGGACCCAAGACTAAGAACGCCAAGGATCCGAAAGGGAAAAAAACCGGATACCACATGGATGGTAAGATACCAACCAAGCAAAGAAAAATCCCCAGACAACCAACAAACTCCAAGAATATCTGAGCCAGAAACACACCAGGAAAGACCACAAAAGCACCCCAAAAAACTACAGCAAAAAAGGAAAACAACCCTAGAAAACTCCTCCCCTAAAACCAGGAATGAACACAGCAAAACCAGCAGCAACAAAACCAACCAAAAAGCATAAACCCAACCAGCCGAAACAACCAAAAAAGAACAAACTACCGACAACGGGAACACCACCAGAGAGCACCCACCAACCATGAAAACAAGATCAGAGCTCCACAGACATGGAGGCACCATCTTCCAATTCATCAAGGGCTATAATTTCCTGTTCAGAAATATCAACTCCCTCCAATTCTAAATATTTCTTTATATTATAACTCTCCCTAAATTACCACAGCAAATTTGGTTCTTCTTCCTAGCATTTGACTCTTTCTTTGTTCTTGGATCATGGTTTTTGCGGAGGGATCACTTAGGTATAGAAAAATGACAGGGGAAACACACAAATCCATCTTGTGGGGTAAGGCTACATAACTCCAACCCTTCCCAGACATGCAATAGCAGGAGTCTCATGCACTAGGGAGCCCTTATAATGTTCTTATTCGCTTGCCTTTTACTTTCCCGTCATAAAACTGATCCAAACACAAACTTACAATTGGCTGCATTTCACTGTCTAAGTTTTTGTGTACTATGCTATTGCTAAATCAGGAAGTAATGGCGGATCCGTACATTGCTGCTGATGGTTTTTCATACGAGCACAGAGCAATCAAAGCATGGCTTGAGAGAGACAGCTCATCGCCGGTAACAAAGCTTAGGCTGCAGAATAAAATGCTTATTCAAAACCATACCTTACGTTCCGCCATTGAGGATTGGAGGTCAGGCACAACATCCTCGTCCAGTTCGGTTAAGTATTCGTAGTTGCTGTGTTTAAACTGAAAGCTAGCATTTTATTGAACAAACCAAGTTTCAAGTGAAGAAATTTCTTTGAAGATAATTTCGACGTAAGGATACAACTCGGGAATTACTTATTGTTATGACTATTTAACCTCAACAATATGGAAGTGTCTGTTGCATATCTGCATCTGCAATCTTTTTACTCGTCTACAAGTCTACAACCGAATAGAAGCCCATAAAATCATACACCCTCCATTCCTTTTTAAGCGTGTAGTTTCGTAATTCCAACTTATTAAGAAAGAGAGGCGCTTTGCGCCCTCACTGACACCGCCCCACCCTCTCCCCCAATTGCCCCCCGGCCCAAATTCCTTTTTCTTTTTTCTTTTTGTTTTTTTAGTTCGAATTTTATTAATTTCGTTTACTATTAACTTTATTTATTTAATTACTCATTTACTTTAGTTTCTTCAAATTACATTTGCAAGTCACTATACATTTAAATTTGACTTTATATTTAGAAACTTTATATTATTTTATTTAGTTAATTAATTTGTCTTAACAATGAATAATTTTTAAAAAAAAACTTCTAAAAGTGAATAATATTACAATCACACTTAAAAGTAAATAAATATTACAATCACGTTTTAAAGTGAATAAATATTACAATCACGTTGACAACATTCAGCCCTAATCAATATTGCCTGCAAATTGTGGTCCTGACACGACGTCCAATATGTTGAACCACGATTGGGCACGTACATTATAAGTAAAAGCCCATTCCCTAGCTTCATCTGACACATTCTGCCACCACCACATTGGGATGGGTGGTATAGGGTGATGAGGGCGCAAAAAAAGTTGCACAAAGTGATTGTTAATACGGGCAATAGCTATTTGTTAATACAACCAAGAATGCACCTCGGCAGCTTGCCGCCTTTTAAATTAGCAGATTTTTTAATAACTACCACAATACCGTTTTCGAGACCAACTCTCTTCGCCCAAGCTAACATATCTTCTCTACTTTTAAAAATCTATAAAAAAAAAAAAAAATAACGAATATGTATAAGTAAAACATTATTCAGTCGTTCCATATTTTATCTACGTTCAAAATAAATGACGAATATGCATAAGAACAACGAAAATAACTAACCTGGTTAGTGCTAAATTCAGGTGTATAATTGCGACTGCTGTAGGAGACGCTCTCCTCACTTGAAACATCATTCTCAAATGACCAACCATCTGGATCGTAGTAGCCATCCATAATGTTCTTCGATGAATTACGAAAAAAGAAAGAAAAATATTGGGAGATGTTCTGTGAATGTATGTATGAAGTAGTGGGAGAATTAAGAAGAGAAGGCGTGAAAATGAAGTGCTCTGATATAATGCTCTGAAAATGATAGCTCTGGTGTAGCTTAGTTGTGCTAGCTGCTTCATCTGCAAAAACCTTTTCTTTTATAGACAAAAATACGTTGTGCAATCTTCTTCAGTAGATTCACATATTTTTTTTGACAAAGACATTCACATGACATGCAATCTTCTTCAGTAGATTCACATGTCTTCTTTGACAAAGACATTCACATGCCTTAATCTTGTAATTGAGAGACAACAAAGGCTGCACAATATCAAATTTGGAATAGTAAATTATCTGCAACGTTCAGAAGCTTTAAATGCAAAGCTCCATAGTCAAAATGGAGGAAGAAAAAAAAATGCAGATTGTGCTGACAACAAAAGCTTCATTTATTGACTAAGATGAAGACTTGTGGGCCACTAATTTCTTCTCAAATTTGCTGGTGAAAAAGACCCACATGGTCTTGTAATAACTTGTAGGCACTCCAAAGTCAATAAGAGAAGAAAATTTTTAGCTAAAAAGATTTAACGTGCCATTTTCTACGGATAGAAAATTATCTAGTTTGGTTGAAGCATAAGTCCTTGGACCAAAGGCCTACTGTACACATGCATATATTGGAGCCAAAAGAAACGTTTTAGAAACTCAATTTCCTTGGAGCTAATCATGTGAAAATGATTGGATAAACATTATTTTTAGGAAATCAATTTTGTCATAAAAAATAATCAAAACCAATTATTTCTAACATAAACAATATTAAATAAATAAAAGAAAGAGAATTAAAAGATATTAGAGAAACAAGATATTAAATAATTAAATAATTACAAAAGTGAAACAACATATTAGAGCATTTTAAAAAGATAAAAGAGAAAAAAATATTAATAAAAGCGATAAATAAATAATTAAATAAAAAATAAATTAAATTAAAGCACTGAATTAAATAAATAATTAAATGAATTAAATAAATAATTAAATTAATTTATATAAAGAAATGAATTAATATAAATAAAGTAATTAAAGTAATTAAAAGTAATATAAATGAATTAATATAAATAATATATTATATGGTAATTAAATGACAAGAGGAGAGGTAAACGGTAATTTTACCGTGTCAAGCCCATGGGGCCCAGGGCGGGGCGCACCATTAGTGCCTGCGCAAAGCAATTTCCATTAAGTAAGTATCATCATTACACCTTTCACATCAAACTTTTACATTCACTTTTCACTATTGCTCTTGATGGAGACATCATCATTAAACTTCACCCACTAACTTTTCAAAAAAGAATCTACTTTTAAGGGCAAAACAGAAAATGTACCAACTTTTAGCACCGACTTTTCAACATCAAACTTATTTAGAAACAGGCTCAAAATGGAATACACTACTCTTTTAAGGAATGGATTGAATAAAATGTTTGGGACATTACCCACATGGAGCGATGCTGGCTACCATCCCTCTGGGTCGATCCGGTACAGGTCTGGTCTAGGTTCCAGGCTTTAAACTGCACTTCCATGGGATTGGGCTCACTGAGTTCCAGGCCTCCAACCCGTAATTGTGGTTTGCTTCACGCGGTATATGGGTCATGGCTAAGCCCATTAGCCAAGCCCAAAGCCCTCTCATGTTCGGCCCACTACAAATGGGGTTTGAAGTGTTGATTTGTTCTTTAAAAAATGATTGGAACACAACTATCCGGACGCAACACCGAACACAACCCTTCTCATAAACGTAGGTCCCAAACATACTTATTACGTAGGTCCCACACATACTTATTACGTAGGACTCACGTGTATGTGAGGGGTATTGCTTGCAACTTTCTCCATATTTGACTAGGACTCGTTTTGTGTGGCCAATTAGTCATGGAAATGGCAGATTATTGGACTGAAATTTTGATTATATTTCAGTCACTATAATCTTGGGATAAGAAAAATCTTATATACATGTACACTAAGCTTCTAGTGTGGGATCCCACATTTTATTAAAATACGGGATTCCCATTTCCCGAGTAAAGGTTGATGATTCAGACCATTCAATGTGTTTGAAACGTGTTTTCAAGGTTCCACGTTTGGAATCAAAAAAAAAAACTGGAAAGGCTTGTTCTGAGCAGTTTTTGATAAATTGTATATCTACGGCTATTATGAAAAATTGCTAGGATGAAGCTCTTCCCGGTCTTTTTATTATTATTATTATTATTATTATTATTATTATTATTATTATTATTATTATTATTATTATTATTATTATTATTATTATTATTATTATTATTCCTAGCGTGAATCCTAAAAAACACATATTAAACACATTAAACGGCTCGGATCATCAAGAAAGGTGAGAATGAGAGGAATTCCGCATTTTAAAAAAATATGAAATCCCAAACTAGAAGGGCCTGATATATATATATGAAAAAATGTAATTTTTTCACGTTAAAAATTATTTTTGGGAAATCCGAATAGTCCATTACAATTTTTGCAAAAAACTACTTGGATCAAGCCCTTCCCGGTATTTTTTTTTTTTGAAGATTTCCCGCGTGGACCCTTGAAAACATCTTTTAGAACACATTGGACGGTTCGGATCGTAAAAAAAAAATGCTCGGATCACTGAGGTCCGGAAGTCCAGAGTCCGGATAAGAAGTGGAAACTTCCAATAAGGGTCCCTTATTTCAAAATTCCATGCGAACCTACCCCTTGTTTGACTTTTCGGACTAAATTTTGATGATCCAAACCGCTCAATGTTTTTAAAATGTGTTTTCAAGGGTCTACGCGAGGAATCTCCAAAATTGTACATATATAGTTCGTTCAAGCAATTTTCGTTAAAAATTGTACATATATAGTTCGGTCAATGATCGTTGATAACCTCCATCTCTCTCTTCTTGAGAGCTTCTCTCTCTTCTATAGACATAATCACCTAGGGTTTCATCCCTAATCTATACAACCGCCCACAGCCACCCCTCCTCTACTTCCCGCCACCCACCCATCCTTGTTTCATCAACTCTCAGCCTCATCAGTTCTTTTTCTTCCCATCCCCTCCTTCTCGGTCGCCGCTCTCTCCTCACCACATCATTAGACCTCACGCCTTCTGACGCCTCTCCACCTCGCTGCTACCCACCCACCTCACTTTCGCCTTCTTGGTTTCAGAGCTGTTGAGTGGTGATGCTAGGGCGGTTTGGCCCCCTCTGGCGAATAAAGGCTTCAGATCTCGTAGGCGGCAGTTATAGAGTCTTTTGAGTGGTCCTCTCCAGTAGTAGAGACTCGTCTTTAATCGGTGTAACTCGATCGACTCAATGTGACTCAGCGATAGGTTACGTGGATTAACTCAGTTCTCTGGGTTTAGATCAGTCTGTTTTCTTTTTAGTTTGTAGTTTGTTTTTTTGATGATTAGTTTTTCTTTGGTTGATTATCTGTTTGGGGTGCTTTCCGTTGATAGCCGTGATTGCACGGGATGTCGACTTTGACGTCACTGGTAACCTACGCATAGGTCTTAAGTGTCAGTAGGGACTCACCTTAAGGTAAGCTCCCATTGGCTGTGAAGATTGGCCAGTTTTTTCTAGTTTGCTTTCGTAGTTGGCCGGCGATTAGCTGTCGGATTGTACTTCCCACCGAGGTTTCATCGTGTGTTTAATGTTAGGATTTGAGCTATTTTCCTTCGGGATTTCTACTACCAGATCGATGACTGGTTCTTGGCCCAGCAACTGAGTTGTTTGTCTGCCTTTGGCAGGGGTGCCACTGAGCCTACTAGTGTATGTGCTCGCGTCTAGATTGTGATAGTTTTGGTTTGATTCTGTATCTTGTGATGAATCATGTACCACCTTCGGGCTTTTATTGAAATGATATTGACTGCTGTTTCAAAAAGGACAGCAAATATATATATATATATATATATATATAGATCTGGACTAAATCTCGATGATCCAAACCGTCTAATGTGTTTAAAACGCGTGTTTCTAAGGGTCTCCGCGAAAAAAGAGTAAAAAAAAAAATACCAGGAATGGCTTGATCCGAGCAGTTTTTCATAAAATTGTACATATACAGTTTTTATGAAAAACTGTTCAGATCAAGCCCTTCCCAGTTTTTGTTTTTGCTCATTTCTCGCGGGAACCCTTAAAAACACATTTTAAACACATTGAATGGTTCGGATCATGAAAATTTGATCGGGATTTATGAGGTGTGGACGAAATCCGCACTTTAAGGGTGTGGATTGAAAGTTTAGTGTGTGTGTGTGTGTGTGTGTATCCACTATTTTTCAATAAAAAAACAAGAAACGCATTTGGTTGTATATTAGTAGAACAAAATTATCTCATTTGTACAGAATCTCCTACTCATTTGTCTGAAACCTAAGATAGCTCAAACCAATATGTCACCGGAAAAGATATATGCACTAACAATTGTACTAACAATTATATCAACTCTCTCTCTCTCTCTCTCTCTCTCTCTCTCTCTCTCTCTCTCTCTCTCTCTCTCTCTCTGTGTGTGTGTGTGTGTGTGTGTGTGTGTGTGGTATGTGTGACCCAAATATGGATGATGGTAGGGGCGGCTCTACACTACGGAAAAGGTGGTCAGTTGAACACCAAAAAAAAAAAAATTTGTTAGAACTTGTGATATTTTTAATTTTAGTTTAGTTTACCCCTTCTTGAAAACCCAACCCAAAACAATTTGAACACTTAGTCCAAAAACTCATCCCACAAATCAATCCAATGTAAACAATCCAATTAAAACCCATAGACAGCTTCATAGCTTTCGATAGATAGTAACTTGAGCACCTTAGAGTTTTATTTTATATCACATATAGTAATTTTATATCGAGTTTGTTTGAACACTTAGTCCTATAATATGAACACACATCAATCCAAGTAATTCACAATTGAACACGTCATACATTAGTTCAAAACAAAGTATGTACTCTTAGTGACAAAAATTAAAATAAAAAAAGAAAGTAGAGAAATAAATCTATTGGTATATCAATATCGTGCTCGGACTTCTCTTTGAACAACAATCAACTTTATATCTAAAAAACAATACCATATGTTCAAAAAGATCTGTGTGAACCTATTCGTCACACAATTATCGACAATAAATAATACGTAATATATTTATGCGCTAGTTTATTTTTGTTTGGCCCAAAATATAGATTTCCCCATAATTGTTACATCTTCTGTACTACTCCCTCCATCCCCTTTTTTGGCATTTAACTTTCCATTTTGGATTATCCTTAATAAGTGTCTGTTTTGAAAAGTTAGTGGGTAAAAGTTTGTGCAATTATTATTTTACCATTTTGAAAAGTTAGTGGATAAAGTTTCATGAGAAGAAGTGGAGGATAATTTTGGATAAGGGAGGTAAAAGTTGATCTAAAAAGTATAAAATGGAGGTAAAAGTAGATGTGAAATGTGCAATGATGATGTCTCTTTAGTAAATTAGATTTATGAAGTAACTCACTTAAAAAGGGATGGAGGAAGTTTCTATTTGGTGCATTATTAGCAGTAATATACTAATGAAAATTTGTGTACATATGACTAGTTAATAGAATTAGTAGAGTTAAGGTAATTCTTAAACACCCTGTCAAAAATTCCTGTAGCTGTCACTGATTGATGGGACCCATAATTTTCATGTGAGTGAGTTTGTACCAGTGGCGACTTCAAGTATTTTGAACAGAGTATTCAAAAATTACCTTAATTTTTCTAACTCTATTAACTAGTCATATATACACAATTTTGTTAATTTATTAGTTTGAATGATGAGACCAAATAATACGAAAATACGTAAGATATATGTCACAATTACATGTTTTTGGAGAATTCTATTTTTTAGGCTAAGCAAAATTAAACCGACATATAAATACATTAGTTTTTCTTGTAAAAAATTGTTTGGCGAATATGTTCACACAGGTTTTTTTTTACCTACTCTTATTTTTGGTGATATAAAATTGATTGTTGTTCTGAGAAAAGTCAGAGCACAATATTGATACCCAATAGATACTTTTTGCACTCTCTGTTTTTTTTTTTTTTAAAAATTTCCATTAATAATACATACTTGTTTGAGTTAATATATTAGTGAATTTCTTGGATTGATGGATATTTGTAGTATAGGAATAAATGTTGAAACAAATTTGAGATAAAACTATTACATGCAATATAAAATGTAAAATAATTTAGGTTGTTTAATTGAGCATCTAAGAGAAGCTATGGAGCCACTAATGACATTTAATTGGGACCTTCGCATTGGATTGGTTTGTGGGTTGATTTTTGGAGGTTAATTGTTCAATTTTTTTTGGGGTTACGTGATCAAATATTTACGCGAGGGTGTTCAAATATTTTTAGCTTGGGTATTCAAAAAGACAAAACTTAAATAAAAATACTAAAAATTATATGTATTTTGAACAAAAAAATTTGTTCAGAAGTGAACACCCTGAGGCCTGAACCCAATGTGGAGCCGCCTATGGTTTGTACAATTTTTAGTACAAATATTTTATGTTGTAGCCAACTTGATACGTCGCGAATGAAACCCGTCAGCATTATTTTGCCCGGAACATCCATTGACCATTTTTTCGGTAACTCTGATTCGTAGCCATATCCATTGGCCTTATTTGGCTACAGTTTCAACAATTAGCATCCACCAACGCATTTCGTAATTTGGGAGGAATATAAGTTTGTAGAAAAATACACAGTGATGATACCGTTTTGAACGGGAAAAAATTTGTTCGCCCTCATCAAAAGAGAGTGAACAAAACCCTCACCTGATTGGTTGAAATGGTGTGTCCCACAATAAAATAATGTCATGCTTACCAAAAAGTGTATTGATTTCGTGAAAAGCCCCACACCATTTCAACCAATCAGGTGAGGGTTTTGTTCACCCTATTTTGGTGAGGGTGAACAAAATTTTTTTTTTTAACACCTCGGACCGTCTGACCTGTAAAAAGTCCAGGACACTGGTGTGGTGCTAGTCAACACCTTTTTCAATGCCTAAGTTAGTCGAGATTGTAGAAAGTAGATAAAGAGGGACTGTAGATCTTCTTCGCTGAGAGATTATCATATCTCAAAAGGTGAATGGAGGTGTGCTTATACAGGCATAAGAGGTACGCAAAATCTCATTAGAAGGATTAGGTCGCTTGGACTTAGGGGGTATGGATTTAGTAGACATCGATCAGATCAATATCCCTTTATTTTTTGAACAGGAAGACATTTCTATAAATCAACAAATCCCACAAGTGGAATCAACATTACAGATACTAGAAAGAGAAGGGGGGATTAAAAACCCAGTCTAAAGGTAAGGCCCCTTTAAGAAAATAAGTGGCTATCCAATTCGCAGCCCCATTACAGTTCCTACGAACCCATGGAAAAGAGCAACAAACAAGACCAGAGAAATGCCTAATGTCATCTAAAATAGTTGCAAGTTCCCATGGGGGACCATTCTCGGTTGAGCAAAGTTTGATGACCGCTTGATTATCACTCTCAATGATGGTCTCCTGAAGTTGGTTAGCAAGCATGAGGGATCCAGCTAGTCGAATGGCAAAGGCCTCTCCTTGAGATATTGAAGAAGCTTGAACAAAGGAAGCATGCCCATCAATGATGTTCCCTCTATGATCTCTGATAAGAGCAGCAATTGCAGCCTTGGGGTTTCCTCTTACCATTGCTACATCACAGTTGATCTTCATTCTACCCCTTGGAGGTGGATTCTAGCCAAGATCAGATTCAATTTCACCATTAGGCTGCTGTTGATTTCCACCTTGCACACTGCATCCATTAAATTCTGTCCACATGTATGTGGCCTTGTCCATCACTGTCTTAGGATCCACCGGGCTAGAATTGAAAATCCATTCATTTCTAGCCTTCCAAATGTGCCAAGCCAAACAGATGCATTTACTCACTATCTCTTGACAATCTAAAGCTGAATCAAAATGATCCATAAGAGATATGGTCCATTTAATGACAGACGAGATCATCGAAGTATCCACTTTGTAACTTAAGTTGCTTCCAAACCAAACTGCTGCAGTCCAACTACAGCGAAATAAAAGGTGTTCAGCCGATCCAATTTCCTGGCAGCAGATAGGGCACATAGGAGAAGGATTGCACCTACGTTTATGAAGGTTTTCCTTTGTGGCCAGAAAATTGGAGCACGCTCACCACTAGAAATGTTTGAGCTTAGGTGGGATTCGCATGTTCCATATGAACTTCCATAAGGTGGTAGGAGGCTTGAATGAGGAAGAGGCCTTGGGAGGAAGACTAGCATTGTGATCAGCCAACGCTATGTGGTATCCTGATTTTACCGAATAGGTTCCATTAGAATTTGGGTGCCAAACTAAGTAATCCCCTTTCCCAAAATGGGAGATAGGTATACTTAGCATTTGATCAGCTTTTGCCAGGACTTTGATCTTGGATCAATGACCTCATGGACATATTCCACTCCATCATCAGGGGGTCAGGCTGAATGGATTTTGTAATCCTTTGTGAAATGCAGCCAGCTATCAGACCAAAAGCAATTTTAGACCCGTTTCCCACCTGCCATCTGAGCCCTTTCAACAGAATATCTCTGCCTTGGATTTTACTAGACCAAGCCCAAGATGGACGCCTTCCTTTTGAAGCATGAAGAAAATCAGAATTGGGATAGTAAAGACCTTCATAAATTTGCCCCAATGGGAGTTTGGGTTAATTAAAAGTCTCCAACCCTGCTTAGCAAGCAAAGCAAGGTTAAAAGATCTAAATTCTCGAAAGCCCAAACCACCATGGAGCTTGGATTGTGTGGCATGGCTCCAAGATGCCCAATGGATACCTTTACTTTCTAGATCCCCTCCCCACCAGAAATTAGAGATGTAGGCATTCAGTTTATCGCAAAATTTTTTGGGGGGAGCAAAACATGACATTGCGTAGGAGGGGATGGCTTGTACGACATACTTGATCATCACTTCTTTGCCCGCTTGATTTAATTGTTTTTGCTTCCAACCTTGGAGTTTCAGAAGAGTTCTCTCAAGGAGAAAATTGTACGCTTCAACTTTCGAGCGGCCTAAGAAAGCAGGGAGGCCTAAGTTCTTGACTGAATTGCTAAGAATAGGCATGCCTATAACAACACACAATTCTTGTCTGATCTCAGAAGGAGTGTTAAGAGGAGAAGCTTACTCCAGACTTGTTGAAATTCACAAGTTGGCCCGAGCAGCATTATAGGTATCAAGAATCTTAAGAGCATGGCAGCATTCCTCCTTATTGGCTTTTAAGAACAAGATAGCATCATCAGCGAAGAAGAGGTGTTATAAGACAGGGCAAGATGGTTTTACCCGAATACCTGAAATGTTATGGACAGCTTGCTCCTTGGATAAAAGCTTGGAAAGAACATCAATTACCAGTAAGAACAGGTATGGGGAGAAAGGGTCCCCCTGGCGGAGACCCCTTAAAAGGTTAACTGAGGTCCTCTTTTCTCCATTAGCAAAAATGTTGAAACGAACCGTGGATACACACTGCATGACCCAGTGAATCCAGATTCTGTGGAAGCCCATCCTCTCCATAACAACTTCTAGAAAATCCCATTCCACTTTGTCATAAGCCTTGTTGAAGTCCAAGCTAAAGGCCATGTTTGCTTGCCTATCTCTCCTGTTAATCTTCATATGGTGGAAAGCTTCATGGGCAATGATTATACTATCTTGGATAAGGCGTCTGGGAACAAAGGCCGACTGTTGGGGGGGTTATGACATTGCCCAAAATTGGTTTAAGCCGATTGGCTGAAACCTTTGTGATGATTTTCAGGTTGAGGTTGCATAGAGAAATTGGACGGAATTGAGTGAGCATCTCTGGAGCTGGGGTTTTGGGAATAAGGATCAGATTGGTGGTGTTTAATTCCTTGAGAATAAAGCCTGACTCAAAAAAGCTTTTAACGGCTGAGGTAGTGGAGCTTTTAACTGTATCCCAGTAGGTTTGGTAAAAGAACCCAGGATAGCCATCTGGTCCCGAGGCTTTGAGGGCCTCCAATTGAAAAACTGCTTGCTCAATCTCTGCATCTGTGACTGGGCGAATGAGTGAAGAGTTCATGGAAGGGGATATGATTGGTTCAAAAGCAGAAAGAGCCTCATCCATGTTCCTAGTACCTCCGCTACAGAAGTGATTAGAAAAGTAGCTCCCCAGATGGGAGTTAATCTCATTCTCTGTTTCAGCCCAAGAACCATCATCACTCTTGAGGCGCAGAAGCTGGTTCCTTTGTCTTCTCTGGATCATAGATGCATGAAAAAACGAAGTATTTCTATCGCCATGAGATAACCAACGAACTCTAGACCTCTGATGATAAAACATCTCCTCTCTATCAAGGAGAAGCTCAATCTCATGTTTGATTTCCCGCTGTTGGGAGTCCAAGCTATCTGAATGAGGAGAGGATTGGATAGTAGCCAGCTTTCCCTTAAGCAAGTCCAACTGCAGTTTGTTGTTACCAAATTCATTCCTGCTCCATGAAGCCAATTTGTAACGGCATAACTTTAATTTTTGTACCAAACTGTACATTTTTTATCCAACTACAGGACTGCCCCAGGCAAAGGAAATAACAACTTTGCAGTTTGGATGGGTAGGCCACATGGACTCGAACTTAAAGAGTCTTGGGATCTTCTTCAAGGGGAGCATAAGATTAATGATGAGAGGCCAGTGGTCCAATCCCAAGACTGTCATGAAAAACCTGGGCTTTGGAAAATTTCTGACGCCATTCAACATTTGCCAATGCTCTGTCAATACGTTCCCGAATATTAGCATTACCCTTACTGATTATTTGTCCAAGTGTGAGCATTTCCTTTAAATTCCAGATCCATCAGACTGTTCCCGAATATCCCTTTAGGATTCGGTAGTTCTGTGGACATAGGACTGTTAACGAATAGGCGGTACAAGAGAGTCCTTGGCGGTTATCCCCATGCTCGGCTACAAATAGTTCGAGCAGGTGCTTCCCGATCTAAGTATAATCGGTTTGTACTTATAAGGAGGCTGACTAAGTAAATTAATCGCCGGCACAAAAGGGAAATCACGTCACTGAAGTTGTGTTTAGATCATCGACTTATTAGAAATTTACAAACGGATAAAGAAACCAGATACTAGTACATAATTTAGCTTCTTCAGTCTATTAATTGTTACCTTCTTTTTTCTTTTGAAGTCCATTTTTTTACACAAATAACTCTAAGAATTGATAATCCAAACACAGCTTAAAGATGAAGTGTTCTCTTCAAATTGGGGATTCTACCGTCCCTTGCAGTAGGTAAGGGGTGTCAATCCCATCCGGCCGGCCGTTTCGCGCATTAACGGCTCAGATCTCATCTCGCCTAAGTGTATCCACACTTTCGATTGTTTGATGCGATCCGAGCCGTTGGATGAGAGTTGGTAGGGCCTGCCGACCGCAAGGGACAGTAGGCCCCCCGAGTCCGTTCTCTTCGAAACAAGATGATATGCATCAATGAACTAGAGGGGAAAACAATTTTCATCACTTCACTATACGTGAAAAACAATTTACAAAGCTACAATGACAATATCTTACAACACGACCTCACCAAATCATGGAAAAGAATCACTCCTAAGGATACGAAAACTGTCGGGGAATCGGAGGAGTCCCACGCAAACAACACGGGCAAAAATTCACTTGATTTGGCTGAAATGCCCGATCCACGAAAAAAAAAAAAAAAACACCAAATATACATTATATTTGGAGAAATTACAAACACACACACTCAACTCACTCTTCTCTCCTGCTCTGGTTCTCACAATCTCCATATTCCCGTTTTTTGTATTCACGTGGGTCCCACGGACCACGGAGCCGTGGGATTTAGTGCTCAGTAAAGTAAATGCACGTAAGCTCTTTTTTAATGGTAATTAATGACTTTTTTAACAGTAATTAATTAATATGACGTTCACGCGGTTAAAAGACTAATTCTTAATTAGACTTAACCCTTTTTTAAAGTCCACAACATATGGTAATATATGTAATATTCGTTATTTTGGTTCTAGGAACCTGCTTTATTAATACTAGTAGGCTTTTCAAGTATTATCTCATATTTACGCGTTTAGAATTCTGCTGACAATTGACACAATTTTTTTATACTTGGGAGTGAGTCTCAGTTGTGTTATATGGCATTATATTGTAGTGTTTTATATATGATGCCGTCAAAATTCAACTCACTTAGCTATTTTTTGAAATCCACAAAGGACGATTTTTGTAATATTTGTATTGTTTGACGTTGTGGGTCCATTGGAATATACTTTTATTAATGCTAAATGCCATATTTTTAAATATTATTTTATGCTTACGCGTATGGATCAATTTGACTAACAATTAACTAAATTTAACTTTTTTTGAATCCCGCAAGGACACGAAACCAATTTTGGTTTTTATTTCGATAAATTCGATCATCATTGGTGAGATTCAATCTGTCAACTGGTCAAACGATCCTCACTCGATCTCTCTTTATAATGCTCGCGAGCTTTGTAAGTCACGCTTCTTGGAGTATATATGGTCTTGTTCTAATTTCGGGGGACAAGAAGACCTTGCGCTAGGGATCAAAAAAAAAAAGAAGACCTTGCGCTCACCTCAACTTCAATCCGAGGGCTGACAACAATTGTAAATCGTCAGTGATGAAGACTGTGGCGGTGGCCGTCAAAGGCGGTGGCGGCACTCTCGGAGATGATGGAAGCCGGCGAGCCGTCCGGTGGGCGGTTATGGAACTCATGCCCAATGCCAATCGTTTCGTCCTTGTTCACGTCATGCCTAAAATCACTTCAATTCCTACTCCATGTAATTTCTTCGTATCTCTTACTTTACTCATAGACAACAAGACACTGTACTTAACGGGTAGGAAATGCAAGACTAATACTGTGTTTGGAATCTGAAGAAAGTAAGAGAAGAGAAGAGAAGATAAAGAAAATAATAATCAAGTAAGAAAGTGTGTTCAATCCTTGAATTTTTTTCCCCTTAAAAGTCTCAGGTTCGATTCCTCTTACCAACAAATTCTTGGGGACAAGGGGGTTACACCCAGTCGTAACAAAAACTTGAATTTGTTGTTTTCTTGTCTCTCTTTTTTGCCCCTTTCTTTCTAAACAATGGATTAAGTTTCCCTTTTTTTCATTTTCAAGAAACCCACTTTCGTATATATTTATATCTGCCCGAAATCTCATGAAAGGCCAGCTCTGATACCATATATAAAGTTGTTGACCGCCAATTCATCTGATCAAATATAACGACTGCACCCGACATGAATAATCCCTACTAATCTTACAATTTGAACTTGATAGTTTGATTCAGCAAGAACCACTTTATGGGTGTCTTTTAGCCTCTCTTTTTTGGCATAATTTATTTTTATTGCAACAAAATCCATTACAGGAGTCAAGAAGCATTCCCCAAACACAAGGCCAACAAACCAAAGAAACCAAACTTGCAAACTAAACTAGGACTTAATCACAAGAAAAGACAAATTCCCAGTTAACCTACAAGGCTACAACCAGAACAAGGACTAAGCATCTCCAGTCTCACCCCCTTTTTTTACCCATTGAGGCAAAAAATTGTCTGAATTCCCAATTTGGGAAGGTAGATGTCCAATGGAAAAATGGAAAACCCATTTTCACCCCAAATTTATTTATTTTGATTACGAACGGTATATATGTAAATAAGTGAGATGATAGAATCAACTCGGGTGAAGGTCCGGCGAAGCTTCTGCTTCAAATCGAAGAGCTGGCGAAGCTTCGGCATCAAATTGAAAGATCTAGCAAAGTTCGGTCATCGTTTCAATTTCAAGATGACCGGTGAAGCTCTGGCGAAGATCTGACATCATATTTATATGACTAGCGAAGCAAGGTGGAGGTCGGAAAATGGGTAAAGGTTTGAGGTGTTCCTAAAATAGGGAAAGAAATGGGTAAAATCCTAAAATGGGTAAGATGGGTAAGGGTTTGGGTCTTAAAATGGGTCAAGATTGGAGATGCTTTTAGACGTAGTAACCTAAGGGGCTGTTTGATAAAGCTGAAAACTGAAAATTAAATACTGAAAACTAAATGCTGAATTTATTAAGCTAATAAGTTGTTTGATATGTATTGTATTTTAAGCACTGAAATAAATAAGTTGTTTGATCTGTACAAGGAGCTAAAGTATTAAATTTAATAATTTTTTACTTTGCCTTACATATATTCATACTGAAATGCATAAATGGAAAAAAAAAGTACCTTTATCAAAATATGCAAAATATTGGTAAGATGGTAGTATAGCGGTGGTGGTATTAAATTCAATAATTTTCTTACTTTGCCTTTTATATATTCATACTAGAACGCAAAAATAAAATCAATAAAGAAAAAACATACATTTATCAAAATAATAAAGGGTAAATTTCACCTACCTCCCCTGAGGTTTCTAACAATTACAGGGACCTCCCCTAAGGTTTTTGAAATTTCATTGACCTCCCCTACTTTTGAAAATAAATGTCACATACCTCCCCTCCGTTAACTTCCGTTGGAAAAGCTAACGGAAAATGCTAATGTCAGCGCCACCTCACTCTCCTCTTTTTATTTTAAATCTTAAAATGTTTATAACTTTTGTTTTATATATTCACTTTTTATGAAATTTATTTATTTAAAATCTACTCAGAAAGATCTATACAATGAGATCCATATTCAATGTGAAATTATGACAAAATAAAATCTTAATTTTCAATGTGAATTATCATGCTACATAATTTAAATTTTTCAATGTTTAACTCAAAACTTTAAACCTCAAAATTCTTACAATTTTTTTTGTAAGGTTCTGAGCTCGACTCCTATGGAGAGGAGGTCAACCCTTGTAGTTTACTAACATCTAACAGCTAACTCTATTGATGAATATTGTATGGCGCCAAAAAAAAAAAGACAATATAATTAAAATTTGCATTGAAAATTTAAAATTTTATTGGGACAAAGTCACCATTAAATAGAAAAATGGACTTACAAATTTACCATGTTCATTTAATTAAGAATATATTTGGAAAAAACAAAATTGTTAAACAAGAAGATTTTATGATGTTCCGTACTCCCTCTGTTCCAAATTGTTTGCCCCCATTTTGGGAGTGTGTGCATTTTACACTAAAAAAATAACGTGTCTATGAGAACTTTTTTCGAAAAAGAATTACACCAATTTTTTCTTCTCAATAAGATCTTTAAATTGGTATAAAGTTTGTTGAAAAAAATTAATGCTTGTACATTATTTTTTGCGTGTAAAATGCATGCATTCCCAAAAGGGGCAAACAATTTGGAACAGAGCTATTACAATTTTTGCGTAAAATTTTGACTTACACTTTAAAAATAATTTATATTATGTAACATTATAATTAAAATTCACATTGAAAAAATAAGATTTTATTTTTCATAATTTCACATTGAATATGGATCTCATTTTATAAATCTTTTCGAGTAGATTTTAAATATATAAATTTCATAAAAAGTGAATATATAAAACAAAAGTTATAAACATTTTAAGATTTAAAATAAAAAAAGGAGAGTGAGGTGGCGCTGACATCAGCATTTTCCATTAGCTTTTCTAACGGAAGTTAACGGAGGGGAGGTATGTGACATTTATTTTCAAAAGTAGAGAGGTCAGTGGAATTTCAGAAACCTTAGGGGAAGTTCCTGTAATTGTCAGAAACCTCAGGGGAGGTAGGTGAAATTTACCCAATAATAAAAATATACAGAATATTGGTAAGATGGTGGTATAGCAGTGATGATGGTTGTGATGGTAGTATAGCGGTGGTGGTGGTAGTGATTGTGTAGTAGTGGCATCGTGGTGGTGGGGGAGTGATGGTGGAAGTAGTGGTGGTGGGAGTGGCAGAGTGGTGGTAATCGTGGTAGTGGCGGAGTAGTGGTGATGGTGTAGTGGTGGTGTCAGTGGTGGTGGTAGTAGTGGTGGGAGTGACAAAATGGTGGTGGTGTAGTGGTGGTGGGAATGGCGGAGTGGTGGTGATGGTGGTGTGAGTGGTGGTGGTGTAGTGGCGGCAATGGTGGTGGGAGTGACAAAGTAGTGGTCATGGTGGTGGTGCTAGTGGTAGTGGTTGTAGCGGTGGCGGTGGCGTAGTGGATGTGGCTCAGAGAAAACATTCGTAAATTCAGTCGAAATTAAGTAGCTCAAAACTACTTAATTTTTATCAACATTTTAGCTTACATTTTAAGTGCCACTTAATTTTTTAAGTAATGTAAAATGTGGTTATCAAACCTACTTAATTACTTATTACTTAATTTATTCAGTTTTAAGTGCTGAATCTGAGTTATCAAACAAGACAACATAAGCTCTAATGTCTGGAGCCACTGTTTCATCATAACTCTTATGCTGAAAAATCAAACTGTTCCTTTTCTACCACAGATGGCATACAGCAGCGGCAGAAGATGCATATGTTGCAATCCATTTTACCCCCACACACATGAATTTTAATCCATTGATCAAACTCTTAAGTCAAAGAGAAATAGTGTCTGTGAATGTCATTCTTCATCAGAAAATACTACCAAACATAAGAGGAGAAAGGGCGATGGAAGAACTGCCATGAAATTCAGATCCATTATCACACGAAATGACGAAACACAGCTATCAAAATTAACAACCCGTTGTGCCCAAAACTCAAAGTAGAGAATATAACCAAACCAACAAGAAAACAATAGACAAGGATTTACGTGGTTCCCTCCCAAGCACAAAGCTCTAGAGGTACGTCCACGGAGAAAGAGTAAGAGGATTCACTATCAATGGGGAGAAATACAAAGAGCCGGCTATACCCGTAACTCTACTTGAAGCATCCAATAGATATCTAGGAACAAATCTCTATTAGAAACCCTAACAGAGCATCAAAGTCTCACATACACGAAAGAGACGACTCCAAACCCTAGATATCTCAAATCCCAAGACAAGACTACACCAATGGAACAGCCAAGAAACCCTAACACACTACGGAAAGCCCCATGGGGGCTCCCTCAAAGGGATTCACTCAAGAAGTCCAAAGCCTAATAGCCCCCAATGCCTCTATTTATAAGAAAACACAGAATATTAGGTTAAAACCATCAGAAACGCGCAGCCCAACGCATTCCGTACGGAAGTCGGACCGGACCGTCCGGACGGATTTAAATCCCGTCCGGACTAGAATTTCAGCAACTTCAAAACAGTCCCCAAAACTGAAATCTGCTCGCCACAAACTTCTATGCTTCTTCAAACGTCTAAATTCAAGGCATATCTCCAACACAACCCGCCAACTATGTAATCTGTCCTTTGTAGCCAGCATGCCCAAAATGCTCATCCACTGAATTATAATCCATCTTGGGACATGGTGTTCAAACCAAATAACTTTGTCCATCAAGGCAACACTTTGTCATTCATTTTTCAGCACTGCTAACTGTGTTACTTTCATTTACTTATCATGACCTCGTCGGGGCAATAACATATTCTGCAGCCGGAGACGCTATCCCCATTGACCAACTGGATGAGACAGTGGTGGAAATGTATATGCAGGACACAGAACTTGCTCGTAAGGAGATATTTGTACCATTCAAGAAACTATGCAGAAGGAAAAATGTAAAGTTTTTTTTTTTTTTTTTTTTTCCTTTTTTCTTTTGGCTATGCTCTGCAAATTGAGTTTTCCTTGAACTATAATCTCGAATACTGCTTTTCTAGGTTGAAATTAAGGTGCTGGAAGGTGAAAATCCTGCATCAGCACTTCGTAAATATGTTACCGAATCTGGTGTAAGTAGCTTAGTGTTGGGCTCTCGCAGGAGGCTAAAAGATTCTACCGTGCCATCAGCATTCCAAGGAAAACCTCCTAAAGATTGCAAAGTTTATGTTGTGACGACGAAACGCGGGCTCCTGCCGCTCCTCACTTCTACCACCCCCTTGTCAAGTAGTAGTATGTTGTAAACACTTAACCTTCAATATTGACAGCTTCCATGTGCTTAGATATTTCTTTTGCCTTACAATAATGATTTTTTTCTGGCTCTAATTTTGCAGCTAACAGCTGCTGCTCTGAGAAAAGTTCTCTTAAAATTTATAAGTTAGACGTCGGTGGCAGTTATTCTCTCTCACACGATTGGGTAATTAATGACACAGCATCATCCGTGTCAGATCCTAGTCACTCGAATTCTGTAGCAAGTGGACAACCGAGGTACCCTAACCGTTCTGTTTCACTCCCAGAACGAAATCGTGGAAACTCAGGAAATAGAATCCATGAAATTGAGGAGTTAAATGATTGTTCTTCTGTGGCTTCCGCAGAAACAAAGCAGGTGAATTATTCTGGGTTTTCCACCTGTTGTTACACATGTAGTGTGGTACAATCATATTAATTACTTTCTTTGTGTACACATTGTTGTGTGACGGTTCACTAGTCTCTGCTAACACTTGGGATGCATATTTTAATGCAGTCGGATGTACAGGCTGAGGTAGAACAAGAGGTGGATTGTGAAGTTAATGAAACAGCATCATCTGTGTCAGATCTTGGCGACTGGAATTCTATAGAAATTGCACCACAAAGGTATCCCTACCATTCTGGTTCACTCCAAGAAAGAAATCATGAAAACTCGAGAAATAGTATCCTAGAAGATGAGGCAGAAAATGAATGTCCTTCTGTGGCCTCTGCAGAAATAAAGGAGGTGAATTGTTTTGGTTTTTCCGCCTGCTGTTACATATGTTATGTGCTACCGTAATATTAATTACTTTCTTTTTACACATTGCTATGTGACGGTGACTAGTCTGTGCTAACATGGGGGATGCATATTTTTCTGCAGTCGGTTGTGCAGGAGGTAGAACAACTGCGTCTAGAGCTAAGGAACGCTGTTGGCATGTACAATCGAGCGTTTGAGGACCTTGTCCATAAACAAAATGAGGTGCATTTGATCAATTACTAATTAATGACGTTCAGATTTCTAATGCTTTTTACTGTTTAGAAAACTTTGAATCCTGAAGGAGGCTATTTGCTACGTTTTGTAGAAACTTTTGCGGCTAGGATTAAATATTCGTCGGATGTAACATCCTATACAAGACGAAACACGTGATATCATGATATGTACTAATAGCTAGGGGCTGGGTGTGTAGTATTGTTAATACCCTCACTAGCAATCCTAGAAGATTACTTACCCATGAGATTAGGTACTCCTTCTCTAATAGTCCTCAAACAAATGGGGTATAAGTATATTGCTTCCTTTCCTCATGGAGAGTTTTCAGTCTAAAAGATTACTTACCCATGCGATTAGAAACTGGACTTCAAGAAGTGAATGCCTCTCCTTCATGTACGTAGAATATGAATCTCTCCTGTATGTAGGTAGCTATGTAGCACCGACACTCCTAGAGATCAGCGTATTCCCGTGTCGGACACGAAGACATGAGAACATGCGGGGGACACGGCCAAATACGTATGGGACACGCCAATTTAATTATTTTTTTAAGGCGGACACGGTAGGTACACGGGAGGGACACTAGGGGGACACGGAGGGACGAGGAGGAAATGGAATAAAATCAAAATTATTTATTCAATTTATTTATTCTTGCCATGTCCCCTGCTGTATCCATGTCCCTTATTTAGAAATCCTGTGTCCCTTGCCAGTGTCTGTGTCCATATCCGTCTGTGTTCTTGTCCGTATCCTTATCTGTGTCTGTGCTACACAGGTAGGTAGGTAGCATACAAACACTCAATTACCGTTGAATATAAGACAACTGATAAAATATAGGTTGTCTCATGTTCTATATTACACTAGACCACTATTATTGAAGCTACATTGCACAGGTTCACTTTCTTTCTTCTGAATGCCTTGAAGAAACAAGACAAGTAAATGCTGCCTTGCAAAGAGAAGAAGTTTATAAGAAACAAGCTGCAAAAGAGAAAAGGAAGCATTTGGAAGCCGTGAAGGAGATTGAGAAGGCAAGAAATCTGCTTGCTAAAGAAATTTCTGAAAGGCAAATAGCAGTATTCAAAGCTATCAAAGAATCCATGGAGAAACAGAAAATTATGAACGCACTCTTGTCAAATGACAGAAGGTATAAAAGGTACACAAGGGAAGAAATAGAGATAGCTACGGAATCCTTCTCTGAGACTAAGGTGATTGGTGAAGGATCATATGGGAAAGTTTACAGATGTGACCTCGATAAAACCCCAGTAGCTGTCAAAGTTCTTCATGCTAGTGCATCGGAGATGAAAAAGGAATTTCTGAGAGAGGTTTTTTTTCTTTACTTGGATTATTCTTCTGTTTTCATTCAAGTTCCCATGCCTGCTTGAGCCGTTTCTTTTCAATTAGCATGATCATTTGATTAACTTTCAAGTCCTTTCAGAACATAGGAATGGAGAAGATTGAATTGTGCACCTTACCTGACCTAACTTGTCAACACAGCCTCAGTAAAAGATGAAGTTTTCAATTTACAGTGTTTACTATTTATAATGCGCAGATGCCTATTAACTCAAAAGCATTCAAGAAATATACAGTTCATCATTGTGTAAACAACCTTTGCCACATGATGTTGATTTATCTTATCCTAGCTGAATTTACTTATTTAAAAGATAGGACTATGAATATTCGTGAACTTACTTTAGCTTAATGTGTGGTTTTGTTACTTTTTCGTTTATCCTTACCACTTTAGTTGTTCTGACTGGTGGGCAATGGTTTTTGCTGTCTTCCATGAATTCTTTTCAGATTCAAGTTCTTTGCCAGTTACACCACCCAAATATTGTTTTACTACTTGGAGCCTGTCCAGAGATTGGCTGCTTAGTATTTGAATATATGGAAAACGGAAGCCTAGAAGATTTCATTTCTAAGAAAAGCAGCAGGCATCCTCTTCCTTGGTTTGTTCGATTCCGGATAGCATTTGAAGTAGCTTGTGGACTTGCATTTTTACACAACACAAAACCAGACCCTATTATTCATCGAGATCTAAAACCGGGAAATATATTTCTGGACAGAAATTATGTGAGCAAAATTGGGGATGTCGGATTGGCTAAACTTGTTTCAAATGTTACCCCTGACAGTATTACAGAATACAGGGACTCAACTATATTTGGTTCTCTTCACTATGTAGATCCTGAGTATCACAGAACGGGAACTGTCCGACCTAAATCTGATCTATATGCTCTTGGAATCATTATCCTCCAATTGTTGACTGCACAACATCCAAATGGGCTTTTGTTGAAATTTGAAACTGCTCTTTCCAATGGTAGGCTACCTGACATACTGGACAAATCTATATCGGGTTGGCCACTTGCCGAAGCAGAGGAACTCGCTCAGATGGCCCTGAAATGCTCCAGACTTCGATGCAGAGATAGACCGGATCTTGTAACTGAAGTATTGCCCACTTTGAAGAAACATGTCGATATGGCAAACCATACTTTAAGGATACAGAGAAATAGTATTCATCCACCTAACCACTACTTCTGCCCAATACTTCAGGTAAAAAATTGAAACATCTCAATTATGCTCTCCTAATGTTAATACTAAACTAGTTAGCAAACTTGCACTAAATTTTACTCCAATGCAGCTCCTACCTAGGTCATAAGAGCATCTCCAATGGTTCTAGCCTTTTTTTAAGAGCCAAACACATTTTTTGCCTTGCTATGGTGTTATTTTGTCAAAATTTGGCAAAAGTGCTCCAATGGTGCTAAAGCCATTATTTGGTCACTTCCACTTGCGCCTCCCATTGGATTATACACACATATCGCAGCCATTAGATTGCTCCTAACAATAGGGGACACAAGGGGGTCCGAGAGGTGCACGGGCCCCTGCCCCTACACAACTTCAAATATTTGCATATATTATAATAGTTTTCCAAGTTTATTTAGAAAAAGTCTACGGAAATGTGATGCAGGGACCGTTTGAAACACGAAATTATCTGCAACAAGACAGTCACAAACAAGTTTGAACTGAAGATACTCCTCTACGAACAAACAATGTGAGAAAACTCTCATTTTTTGTTAATCAAATAACCACCAACCGTGCCCTAAAGCTTATAATGATACTCGTAAGACCCAAAGAAACCCTACACCAACTAGGAAACAAATAATAAAAGATTAGGATTGCTAATCAAGCCTAAATCAAAGAAAGTACGAAAATTGCCAAAAACAGAAATTTGGAAATAAACTATCGAATCATGTTTTAGAAGAATAAAGAAGGTGGTTAATACAAACGGCAACAAAAAAACAGAGTTTCTTACAAGCTATAAGCAAATTAATTATTTCCCAAAATGGTTAAATTCCATTTTTGTAAGGCCAAATGACATCAAACGGCCAAAAAAAAATCTTCGATTGTGACTAAGCAGTGAGTCTTGATCAGTGGCCCGTCTACAATCAACCCTACGATTTTTGGACCTTTCCGCCAACATTCGGTCGTGTGTCTACTAGTGCCTTTTGGGCCAAACGGTCCAAAGGATCAAGAAACATGAACGAGACCCACTCTACATCAAAATGGCCCCGGCAAGTCCTTTAGGTGAAAAAAAAATGTCTTTAAATGCGTAAATGTGCATTCGAAAAATTAAATTTCAAGTTATCAATCATTGTCAGGTCACATGTATAAATTTAACTAGGTCTACGCACATACTCGCAATCTTGTCTTTTTCTTGTACCACACAAGTAGCAATATATACTTGTGAAATATATTTTTTGTAATAAATATAAATAATACATGCGGTTGCCCCTGCAAGTCACAAATTATGCGTCTGCCACTGCTCCCAAAAACCATTACATCACAACACTTGCAAAAAATGGCCCAAATGCATTTTTCATGGCCAAATAAATGGCCAAGCCATTTTTTGGCTCTCAAATTTGCCGTTTATTTGGCTCTCAAAATGACTCTATGGCTCCCCCACTGCTGGAGAAGAAAATTTTGGTCTCGAATTCAAAATATGACTTCGGCTCCCAAAATGGCTCCCAATGGAGATGCTCAAGTGGCTCCTAAGAGCATTTATAATGTGTGCTAGCTAGGAGGCTCCCATCCATAGAGAGCTTGTCAGGAGCAAGAAGAAAAATGACAGATCGAGGGAGGCGGGAAGCGACGGGTGGGGATCACATGAACTTTATGTTTAATGAATATATATCCACCTACAAGTTTATATGAATAATTGTCTGATAAGCACTTAGGAAAAAATTAATACTTGTTTGCTGGTCTTACTGCCTATTGTCACATAGCACTCTTTTAGTTTTGGAACCTATTTTAAGCTAGGTGATTGTAGATGCCATATGTTTATCTATTTCTAGCATTCGACTCTGTGTTCGTGTTTGGATCATGGTTTTTGTGGAAGGATCAGTTAGGGATGAGAAAATTATGGAAAACCAATCAAATCAATCTTATGGGGGTCAGGCTGCGTAAGTCCAACCCTTCCCCAGACCTGAAGTAAGGGGAGCCTTGTGCATTGGGTAGCCCTTTTGGTTTATTATGTCCTTGTTTGCTTGCATTTTACATTCCCTTCACTGAATCGATCCGAACATAGCCTTATGTTGGCTGCACCTCATTGTCTAAGTTCCTCTGTGCTTTATGCCATGGCTGATTCAGGATGTAATGGAGGATCCATACATTGCTGCTGATGGTTTTACATACGAGCACAGAGCAATCAAAGCATGGCTTGATCGACACAGTGCATCGCCGGTAACAAAGCTTAAGCTGCAACACAAAGAGTTAATTCAAAACCACACATTACGTTCTGCTATACATGATTGGAGGTCTCGCATAGCATCCACATCCGGTTAAGTGTTCGTAGTTACAGTGTACTAAATCAAAGCTAGCAAGAAAGCAAGATCCAAGCGAAGAATTTCTATGTAGATAAGTGGGACTTATGGTTTTATCAAAGCCGGTGGTGGCCGTATAACCCTTAGCCGATGTCTGTATCATATCCATGACGAAATCATAATATGTAATTGTCGTTTACTACAAGCCCCCAGCAAAGAAAGCTAAACTTGAGGAAGCATTCAACTAAAAAGAATTGGGATCATATATTACAGTGAATGTGAAGCAAATAGAGTTTAGAGATGTAAGAGAGCCAGTAGCCCAGTACTTAAGGAAATACTTGTAGTCAGCTAAAGGGTATAAGTAGTTGAAATCTCTTGCGGGCAGCACACTGAAAACAATGAATTTTTGAAGTTCAAAGTTCTAGTATCCATCAACGCAGAACGAACTTAGTTTAAAGTTCTATCAAAATGGAACCCGATATTTTATCCCTCTTTCACCCTTAACGAGAAACGCAACACAAAAGACCAATTAATTTTAAACACAAAGTAATTAAAAGGGGGAGCCACTGCATCACACTCTCTCCCTTGGCAAGCATCACGACAAATCAAATTCACCTATTTCAGGGGGCCGGGATGCAGGGTATCTCTCTTTCACCCTTTGCGAGTATTAAAAAAAGGAGTATGAAATATTACCGCTATGGCTAGCGAGAGCGAGCAAAGGAACAACAATTTCCAAAAAGTCAATTTATCACTGTTGGTGGTGGAGAGAGTCTCTATCGATTAATCAACCTTTCCCTATGGAGCTGGTTAATAAAATTTTATGTATTCACATTTCCCGTGATAAATTGGTGGATGAGTTATTGGAAGTTTACGGGTGATGGACATCTTGTTCGGTTTGGGTCTCAAGACTCCCCCAATGAAATTTTCTTTCTATCACTCTGTACTCATTACCCCCCAAAAACCCTCCCCCAAAACGCAAACCGAACATCCGTGTTTCCAAGTTAAGTTGGCATACTTCGTGGAAATGTCAAATAGTTGGGGTGCGATTGGGAATGGTGATAGAGCTGGCATTTGGAAGAAGATTGAGGCTTAAATTTACCTCTTAAAATAGCGTTATTTTTATGGAAGGTGGTTCAGAGGATTTTACCTGTTAGGAAAGCTTATTGAAGCCTGAAGCCCACTTCGGTTCGAATCAGGGATGCTATGCACGGTGCCGAGCTTTTTGGCTGTCTAATCGTGTTTTGGATAGTTTATATGTGATTTGATTTTTTACGAGTCAAAATAAATCAAAATTGTCGAACTTACCGGACTGTCCAAAATATGATTGGACAGCGCAGAGGAAATGGCTAAAGACCAGAACAGAACAAGTTTACCGATGGTAGAATATTGGAGGGAAACTAGGATTTTGTTTTGGTCACTCTAATCTTGGGACAAGAATATTCTCTATTGGGACAAGAATATTCTTACATACATCCTTTTTTTTCCCCTAAAAAGGCAATCACGTTTACTGGATTATTCATTGGTCTGGGATTGATTTTGTTTGTCCAATTAGCCGAGGAAAGACCGGAAAAAGGTTGAGTCTACGAATGGCAGAAAATTGGAGTAAAACTAGGATTTTGTTTCGGTCATTATAATCTTGGGACAAGAATATTCTTACACATCCAATCTTTTTTTCGAAAAAATAAAATAAACAAAATCACATTTACTCAATTATTATTCGTTGGACTTGGCGTTGGTGGAGTGCATGGGATTGTCAGACATGAGCGTCGACAGCGATCGTAAATTGCCGCCACCGCCGACGGTTGCGGTGGGCGAGTGCATGGGATTGTCAAACATGATCGTCGACGGTCATCGGGCTTTGCCGCCACCGCCGACGGTGGCAGTGGCCGTCAAAGGCCGCGGAGACCGTGGGGGAAAAGGAAGCCGTCGAACTGTCCGGTGGGCGGCGGAGAATCTCATTCCCAACGCCGGTCGTTTGGTCCTAGTTCACGTCATGCCTAAAATCACTTCAATTCCTACTCCATGTAATTTCTTCTCATCTCTCTTTATATAATTATCTGTCTTAGAGGAGTTCTTGAATGGATTATTTGATTTTATCATCATCTTTTACGAATAGATTTTATCACACTAGATTATATCAACCATTTTTAAACTCATAGTGGTCCACAACTATTTTATCACCTAGATTTTATCTATTGGGAAAACAAGGTGATTTTATCACCCCTCCATAAAACACCAACTAAAATCAACTTTCCCATCAACTTTCCCATCTTAGCAAGGTTGGAACTGGGATTTTAGGTTGGGCCGGGGGTCAAAAGTTAGATCTATATGTATATATAAGTTATTTATTTTATTTGCTCGTGCAAAAAATAACTAAATTAAGAGGTTAACTATAAAGTTGATATACAATGATACATACATTTTTGCTTTATAATTGGTCTAATGAATTATTATATTTCGAAAATAATATACGATAGCCTCATTTGTATTATTATCAACTCTCAAAAAAGGCAAAAAAACTTGAGATTTCTAAGCATTTTAAGCAAGTTGGGGCAATTTATGAAATTTTTTAAAAATCAAAAGTTGCAAAATTTAACTCCAAACTATAAAAAATCATTTTAAAAAATTAAAGTGAGAGGAGTTCAAGAGACCTCTCTTATCCCTTCAAGGGCAAAAAATGCAACGTTAAAAGGCTTGTGGTAGTTGTGCATTTTTATTTCGGCACTTAGATTGCTTTCTTTGAAAACTTCAGTCCTCAAGCTACTTTATGCTCATCTTGATTAATTCATGAAAACGAATGGTAGTATTCCTTGCAGTGTCTAATTCAATTAGGGTCTTTTGCCCATACACACTCGCCTAGAGCCGGCTCTGGAATAAGGCCAAGAGGTGGCCGCCTTTGGCCCCTTCAAAACGTGTACATATTAGGGCCTTCAACTATTTTTGTACACAACATATAAGCTAGGGGAAAAAACCAAAAAAAAACCCACCATATATAAAAGCCTGAAGAAATAAATTAGGGCCCCTTCATAGAAGTTCGCCTCCACCCCTTAAATCAGAGACGGAGCTAAGAAGGGGGCAAGGTGGCACATGCCACCCCCTTTCCAAAAATACCATAAAAAAAATTACGAAGAACAATTATAAATACAAAAATAGGAGAAAAGTCAACAAAGCATGTAATTTGTATTTTGTCACCATGGTCAAAGTCCTGGAAGGTGGAGTTTCGTTACCCCGGTTCAATTCTCGCATATGATATTTAAGATTTTTTGTTTAAATTTCACATACACCCCCCTAAATTATCACGTTTGTCACTTTAACCCCTTAAACTTCAAAACAATTCAATTTGGCCCCCTAATCTTTAATAAGTCAACACTCTCACCCTTCCGTTTAATTGTTGGTTGAAAAATTAACAAATGTGTCCCAACTTTCTGATAACCCCCAAATACCTTCAAATGGGCAGTAAGCCAGTAACAAAGCACTTTGGGTATTTCAATGAAAAAAAAAACATTGAGAAATAGTTATAAAAAAAACTATTATTTGATTTTTTGAGGTGTTTGCCAAGGAAAAAAGTAAAAACCGGCGATTGTTCGAGATAACCAAACCAAACCGAGCTTTATATATGTTGCAATTACTTAGGGTTGGCTACATGAATCCATTTTATCCAGTGAGCTCTGTCAAGGTAATCATGTTTGGATTCATGTCATAAGGATCTAACGGGGTCTTACATGTTGGCTGTCAGGTACCTAACACACAACCTTCCTCCTTTATCCAGCCTTGGGACTGGCTGTTGGAGATACTAGTTCATTTTATTTTGTGACGGTGCTAATATAGAGATGGTTGGATAAATGTCACCCGGATTTTTCAACACATAAATATTTTTACAAACTAAAGTGATTTCGACTAGTTATTTACAGGTATACAAAAAAATAACTACAGTAATACTTTGTTCAAGAAATGAAAAAAATTACAATTTAGAGCATTGTTGGTTGGGACCAAGAAAAATTAATATCCTAATGTCTTGTATTTGAATGCCATAAGAGAATTGAGAAAGCCTTTATTATTTTTCTAAAAAAAGAAAGCCCATAACAAAACTTAATTATATGACTTCGTAATTACAGTAATTTTTTTCTTTACATTTTTCTGCATAACATGTAACTTGTTTTTCTTAATTTGAACGGTGCCACCCCATGACCGAATCCTGGCTCTGTCCTTGCCTCTAATGTCAAGACTGGCTTTGAACTCGGCCATGTAAGTTGATAGTAACGAAGAGATTGTTATGGATCGACCAAACAAAACACCCACACGCACAAAAGAACCGAAACAAAGAACACAAACGATTTTACGTGGTTCCCCAAAATCGGGTACGTCCACGGGAGAGAGCACTTTCACTATATTGGATGAGATACAATGAGATAAAAAAATACCCAACCCAATTCCACACTCACTAGTATTTTTATCTCTCACACACTCACCAATATTCTCACTCAACTCTCAAACACACACTACAAGTTTTCTTTCTTTTTCTCTCTTCACAAGTCTGTCGTATCTCACTTTTCTTACTCACACACGGCACTTACAAAATACACACAAACATGACCCATTTAAATACAATACATTGCATGAACAAAGAAGCATTAAAAACATTCTAGAATTCCCGAGGACCTCTGGAGGCAGCAGCAACCAATTTTGCCTTGGAACTCAGCACAGCCGAACCATGAAAAACCAAACCCAATTGAATTACTCCACCAAGCTTCACATTTAGCCAAAACTAACATTATTTTCTTTACTTTTTCAAGAGCATTAAAACATGTGCAAAAACCCAACAATCACCCCCTTTTGCACATGTGAATTCGCACCCCCTCGCTCGGGTGCCTCGCACCCCCTTGCCCGGGTGTCTATCCGAAAACGTCGGAGATCAAATTTGGTGCGAAGGTGACCCTTTTTCTCGTGCTCAATTTTCCTTCATCAACTTTTCCAAACACCACTTCATGCACTTCCTTTTTGAAATCGCTCTCCACACATAGAGACTCATTTGCTTGCGCCTTTACACGCCACACTTGTGCAACCCGACGCCCATAATTTTTTCTTGCTCGGTATCCTACATTTGCTCGCCTCACGTCGACGCGACCTTGGAGATTGTACAAATTTCCCATTAACTTTCCTTGCAATACCATTTTATCATTTTTGAACACCTCAAGAACTCCATCACTTGATGCAAAGCTACAACCATTGGAATGTAACATTCCCAATGAAATCAAATTCTTTCTTATTCCCGGCACATATCGGACTCCGGTCAATCTCACAAATCTTCCATCGGCCATCCGGAACCGTACCGTACCTATGCCAATAACCTTATTCACCGTGTTGTTCGCCATCCTCACATTACTTTTATCACAAGCCTCATAAGAGTAAAAATAATTTCTATTTGAACACATATGAAATGAACAACCGGAATCCATGACCCAATCAAAATGATCCATACCTTCGCAAGTCACCGAAAGCAAATCACAGTCATCTTTGACAAAACTCTCAACCACCGCCGCTTCGGAATTTTCCTTCCCTTTCTCCTTCTCAATTCTTTGCTTTGAGTTTTGGGCAAAACTTCATTATGTGTCCCTCTTCTTCACAAAAATAACATTTTCTATTATCAACCCATCGAGACTCACCACCTCGCGAGTGTGAACGCCCCCTTGATTGTGAATGGGCCCTCCAATTCGATCCACCTTGCCTCTCGATTTTTCTACCCCGGTCTTGACCACCATTGGATGCAACCACAACACGCTCCTCTGAAAAGCTTACGCTCTCCTTCCTCCGCATCGACTCATGAGATAGGAGAGTAGCAATAACCTCATCAAGCTTGAGAGTATCCTTCCCGTACATCAAGGTAGTCCGAAGATGCTCATACGACGGCGGCAACGAAACCAACAAGAGTATCGCTTTATCTTCCTCTTCAATCTTTGCACCAATGGCATCCAACTCCGTTAGTAGCCTATTGAACTCATCCAAATGATCATTAAAATTTCCTCCTTCGGACATGTTTAACCCATACAATTGTTTCTTCAACGACAACCGATTCGTTAAAGACTTAGACTTGTATCTACTCTCCAACTTTGCCCAAAGTTCCGCCGGATCCGTCTCATTGATGACCTCCCGAAGCGTGCTATTCCCAAGATACAATTGGATTGTGCTATTTGCAAGCTCTCTCATCTCCTCCCATTTAGCATCCGTCACGTCTTCCGGCTTTTCCGATTTTTTCTTGAGTGTCTTCGCCAAACCTTCTCTCGTCAACATGTTCTTCACCCTTTGTTGCCAAAGAGTGAAATCATTGTGGCCATTGAAAAACTCGATAGCAAACCCGGTGCTTTTTCCCGCCATACCGTAGCTCCCTGCCATACCGTAGCTCTGATACCACTTGTTATGGATCGACCAAACAAAACACCCACACGCACAAAAGAACCGAAACAAAGAACACAAACGATTTTACGTGGTTCCCCAAAATCGGGTACGTCCACGGGAGAGAGCACTTTCACTATATTGGATGAGATACAATGAGATAAAAAAATACCCAACCCAATTCCACACTCACTAGTATTTTTATCTCTCACACACTCACCAATATTCTCACTCAACTCTCAAACACACACTACAAGTTTTCTTTCTTTTTCTCTCTTCACAAGTCTGTCGTATCTCACTTTTCTTACTCACACACGGCACTTACAAAATACACACAAACATGACCCATTTAAATACAATACATGACATGAACAAAGAAGCATTAAAAACATTCTAGAATTCCCGAGGACCTCTGGAGGCAGCAGCAACCAATTTTGCCTTGGAACTCAGCACAGCCGAACCATGAAAAACCAAACCCAATTGAATTACTCCACCAAGCTTCACATTTAGCCAAAACTAACATTATTTTCTTTACTTTTTCAAGAGCATTAAAACATGTGCAAAAACCCAACAGAGATTTCGAACCTGGATTGTAGGAGAGAACAAAACAACCCCTAAGTCTAGGTTTTGATAGAATTGACGGTATTGAAGGACTGTGTAGCTTATAGTTACACAATGAGTGTAATTACACCTCTCTTTTTACCTCCAACTCATCTCCCACTCTAGTTTAACAAGCAACCTATAGCCAGACCTCTTATATATTCGCTGAAATTGAAGATCGAAACCCTTCATCTAAAATCCGTATCTATGCAAATGGAGCCTAAAGGTAATTTTTTTCTTCCATATTCTTATAATTTTCGAAGCTTTGAAGACAATCAAATAGATTTCCGTGTGCTTCTGTTGTCTTGTCAAAGGAAATTCCATAAATAATGGTCAGGAAAACGGGTTTTAGTCTTATCTATTTTTTTTGTTCTCTGGGTATTTCTTTAAATGGTTTTGCGAATTTCGCGTCCGAAGTAGATTCTTGTTGTGTCACGTGATGCTGTATTGCGAAAGTTTTGCATGGGAAGTGAGAATTTCTCTCACACCCTCAAAGACAGACACAAACTATATTTTTTTAAATCTTTGGGATGCGTAAAAAGTGACTATCGTGTAATGCTACTGAATTTCGTTAATGTCTGTTAAGGGAATTGTTAAAGCCTCCAACTTAAGACCAATTGGCCAGGTTGGAGAGGATTCTCAGCCTCATTAGTCATTACTAGTTTTGGAGGTAATAAGCAACTGATATGGGCCGTGGTCTAATACTATTAATACTCTGGTCCCGGTAGATGTATTGGTTGCCCCTACACATGCTAGTCTAGAGTCGCGGCCCATATCAGTTGCCTATTACCTCCAAAACTAGTAATGACTAATGAGGCTGAGAATCCACATTAGCGAGCAGGTACACTTTTTGGCACCAACAAAAGGGAACAATCAGGTAAAGAAATAGGAATCTTGCTCAAAAACTCATGAAGGCCTGCTCTGATACAATATAAAGTTGTTTACCATCAACTCGTTTAAAATTTGGGTTGTTAGCCTCTTAGGATTGGATCCAACAATTTATGTAGAGATATCCAAAACGAATAATGCTTATTTAGCATTCAATTTTTATTTTGCAGTTTAATGCAAGTACCTCTTTAGAATGCCACTTGTTTAAATGCTACAAGGCAATAACTGGTCTCTCATTTTTCAGCACTGCTTACTGTTTTGCTTTCATTTACTTATTATCGACTTCATGTGGGCATTCCCATGTTCTTCTGCCGGAAACACCCCCATTGAGCAACTGCATCCCCATGGGGTGGAAATTTATAGGCAGATCAAAAGTGAAGAGATATTTATACCATTAAAGAAACTATGCAAAAGAATACAGGTGAGTTTTCCTTCTTCTTTTTTGGCTATGTTCTGCTCAAATTGAGTTTTCGTGGAAGTATAATCGCAGATGCTGCTTTTCTAGGTTGAAACTTTGGTGCTGGAAGATGACAATCCTGCGTCAGCACTTCTTAAATATGTTGCGGACTCTGGTATAAGTAGTTTAGTGTTGGGCTCTTCCTCTTTTATCAGGTATGTCAAAAATATTGATTAAGTTCGTTTCACGGCTCTTTCTTATCATCTAGACCTCTAGTAGATCTGATTTTTCATTTTCCTGGAGGATTCTAAGTTAAGGTTTTATGGCTTGAAATTCAGGGAGATTTATATTCTTCTTACTGTTGTGTTTATTAGGTGGTCCGTTACATGCATTTGGTTTTGCCATATGTATGAAGTGCCAACTTACAATCCAATAATTTTGATCTGTTAACCTTTAGGTGAGCCGTTGTATGACTTGTTGTTCAAGAGAAAGCTATGATACACCTAGGTGGACGATAGAAATGTTACACAGGAGCGTACCTTGAAAATATATGGTACATATAGTTTTGGAGGATGGCACGCTTATTTTTGGTGCATGGTATGCATATTTTGGTGTATGGTACGCATATTTATTTTTTGGTAACTAAAAAAAAATGCAATTTTTTTTTTAATTTCTCATTAGTTACACATTCTCATGGTCTTAGTTATGCATAGGGTTATGCCGTATACCCCAAAATATATGTGCAATCTTTTGGTTTATTGCGGAACTTTTGGTATAAGTAACACTTTTCTGTGTGTGTGTGTGTGTGTGTGTTAACTATTTTTTTGGTAACCATAAGTTTTGTGAACGAAAATATTTTGGCTGTGTACTCCAGGATTCTCCCAAATTGTTTGGTCAGGAAGCTAAAAGACTGTACTGTGCCATCAATAGTCCTAAAAAACGTTCCTGAAGCTTGCAATATCTATATTGTGTCAAGACGTCGACTCATCGTAACTTCTGCCACCCCCATTTCAACTGGTGGTATGTTGAAAACACTTACTCTTCAATGTCGATAGCCTCCATGTACTTAGTTGTTGTTTTTTTCTTCTGATAGCCTCCACGTACTTACCTTGTAGTAATATTCTTTATGCCTCTATTTTGCAGAGAAAAGTTCTATAAACTGGTGGTGTGGCAGGGGAGGGAACGGTTCTCTTCACTTATATAAATTAGATAGTAGCCATTATTCTTCCGCAGTGGATAGTGAAGATACTGACACAGCGTCATCTGTATCAGATCTTAACCACTCGAATATTTTAGCAATTTTACAATGGAGGTATCCCTACCATTTTGGTCCTCTTCGAGGAAGAAATCATCGCAACTTGAGAAATGGTACACATTGTTATGTGACGGTGACTAGCAGCTAACATTTGGGATTCATATTTTTCAGCAGCCGAGTGTGCACGCTGAGTTAGAACAACTGCGTCAAGAATTAGTGAATGCTTTTGGCATGTACAATCGAGCTTGTGTGGACCTTGTCCTCATCCGAAACGAGGTTAGCATTTTGTATGTTAATATCTAATGAGGTTCTAGAGCTTGATGCATTTTATTGTATGACCATGGAAATGTTCGCCAGCTTATTCTACTACCATTTCAAAAATAGTTTCCGTGTTTTAGTCTGATAAAGGTTGACTATTTTCCTGGACGAAAAAACTTCAAATTGGAAAGGGGACTTCATCCCTGTTTGGTTGTCACTTGTCAGGATGAAAGCATCAGAGTGGACTGTATCCAGGGCCTAAGTTTTGACTTCCTTATCTTTAGGCTAAGAGTTTCAGGATAGATTAAAAATGGGGCAGAGTCGAGGCGGCTTTAACGGGGTGTCTCAAGTAGTTATTTTGTGGATTTGTGTACATGCTTTCATCATAATATATTTTATAGTGTCACTAGCTTTGCACTTCTTTCCTTTCTTTCTATTGTACTATTTTGTTGTTATCAATGAAATATTGTTTTCTTTGCTATTGATAAATAAATAAATAAATGGACTTCAATAAAAACGAATGCCTCTCCTTCACGCAGGTAGAATAATGTGAACCCCCATTTAACCTTGAATAAAGATAAAAATCATAAAACAAAGATTGTCTCTCGCTCTACATTATACTTGACCACTATTATTGATACTCTGTTGCACAGGTTCGCTTTCTTTATTCTCAATGGCTTAAGGAAGCAAGACAAGTAAATGCTGCCATGGAAAGTGTAGAAATTTATAAGAAAATTGCTGATGAAGAGAAAACCAAGCATTTGCAAGCCATGAAGGAGATTGAGATTGCAAGAGAACAGCTTGCTAAAGAAATTCATGAAAGGCAAATAGCAGAAAGGAAAGCCCTCGAAGACTCTTTGGAGAAAAAGAAAATTATCAATGCACTCATCTTAAATGACAGAAGGTACAAAAGGTACACAAGGGATGAAATCGAGATAGCTACTGATTCCTTCTCTGAAATTAAGATGATCGGCGAAGGATCATATGGGAAAGTTTACAGATGTCATCTCGATAACATTCCAGTAGCTGTCAAAGTTCTGCATTCTGATGCATTGGAGAAGAAAGAGGAATTTCTGACAGAGGTTTATGCTTTATTTCATATTTCTTTTGCTGTGTTTCATGCAGTTCCCCTTTTTTTTTTTTGCCTTTCTTTTTTTCATGATCATCTTATTCACTTCTAAGTCTTTTTAGAACTAATAATGGAGAAGTTTTAATTTTGAACCTAACCTAATTTTGGCAAGGGTCATTCAATGAAGAAGGAAATTCTTACAGATGACTATTAGCTCAAAACATTCACGAAATATACTGTTGCGCATGCTGGTGTAAACACCCTTTGCCACATAATTTTGATCTGTCTTGTTCTAGCAGAAATTACTTGTTTAAATCATTAAAATACCAATATTGGCAAATACTAGTATTTCCTGACCAGTTCAGTTGTGTTAATTGTGGAGGCAATGGTTTCTGCTGTCCTCTGTGTATTACTTTCATATTGAAGTTCTTAGCCAATTACGGCACCGACACATTGTTTTGCTGCTTGGAGCCTGTTCAGAGACCAGTTGCTTAGTCTATGAATATATGGAGAACGGAGGCCTAGAAGATTTTCTTTCCCACCAAAGCAGCAGGGATCCTCTTCCATGGTTTGTTCGATTCCGGATAGCATTTGAAGTAGCTTGTGGACTTGCATTCTTGCACAACTCAAGACCAGACCCTGTAATTCATCGAGATATAAAACCGGGAAATATATTTTTGGACAGAAACTATGTGAGCAAAATAGGTGATGTGGGATTGGCTAAACTAGTTTCGGATGTTCCGCCTGACAATATTACAGAATATAGGGCCTCCATAATAGCTGGTACTATTCATTATATCGATCCAGAGTATGAGAGAACTGGAACCGTCCGACCTAAATCTGATCTATATGCTTTCGGTGTCCTTGTGCTCCAATTGCTCGCCGCACAACCTCCAAATGGGCTTTTGTTGAAATTTCATAATGCAATTTCCAATGGTTCGCTCTCTGATATATTGGACAAGTCTATACCAGATTGGCCACTTGTTGAAGCAGAGGAAATGGCTCAGATGGCCTTGAAATGCTCCGAACTTCGATGCAGAGATAGGCCGGATCTTGTAGCTGACGTGTTGCCGCTTTTGAAGAAACTTGCTGATATGGCAGATGCTACTTTAAAGGCACAGAGGAAGAGTATTCATCCACCGAACCACTACTTCTGCCCAATACTTAAGGTAAAAAATTGAAACTTTGTGAGAGCATCTCAACGCAAGTCTTAATTAGGCTCCCCCAGTGTCACAATACTAGTGAGCATGTTTGCACTAATTTTGTTCCAATGCAACTCCATCCTAGTTTATGTTTTTCTTTACTTTTCACACTTTTTTTGCTGCTCCATCGGAGCAATCATTGGTTTCTAAATTACCACTGAAAACTGGGACATGTTTTTTTTGGTTTTTCTCATATAACTGGCTTTTACTTGTGGGTTTTAGCTAGTTTATTTGAGATTCTCCAATATTTTGTTATTCCTAACTTCGACTCTTTGTGTTTGGATCATGGATTTTGTGGAGATTACTAACGGAGAGAGGGCAATGATTGGGAAACCAAGCATATCACTTTAGCTTCTCCACATTATAATTTTCTTGTCCCTTGCCTCTTTTACTTTCCCTTGACAAAACCGATCCAAACATAGCCTTTCGTGGGCTGCATTTGACTGTCTAAGATACTCTGTGCGTTATGCGATGGCTAATTCAGGAAGTAATGGAGGATCCATACATTTCTGCTGATGGTTATACATACGAGCACAGAGCAATCAAAACATGGCTTGAGAGATATCCTTTATCGTCAGTAACAAGGGATAGGCTGCCGCATACAGGACTTATTCAAAACCATACATTACGTTCCGCCATACAGGAGTGGAGGTCATGCATAACACCCTCGTCCTGGTAACTATTGGTAGTTGAGTTTAAATCAAAGCTTGCATTTTATTCCGCAAAGCAAGTTTCCAGTGAAGAATTTTCTGTATAAATATCGCGGCACAAGGTCTATAACTTCGAGGAAGAACCTACTGGACCAAAATTTCGATTAAGTATGTAGTTTCAGTCCGCTGGGAGTGGAAATTTTATTGGAAACCATGGTGGGAACATCTAGAAATGTCAAAATAATATGGAATGTATCAATATACCATTCCGTTTTTGCATATTTCTAATAGTTAGTCTGCAATAATGCAATGCTCGGTATGTTTCGTATTATGTATTTCCTTGTGTTCGATATGTACACAGGACTTCGGAATTCACGAATATCTTTTCCTTGTAGTCCAGCATGTTAAGAAGTCCATAATCTGCATCAAAATCAGCAGAGTGTTGAAGTGATCTCGTACGAATGTAAATTTAGAACTAAAAAGAGTGAGTAGAACTTGGCGACATACCAAAATATAACTCCAAATGTGGAACTATGTTAGAGCTCTTTATTGCACTTTCTTCTCTTCCTCCAGCCCTTGCTGAATGTCCACTCTCTTTTTCAGTTCAAAAGGAAAGTTGATCAAAGTCACAGCGCTTGCACGGTTCCACCACTCTGCCAACAACATTTTCAGGACAATCCATAAGAGAGAGTGGGGATGGAAGGGGCTCCCAAGTTTAGAAACTATGTAGAGATAGCAATTCAACCCGCCCCGTCCCAAATGGGTTTTATCAATGTTTCTGGGTATCGGGCGGGCATCGGGGGAGAATTGAAAAAACTTGACTAGGTTCGAGTAGGAGTTGGGTAGACATCACTAAACCCGATATCCGCCCCGAAATATAAATTAGTCATGAATCCAACTATGGGGGTGTCGATTCTGGGGTGAACCTCACGTGAACCTCGCCTGCGCATGTAGCAATATCGTTGGCACCTAACCGAACGGAGATTTCGGCCTGAAAGGCACTCCGACGTTCAAGTCAGAGGAGGAAGAAGATGAAGGAAGCAAGATCTTTAGAGTTTCTAGAGAGAGAAAGAGAGAGGGGTTGAGTATTGTCCAAAGACCCTCCACTTTAGGTTTGGGGAGTCTGCCTTTTATAGGCAAGGAGTTGCTTGAGCTCCAAGCTCTACACGCGCCTCACGCATCATCGGTTCCCTAAGCACATCACGTGGTTTGGTCAGAACGCCTACAAGCCAGTTGATTCGGCTGACGTCACTCATGTCACTTGTCACGACTTTTGCAGCACACCACCTAACATGCCGCCTGACACACGCCACTTAACGTCACATATGATATGTCAGACACGTATGATAGCGACCCCTTGAAACCCACCGGTTTGACAGATTCAGTTCGGCTTGGCCACAGGAGATCAGTTCAACCAAGAGTGCTTGGCTCGGCAAAGGGTGCTTGGTTTGGCCAAGTAACTTGTTCGGCGTTCAGTTCGACCAAGTGACCAGTTCGTCCTAGCTAATGAGTCTGCTTAGCAAAGGAGTCCGCCTAGCGGAGGAGTTTGCCCAGCGCCTAGCTCCGCCTAGGGCTAGTATTGCTGGTCTGTTAGGTCCTTTGTGGGAAGTATAATTCGGGTCACTACCCCAACAAATTAAAACCAACACAAGGACAACGAAAAGAACTTTTGAGTAATACTCCCTTGCTTTTAATATTTATTTAGCAAAAGGATAAAACACACTCTCTCCTTATTTTGGAAAAAAATACCATCTGTCGTTCTCCACCTCTCTGCGAACTATTGAAAAATGCAAAATCAACTACACAGAATCAAATCCAGTACCAATCCAATCATATCTTCATCTACATTCGAAGATCACACAATGAGTATGCCAGAGCGAGCTTCCTTACCTGCAGCCTCAGGACATTGAATCACCTCCGCCAATCTTTCTTTGTTTGCAGAGAGCTTTCTACTTCATCATCTCTTTCCCCTTCCAATCTTAAACAATCATCATTCATTCCCCACACGTCTCCACCGCCCCACCGCCTCCATTTCCTCCGCTGCCACCAGAGCCTATTCTATCTCCTTCCCTGTCTACTCTCTCTCTTCCTCCTCCACAACCGGAAATCGATGGAATGACGGTTTATTAAACGACCACCACATAAACCTAATCTAACCTCAAGCAAGTTCGACGAGTTCTCCGCTTGACGAGATCTCTGCCATGAACGCCAGAAACGTCGACTCCGATGAGGTCATGGAGAACCCCAGGGGTGGGAGCCCGTTTAGAAGTCTATTCGAACTGCTATGATTTATTATGATGATTTTTTTTTTAACAGCAAAAATTTTATTAACCTTTGAAAATGAATTACAAAGATTAAAAGGATCCAAGCAACAAGGCCTTAAGATGAAAGACGGGCAGATTCACAAAGAAAACTCCCCTCACACCAAAAGACGCAAGCTGCTAAGAACCAGAAAGGAAAACACAATCTGATGCTGGCAAAAAGCCAACATAAACCCCCCAACAAGAAAACATGCCCCGAAAAAATAAATTGAAACCAACGCCTCAAAAAAACCAACCATAACGCCTCAAACAGACATCAACAATCTTAGCTTGCAACAGAAAAACCGCTAATGATCTCATCATCATCCCCCAAATAATCTTCACCCAATATCTTGCTAATAGACCGAGAAGCCTGAGCTGTATTAAGATGAAACCTGCTAATGTCATCAGAAGAAACAGATAATGCGGCAGCAGCTATAGCAGATCTGAACACAACGCATTTTTCTGTTTACGACGACCCTTCTTCTTAGCCTTGGGAAAACCCAACTTTTCTTCAATCCTTTTCTTTTTCAATTTTCCTTTCCCAATATCTTCCACCGCCTTAGTTGGATTGAGATCCACAACTAATTGGATTCCTTCGCCATCTTTCTCATTAAAAAATCCCACTTCGGAAAGATTCCAAAAGCCTTGATCAAATTCCACCACCTCCTTATCCTTGTTTGAAACGGCTAAAATGGTATCCTCTACTTCGAATGAATTAGAAAGCTTGGAGTCCGCAACAGGCCCGACTGTAGAATCTGAATGTCTCACATCAACAAAATTACCCACGTCATTAGCCATCGAGCAATCCACTTCCTCCTTTGTTTCACCAACCATAGAAGCACTACTAGAAGGTGAATCAATGGCTCTACTCCCAATCGAATCCTCTTGCGTCAAAAATGCATTATCCTCTAAAGAATCTTTTGCAACTTGATGAAAGTTATTGGACACACTATCTCCGATATCCAATCTTGCTTCCGCCTTCACATCTTCCTCATTAGAATTAAACACCAAGATTGGAACATCCATAGGGGTCTTATGTAATTTCGGACTAGCAAGAAACCCATCATACTGATTAGAGTGAGAATGGATGGAAAAAGGTAGATGAATTGAAGATACTTCAGAGACTCTAACCAAGTAAATATTGCCATCGATATCCAAGTTAATCACCTGTTCTATCTTAGAATGAAATTTGGTTGCAATCAGAATCTTGGCTATAGCAAATGAAGACTCTTTTAAAGTATCCTCATCAACTGCAATGAAATCCCCCCATTGACTTCCAATTTTTTTAAAAGTAAGCGAGTTCCAAACATTTAGAGGAATGCCAATACATGAGATCCAAACAAGCCTCTCCATACTAGCAGCTTCCCCATTCCAAGGTTTAATACTCACAAACCATCGTTCATACCAATCCTTCTTAATCATCTCATCCATAAAAGTTGTACTTGGAAAAGTAATAAGAATACTTCTACCACCCATTGCCCTGATTAGAATGTCTCCACCAATATCATTCTGAACTTCTACCCGGAGGTCATCAACTGATAACATTTTGTGTAAAACCGCCACTGCACTTCTGTGAAGTCATCCATTCCCAGAAGGTTGAAACTTAAGAGTAGAATTCCTTTCCCCGCAATTTCCCACGTCCTTAGTACTCCCTATGAGAGCATGAGCATAAGATTTATGGCTGCCAACAAAATGATTAGGGTATGCAATCTTGTCCTTATCTCTAACAATGCTAGGAGCTGCAAATGCCGCCCTAATATGAGGTTTGTGTAGGGGCTGATAAGGGGACTTCCTCTTGGCAAAATTAGCCAATTTCACCACCAGTTTTTTATCTTCCACCTCCAAACCATTGGCATTGAAAATTTCCATATCTGCAGAGACAGAGCAATCATACCGAACGAATCCAAATTTGCTACCTGTCTTGCTACTCCTTTTGGCAGGGATGAAAGCATCCCTAACCACACCATAATTGTTGAAAATTTTCCTCAACCACAAATGGGTGGATAAACCCGGAATATTATCAATAAAAAGAGTAACTAACTCCTTCATCGCATTAAGGTCGACAACAATAAATCAGCAACATCAGGCAACCAGCAGACAATCACAGCAAATGGCAATGGCAAAAAACAACAGCAGACAACCAACAGATCATAGTTGCAGAGAGCGTCCTAAACCAAATAAGAGATCCCACCAGACAAAGAAATGAACACCAATAGTTACCTCAAAACTGATGAGAGCACCAAGAGCAGCAAGAGCGCCGAACGGAGCAGAAAAAATGAGGCAAAACGGAGCTCCGGCGAGGTAGCCGGAAGGTCGGCGGAAAAGAAACGCCGGAAAATGAACGGCCGGTGGAGGAAGATAGCTCACGGCCCAAGAGAGGAGAGGCAAAACCGGTTGGAAAAGGACCGAACCGCCGAAGGATGATGGTCAGGACGAAGAGAGGGAGAGATATGGCTGATTTTACAAGGATCGGATGGGGTTTGGAGGAGTAAGGTTGGGAGGAATGGTGGCTATGGAGGAAGGTTGGGAGGAATCTCCTTTCCCTTTTATCTTTGTCAGCATCTCTTTTGATAGTTGTACTGTCTCCTTTAATGATTAGTGAGGTTTCACTAACTTTACTTTTTAAAATTTGATGCATGTTTTGTTAATTAGGCTTCGTTATATTTCACTAGTTTCACTTGATTACAAGCTTATGTGCTAGATTGTTGAGTATAATTTGACAATTTTTTAATGCAAATTGATCGTCGACTATATAAATTTATGATTATTAGTGAAGTTTCACTAGTTTTTTATGGCTTGGTTTGTGCAATTGAGTTTGCTTGTTTTGTTACGTTTTTTATAATTTTAAAATTTCAACTGGCCAGTTGCTATATGGCTGCTTTTTTGAAATTTTCACACTAAATTAGAATATTTTAAGTATTAGTGTAATTTCACTAGTTTTGCAGAGTCATCAACGGGAGTTTACGGGGTCATTAGAACTAGTGGTTTGTACGATTTTTGAATTTTGAATACTATGATAAAACTTTTAAATATTAAGTAAATTTCACTAATTTTTTGGGTAATTGACCGGAGATGAAAGTTGCCGGGGGTGAGGTGGTGGTCTGCCGAAGGTAGGAGTTCGCTAGAGATAATAGATGGTTGGTGTTTGCTATTAGTGAACATTCACTATTTTTAGAGAAGGTTATTCTAGTAATCGTGCATCACATTTGTCTTTATATTCAATTGCGAAAGGTGCTTGTCCTTGAGCTCAAAAAATAAAAATATGAGGGATTTATGGCTAACTCCCACGTCCACTTTTTACCTCCACTTTTCAAAATTATCCTTAATTTTTACCCATTAACTCTTTGCCAATTAACTTTTCAAAATGGCAAAACAATAATAATACAAACTTTTTTCGATTAACTTTTCAAAACACACTTATTAAAGATAACTCTTTTTTTGGAAACATATTTAGAAAGTAGAGAACATCTTTTTGTTGTTCGTAATTTTAAGTTAATAAGTGTATAAGAATTCCACAAATACGATCCTTTTTTTGGGTGTTTGAGATAACACAAGATAGCATATCAGTATCCTCCAGAATGATTACAATAAACACAATGAACAAAATTACCACGTGCTACAACTAGTATAATAAAAGATAGTTGGTAATTTGAGTTTAAGCAATTTGGACATGGTTTTAAGATTCAACATGTTATTTTTATTTCATTTCTTTTTCTTTTTTTTTTTTTTGCAAAAGAGAGAATTCATTCACTAGAAATACTAATACAAACTACGGGATAATATTTTATTAGTCTACATGAGATAACATCATGCAGTTGCCGACTGCAATGGATATGGACAAAGTCGACTTGTCTCTTGACTTATCGCGCTTTACGAGATAAATCATCTCTCACAATACATTAATCTAAAAAGTCAATTTTAGTCAATTGTACTTATTTATTGCTAATAAATCAGTTTGTAGACCGAGTTCTAAACAGTACAACCGCAGATCCATGGAGTACTTGGTCTCGCGAGTTCTAGGCTACAAAGCCCATAACAGCTAAGACCAGAACTGGTTAAGTTTACCAAAGATCGAATAATGGAGTGAAACTAGGATTTTGTTTTCGTCACTATAATCTTGGGACAAGAATATTCTTACATACATAAAAAATAATAATAATATTCACAATCACATTTACTCGATAATTCATTGGTCTGGAATTGATATTGTGTCCAATTAGCCGAGGAAATAATGACAAATGGCAGAATATTGGAGTATAACTAAGATTTTGTTTTTGGTCATTATAATCTTGGGACAAGAATATCCCTAAACACATCCCATCTTTTTTTCAAAAAATAAATAAACAGAATCTCATTTACTCGTTTATTCATTGGTCCTGAGGCATTATTCGTTTGTCTTGGCGATGTCCCAAGACAAATGAACCAAGACAAACGCATAATCAATCGTTGATTTTGGATGTGGTTGTAGCATTGGCGTAATTAGAATAGTATCTCAAGCAATGTCAAGCCACAGCTCTCATACGAGGGTGAGACCCAAACCATATATGAGTCCCACCCCATATATGTAGGATTTTCGTTTATATTATCCTAAATCCAAGGGAATGCTAACGAGTGCAACATTGAATTCGTTAAGGATACAAAAAAAGTACAATTGTAGATTCCACTTATAGCATATTTTTAAATGTACTTTAAGGTACAAGTGTATTTTAAAATGCAAGTGGGACCCAACAAGTGTACTTTAGTGTACCCTTACAAGTGTACTTGATGGTGCATCCATTAGCTAGACCCGATCCAAAATACTACGGAATTTGTGCCTTATTCAGAAAGAAAGCGTGAGATCTGAACCGTCAAAGTTCCTAGTTAACGGTAAACATGAAGGTCGATGTGTCCTTTCAAACAGAAATGATTGTGACACAAACTTTGTGTCACAACCAACCACAACCCCACTCACATGGGGTGTGAGTCCCACATGGCCCCCACATGTGGGCGCCACACCCCATGCGAGTGGGGTTGTGATTGGTTGTGGCACAAAGTTTGTGTATGTATCATTATTCCTTTTCAAACCGTCAACGACTCAACGAACTACCAAGTCAAACGAGAACGACCCTCTCTCTCTTCAGTCAAATATAAAAAAACGACTCTCGCTCTCCCTCTCTCCCTCTCTCTCTCTCTCTCTCTCTGTGAGTATATTCTGGAGCATCGAAAGTCTAAGCTTCGTGGAGTTCGCCGAATTCAAACGTGAGCGTCGACAGCGATCGCACTTTGCCACCGCCGCTGACCTTTGGCGGTGGTGGAGTACATGGAATTTTCAGACATTATCGATGTCGACGGCGATCGTGCTTTGCCGGTGGTGGAGTGCATGGGATTGTCAGACATGAGCGTCGACGGCGATCGTACATTGCCGACGGTGGCTGTGGGCGAGTGCATGGGATTGTCAAACGTGATCGTCGACGGTCATCGTGCTTTGCCGCCTCCGCCGACGGTGGCAGTGGCCGTCAAAGGCCGCGGAGACCGTGGTGGAAAAGGAAGCCGTCGAACTGTCCGATGGGCGTCGGAGAATCTCATACCTAACGCCGGCCGTTTGGTCCTAGTTCACGTCATGCCTAAAATCACTTCAATTCCTACTCCATGTAATTTCTTCTCATCTCTCTTAATACAAGTGTCTGTCCTTCAAGGGCAAGAAAAATGCAACGTTAAAGGCTTGTGGTAGTTGTGGATTTAGGATAAAGGGATTTTTACACTATTTACTCATCGATGCTAGCTCAAATTTGGCATTTTTTTTTCGACACCTGATTACTTTCTTTGATAATTTCAGTCTTTCGGGCTACTTTATGCGCATTTTGACTATTCCTAAACGAATCATAGTAACACTAGTAGGGTCTATTTAAATTCAGGTCTTTTGCCCTGTATGAACTCGTCTAGAGCTGGCTCTAGAATAAGGCCCCTTCACAAAGTGTATATTAGGGCCTCCAACTATTTTTCGTTCCCAACATATAGGCTAAAAAAAAAAAAAAAAGTCCAAATAAATAAATTAGGGCCCCTTCATAGAAGTTCGCCTTCACCCCTCAGGGCCAGCCTTGAACTCGGCCCATAAGAGTTGATAGTTGTAGGAGAGAGAAAAACCCACAAGTCCAAGTATTTATAGAATTGATGGTATTGAAGGATTGTATAGCTCACAATTAGTGTGATTACACCTCTCTTTTTATCTATAGCTAGACCTCTTATATTCTTGCTGAAATTGAAGATCACCTATACCTAGCTATACCTCTTATATTCTCGTTGAAATTGAAGATCAAATCCCTTTATTTAAAATCCCTATCTGTCCAAATGGAGCCTAAAGTTTTTTTTTTTTTTCCTTCCATATTCTTCTGATTTTCCAAGCTTTGAGGACCATCAAATAGATTTACGTGGACTCATGAAGGCCTACTCCGATACAATATAAAGTTGTTTACGATCAACTCGTCTAAAAGTTGGGTTGTTAGCCTCTTAGGATTGGATCCAACAATTTATATCAAATATCCAAAATGAATAATGCCTTTTTAGCTTACAATTTTTACTTTATAGTTTAATGCAAGTAACTCTTTAGAATGCCACCTGTTTAAATGTTAAGGCAATAAATGGTCTCTCAATTTTTTAGCACTGCTTCCTGTTTTGCTTTCATTTACTTATAATTCACCTCATGTGGGCATTACAATGTTCTTCAGCCGGAGACATCCCCATTGAGCTACTGGATCCCCATGTGGTGGAAATGTATAGGCAGATCAAAAGTGGAGAGATATTTATACCATTAAAGAAACTATGCAAAAGAATACTGGTGAGTTTTTCCTCTTCTTTTTTGGCTATGTTCTACACAATTTGAGTTTTCATTGAAGTATAATCCCAAATACTGCTTTTCTAGGTTGAAACTTTGGTGCTGGAAGATGACAATCCTGCATCAGCACTTCTTAAATATGTTGCCGGCTCTGGTGTAAGTAGTTTAGTGTTGGGGTCTTCTTCTTTTATGAGGTATGTCAAAAATATTGATTATCATTTCATTTCATAGCTCTTTCTAATGGCGTTTTACTAGTTGCATGTTCTAGACCTAGTAGATCCTTTTTTTTCCCCCCCTCAAGGACACTATGTTAAGGTTTTATGATTGGAGTTCAGGGAGATTTATATTCTTCTTACTGTTGTACTGTATCTAGTAGGTGGTCCTTTACATGCATTTGGATTTGCCATTCGTTCGAATGCCGACTTACACTCCAATAATATTGATCTGTTAACCTTTTTGTGAGCCGTTGCATGACTTATCGCCTATGAAACACCTAGTTGTAGGATAGAAATATTACACAGGAGCGTACCTTGAAAATATATGGTACATATAGTTTTGGAGGATGGCAGGCTTATTTTTGGTGCATAGTACGAATATTTTTGGCATATGGTACACACACACACACACACATATATATATAGTATATTTTTCGGTAAGTAAAATATAAAATTGAAAAGTTGAGCAATCTTTTTTTATTATTTTTTATTGCTCATTAGGTACACATTTAATTTTATGGTCTTAGTTATGCATAGGGATATGCCACATACCCTGAAGTAGACGTGCAATCTTTTAGTTTACTGTGGAATTTTTGGTATAATTAACACTCTGTTTGTGTGTGCATGTGTGTGTGTGTGTGTTAGTTAAGTATTTTTTTTGGTAACCGTAAGTTTTGTGAACGAAAATATTTTCGCGGTGTACCCCAGGATTCTTCCAAATTTCTTGGTCAGGAAGCTAAAAGACACTGTGCCATCAATAGTCCTAAAAAAGGTTCCTGAAGCTTGCAATATCTATATTGTATCAAGACGTAGGCTCATCACTACTTCTGCCACCCCCTGGTCAACTTGTGGTAAGTTGAAAACACTTACTCGTCAATGTTGATAGCCTCCATGTACATAGTTGTTGTTTTTCTCTTCTGATAGCCTCCATGTACATAGCTTGTAATATTCTTTCCGCCACTATTTTGCAGAGAACAGCTCTATAAACTGGTGGTGTGGCCGGGGAGGGAGCAGTTCTCTTCGCTTCTATAAATTAAATAGTAGCCATTATTCTTCCTCAATGGATGGTGAAGATACTGACACAGCGTCATCTGTGTCAGATCTTAATCACTTGGATGTATTAGAAATTTTACAATGGAGGTATCCCCACCATTTTGGCCCTCTTCCAGGAAGAATTTATTCCAAGTTGAGAAATAGTTTGCAAGAAAATGAGGGAGGAAATGAATGTCCTTCTGTACCTTCTATAGACACAAAGCAGGTAAATTGTCTGAGCTTTTCCGGCTGCTGTTGTATATTGTGTGGTACCATGGTATTACTTGCTTTTTACACATTGTTATGTGACGCTGACTAGCAGCTAACATATGGGATGCATTTTTTTCTACAGTCGAATGTGTATGCTGAGGTAGAACAACTGCGTGGAGAATTAATGAATGCTTTTGGCATGTACAATCAAGCTTGTGTGAACCTTGTGCACATCGAAGACAAGGTTTGCATTTTGTCTATTAATAACTAATGAGGTTCTAGAGTTTGATGCATTTTGTTGTTTGACCAGGGAAATGTTCACCAACTTATTCTACTACCATTTCAAAAATAGTTTCTGTGTTTTAGTCTGATAAAGGTTGACTATTTCCCTGGACGAAAAAACTTCAAATTGGAAAGGGGACTTCATCCCCGTTTGGTTGTCTGGATGAAAGCATCGAATTGGACTGTATCCAAGGCCTAAGTTTTTGGCTTCCTTATCTCATAGACATTTTCAGGGTAGATTAAAAAATGGATTTCAATAAAATGAATGCTTCTCCTTCACGCAGATAGAATGTAATGAACCCTCATTTAACCTTGAATAAAGATAAAAAAAAATGGTAAAGAAAGATTGCCTTGCATTCTACATTATACTTAACCACTAGTACTGATACTCTGTTGCACAGGTTCGCAAACTTTCTTCTGATTGCCTTAACGAAGCAAGACACATAAATGCTGCCATGCAAAATGTAGAAATTTATAAGAAAATTGCTGATGAAGAGAAAACCAAGCATTTGGAAGCCGTGAAGGAGATTGAGATGGCAAGAGAACAGCTTGCTAAAGAAGCTCATGAAAGGCATATAGCAGAAATGAAAGCCCACGAAGATTCCATGGAGAAAAAGAAAATTATCGAGGCACTCTTCTTAAATGACAAAAGGTACAGAAGGTACACAAAGGATGAAATAGAGGTAGCTACTGATTCCTTCTCTGAGACTAAGATAATCGGTGAAGGATCATATGGGAAAGTTTACAGATGTGACCTTGATAAAACCCCAGTAGCTATCAAAGTTCTGCATTCTGATGCATCGGAGAAGAAAGAGGAATTTCTGACAGAGGTACTTGATATTTCTTTTCCTGCGCTTCATTCAGTTCCCCGTTTTCTTTGCTCGTCTATTTAGCAAGATCATCTTATTCACTTCTAAGTATTTTTAGAACTTGTAATGGAGAAGTTCTAATTTTGTACCTAACCTAATTTTGGCAAGGGTTATTCAATAAAGAAGGAAATTCTTACAGATGCCTGTTAACTCAAAACGTTCATGAAATATACTGTTGCAAATGCTGGTGTAAATACCCTTCGCCACACAATTTTAATCTATCTTGTTCCAGCATAAATTACTTGTTTAAATCAGAAAAATACCAATATTCACAAACTCACTCTAACTTGGCCGGCAGCTTGTTTACTTTTTGGCCTCTCCCATATTTCCTGACCAGTTCAGTTGTGCTAATTGTGGAGGCAATGGTTTCTTCTGTCCTCTGTCTATTAATTTCAGATTGAAGTTCTTAGCCAATTACGCCACCGACACATTGTTTTGCTGCTTGGAGCCTGTCCAGAGGCAGGTTGCTTAGTATATGAATATATGGAGAACGGAAGCCTAGAAGATTTCATTTCTAACAAAAGCAGCAGGCATCCTCTTCCTTGGTTTGTTCGATTCCGGATAGCATTTGAAGTAGCTTGTGGACTTGCATTTTTGCACAACACAAAACCAGACCCTATAATTCATCGAGATATAAAACCGGGAAATATATTTCTGGACAGAAATTATGTGAGCAAAATTGGTGATGTGGGATTGGCTAAAATCGTTCCGAATGTTGTGCCTGACAATATTACTGAATATAGGGCCTCCGTTATAGCTGGTACTATTCACTATATGGATCCAGAGTATCACAGAACGGGAACCGTCCGACCTAAATCTGATCTATATGCTTTTGGAATTCTTGTGCTCCAATTGCTTGCCGCACAACCTCCAAATGGGCTTTTGTTGAAATTTCATAATGTAATTGTCAAGAAGAAAAATGGTTCGCTCTCTGATTTATTGGACAAGTCTATACCGGATTGGCCACTTGTCGAAGCAGAGAAAATGGCTCAGATGGCCTTGAAATGCTTGGAAGCTCGATGCAGAGATAGGCCAGATCTTCAAACTGAAGTGTTGCCGCTTTTGAAGGAACTTGCTGATATGGCAGATGCTGCTTTAAGGGCACGGGCGAATGATATTCATCCACCTAACCACTACTTCTGCCCAATACTTAAGGTAAAAAATTGAAACTTTGTGAGACCATCTCAACGTAACTCTCAATTAGGCTCCCCCAGTGTCACAATACCAGTTAGTATACTTGCACTAATTTTCTCCAATGCAACTTCTACCTAACATATGTTTCTTCACTTTCAACACATTTTTGCTACTCCATTGGAGCAATCATTCTTTCCTAAATAAACACTCAAAACTTGGACCTGCTTTTATTGGTTTCTGTCATATAATTGGCTTTTACTTGTGGAGCCTATTTTAGCTAGTTTATTTGGCAACTTTTGGTTATTCCCAATATTCGACTCTTTGTTAGTGTTTGGATCATGGTTTTTGTGGAGATCGTTGAGGGAGAGAGGGCAATGATAGGGCAACCAAGCATGTCAATTTAGCTTCTCCACATTATTATTTTCTTGTTCATTGCCTTTTACTTTCCCTTGACAAAACTGATCCAAACACAGCCTTGCGTGGGCTGCATTTGACTGTCTAACATTCTCTGTGCATTATGTGATGGCTAATTCAGGAAGTAATGGAGGATCCATACATTGCAGCTGATGGTTATACATATGAGCACAGAGCAATCAAAACATGGCTTGAGAGATATCCTTTGTCGCCAGTAACAAGGGATAGGCTGCAGCATACAGAGCTTATTCAAAACCATACATTACATTCCGCCATACAGGAGTGGAGGTCACGCATAACACCCTCGTCCGGGTAAGTATTGGTAGTTGCTGTGTATAAATCAAAGCTGGAATTTTAGTCCACAAAGCAAGTTTTTAGTGAAGAATTTTCAATATTGTGGCATAAGGTCTATAACTTCGAGGAAGAACCTACTGGACCAACATTTCGATTAAGTATGTAGTTTCGGTCCGCTGGGAGATGGAAATGTTGTCGGAAACCATGGCGGGAACATCTCGAAATGTCAAAATAATTTGGAATGTATATTCCATTCTTGCATATTTCTAATCGGTGTCAGCAATAATGCAACGCTCGGTATGTTTCGTATTATGTATTTCCTTGCGTTCGATATGTACACAGGCAAACACTCGTATGCGTTCTCTTTTCTATTTACCTATCCCGAAAACCCTGATGAATACAGGTCATTTCTGCTTAGAACTGCATCTTTCCTAAACAACAAAAATTTTATATGCATAAATTTGAAAATTGGAAAACCCCGACCGCATTTGGGTAGACATCACCCAGTGCCAATTCCCGGCCCAAACTCAAAAATCTTTATTTGCATAAATTTGTATTTTTATTCATGTGTTTTTACCGTTACAACCAAAATAACATATTGTGTATTGCTTATTTTCCATTTTTCTTTTAGTTAGTAAATTTTGATTAAGTTGTAGTATTAGTTACTTGGAAACTTTTATTTGTGCTCATACATTTTGGAGTGTAAAACATATTTTCTTAATGTATATATAAAGAAATAGGAGTGGGGTGAGATTGGGCGGGTAAACTCATTACCCGACAGGGGCGGGCCACGGTGCAGGGGTATCTATACATTACCCGGTCAAGTTTTCAGGATCGGGCTATCTTTTCATGCCGGATATGAGAAAACCCGCCCCGTGGCCATTCCAAACTGTGTGTTCTCCTACCAAGGCTTTTATTTCTGCTATACCACCTTTATACATTCATACATTTGTACGAAGTACGAACTTCAATTGTAAGCGTGTGCGTGAAAGAGGAAAAAATACGAGGACAAAAATGAACATGAAAAAAAGTACTAAGATTGGTTTCTGTAGCTTTGTTGTTTAGAAAAGATGCAGTTCTAAGCAGAAATGACCTGTATTCATCCGGGTGTTCGGGATACGTAAACAGAAAAGAGAACGCATACGAGTGTTTGCCTGTTTTCCAACAGAGCTCGTATCGAGTTTGAAACATGACAGTCTATCTCGGCTTCGTCCTAGAAGCTACTGCTTTCGCCTCAGACGATTTCCCTATCGCTCGTGACCATGGTCCATGGATCTTCTCTACGTAGCAGTCAAGACTTCAAGAAGCTTTCACCAGAAGCGACTAGTCGCCTCCCGAATGTCTCTTTACTTTAGCACGGGTCTTTCCAATTCCTTCTTCCTCGCCACCAAGGTAGGCTACTAGGAGATTTTAGTGCAAGAACCAAGCAATGAAAATTCCTTATAGTTTGTTGATTTTAAAAAAAATGGACTTTAAGATCTTTAAACTTCCTCTTCCAGCAAATCTCGATCTTTAGACAATTTGATCTCATCCAATTGTTTAAACTCAGTGTTAACATTGAAGAAAAGTGAACTAACAAGCAATCCAAGGTGTTTGCTTTCGCTTAGTTACTGAAGCCAACAAGTTGGATTTTCCTGACTCTTTTTCATATTCTTTCTTCCACATTTTCTCAGCAACCAAACAAGTTATCCTTGCCAATGACTTGTACTCCACAGACCAGTTTAAGTTTCACTAACCAAACTGTTGGGCCCGGAGTGCTTCCATGGATTTGGTTACTCAATACCATTCGCTGTGATCGCTCTAAAAACAGACTTGCGGGTGCGATATCGAATGTCATAAAAGACTTAATTAAGGCGCTTCTAACACCAATTGGTTTTAGGAGAGTTGGTGGAAAAGCGGTCCGACACAAACCAAATGTCTCCACCATGCATATGCAATCAAGCTTCACCATCTTAGAACTTAGGTGTTTGCTCCCTCCTAACGATTTATGTTTGAAACCTCCAAATGTTATCAATCTTTTTGGGCTAGTCCATATAAGGTTTTGTTCCGGCTTTAATTAGACCCCGCTGGGAAGACGGAAGGTAGATTTGATTCCCATCATTAGTCAAGCATCTGGCCCGGGCTCCTATGTTATGTATCCTTGATATTCAAAGATAGGAAGAACATCAATTTGGTGTCTGTATTTCTTATCATTGTGTCTGTTGGGATTCCACCCCGTGTGGGCTGGATGGGCTTAGGCCCGGATGGGAGTGATTTCCTATTGCATTTAGGTTTTCCTATTGCATTTAGGATTTCCTATAGAGATTAGGATTCCCTATTGGGTTCTATTTTGTATCTTTATAAATACTCGGATATGTCTTGTTTATTTAGAGTGTGGTAGCACAATGTAGAGAGAGAGACAGAGAGTGTGAGAGGGAGGCCGGTTGTGGCTCCCCAGAGAGAGAGATACACGATAGAAGATTTCATTATTGTGAGATTGAGTGTGAGTGTGTAACACAAGAACACGAATTTTCTCCGGATTATAGTGAAACCCCCCTCCCCGTGGATGTAGGTCCGATTTGGCCGAACCACGTATATTGTGTCATGTTTATCTCTTGATTTTACTGTTTCTGTGCGAGAGGTGCGCGTTTGGGCACAACAAACTGGTATCAAAGTTTGGTTGAAGCACCGGAGAGCGCAGAGAAGTCAGATAATCACTCGGAGGCCATTGGAGCACTATTTGAAGCTTTGGTCGGACAAAACAGGTGACGAAACTTATTTTTGACCAAAAGGGATAGGTGCTACTCTCGGAGACGATCGCCACGATGTGTGGGTGGTCAGTTTTATCACCAGATACCCTGTTTCACGAATCGGATCGGAAACTGACAGAAAAAAATTGTGTCGGAATCAGATTTGTTACCATAATTGGATAGTGCTCGGCGAGACGATCATTTTTTATATATAATTCGTCGAAATCGGAGCTGAAACAAGATCGTGAGGGCCGGTCAAAGTTTGGTCAAGATCTAGGGTTTTGCGCAGGGCTGGTGGAGAAGACACTGACGTCAGCGTGACATCAGCAAGGTCAAAGGGTCAGTCAACGGTTCAGAAGGGTCAAAGGGTCTGGGGGTTCGATTCAAAGAGGTCAGAGACCGGGTCAAAGAGGTCAGTGGTCAGGTCAAAGGGGTCAGAGACCGAGCCACTGTCGCCCCAAATCCCAATGTACAAATTACTCCTTATTGCATTGCGTATTTTGGCAAACACAATTAAAGTCCACCTCATTTTGGTTCCATTATCGCCTCATACTGGGATATATCAAACCGTGAAGCAAACACGTACCAGACACAAATATTACTAGTAAACAGTTGAAGTGCCAATCCAACCATAAAACAATTATCGAGAGTATGTAGGCTATGATTTGCCAAGAAATTTGGAGCAATTGCTGTGAAGCTTGCTGGGCTCGAAGGTGGGGTATTTGGTGTTGGATCGTCGTTAATTGTTTTGGGATTTGGTGATCCAAGGAAAATTGGGACGAGCGTATTGAGTAATTGGGAATTTAAGAAAAGATTGGGACGAGATAAAAGGGCCGTCCCAAATCGGTCTCCACCATCACCATCCCAAATCGACGTCGACCTCGCAACCAAACCACAAACGCTATCCATCATCATTGCTTGCAGCTTCCGTGGCATCGACGACGGCTCCACAACAGAAGTCGGTGTTTGTGAAAAGTCGTAGCAACTCTCAGTTGCTTGGAAGGGGCAACAGTGGTCAAGCTCGCGTCGCTGAGTGCCTCGTTGGTGACGAGACTGGCACTTTTCTCTTCAACTTGTTGGAAAAGGGCGGTGTTGATCATGGTATTTGAGTTTACCATGAAATCAATTAAGATGATATTCAAGTTTATCATCATGAAATCAGTTCAAATGGTATTCAAGTTTACCATAAAATGTGTTTTAAGTTTACCATGAAATCAGTTCATATGATATTCAAATTTACCATAAAATATGTCTTGAATTTTGGTACGTCAAATAAGATTTATATACAAATCTATCATCAATCGAATTTACCATGTTTATTGGTAAGAACGTTTTTTTTTTTACCATGATTCCAGGGTAATGAAATTATATTTACCATGGTTCATGTCAATTATACTCACTATTATATACGTATATTTTTACCATGATTCCTAGGGTCACTTATGTAAAATTTACCATTGTTATTAATTACCATGTTCATCAAACATGGTAAAAAAATGACAACAGATGTCGCACATATTTTTTACCATGTTCTTTTTTCTTCTTTTTTGTCAACATACTATATTTTTTACCATGTTTCGTTCATTTTACCATGTTTGAAGATATATTTTTTATTTTAACCATGACTACACGAAATTGAGGGATGAACGTGTTGTGGATTTTTAATTAGGATGGTTTTTTATATTTTTTTGGAGTTTCAAATTTCATCCGTTTAAAATGAAAACCAAATCAATGGAATTTGGTTGTTTTGAAAGTTTGAAATTTTTTAAGATATATCCAATCCCACTAATTTAGGAATACAATATAAACATACATATGAATATCTTATTAAAAAGGGTAAGATAGATAATTTACACGCTAAGAGGATGGAAACATAATCGTTCAAAATGATTGGGATGAAAATTTACATGGGAGGCCAAAAGAGGATGATTATTTAATTACCTCTTGTTTTTTCTGTTCCCCTGCATGCAAAACGGGAGTAAAGTGTTAAAATCAAGTAGAACATGCAACAACTTTTTTCCTGTGTCCACTTTTAAATTTTTTTTATTTTTAGGGAAAATAGATCCTTCATGCAAGAAAACACCCTAGGGGTGCACATACATCGGGCCGGCATGGTTCGGGCCGGACTTATACTAGATAATAACGAGATTTATGCATTTCCAAGCCCAGCCCATTTATAGTCGGGCTTCATTTAATTTGCCCAAGCCCAACCCAAATAAAATTTTAATTTCTCAAACCCTTCCAAGAAGCCCATTTATTTTTTTAAAGCATAGAATCACAAATAAATTAAGGGTAGTGCGAATGCCAAAATTATTTTTGATTGTGCTAAAATTCAAGCGCATGAAATGCTTGTATTCATGTGTAAAGTATAAACTCTTTATGCTTTGGAGTTTTGGCACAATCCAGAGAGGGGGATACAACATGGGGGTATTGTTTTGGGTAGTTTTCTATTGTGGCCACGTACTATTATTCAAAGTATTCCAACATTAAAAAGTTTCAAATTTAGAAAATCTGGAAATTGGGGTTTGAAGAGTTGGGAGCTTTCAATACATTTGTTTGTAGAACAAATAGATGTACGGTTTTAGAATCGGTTGAAAAACAGAGAAACAAACGAAATATACTCCATAAAAGTAAATGGGAAACAATTTGTTTTGTGTTACATACTGTTCAATAGATCGTGTTTATTTCCTCGAAACTCCTATCATCAGCATTTATACTGGATAATATTTAGCTACCCATTTGTACCGCCATCCTCAATCTTCACATATTCCACCCAAGAAAAAGTTGTGATATATATTTCCCCTGTTTTTGGAGATCTTGTACGAGACATACTACCTCATCGTGAGAGATTATTCACCGCCTTTAGGGTACTGTCACGTGGTGCCCCAAGCTCCTATCGACCACGTGTTGAACTAGGGCCTACACACCTATCTTGGGCCTACTCTTCTTTTCCACCAAACATTTATTATGCTTCTTTACGCTTCTTTTCCTATCGCCCCATAGTAAATGTTTTGTGAAAAAGAAGCATAGGCCCAAGATAGGTTTGTAAGCCCTAGTTCAACGTGTGATCGATAGAAGCTTGGGGCACCATGTGACGGTACCGCAGAGGCGGTGAATAATCTCTCACTCTCGTATAAAATCTCCAAAAAAAAAAAAAACTAGGGGAAATATCACAACTTTTTTGGGGGGAATACTTGAAGATTTAGGATGGAGGTACAGATGGGAAGCCAAATATTGTCCACTAAAAATGCTAATGATAGGAGTCGAGGAAATGAACATGATCCATTGGACGGTATGTAACACAAAACGCATGCCTCTCATTTACATTTATTGAGTATATTTTGTTAATTTCTCTGTTTTTAACCAATTCAATTTTGAAATTTTGGAAATTTTTTACTGTTTATTTTTTAATTTTGAAATTTTTTACTGTTTATTTTCTAATTTTGAAATTTTTTACTGTTTGAATAATAGTACATGGCATCTCATTAGTTGTGTAGTGGTTAACCGCAATAGAAAACTACCCAAAACCGTACCTCCACTTTGTATCCCCATCTCTGGTGTTTACTTTCCCTCATCCTCTCTTTTTTTTGGAGCAGAAAAAACATAGTGAAGTCGACAATTTTGACAGAAAAGAATGGGATTGAGAGTTGGTCTTTTCTTGCCTGTAAGGATCTTTATTCTCTAAAAAGTAAAAAAATTAAAAAGATGTCAACCATTTTTCTATTGTGCCATCACTGCCATGTATCAAATTGGCACAACGCTAACAATACATAACTTACTGTAGACTAAGAGGCCTGTTTACCGTAGACCAAGCAAAACAAAATAGGCAAAATCAGTATTTAGTACGTACGTGTTGTCTGTTTAGCACGATTCTAGTTTCCTATTTTCTAGTTTTCTAGAATTTTTTTATTGCCTTATTTTGTTTTGCATGGTCCCTACTCTAAGTTATATTCTTGGTAGCCAAGTATTACCTTATTAGCTAGGCCTTCTACTAGTATAAATACGGGTGCAAGCCTTTAGGCAAAATCAACTTTTATTCAATAACAATTCTTAGATTTTCTCTTTCTCTTGTGGATTCAAGAACAACTCGTGGATTCGAGTCTTATCTTTGTTTGGAATAGTACGCTAAATATTCTCTCGTGAACTCCGCTGCATTGCATTCATTTTAGGTAAAAAAAGTACGGCAATTTGTCTAAAAGTCCGGAGGTAGGGACCTATTGCCACATTTAGTCCAGTCTACACTTGACTAATGCGTCGTGTCCAGTGAATAAAAGTGTTTACTGTGTAAGGTCCTGGAAAGCAACCAACAACCGGTTCACCTACAATTGCGACGGACACACCTTCAACTACCTCGTTGAAAATGGATTCAGTATGTTAATTAAATTATCGAGTGGTACCCCATGAAAGCGACGGGTAGCCACTGTTCAGCCCTGTCACTATCTTCTCACATGCAAATGCGTGGGTTTAGGCACTTAGGGTACACTTTCCATTATAGGGTTTTAACTGTTTAGGCACTTTCATTGGGTACCCTAGTATTTTAGGCACTTTCATAGGGTACCCTAGGGTTTAGGTTTTAGGGTGCACTTTCCTATTATAGGGTTTTAGTGGTTTAGGCACTTTCATAGGGTACCCTAGGGTTTTAGGCACTTTCGTAGGGTACCCTAGGATTTTAGGCACTTTCATAGGGTACAAACTTTTTTGGCACTTTCATAGGGTACAAACATTTTTTGGTAAAAAAAAAAAAAAAGATGCCGGCGTTAGGACTAGATAGGTTATAAACTTGTTTGGTGGATTAACGAGGTTACAAATTCTTTGCCTAGGACTTTTGAACAAATTGCCCAAAAAAGTAAGGGTCCAAAAAAGACAAAAGGCAATTATGTTGCTTAAGTTTTGAAGGAAATATCACTAAGACTGTGATTATAGGTCGTAGTTCAATGATTTTCCTGCTATAAAATCTTGTCAAGATAGAGCACAAAAGGCACATTAGCTTGTCATTGTTGTCACGTTTATACTCGAAGCCTTTACATGAAAAATGGTAGAAAGTTTTGTTACTTGGCTCACCGTCGCTGATTGAAAGTGGACCACCTGTTCCGAGAAGATATTTTATCTTTTGATGGCACAATTGAATTGGACCCTGCTCCAACTCGTTTCGCTAGCTGGAAAAGATAACGAGCTTAAGCAATATCAGAGGAGGAAAAGAAAACGGATCGAAGGAAAATGAGGACAAAGAGGAGAGCGTTAGGCATAACTGGAAAAAGGAGGAGTATTTTCTTTGATTTGGAATATTGGGAGCATAGTATGATTCCACTGCCTTGATTTGATGCATATGGAGAATAATGTGTGCAATAATATAGTGGGGACGATACCAGATGTAAATGGGAAAAGGGAAAGGGAAGGATACACTAGCCTTGCCATGGTAGAAATGGAAATTCAACAAGCGTAGCACCCCCAAGAAGTGGGTAATAAGTATTATTTTCCACCTGCATGCTATACCATGGACGATAAGGAGAAAACCATTCACCTAGCAGAAGAGGCCAAGATTGCTGGTCCAGTACACTATCGATGGATGTACTTCATTGAGAGGTGGTGTTTCAATTTTATTTCACTTTGTCTGATCTATCATTTCTAGTTTTATTTTTAGCTTCACTCATGCATTTATTTTTCCATAGGTAGCTTGTGACACCAAAATCATATGTACGTAGTCGAAGTCACTCTGAAGGTTCGATTGCACAAGGATACTTGGTCGAAGAATGTATGACATTTGGCTCTGGATACTTGCATGATGTGGAGTCAAATTAGTTGTGATTGACCTATGAGGAATTATGATGTTCGAGACAAGCCTGAGATATTAACGGGTCTTGCATTAGGAAAAGGCAAAGGATTTGTGCTTAGCAGCACATCTAGGGCACAAGCTCATCGATATGCGTCGTTTAACACCACTGTGATTGCCCCGGCCCGTATCAAAAAAATGATTGCCCCGTATCAAGTGTTGGTATACCTATCACCCAAATATTTCTCTTCCTCATCCAAATGTTATTCTAATTTCGTTATAAATCGTCCAACTGTGTAGTGAACATCGGAAATATGTTAAGATATCGAATCGTTGGCTAAGAAACTATTAACAGAAAGCTACTACTATTTAAATCACATTTTTTTCACATGTACCGGTTAATTTTTGGGGGTAACCTTCTTACGTTATTCTTAATTTATACCACTACTATTCATTTCACCGTCCTTAATTTCTCCCTTTGTTAAGGTGGTTTGGTTGTGAGGTGCATGTTTGATTACTTCATATTCACATTTGATTGGGTAAGCCAAAGTAATATATAGATCAGTAAAATATTATGAGATAATTTGTGGATGACCTACAGATGGTTCATGGGCAATTCATTAAGAATTTTGTGTGGTAGTTGCTATACTCTGCCCACTTATTGCAGATTAAAAAAAAAAAAATCAAACTTGGCAGAATCTGAAACCCGAAATGTGTTCTGTCGATGCAATTTGTGATGCTCGTGGAGCAACGACAAAGATAAGTTGTGCTACAACTACAATACTTGCAAAGCTTCATATCTCTACAAATTGGCTGTCAAATGCAACAGGAGAGGAGATAACATAGTGACATTTGCGTACATTATGTTGTTATCTCCTCCCATGTTCCAATTTGTACGAAGTTTTGCAAGTATTGCGGCTGTGGCACAATTTTTCTTTTTCATTACTCCACGTACATGCCACAATTTGCATCATCAGAATACAATCGAGATTCCAGAATCAGCCAAGATTTTTTTTTTTGTTAAAATATGCTATAAGTGGGCAAAATACAGCAACCACCCTACAAAGGGAAAAACAAGGAGAAATTTCATAGACGAGATTCTTAATGAATTTGCCGTGATCCATCCGTTAAGCATCCACAAATTTTCCCAAATTATTATACTGATCCATTTAGTACTTTGGCTTACCCAATTAAATGCGAATATGAAGTAACCAAACATGCACCTCACAGCCAAACACATTTAACAAAGGGAGAAATAAATAGTAGTGAGAGAAATCAAGAAGAACTTAAGAAGGGTACCCCAAAAATTATTATTCGGTACATGCAACTGGGAAAAATATGACTTAAATATTACTCACTCATATCCAAATTGCTGGTCACTTTTGGGAATTCCAACTTTTTAAGCAGATATGCAATAATTGCATTCATTAAATGCATTCACATTAAACAAATTCAATAATTTCCAACAATACTTGTATATTTTCAACTTTTGAATGAAATGATGGTTGTTTCTTTGTTGGTAAAGAGGTTATTTTGGAAGATTGAATAAATTTTGTTTTGACTTTTCAAATAGGACTAACAATTTGGAATACCCCAAAATTGTATAAAGAACAAGCAATTTGGAACAGATGGAGTACCTTTCTATAAAAGTTACACGCAGAAGCACAGATATGAATTTATTTGACCAAATTAAGAGAAATTGTGCTTTATTATTCTCTATATTTATGGCCTATTTTAAAACTTGGCATGTTATAGAGAAAAAGTAAGAAGAATACACGCATTCAAAGGGAAAAAAACAAAAACAATGCATCACAAGTCTTCAAATCCCAATATGTATGTAACCTTCTAAGAATAAAATTTGATTAATGCATAGTACTTTTTCAATTCAAGAGAATTTTGGCGTTTTAGTTGTGTTGAAGTTGTTCTTAGGCTTAACTGAGATGGATGTAGAACAGACAGATGTAAAGTTTTAGAATCGATTAAAAAGTAGATGAAGACTTGGGAGCTTTCAATACATTTGCTTGTAGAACAGATAGATGTACAGTTTTAGAACAAACGAAATTTAATCCATTAAAGTAAATGAGAACGATATGCTTTGTGTTACCATATTATCAAGTTCATTTCCTCGAAACTCTTATCATCAGCATTTATACTGAACAATATTTGGCAACCCATTAGTACCGTTGTCCCAAATATCCACTATCTGTTGCCCAGTGGATATTTGAGACAGCAGTACCAATGGGCAGCCAAATATTGTCTAGTATTAAACGCTGGTGATAGGAGTTTTTAGGAAATGAACTTGATCCACCGAACGATACGGTAACACAAAGCGCATCATTCTCATTTTCATGTACGGATTAAATTTTGTTTGTTCATCTGCTTTTCAACCAATTCTAAAACTGTATAGCTATCAGTACTACAAGCAAATGTATTGAAAGCTCCCAAGTCTTCAAATCCCAATTTCCAGATTTTCTAATTTTGAAACTTTTTAATGTTTGAATTATAGTACATGGCATCTCATTAGTTTTGTAGTGGTTAACCGCAATATTATAAAACTACCCAAAACTATACCCCACTTTGTATCCCCGTCTCTGATGTTTGCTTTTCCCTCATCCTCTCTTTTTTTGCAACACAAAAAATACAGATAGAGAAATACAATTTTGACAGAAAACAATCACAAAGAAGTGATGGCTTCAGTGATGGAAGCCAGACTTTTGCAATTTAAAAATCAAAGAGGAATCAGTGCCATGAGTCAATTAAAGACACAATTGGAAGGTACTCTTCATCATCAGATTGCTATCTCCAGTAGGTATGTAAATCGAAGAAGGAGAGAGATTACGAAACATCCCTTCCTCTGATGGAAAGAAGACGACTGATTGCTTGATATATGAAGATGGAAAGGAATAAGAGGGAAAGATTGTGTGCTGATTATGTGCAACGGCTAAGATGATTTTCTCTAACGTTCTACTGGGTTTTCAAGATAAAAAGAAGAAGCAAGAGAAAGCAACACTCTCTCATCCCTTGAAGAAATACCAGTGAGCTTTTTCTTCTACGCCTCATCTTGAATACGTTATACTAGCCTGAGCGTTGTTTTGAGAGTTACTGTAATAGGGATTTCACACCCTTGTTTCGAATTTGTAACCCGTTTTTTGTGAGTGATTTATGGGTAGAAAAATTATTTGGGTTAGGTGTGACTAGTGCCGGAGTCTTAGCTAGTTGGGATTGGATTCAGGAGTACTAATCGCTCATTGTAAAGGTTCTCTAGCACCCGCAAAGCTAGAGGTTTGTACCAATTACTCCCTCCGTCCCAATTTCTTGGTCCTTCTTTCCATTTTAGGATATCTCAAAATATTTGTCCCACTTCTAAAAACATCCATCAAAATTGGGTCACTTTCCAATTTTACCCTTAAAAAATACTTTTCTCATCTTAATTGGCTAGTCTATTATCTTTTATTTTATAACGGTTTTTATGATTTTGAAAATTTTGTATAATAAAACTAATTGATATCTATCAAACAAGATCCATATTGAATATGTTTTGACTTTCATATAATAAATTAGCCTCACAAATTTGGTCACAGTAATATTGACTGGATTTAGGGGCAAAATAGAAAAGTCAATACTTGAAAAGTGGAGTAGGCTGCGGACCAAACCACTATAAATCCTTGTGTTTAATTTCTCTCTTCATGTACTTTTTAATTTTTTGTTGGCATATCTGAGTTGCATACTAATCTGTTTAAGTAACGTTTAACCAAAATGGAGAAGAACTTAATGGGTGCCAGTGCGCATCCCAGATTGTTCAAATAATTTTGCAATGACGAGATGCCCGCTCGGTACCACCAGCCAGCTCAAACTTTTCTCGGGTAGATGGGAAGAAATTTTGAAAAGGGAAAAGAGGAAGAACACAAAAGATCTAACACTGTAAATATAAAACACAACGAAAAACGAAACCCAGTGGACAAAAATTGATCTTACCAAAATGCCTTTCCCCCATACATAAAAGCAGTCACTTTTGCTCTCTAGTTTGGCATGTGTATGCAGTGAGCAATTCGGATGAAAGTTAAACTTGATTAAACAAGAGTGAAATAAGTTCAACAGGCAAGTGGAAGAGATTTGGTCAAAGATAAGATTTGGATAACTGGGAGAAGAAAAACGTGGAGTACTGTTCCCTATCAGGCCAAGACTTACGTATATGATTTTGTGAGATTTTCAATAAATGAGAGTTTATCTCATATTTGTCTTATTGTATTGTTGTACCTATAAATTGGTTTGTAAGTTGATTGTGTAAAGTGTGCAAGAAATCAGAGTGAGTGTGTGAGGAAGAGGGAGTAAAATCTATTTGTAATTTGTACGAGTGCTTGAGTGACAACACATATATCTACAATTTTGTGTGTACAAATTTGTGCCTAGCCTCCTCTGTTTCTTGCACCAACAAATTCCCCCTCTGATTCGAAAAATCTAAACAATGGTTAAGGGAAAAGGGGAATAAAGCATGAATTAAGTAAAGTAAAAGAAATTAAAAAAAAAAATGAAAGTGGCTGGTGAGTCAATTGTACACATACATATATAGAGTTTACATAGAAAAAAATGTAGTACTATAATTTTACCAAAAGCTGAAAAGAGACCATTGTACCTGCAGCGTAGAAGAGGAACCCGTAGGTTTAGTTTTACCAAAAGCTAAAAAGATGCACCCCCATTTCGACACGAGTTGAATGAAGCATGACCATCGAGCCTCCTTTGGCCATGAACCAATAGTTTCCCGACTCTCGAAATCTAAATACTATGATGTACCGGTACGTCATATTATTTGGATTTCACATGTGAATCATAGGGTTGTCCAGTAGAGGGATATGAAAACACAGTGCAAGTGTTGAACATCAAGAAAGAGAGAGAGAGAGAGAGAGAGAGAGAGAGAGAGAGAGTGTGTGTGTATGCGTGTGTGTGTGTGTGTGAGTTATAGAAACTGTTGTGTATATTTATGGAAAGCCCAACGGGAGTTCCCTCACTGCACGCCCGGATCCTATAACTTTGCAAGTGTTAGAAGAAAATCAAGAACTAAATTTGTAATTTTATTTGTATGCCTAAAAAAGATGAGTGCAATTTTATAAAAATGGAGTATCAATTCTAGTCAATGCTGAGGGTTTATACCTAGCTCTGATACCGAGCATGTTAATAAAAACATTTCCAGAACAATTTCCATCATTTAAATATTAATACCAATAATCAATATACAACTTAGAATTTAGTCATTACAAAATATTACATTCCCCAATTGAACTTCAAATACAGAAATTAATAGAGTTTGTATTTAACAAACAGGGCTACTAATGGTACGGTAGCGATGGTCTTGTTGGTTCTTCTTCAGCGCTGGTAATGCCCCCTTGATCGTACGACTCTTTGGCTTCGTCTTCAACACAAGGTAACATAGTACCATGAGCCGTGAAGCTCAATAAATAGATTATGATTCGGAGTACCACAAAGTATCATTTACGCTCCATTTTTATACACCTCTTTTTTCAGAGAAGGGGACATTGTTGTGCCCTCAATTCCGATTTTGTTCTGAGCTCAAAAATGTGATATGAACTATTCATTTTGTTAAGCTCGACGCATACAATAGTTCTTGAAAAAAACTAAGTTAATTAGGCGACATTTGCTTAGTGAACAAATAAAATTATTTTGCTGTGAAATTTTTAGATTATAATGGTTGTTCATTTATTTAAGAGTATCGTAGTCTGTTCACTAAGAAAATGGTATTCGATTATCTTGTTTTCTACCAGAAGCATATTATAAGTTAAGCTCTGCAAAGTGAACATACAGTCCAAATTATATTTTTGAGCTCGGAACAAAACCTTTGTCCCTCTTTTAGCTTTATTCAAATAAAAATACGCAGTTATCATTAAATATAACGAAAAATAAGATTAAAGGTTAATCATTAAATATTTGCATACTAAATGAAAACAAAAACAAAAGAAGCACAAGTTTGAATATCAATCTCTGCGGTTTTGCAATTTCAATCGATTGTTGACCACATTTTGGTTCCGAAATTTTTGGCTTTGGGATCTCTACAAAGGCGTAGGTACCTTGATCACACCAGATTAGCAGGCCACGGACACGGACACCCCTATAGTTTAGAAGATGAGAGTCAATTTTTATTCTTTAGTTGGCTAGTAAAAACCCGTGCTATGTACAGCATGGTAGTACATAATTTTGCTAGCTCCAAAATTCTCATTAACGAAAATTTATAAATTACGCACAACAATTTTGCACGATTATGTACTAAAAGGAACCAAGTATAGAGACAATGCATGATTCTTTTAAAAATTAGAAGGAAAATTCTAAAATCAGCCCACTGGGCTGTCATTAAGGTTTTAAAAGTGTATTGAAATATGTGAATGTATTCTTCTTTGCTTACTGTCAGCCCACTAAGTTGACAATCTAGAAATAGAAGGACTCATTAGAAAACAAAAAAAAAACAAGAAAAAAGATGAGCCGAAAACATATATAACTTTTTACTTGGGTTCTAAAAAATTGCATACAGAGCAAATAACTAATTCGTACACTTTCGTGAAGAATTACTGGACATGCATCTCGTGCGATAAAGCATATATAACTTTCATGGAGGTAGGAGACATAAACTGTGAATTACCTATAAAGTTGTTGTTAATAAAAATAATGCTACATTGCACTAAATGGACATCGATAATTGAGATCATTCACTACTTCGTGGCATTGGAGTTGCAATGACCAACTCTAATGCCCTATAAAAATATATATAAATAAATAAAAATGCTAAGCGTATGGTCATCAGCTAGCAAATGCAGCGTGAGAAAAGAAATTAGACAAAAGGAATAAAAGAAAAAGAAAGTAACATATGAAAAATAAAATTAAAGTAAAGGGTAGCATTTTTAGCATCTCTTGTACAGTGTATTAATTTTTTAGTCAGCAATTCCTTTTAGCGACTATAATTGTACATTTGGCGACTAAAATTTTAGTCGGCAATTGTGCTTTTTCTTGTGGTGAAGAAGTTAATTGTTCCTTCGTTGTGTTTAGAAGATTAGAGGAGGGAGTATCCGAGTATGCTTTATCGAAAAGAAGATAAATAGTTTGCACAAAAATCTCTTTTCGGGTAATTATCAATTCCGTATATATCCAAACAATATCCATATTATTCTTATCCCTTGGCATATATAAATTAAATTTTAAATCTCAAATAATAAGGAGGTGCCACGTGGCAAGCACAGACGATGTTAAAAAAATGTCAATGTATTGCTAAGCTATTGACGATCCCAAAAAAAATTGTTTCTAAAAACCCTATGGGTCTTAGGTTAGGTAATTGTTTCTAAAAAAAAACTGTGGGTATTAGGTTAGGTAAAATTGATCATTGATGAGTCCCTTCAAGTCAGGTGCAAATGAACTAGCTAGGTCGAATTTTGTAGTGTTCAAGCCCTGCTCATTCTTTAAATGAGCTTCAGAATTGATCTCAATCTTGGCTCAATTACTAGACTAGACGAGGCAAGGCGAGTTCTTTGAGAATAAATTCTTTCTAACTTAGGTGGAAACCCCGGTTTCGCCACCTATTATGGGCCGCACCGTGCGTTAATTTTCAATTATCATTATTGCATTTTGGATGTTTGGCGCCTCCAAAATGAGTTTCCACAAAATGCATTCTTGATTTTGAATCATAAAAAGCAAAATGTAAAAACCTAAAATTGAAGCACTAACCCTTATGTCAATTTGGCATTGCACTGATTAAGCAACCTGTTACTAGTACTCCCTCCGTTCAGATTTGTTAGTCCATTTTGGGAGTTCTTGCTACCTTCCAAATGATTGTATCTTATAATTTATTAATTTTTTATATAATTTTAAAAAACATTGTTTTATATAACTAATCGAGATCTATAAAATAAGATTAATATTGGCTATAAAATTGATTATCAATTTAGAGATATCACTAGTTTTTTATCCGGTCACAATCGAACAAGGGACAAACAAATCTGGACGGATGAAATAACATTTTTTATCTCAGCCATGTTCCATGCTCTGGCTTTTCATTAACTTAAATTCCTTTCCCACACACAGAAGAAATCAAGAAACTACATCGTATTTTCCTCACCTAATATTCGGTCAATAGCCTTGAAAAATCAAAGACACACCAATACTCCTATTTCCAATATACTTTAGACTTCTTTCTTGACACGCAATTAGATGTCAACGTGTTACTAACTACAGTACTAAGCTATTGACAACTCCCGACTCGAATGACGAGTCCGTTCAAGTCGGGAGCAAATGAACCGGGTCAAATTTTGTAGTAGTGTTTAACCCTTGCCTATTCATCAAATATCAAATAAGTTTAAAATCGACTTTAACTTCGGTTTGATTACTAAACAAGAGATGAGGCGATGATCAACAATGACAGATGTAGAATTTCCATTGCGGGAGACAAAACAAAATCACATGTATTCATAAATTATCAACAAAATATTATCATTATATATTACTCCCTCCGTCTTAATTTATTGGACTCTTTTGGGGATTCCAACTTATTAGGGGAACATCATTATTACTCTTGTCGTATTTTCTTCTCTCTTTTTACCCTTCAAAACATCACCATTGCATGTACTCCCTCCGTCCCTAAACTTTTGACTTTTTTGGGATTGCGTGCCATTTTAGATTGGTTATATCTTTCTATTTATAACGTTTTATGTGATTTTGAAAACTTTGTTTAATAGAACTAATTAAAATCTATCAAACGAGATCCATATTGCATATTTTTTGACATTTACATTGAAAGATATAGGCATTTGAAAATGACACACTGTCTAAAAAGTGTCAAACTTTAAGGGACAGAGGGAGTATATAAAAAGTAGAAGTAAAAGAGTAAAATCCTTACTTTTCAATTGCGACAATTTTTTTGGTACAATAGAAAGTGACAATTGAGACAAAAAAATTGGAGACTGATAGGAGGATTAACACAATTTCAATATATATATAAAATTTACCAACAAAACTTAAAATTTAACAACAAAAAAAAAATTAGGAAGAGTGGGCCCCGCTTGCACCCTCAATGCCTCCCGCGAGTCAACCTCGGTTAGTTTTGCATCCTCCCAACCTTTAACCCGCCAACGCGCCAAGGACTCAACAACTAACAGATATTCTCGGGCAACAAGTCAACCGCCTCTCTCTCTCTCTCTCTCTCTCTCTCTCTCTCTCTCTCTTCAGTATATTCTGGAGTCTCGACCTTTGGAAGTCAGATAAGTATTTTTTATTAAAAGGATAAAATCGACATTCTTGTGGTGTAAGGAATTCTCAAAATGAGCAGTGTCGCCGGCGATCGTTCTTTAACGCCGGCGATGACCACGGTGGCGGTGGCCGTCAAAGGCGGCGGGGGCGGCCGAGGTGGAAAAGCAAGCCGTCGAGCAGTCCGGTGGGCGGTGGAGAATCTCATGCCTAATGCCGATCGTTTTGTCCTTATTCACGCCATGCCTAAAATTACTTCAATTCCAACTCCAAGTAATCCTTTCTCTTCTCTTACTAATATCTGTATTTATTTGTAGGGATACATATATCTGTATTTATTTCGACAAAGAACTGACAAACTTGATTACTTTTTTTTGGATAACTCAATTGTACAGGCTAACTTACAAACACTTGGTTCCTGAGTCGAATCACCCTGTCCACTTGCGGGGTCCCAATTAAAGTCGGGTCTTTTGCATCTCCCCATAAGAATTGATAGTAACAGAGAGATTTCGAACCGGGACATTAGGATGAAGCAAATTAAGTCCAATTCTTGATAGAATTGAGGATATTGAAGGATTCTGTTGCTTGTAGTTATACAATGTGTGGTCACACATCTTGTTTTTACCTCTATTCGTTTTCCAAACTAGTTTTACGAGCAATCTTTTTTTCCCTTGTGTATTAGTAATAATTTTATCGGAAAGGCATCAAGGGGATGCTATCGGCTAGCCATGTTCAAAAAAAGCAAAGAACAAAAGGCCAAAAAGCCGACAAACCCCAAAAAATTCTATCAATCGACAACGCCTGTCCCCCATTCTAAACACCAAAAATATCTAACATGTCAGGAAATTGATAAGGGAAAGATTACTCTCCATTGACTCCCAGACCTCTTATATTTTTGCTGAAATTGAAAATAAATCCTTTCATTCAAAAGAAGAAGTTTTTTCAAAATGGAGTCTAACATGTCTATCAAAATGGAGTCTAGAAGTTGTTTTTTCCCTGCATTCTTCAATTTTCCTTGCTTTCGAGGGCAAGCAGATACATTTTCAAGGACTTCTGTTGTCTTGGCAATGGAACTTGCATTAATGGTCTGGAAAATGGGTTTAGTCTTATCTATTTTTTGGTTTTCTATTATGGGTACTTCTTAAATGATTTGCAAATATCATATTTGAAATAGACTCTTGTTGTGCCAAACGATGCTGAATTGTGAAAGTTTTGCATGGAAAGTGATAATCTCTCATACTCACAAAAACAGACACAAACTATCTTTCTTAACATCCTTGGGATGTATAAAAAGTGACTCACTTGTAACACAACTGCATTTCCTTAATTTCTGTTAAGGGAATTGTTAAAGCCTCCAACTCAAGACCAATTGGCGACGGGTCGAGAGGCTTTTCAACCTCATTCCTAGTTTTTGGAGGTAATAACTGACCGATATGACATGGTCTAATACTCTCCAGCGTTTGTGATTCTAGACTTGCGCATGCAGGGGTAGCCAATACCTCTACTCGATCAAAATCGAGCGAGGTGCACTTTTTGGCACCAACAAAAGGGGACAATTCGGTCAATAAATAGGAATCTTGCCCATAAACTCACGAAGGCCAGCCACCAGCTCTGATGCCATAGAAAGTTGTTTACCATAAATTCAGATAAAAACTTGAATTGTTAGCCAGTTAGGATTGGATCCGACAATGTATGTCAAGATATCCAACAGGAATAAATCCTATTTAACATATAATTTTAGCTTGATTGTTTAATGCAACAAGTACCTCTTTAGGTTGGTATAGTAATTTGTCCTCCAAGTCTAAAACTCAGTCTGTTCGAATGCCTTGCAAAAATGCTTACTTTGGTTCTTTCATTTACTTATAACAACCTCATGTGGGCATTGCCATATGTTGCAGCTGGAGATACTACCCCCATTGAGCAACTGGATGCCCATGTGGTGGAAATGTATATGCGGGACACAAAACTTGCTTGTCAGAAGATATTTATTCCATTTAATAGACTATGCAAAAGAAAAAAGGTGATTTGTTTTCTTTTTGGCTGTGTTCTTCTTAAATTGAGTTTTCGTTGAAGTATAATCCCGGATACTACTTCTCTAGATTGAAACTTTGGTGCTGGAAGGTGACAATACTGCATCAGCACTTCTTAAATATGTTGCTGACTCTGGTGTAAGTAGTTTAGTGTTGGGCTCTTGCACTCCCTCTTTTATCACGAGGTATGTCAAAACTATTGATTAAGTTGTTTGTTTCATGGCTCTTTCTCATCCTTCTAGGTCTTGGCAATTATTTGATAGCATTTGACTGGTTGTATTTTCTAGACCACTAGTACATCTGATTTTTGTTTTTTCCCTGGAGGATACTACATTAAGGTTTTATGGCTTGGAATTCCGGCGGGTTTATATGTTCATACTATTGTATCTATCACGTGGTCCTATACAGGGAAATGGTTTTGTCATTCATTTGAAGTGCCGTCCAACACTCCAATAATTTTGATCTGTCAACCTTTTCGTGAGCCTTTTATGACTTATATGTGGTTCTTTCATGTGTTGAACTTTACGTCACCATCTTTCTATTTAATTTCAGGAGAAAGTTATGATAGACATAGGCAACATTTTATTGGTGTATGTTATTCATTTTTTGGGTGGTTTGTTACGCATAGATGTAACTTTACATATATGATACTCAAAGTTTTGGACCATGGTATGCATATTTTTGGTGCATGATATGCATATTTTTGGTGTATGGTGCACATGTTTTTGGCTCGTTAGTTACTCAATTTTTTGGTATTAGACAATTAGACTCTTAATTACCCATAGGGGATGTACGGTATTTACCCCAAAATATGAATTTTTTGGTTAGTTGCGGATTCTTTTCGTAGTAGTTACAAAATTTTTGGTGTTACGTATTTTTTTGGTAACCGAAAGTTTTTTGACCAAAATTCTTTTGGGCTGTGCCATAGGATTCTCATTAATTTCATGGTTAGGAAGTGGAAAGACTCTACTGTGCCATCAGTAGTCCTAAGAAATGCTCCTGAAGCTTGCAAAATTTATATTGTGGCAAGACGTAGGCTCATCACAACTTCAGCCACCCCCTTGTCAACTGATGGTATGTTGAAAACGTTTACTCTTGAATGTTAGTAGCCTCCATGTACTTCGTTGTTTCTTTTGCCTTATCTTATTAGTTTTCCTGCCTTTATTTTGCAGAGAACAGCTCTAGAAACTGGTGGTTTAGCTGGGGAAGGCGCAGTTCTCTTCTGGTCTACAGATTAAATAGTGGCAGTTATTCTTCCTCAGTGGATTGTAGAGTTACGGACGCTGCGTCATCTGTGTCAGATCTTAGTCACTTGAGTTCTATAGCAAACGCACAGCAGACATATCCCCACCATTCTGGTTCACACCAAGAAAGAAATCGTCAAAACACGGGAAATAGTATCCTCAAAATTGAGGCAGTTAATGAATGTTCTTCGGTGGTTTCTACCGACACAAAGCAGGTGAATTAGTTCCTGTTTCTTCGCCTGCTGTCACATTGTGTATTACTTGCTTTGTACACCCTGTTATGTGACGTTGACCAGTCTGAGCTAACATTGGGATGCATACTTTTCTGTAGTCGGATGTGCAGGCTGAGGTAGAAAAACTGCGTCTTGAATTAATGGACACTGTTGGCTTGTACAAAAGAGCATATGAGGACCTTGTCCAGGCCAAAAACAAGGTTAGCATTTGATATGTTCATAACTAATGAGGTTCCCAGATTTTGACGCATATTATGGTTTAGCCTTACTAATATTTGCCAACTCATTCTGCTACCGTTTCAAAAATAGTTTCCTTTTATTTTAAGTCTGATAAAGGTTTGATATAGTCTTGGACGAAAAAACTTTGAATCCAAAAAGGGACTACATCCCGTTTATTTGTCTGGATGAAGGCATCATATTGGACTATATCTATCCTTTAGAAACTTTAGCTTCTGGGATTAATATCCTTCGGATAAGACATACTACATCAGATAGAAAATAAGAATGTAATATGCTGGGGGTGTTGTATTATTTATCCGCTCGTTATTAATTCTTTAGGATTGACTACCCCATGAAATTAGATATCCCTTCTCTATTTGTCCAGTCAAACTTCTAGGGCCTACGTTTCCTGCTTCCATAGCTCATATACAGTTTCAGGGGAGATTGAAAAGTGGGCTTCAGTGTAGTGAATGTCACTCCTTCATGTAGGTAGAATATGGACACTCATTTAACCTCGAATATGAAGACAAGCGATAAAATATAGGCCTTATTGTATTCTATATTACACTAGACGACTATTATTGATGCTCCATTGTGCAGGTTCTCTTTCTTTCTTCTGAATGCCTGGAAGAAGGAAGACAAGTAAATGCTGCCTTGCAAAGAGAAGAATTATATAAGAAAATTGCTGTAGAAGAGAAAAGGAAGCATTTGGAAGCCGTGAAGGAGATTGAGATGGCTAGAAATCGGCTTGCTAAAGAGGCTTGTGAAAGGCAAATAGCAGAATTAGAGAGACTCAAAGATTCTATGGAGAAAAAGAAAATTGTTGATGCACTCTTCTCAAATGACCGAAGGTACAAGAGGTACACAAGGGATGAAATAGAGATAGCAACTGATTCCTTCTCGGGGACTAAGATGATTGGTGAAGGAGCATACGGGAAAGTTTACAGATGTGACCTTGATAAAACCCCAGTAGCTGTCAAAGTTCTACATTCTGATGCATCGGATAAGAAAGAGGAATTTCTGACGGAGGTTTTTTCTTTACTTGATTTCTTTCATCTTCTATCATTCAAGTTTCCATGCCTGCTTGAGGCTTTTCTTTTTTATTAGCATGATCATTTGATTAACCTGTAAGGCCTTGTTCTCCAATAGATTTTAGGTACATTTTATGAAAATCTCATAAAATGAACATTTTATGGAGGGGTGATAAAATGGAGTTGATTTCCCAACTAATAAAATGTAGTGGTTTTCCTATAGATTTTATGAGGATTTTATGAAAATCTCATAAAATCACTTTTACATTTTATGTGTTGAGATTGAAGTGTCATAAAATGTGAGATTTTATGAAACAAAAATCTATTGAAGAACGAAGCCTAAGTCTTTCTAGAACTTATGAATGGAAAAGTTCTAATTGTGCACCTTACCTAATTTTGTCAACGTTGATTCAATACAGAAAGAAAATCAGATGCCTATTAACTCAAAACATTCACGAAATACTCGCTTGTGTACGCTTGTGTTAATACTTTTGCCACACTGTTAGATTTATCTTGTCCTAGCTGAATTTACTTATTAAGAACATAAAAATACCAATATTTGTGTACTTACTTTACCTTAACCTGTGGCTTGTTTACTTTTTTCACTCATCCCATTAAATAGTTCCTGATCACTTTAGTTGTTCTTACTGTGGTGGCAATGGTTTTTTCTGTCCTTTGTAAATTATTTTCAGATTGAAGTTCTTAGCCAGTTGCGACACCCACACATTGTTTTACTGCTTGGAGCCTGTCCAGAGATTGGTTGCTTAGTGTACGAATATATGGAGAATGGAAGCCTAGAAGATTTTGTATCTCACCAAAGCAGCAGGCATCCTCTTCCTTGGTTTGTTCGATTCCGGATAGCATTTGAAGTAGGTTGTGGACTTGCATTCTTACACAACTCAAAACCGAACCCTATAATTCATCGAGATCTTAAGCCAGGGAATATATTTTTAGATAGAAACTATGTGAGCAAAATTGGTGATGTGGGATTGGCTAAACTAGTTTCAGACGTTGCGCCTGACAGTACTACAGAATATGGGGACTCCATTATAGCTGGTACTCTTTACTATATGGATCCAGAGTATCAAAGAACTGGAACCGTCCGACCTAAATCTGATCTATATGCTTTTGGAATCATTGTCTTCCAATTGCTGGCTGCAAAACAACCAAATGGGCTTTTGTTGAAATTTGAAAAAGCTCTTTCCAATGGTTCACTCCCTGATATGCTGGACAAGTCTATACCGGATTGGCCACTTGCTGAAGCAGAGGAACTGGCTCAGATGGCCCTGAAATGCTCCGAACTTCGCTGCAGAGATAGGCCGGATCTTGAAACTGAAGTGTTGCCGCTTTTGAAGAAACTTGCTGGTATGGCAGAAGCTACATTAAGGGTAGAGAGGAATACTATTCATGCACCTAACCATTTCTTCTGCCCAATACTTCAGGTGAAAATTTCAAACTCCACAAGTGCATCTCCTGTCCACTCTCAATTAGGCTCTGCTAGGTTTAGATACTAGACTAGTTAGCAAACTTGCTCCATATTTTTCTCCAATGCATAGAGTGGCTCCTAACAGCATTTATTATGTTTGCTAGCATTCGACTCTTTGTTCGTGTGTGGATATGGTTTTTGTGGAGGGATTACTCGGAGAGGTAAATGATAGGGAACCAAAAACAAATTGATTTAGCAGCTTCACTAGATTATCTTCTTGTTCCCTTACCTATTCCTGTCCCTCCACAAAACCGATCCAAACATGGCCTTATGTGAGCTGCATCTCATAGTCTAAGTTTCTCTGTTCTTATGCCATGGCTAATTCAGGAAGTAATGGAGGATCCATACATTGCCGCTGATGGTATTACATACGAGCACAGAGCAATCAAAACGTGGCTTGAGAGACATAGTTTATCACCAGTGACAAAGCTTAGGCTGCAGCATAAAGAGATTATCCAAAACCATACATTACGTTCCGCCATTGACGATTGGAGGTCACGCATTACATCCTCGTCAGGCTAAGCATTTTGTAGTTGCTGTGTATAAATAAAAACTAGTAGCATTTTATTCCACAAAGTAAGTTTCAAGTGGAATTTTCTATGTAAATAATTGCGACATGAGGTATATATCCCAGAGAAAGAACTATTGCTAGGATTATTTGACCTCGTATATATGGAAGAGTATGCTGGGTATCTTCATTTGCAATCTTCTACACATGTAACACCCCATCCCGCATCAGAAGGCCACATGAGTCATTTTGGAAATATGATCAACCATTTAAGTTATTACTGGTAACTTGAGATTTAGCATTTTGGACTATTGGTTTAGGCTCCAACAAATTACTAGACCACTCGTCTACATGAAGCGTTACAGCACGTATCGACTGTAAACAAAATCGAAGCCATATGTTAACTGTCTTCGGTTGTTAACTGGGGCTGCTTTTGTGTGTCCAATTAGCCAGGAAGCTAAAGACCAGAATTGGTGAAGTTTACCAATGGCAGATTATTTGAGTGAAACTAGGATTATATATCTATGCAGCTGGGGTTAATTCTCGTATGCCAGTTTACTGAAATTCGGATAAACGATTCTCTCTTGAATTTGCACAGATCAATTAGGGATTCCGGAATCTTAGTCCCAATCACAAATTAGAGAATTCGAATTCTGAACAATGTATAGTCGTTAATTCGAGATGGCTCGTGTAGTGCTTCACAAGTTTATGCAAGAACATTTTTGAGGTATTTTCGGATATTTGGTGCGACAGAAATTACTGAAAGCCAACCGAGAACCGAGACAATTTTTCATAGTCAAAAGAACACTGAAAACACTGTGGGTAAGTTTTTGCTTCTTTGCCAGTTCTACATTATAAATAATCAAATAGATAGAACAAACACACCACGACGGAAATACTACTTGAAAAACCATGATTGCTTACACGAACATTTTGATAGACTATATGTACATGATCTGGTGTCTTGAGAAATACGGACACGTTGATTTATTTATGCTAGCGAACTTTAAGAATATCAGTCATCGAATTGAGCAAATTCTAACGCATTAGCGTCTGGATCTCGGAAGAAAATGGCTGGCCTCCCAGAGTGGCTTAGTGTGTATGGAATGCCTGAAACAAAAAACCAGCATGATAAGAAACCCCTACTAGACCAACAAAAGCGATAAGGACTGTGAAGATCTTCTTGTCAAATTCACTTCTCTCCTTTATCCGTCCACAATTATCCCAACATAGCCAGAAAGATCAAAATTTTGTTTAAACAGTATGTTGTTTAGGTCAGCTAAGAAAGGGAAACGTAGCCGGACCATTAGGAATGTATCAATACATAATTTTTGCCATCTTTCGGATAGGTGCCACAACAACTCAACATCCGGTACAATTCGTATCACGTATGGTTTGGTGCTTTCTGTATGTGCGAAACAGTAGAATTTTCCCATTTCACTGAATAGTTCATTTCAGATTCCTAGAAGTAGAAAAACGAAAACATTTGGGCTGCTTAGATGGAATCAAAACGGAAATCTGTTTTTTGGCCAAAAAGAAAGATGTGGTGGAGGAAAATTACCAGCTTTATCAAGGATTGCTTTAAGCTTAGACACGTCTCGAATCTCAACACAAGTATGACGATCTCGCCCCCCGTGCGCAGGCCTTCCGGTCAAGGGGTCAGGGTTTGGAAGTTCCATCAGATGAATCATTTCAGAGCCCACCCAGAGCCAAGCACCCCTGTAGGGGAGCTTGTCATCTGGCCTTGCCTCATTTATCTTCAAACCTGACCTTAAATTGAAGTTAGAAGTCCATGAAGGAAGTAAATTATACACGTATCAACCAAAGGATTAAGCTACAACTGCAAATCAGAAAAGTTTGACATACCCAACACATTCTGGTAAAAATCAAGTGACCTTTCAAGGTTTTCGCATAGTATTCCCACGTGATGCATTCTTACGAGTCCATAATCTGCATCAATATCAGCAGAAATATGTCAATGAATATATCTCTTCTCCAATGTTAAGCCACAAGCTTTTCAGTCTTTGTTAGCTGAGTCTCTATGGGATTGTGTCAAATAATCAGACACCCATGTAAATTCAAAAGTAACCAGAGCGAATACAGCGTGGTTAAGTATCAAAACATAACTCCAAATGAAGAAGCATAAGAAAAAATTTCGACTTCAGGTGAAGCAATTGAAGAGGAGGGATAGGGATTGACTTGGGGGGGCGGAGAGAGAGAGAGAGAGAGGATGCTTGTTGTTGCTGTCAGATTAGCTGCTAAGGGGGGTCGGGATCCAATCCGTAAAACAACTTACGGGGCTTCTGAGCAGAAATCATTTTACCCCCATTTCAGGAAAAGACCCTATTTTGCACAACCAAACAGTGAAAAATAGGTACAACATTTTACATGAAATGTTACACGGTCAAACAAACGGAGCCTTAATTTCTCTCCACTTTGTCTTTCGTTAGCCCTCTCTCTCCACTCTCCATTCTAATTTCTTATCTCACTATAATGCGACCATTTCAGAGCTTTCCTCGTGATCCAAAACCCAGGATGCTTCCTAAATGTACTCTCAAGTTCAATAAAAAAAGTGATCACAATCATAGCACTTTCACCACCCATCACTCTCCTATCAACATTTCCAAATCAAGCCATAAGAGAGCGTGCAGTGGGGATGAATGGAGCTCACGATATTAATAACTGTCGTTTTCTTCCAAGGCTTTTATCTATGGTATACCACATTTACACTGTTGTATGTTCGTATGCACCTGAATAGAAGTATGCCATATTGCCATGTGACGGTGTGCGTGTAAGAAAGAGAAAGAGAACAATACAAGGACAAGAGGAAAATTAAAGGTGAGGTTCATTATCTTCATTCGATTGATTGGAAAATTGGAATTTTACAATTCCAACAAAGATCGACTGCATTCATTTCAGTTATCATGATGAGAGAGAACAAAACGCAGACAAGATCGTAGCTTGTTTTCCAACATAGAGCTCATAGCAAAATTGATAAATAACTGGCAAGAGAGAAGACCAAAACAAACCAAAGGGACTACAACCAACGTGGCCAAAGGATTATTTTATCACTAGGGATTTGATCTTCATTCATAGTTTTACAACAATAATTCGTAGGACACAGCTGAGTGGCGGAGCCATAGTCCAACTTGAACCAATACATACTAATTTGCCATTTCAACTTGAAAAGTTCACGACACTGACAAAAGTGTTCCAACAGTTGCTAAACTCATTCAACATTGACAAGAAAAATAACTAATCTCAAGCAAGGTTTTATAACTCGCTAGGCGCTCCCAGGGCGGTTGGGCACCTTCTAGCTTCCAGGGTCGATTACTCGGCGCCTAGTCAGGAAATTAATCGGGATAGTCGGGCTAGTCGGCGAGGGTCCTTCTAGTGCCTAGGCGGCGAGTACTCGGCCTTTCAGACTTTCTTTTAGAACACTAATCTCAAGTGAATAACGAGAACTAAGAATTGCCAATAAAAAATGAGAGGAGATGAATTACCGTTTGCATCAGCAGCAGATTCAACACCAATAGAATCTTTTGCGAGTGCATCTACTTCTGCAGACATCTTAGCTTTTATCAGACAATGATACCCATGACTTCTACCGGTTCTTACAATAGGCTGGAAGTTTCTGGTTGACGCAACTATTGTGCTGACACCAACAGGATGAACCTAAAGAAACTCCCAATAGTCGCATCAGGAAACAGAAAAAATATATAATTTGACAGACATGATAGAACTAGTGTGTTAGACGCTAAAAAACATACATGCTCTGCAACTTACACAAAGCCTAAGCACACAGAGAATACAAAATCATAGAACTCTGCCTCCATATGATCCTACCTCATGCCTCAAAACAAGATAATAAAGTAAGTGCCTTTTCTAAGTGGTCTTCTAGAATCTAATAATAAGCTGCATTAGCTCTACTGATTTATGAATATCCGTCCCTTTTCATTTCTCATCCTATGGAACCTTTTACTTATTAGGTTCCTGGATCCTACCAGTGGGCAATGGCTAACTCAACCTTTCATGTTTCTTTGACCTAACTTTTTGAAAGTATGAATTTCATTTCCTGCATATTTTCTTCATATTAATCGGGAAGCATTGATGAAATAGATTTGCACCAGAAGATAATATCTATTTGGAAAAGATAGATGCATTACGTGGACTACAAATTATCACAATGTTCATGTGTCAATCACATGTACAAACCATCTATTTAGCTCCAGTTGAGTTCTTAGTGCAAGAACCAAACAACTGAGTTCCTGGTGGTTTGCTGAAATCAAAAGATGGTCTTTATGGCCGTCTTTATGGCCTTTCAAATTCCATCAAATTCCGGTGTTCTAAAAGAGTAACTCCAAAACCCAATTTCCTGTCATGTGCCTTAAGGAGTTGTGAAATATTACCAAGATATTTAGATCTTCAGGTGTTCAAATTTTCTTTCTAAGAGAACAGTAACTGAAGTTAATTGGTTAACCAACAAACCCTTCAAGGTGTTGCTTTAGCTTACTCCAGCCAACTAGTTGGATTTTCCTAACCATTTCCAGATAATTAAGCATGGAATTGGATCCTCTCTAGTCCTTAATTTGGATTGGAAGAGCGTCTATAAGCAAATTTGAATCATCAATTGCAGTGATTGACGATCCAGATTTGGACTGTCCCGTCCAATTCAAAACTTGGAGCAGAAAGAATCCGAACCCATTAAGTATTATCCCTTGTTACACCAGCTTTTGATTTTCTTTCAAACCCAGATAAGAAAATCCCCCCACCAACTCATATTACCAACAATTAAAAGCTTTCAATGACGATATAATCTGTTTACGCATATACATACAGAAGAAATAGATTTAACAAAAGGTGGGTTTGAGAAAGAATCATACATTACCTTGATTTGAGGATGAAGAGAGAGAGAGGGACTCAGAAGAGCCGCCATGGAACTTTGATGGAAGGCCAGTGATGCTCAGTGACTCGGCTGCAGATTTTCCGTAATTTACTTATTTCAGTGACTCGTCTGAAAATTCCCAAACAGCTGAGAACCCCCTCTTGGCTCTTTCCAAAAAATTAGCGGTTTACATTTCACAGGTGAAGAGCACCACTAGTTGTTTATTTGGGGGTAAAACTGCGGAAAGTGTAGATTATTGGCTGCCTTTCATTATTTTCTTATCTTTTGAGGTTGGAAGGAAAATTTAGGAATAAATATGTCAAACTTGAGAGTGAAGAACTTGAAAACTGGCCCAGTTTTGGTTTTCGGCTAAAAGGCCCGTTATGACTGGCTTAAATAATCCTATAGGATTCATGTTTTTTTTTTTTTTTTGTCTTTCTTAAAAAAATATTCTCCTTTGTTTGTTAGTTTTGTGTCATTTTATTCTAATTTATTAGTTCGTCCCGATGAAATGAACTTAAAAAGTTTAAAAAAAAACTATAATCAATATTTTAAAAATGTCCACGAATAGGCTTTTTTTAATTATTTTTGCCTCTAATCAAAAAAATTAAATTGATTCTAATTTTTTAGTTTTTCTAGTTTTCTGATTCTTCTTGTCAAGACATCCCAATAATCCAAAAAAAAAAAAAAATGATGACAAAAATGTTTATAAGTGATAACTTATAAGTACTCTTGTCTATAAGTGATAACTTAGGTTTCTAGAGCACCATCACGTGGTGTTTCTGGAGCTGTCACACATTTGTGTGAGAGTGACACGTGGTAGTGGCACATACAGAAATATGTGGTAGGGAAGGCTCCCAGAGCAATAATAATTTTGCCTTCTCTACCACCAACTACTTACTTTCACCCGCCTACCCAGCTCCCTTTCACCAACTACTTACTATTGTGAGGCGAGAGGAAGTTTTAGAGAGAGAGTGTGTGAGAACGAGAGAGTGTTGGGCGGCGGCCCCTGGCCGGCGCAGCCCCTTCCACCGGCCTACCTAGCTCCCTTCTGCCACCCCGATCTTCTCTACGGCTATGCTTCTTTTGCGTTCGGAGACTCTCCGTGGCGGGCGTTCCTCTCTGCTCCAATATGGGTGACCACACCTGATTTTTGGACCCGGGAGAGTCGGATCTGGAGTTCCCAGATCCGGGCTTCTGACGACGACGGCGGTGGCAACGAATGGGTGACAGCTCCACGCATGCACCGGCGTCTCTTTTTTTCCTGTTCTATTTTGTATTTTTTTTTTGGGTTGTTTTTGTGGCCGGCTATTTTTGGCCGATGGTTTTGTTGTACCCGGTTTTGGTCGGTGGTTTTGGATTTAATATTATTTTCTATGTCTTCACCAAAAAAAAAAAAAAACTACTTACTTCCTAACATACATCATTACATCGTATGAATGAATTTTTTTTGCCTGCCTCGAAAAAATAAAACTAGAGATTGAAAAATTAGGAATATTGTAACATCTGACCGTGTCGTACCGTATCAAAAATATATTTATAAAAACAAGGAATTAACCCTTACTCAGGAGAATAGTGGCTAAGTCCGAGTGTCGATCCGCGGAGACAATTTGGCTAAGTTACGTTAACTTTGACTAATTTCTAATTTAATTCAGAAAAAGAGATTTGAGTGATTGATTTTTTTGGAAACTGAATGAATTAAGAGAACAACTAATTAAATTGGTGAAAAACTAGTGAGAGAAAGATCTAGGGTTTCGAATCCACCCCGGTCACGTAACTAAGTTATGTGTAGGCTAGGTTTATTATTCGAATCACAATTTGTCAAGAAGATAATTATGTTGTTAACAGGCATGGACTATCCCATAGCACGGACCGTCTCGCTGGCACAACCCGTCTCTTTCACGGACTGTCCAGTGGCACGATCCGTCTTACGAGCATAATCCATCTCAGTTACCCAAGCACAAACGTAGAAAATCATTGTTTAACTAGGTATTTGAGAGTGCACACACAAATACTCAACCAATAGAAAGAATTAAAACGATTCCATCTGATCATAATGAAAACATGTTCTAAGTTAAACAATCGATTCGAATGAATAAACCTAAATCCTATACATAAACAAATTTACTTGAACCGGGGCTTCATCTTCCCCCTAGAAGTTGTTTAGCCGGCCATGGAGATGGAGATGAATGCTTGAGTTGATGAAGAACTTGAAGAACCCATGGAACGGCTCGCGTTTCTCTCTCTAAACTTGCCTTAAAATATTCTAGAACGCCCAAAACGTACAGAGCAATGGCCTATTTATAATAAAACCCCACAAAACGTGGTCAACGCCCTAATTTGAGTTTGACTCGGGTAAAACCGCCCGGGCGGCTTTGATTTCCGCCCGGGCGGAAAATCCAGATTGTCGCCCAAAACTTTGCGGACTCGCCCCGGCTTCATCCGAACTCGAAATGATGCGTTTCTTGGACCGTTGCGAAGCTCTATACGTCTACTTTGTGTTCCATGCATCGTATCGACTCCAATTAGCACTTTTAATTGTTCGGCACTCTCCAAAGCCTACAAACACAATTCAACCATTATGATTCATCAAGTAACTTTATGAATAGACTATTAAAGTGTTAATTAGAGGGCTAAATGGGTGCTTTTCGGCACCTATCAACATCTAATAAATTCATCTTAGGAATTAATGCTGGAAATTCATGAAGGGCATTTGGGTGTAAGAAGCAAAGTGCAGACCTTGGAGGGCAATTGGTCCAAGAAAAGAAATGTTCTCTCCTTGGCCTTTTTTTTTTGGTCCCGAAGAGAGGAGTAAGCTCATATTTGCTAAGAAAAAATTAGAGAAGTCATATTCGCACTCTCTATTTTTTATATTGGCACTCCATTTTTTTTTTTGTCTCGATTAGGTGAAGTTACTAAATCACCATTGTACTTTATAATCACATTTATCTCTTTCTTTCAAACTTACAAGGGTGGTTTAGAAACTTCATCTAATAGGGACAAAAAAAATTGAGTGCCAATATCAAAATGGGGAGTGCCAACATCAATTCCCAAAAATAATTATGACTCGTAATTTTTTCGGAGTTCAAAACCTCAAAAATGGAGGTTTTGCAAACTAATGAGGATGGATTTTGCCAATCGAGCTAGTCCAGCCTATTAAAGTGTGGTAACAAAATTACATGAATGTTCAACATTTAATCATCTGCTATATGTGCAAAACAATCATGTTAGTATCATTAAAAAAGTGTGAATCATATGCACCTAATTGTATGCTCTATATTGTGTTATCTTATGATTATTGTAACTTTTATTTTTAAAACTCATAACTTTTCCGCAATATAATTCATAACATTTTGATGGGTCTTGTAACATTTATACAAAAAAAAAATCGCAACTTTTTATTCGTGAGTGGTATTCGACTCATAACATTATTTGAAGTGCGTATGATACACAAAAATAGGTATGTGTATTCATCTGTATAACAAAATCTAACAAGGCACTTTCTCTACTAAATTATTAATACCTACTCCTTACCCTTCTATCTCTTACGAACTTCTCCAATTTTGTGCTGAGAAAAGGGGATCCGGATCCTCTATGAGGATCTTTTGAGGGTTTTGTTGTAGGCTTGACAACACACCAAAAAAGAGATCCAACAGCTCACAACCCCCTTCCTTATTTTTAAATCAAAATTCTTGAACTATGATTATATTTTCACTCAAAAAATTCTTGTGTAAAATATATTATGAAAATATTATCCAAACACTTTTACGTATTCCATTTATAATCCAAAATTTATATTTTAATCAAGTACTTCTCGACATCTGTTTCAAAAAATTCTTTGTTTTATTAGATTTCTATCACCTAATCAATTGGATAATAATATTTGATTTCATGATTGAAATTTTTTTATAATCCAAAATTTATATTTTTTATAATCCAAAATTTATATTTTAATCAAGTACTTTCGACATCTGTTTCGAGAAATGCTTCGTTTTATCATATTTCTATCACCCAATCAATTGGATAATAATGTTTGATTTCATGATTGAACTTTTTTTTGTCAATAGAGGATCAATATGATGTTAAAAAAAAGAAAAATTGAGGATCAACGTCAACCACATAATGTCACATATGAGATGAACAAATAAAATAGAAATGAATATCGGTTACGAGGGTGTTTGATCTGAGTCAATTATCATTTAGATTTTGAACAAAATATATTATGAAGATATTATCCAGACACTTTTACGTATTCCGTTTATAATCCAAGAAATTTTTTGAGTGAAAATATAATCATAGTTGAAAATTTTGAAACAGATGTCGAGAAGTACTTGATTAACATATAAATTTTGGAGTATAAACGGAATACGTAAAAGTGTTTGGATAATATTTTCATAATAGTATATTTTACACAAGAATTTTTTGAGTGAAAATATAATCATAGTCCAAGAATCTTGATTTATAAATAAGGAAGGGGGCTGTGAGCCATTGGATCTCCTTTTTGGTGTGTTGTCAAGCCTACAACAAAACCCTCACAAGATCCTCACAGAGAAATCCTCATAGAGGATCCGGATCCGAAAAAAGGGATATATCCAATTGTATGTTAATTACATACAGCTCACATTGTGCCAAATTTAGCACAAAAACTTTAGCTCTTTAAGTGGCAATGAATTTGTTCCTTTGTTAATTTGGCAGGGAAGGTTAACTTGCATGATATACTCCTACTAATTTCCATCATAGCTTTACTACTCCTATTAGTTTTTTGTTTGCTAAAAGTACTCCTATTTGCTAAAAGTATCAAGGTGATTTTAGCAATGTACTTTTAACAAAAACGAGTATGTGAGAGAAAAATGATTTTTAATAGCTCAGGGGGGCGTTTGGTAACATTTTTTTTTCTTCAATTTTTTCCAAAAATAAAAATAAAATTGTGTTTGGTAATTTATTTATGTTTTGGGTTTATTAAAAACGTTTTCAAAATTTCTAAAATTTTTCAAAACACAAAAAAGGTGATTTGCCTTGTTTTTAAAACAGGGTCGTTTCAAAATAAAAAACAAATGGCAGAAATCTTGTTAGCAAACATGATTTTGTTTTTATAAACAATAAACATGATTCTACTTTTAGTTTTTTAGAAACAAAAAACAAAAAACAAAAACGTTATCAAACGCCCCCTTAGCTTTTAGCTAATGGGAAAGAAATTAGTTTTTAGCAATTTAGCTTTTAGCACTTCTATAAACAATTGGCTTTTAACAATTGGTGCTAAAAACGAGAAACTCAGCTACCAGAGCATAAATTGACATTTTAGTTACTAAAATGCAAGTGACGGCATTGATTCTCTACATAATCGAATAATTTTGCAATTTAATGCAAGTCTTGACATTGTTTAGTACTGTAATTTATTGGCATGTTCACATTACGTGGACAACTTTTTGTTGTTTTCTAATCCTTTCACATCTATCTGTAAGGGGAGAGAGAAAGAATAAACAAATGATGTTGGATTTAAGCATGTGATTTTCGTGTAAATTATGAAACATGAAGGAATTCACACAACAAACTAGCTACTACTCCATCTGTCCCAATTTTATAGTCTCTCGTTCTATTCTAATCGGATAAAAAAATAATTATATCTTTCAATCGGTAATACATTTTATATGTCATATGGATCTTGTTTGATAGATCTCGATTTAATCTAATAAACAAAGTGTTCAAAATCACCTAAAATATTGTAGATTATAAGATATAACACTTTGAAAAGTGGCACGAACTCTCAAAAGGGACTATAAAATTGGGACGGAGGGAGTATTACTTTATTTAAATGTCAACTTATTGGTTGTGAGATTTGGGGAGGAGATGGGATTGTTTATAAGTGACCAATGTGGCTTTAGATATGGAAATCTCCAATTAAGCATTGCCAGTTGTCTTAACCACATATTTTAAGCTGTGACTGTTCATTATTCTGAAACTAGTGGAGTAAACCAACCTAAGCATGATGAGATTTTAATATCACACTTTCGTTCATTAATTAGTTTCATGAGTTACCGATGGTGCACATATCGGCTTGCAGGGTCCACTTATGGGTTTCACGCAAGTAATTCAAGTCGTTCATTAATTTTAATAAATTTTCACGCCCAATGTATGATACTGAATTTGGAATGAAAAATTGAAACATTGGATCAAGCACTTATAATTATCTTATTGAGCTAATTTTTTAAAATACCACTCACAAAAGTATTTTAAAATTGATAAACGGCTCGGATAGTTTATATGGGACCCGAAAATGGATGCCCACCCTCAGATCTGGCACCATCTACGCTCATTTTGGAACCTCTAGTCGATCTCCAAGAGAAACTACGTTTTGTTTTTCTCACATAATATTCGTTGAGTGACACTAAAATTAAAATGTTGCTTCATAAATCGAACTCACACTTTCATATTTTAAATTCTATAACTTGAAATTAACTTCGAGATCTACTCTTTTTTTCTTTAACAAAAAAGAATATCCAAAAAAGTTACTCTACGTACTTTTTTTTTTTTAACTGATAAAAGGATGGGAGGAGGCAACCAGTGTAGCAACTCTCCTTGAACGTGGTCATAGAGGCTTCCGACCTACGAAAGTCTCCACGTTACTCCACGTACTTAGACCAGGAACATTGCCTTAAGCTCTCACATACATCATTAGGGGACCTCACGGCACCTACAAAAGGACTAAAGCTAAAGTCTCTAAGCATTAAGGGAGTGTTTGGGAGCCTGTTTTTAGCTTTTCATTTTCAACTTTTTGGCCTTTTGGATTATGGTAAGAACGTGTTTGAATCTGGGAGGAGTGTTAGAGAGAAATGTACAGAATGAAATTTGCAACAATAGTAGTGTTTAGGAGAAAAATGAATTATGGATTAATTGTTTATCATTTTTCCCTTGTTTCTTTATTTTGGTAAAAATATGTATGAATATTATTTTAGCAAACTTTTATTAGTCATATTGGGAAATATTTTTGTAAGCACAACCCGTCCAAAAAATATTGGTGGAAGTACGTTATTTTTTTATCCGAAGGATATTGTAAAGCAACCCAACAACCCAACAATGTAAAATAGAAAATATATAATTTTTAAATTTTTTGTATCGAATTAAAGATCTCTATTAGTAGTTCAATTTGGTGCAAAAAATTAAAAAATTATCTATGGAAGTACTATTTTTTATCCGAAGGATATTGCAAAGTAGCTCAACAAGCCAACAATGTAAAATACTAAAGTATATAATTTGGGGACACATACGGACTTTTGCTTAGGATTCGCGGATAATCAAAATTAGGGTGTCTACAACCAAACACCCTCTAAGATCAAGCTCCACTAAGTTGTTTACGAATAAGGGGAACTCTAGTGGTTTTCCTATTTTAGCTTCAGCCAGTCCCAAAAATGGCCGTGAATAGTGTCATTTGGCAAAAGAAGAAAAAAAAATACTCCCTCCGTTCCTATTTGTTTGTCCCACTCTCTCTCTTGCCTTTTTTCAAATAAAAAAATTAAGTGCTTCCGTGATCATTTTTCAAATTTTTTCGCACCGAATTAAAGTATACGATGAGTACTTTAATTCGGTGTAAAAAATTTGAAAAATGATACACGAAAAACACTTTATTTTTTTATTTGAAAAGTGACACGACTTTTCGTAGTGGACAAACAAATAGGAACGGAGGGAGTAGCAATTTTTGTGCAATGATTTGCAATGTCATGTATAAGGATGGAGGGATTTGACAGTTGGTTTACTGATAAGGTAAAAATGGCGGGGCATTTTTGCTATTTTTAATGGTGGAGAAATGGGTGTAGCCATTTAACACTAGGGAAATGACACACCATCGGAGTAGGATTTTTGACAATTTTGGCCATTTTTTAAGAACTAGTGGTCGTCACGTGCAGTTCTCATATTTGCTATGTCAATCATGAATAACTTTTGATAAATAGTGTCAGACACGTGATTATGCTATCTATTATCACAATTCTCAATTTATACGCAATATCATGTTGATATGTAGTAAAGCAAAATTGTTAACCTCGTCAATTACCATCATCAACCTCTGCCATCACGTTTTGAAATGTTTTTTTGCCACTAATAAAAAAAAATTGGAGTCTATTATCTTTTGAAAATTGGCATTGAATATTATTGTTAAGGGTGGGCCCCACAAGCTCCTGCTTATTAAATGCGGTGGTGAGTCCCACTTATAGTTCAATATTCCATTATTGTAGGTCCCGCAGAATAATAAAGACAAAAAATAAAAATTAATAAAGATTAGGGCAAAGTAGTCTTTCCACATGTTGGAAAGACAAACTTGCAACTCCCCCTTTCATAATAGGTAAAGATGACTCATGCCATTTCACAAACAAGACTTTCCATCAAGTAGTGTGTAAAAAGTTGAAATATTCTTATTTACTAAGAGCATCATTATGTGGCTCTCTACTTTAACTTTAAAGTTAAAGTAGAGTTAAAGTAAAGAGCAAAGTCTCCAAAAATCTTAAAAATCAAGCTCCTCAAATGTCTCTCTTATTTGCTACATTTTGAAACTTTGCTACAGTAACCCCCCAAATTTAGGGAGGCACTATTCACGCATCAAAAGATGAGAGGGAGAGAAGAGTAAAAGTTTGAATAGAGAGTCTGATTTTGTGAGTTTTTTATAAAGTGACTTGCTAAAGTTTGAATAGAGAGTCTGATTTTGTGAATTTTTTGAAAAGTGACTTGTTAAATTATAAAATGTATTTTTGAGATTAAATTTGGTGTGTTTTTTGGTGTGTGGGATAAGGATGCTCTAATTGAACCAAACAGAATTCACAAGTTATGACGGTTTGAGAACCGAGTTTTAGGGCGGTTTGGAGCGGTCGGTAACTCTTTAGCTCTTTAAGTGGCAATAAATTTGTTCCATTGTTTGGCAGGGAAGGTTAACTTCCATGATATACTCCTACTAATTTCCATCATAGCTTTACTACTCCTATTAGTTTTTCGTTTGCTAAAAGCTTTAACTTTTAGCAGCCCCCACTCCTATTTGGTAAAAGTATCAAGGTGATTTTAGCAATGTACTTTTAACAAAAACGAGTATGTGAGATAAAATTGATTTTTAATAGCTCAGGGGGCGTTTGGTAACATTTATTTATTTTTTTCAAATTTTTCCAAAACTAAAAATAAAATTGTGTTTGTTAATTTATTTATGTTTTGGGTTTATTAAAAACGTTTTCAAAATTTATGAAATTTTTCAAAACACAAAAAAGGTGATTTGCCTTGTTTTTAAAACAGGGTCGTTTAAAAACAAAAAACAAAAAACAAATGGCAGAAATCTTATTACCAAACATGTTTTTGTTTTTATTTTTATAAACAATAAACACGATTCTACTTTTAGTTTTTTAGAAATAAAAAATATAAAACAAAAACGTTATCAAACGCCCCCTTAGCTTTTAGCTAATGGGAAAGAAATTAGTTTTTAGCAATTTAGCTTTTAGCACTTCTCTGAACAATTGTCTTTTACCAATTGGTGCTAAAAACGAGAAACTCGGCTACCAGAGCATAAATTGACATTTTAGTTACTAAATGCAAGTGATGGCCATTGATTCTCTACATAATCGAATATTTTGAGTGAATAATTTATTGGCATGTTCACATTACGTGGACAACATTTTGTTGTTTTCTAATCATTTCACATCTGTAGAAAGAATAAACAAATGATGTTGGATTTAAGCATGTGATTTTCGTGTAAATCATGAAACATGAAGGAATTCACACAATAAACTAGCTACTACTTACTTTATTTAAATGTAAACTTATTGGTTGTGAGATTTGGGGAGGAGATGGGATTGTTTATAAGTGACCAATGTGGCTTTAGATATGGAAATCTCCAATTAAGCATTGCCAGTTGTCTTAACCACATATTTTAAGCTGTGACTGTTCATTATTCTGAAACTAGTGGAGTAAACCAACCTAAGCATGATGAGATTTTAATATCACACTTTCGTTCATTAATTAGTTTCATGAATTACCGATGGTGCACATATCGGCTTGCAGGGTCCACTTATGGGTCTCACACAAGTAATTCAAGTCGTTCATTAATTTTAATAAATTTTCACGCCCAATGTATGATACTGAATTTGGAATGAAAAATTGAAACATTGGATCAAGCACTTATAATTACTCCCTCCGTTCCAAAATAAGTGTCTACTACGAAAAGTCGTGCCATTTTTTAAATCAAAAAATTTAGTACTTCTATTTGTCGTTTTTCAAACTTTTTCGCACCAAATTAAAGTACTCATTGAGTACTTTAATTCGGTGCAAAAAAATTCGAAACACGATACATGGAAGTACTTAATTTTTTAATTTGAAAAACGGTAAGAGAGAGAGTAAGGGACACTTATTTTGGAACGGAGGGAGTATCTTATTGAGTTGATTTTTTAAAATACCACTCACAAAAGTATTTTAAAATTGATAAACGGCTCGGATAGTTTATATGGGACCCGAAAATGGATGCCCACCCTCAGATCTGGCACCATCTACGCTCATTTTGGAACCTCTAGTCGATCTCCAAGAGAAACTACGTTTTGTTTTTCTCACATAATATTCGGTGAGTGACACTAAAATTAAAATGTTGCTTCATAAATCGAACTCACACTTTCATATTTTAAATTCTATAACTTGAAATTAACTTTGAGATCTACTCTTTTTTTCTTTAACAAAAAAGAATATCCAAAAAAGTTACTCCACGTACTTTTTTTTTTTTTGAACTGATAAAAGGATGGGAGGAGGCAACCAGTGTAGCAACTCTCCTTGAGTGTGGCCATAGAGGCTTCCGACCTACTAAAGTCTCCACGTTACTCCACGTACTTAGACCAGGAACATTGCCTTAAGCTCTCACATACATCATTAGGGGACCTCACAGCACCTACAAAAAGACTAAAGCTAAAGTCTCTAAGCATTAAGGGAGTGTTTGGGAGCCTATTTTTAGCTTTTCATTTTCAACTTTTTGACTTTTTGGCCTTTTGGATTATGGTAAGAACGTGTTTGAACCTGGGAGGAGTGTTAGAGAGAAATGTACAGAATGCAATTTGCAACAATAGTAGTGTTTAGGAGAAAAATGAATTATGGATTAATTGTTTATCATTTTTCCCTTGTTTCTTTATTATGGTAAAAATATGTATGAATATTATTTTAGCAAACTTTTATTAGTCATATTGGGAAATATTTTTTTAAGCACAACCCGTCCAAAAAATATTTGTGGAAGTACGTTATTTTTTTATCCGAAGGATATTGTAAAGCAACCCAACAACGTAAAATAGAAAATATATAATTTTTAAATTTTTTGTATCGAATTAAAGATCTCTATTAGTAGTTCAATTTGGTGCAAAAAATTAAAAAATTATCTATGGAAGTACTATTTTTTATCCGAAGGATATTGCAAAGTAGCTCAACAAGCCAACAATGTAAAATACTAAAGTATATAATTTTTTAATTTTTTTATCGAATTAAAGATCTCTATTAGTAGTTTAATTTGGTGTAAAAGAAAATAAAAAAATTAGGCGCGGAAATACTTTATTTTTTGATCTGAAAAATATTGCAAAACAACTCAACAAGCCAACAAAGGGATAGAAATGGGAGAAAGAAATTGAGGGGAAAAGGGGAAAATAAAAAACCAGAAGTAGAAATAAAAAAGGAGGGTTGGACCTCTTTTTTGGTTCCAGTCTCTAACATTATAAATTGAAAACAAGTTCTGGAGGAATGGATTCTGGGTGATTGCTGCCAAACACCCAGAAGTAAAAAACGAGAATGGGAAAAACCGAAAACTAGTTGGCCAATGTGGGCACCCGAGACATTTTCATCATTGGGGACACATACGGACTTTTGCTTAGGATTCGCGGATAATCAAAATTAGGGTGTCTACAACCAAACACCCTCTAAGATCAAGCTCCACTAAGTTGTTTACGAATAAAGGGAACTCTAGTGGTTTTCCTATTTTAGCTTCAGCCAGTCCCAAAAATGGCCGTGAATAGTGTCATTTGGCAAAAAACGAAAAAAAATACTCCCTCCGTTCCTATTTGTTTGTCCCACTCTAGGGTGTTTTGGGTAAAAAACCAAAAACTAGTTTTTTAATAAACCAGTTTCGTCCTTATTCAATTTTTTTTTTGCATTTGTTAGTTTTGCGTCAAGATTTTGTGGTTTCTGGATTCCTCTCAACGAGACGAATCTAACAAATATAAATTTATGGTCAAACCAAATAATTTTTTTGAATAAAGCCAAAATACTTGGATTATTGGCCAATAATCCAACTATTTTGGCTTTATTAAAAAAAAAATTGAGTTTTGACCATAAATTTATACTTGTTAGATTCGTCTCGTCGGGAGGAATCCAGAAACCACAAAATCTTGATGCAAAACTAACGAATGCAATTTTTTTTTGAATAAAGACAAAATGGTTTTTTAAAAACCACTTTTTGGTTTTTTACCCAAAGCACTCTCTCTTGCCTTTTTTCAAATAAAAAAATCAAGTGCTTCCGTGATCATTTTTCAAATTTTTTCGCACCGAATTAAAGTATACGATGAGTACTTTAATTCGGTGTAAAAAATTTGAAAAATGATACACGAAAAACACTTTTTTTTTATTTGAAAAGTGACACGACTTTTCGTAGTGGACAAACAAATAGGAACGGAGGGAGTAGCAATTTTTGTGCAATGATTTGCAATGTCATGTATAAGGATGGAGGGATTTGACAGTTGGTTTACTGATAAGGTAAAAATGGCGGGGCATTTTTGCTATTTTTAACGGTGGAGAAATGGGTGTAGCCATTTAACACTAGGGAAATGACACACCATCGGAGTAGGATTTTTGACAATTTTGGCCATTTTTTAAGAACTAGTGGTCGTCACATGCAGTTCTCATATTTGCTATGTCAATCATGAATAACTTTTGATAAATAGTGTCAGACACGTGATTATGCTATCTATTATCACAATTCTCAATTTATAAGCAATATCACGTTGATATGTAGTAAAGCAAAATTGTTAACCTCGTCAATTACCATCATCAACCTCTGCCATCACGTTTTGAAATGTTTTTTTGCCACTAATAAAAAAAAATTGGAGTCTATTATCTTTTGAAAATTGGCGTTGAATATTATTGTTAAGGGTGGGCCCCACAAGCTCCTGCTTATTAAATGCGGTGGTGAGTCCCACTTATAGTTCAATATTCCATTATTGTAGGTCCCGCAGAATGATAAAGACAAAAAATAAAAATTAATAAAGATTAGGGCAAAATAGTCTTTCCACATGTTGGAAAGACAAACTTGCAACTCCCCCTTTCATAATAGGTAAAGATGACTCATGCCATTTCACAAACAAGACTTTCCATCAAGTAGTGTGTAAAAAGTTGAAATATTCTTATTTACTAAGAGCATCATTATGTGGCTCTCTACTTTAACTTTAAAGTTAAAGTATAGAGCAAAGTCTCCAAAAATCTAAAAAATCAGGCTCCTCAAATGCCTCTCTAATTTGCTACATTTTGAAACTTTGCTACTGTAACCCCCCAAATTTAGGGAGACACTGTTCACGCACCAAAAGATGAGATGGAGGGAAGAGTAAAAGTTTGAATAGAGAGTTTGATTTTGTGAGTTTTTTATAAAGTGACTTGCTAAAGTTTGAATAGAGAGTCTGATTTTGTGAATTTTTTGAAAAATGACTTGTTAAATTATAAAAGGTATTTTTTAGGTTAAATTTGGTGTTTTTTTTGGTGTGTGGGATAAGGATGCTCTAATTGAACCAAACAGAATTCACAAGTTATGACGGTTTGAGAACCGAGTTTTAGGGCGGTTTGGAGTGGTCGGTAACTCGGTCCGGTTTTCTTCCACACCCTCGCTGTCACGAACTTTCCTGCCACTTTCCAAAACGTTTATCCAAACGTGTTCTTCGAGGCCCGCTGCTATTTTTAAATAACCAAAACAGATAGGGTAAATTTCACTGATACCCCCTGAGGTTTTCTTTAATCACAGATACCTCTCTCAAGTATGAGCGATAACAATGAACCCTGTGTGGTTTCGTTATGTGTTTCACTGACATCCCTAATCGACAATTGTCTATCCAAACACACGATGAAACAAGTAAAAAATGACTTCATTTAAAAATTGAACCTTTTTTATATGAGAAGTAAAAATAAAATAAAAAAAGACTATCAACTATCACTTATTTTGGATCAAAATATTTTTTCTTACCCATTGGAAGAGCTGCTTTTATTAAAAATGGTAAGATTTATTATTCATTATTTATTCGTTTTTCTATTTGAAAGGTTCGGTTTTTGTTAAAAATGACACATTTATTATTTTTTGTTCAAGAAATTGAGAAGTGATAGCTTTTTGTTATCTATTCTACTACTCCCTCCGTCCCCTTTTTTAAGTGTGTTACTTCATAAATCCAACTTATTAAGGAGACATCACCACTACACATTTCACATCAACTGTTACCTCCACTTTACACTTTTCACATCAACTTTTACCTATACTTTCCAAAATTATCCTCCACTTTTACTTATTAAATCTTTACCCACTAACTTTTTAAAAGGGTAAAATAATAATTGCACAAATTTTTGCCCACTAATTTTCAAAACAGATACTTATTAAGGGACAATCCACAATGAAAAGTTAATTCCTAAAAAAGGGATGGAGGGTGTATAAAAAATGGTGAATTTGTTATGAGTCACTTTTGGCTAATTTTATCAAATGTTTGGTCTTTTTAGCAGAATGATCTGTCCTAAAATTCATTTTTAGTCTTTTTAGCAACTTTAGCATGTTTACCGCTTTGAGAAACTCGAAACTCCCCATGAGCATTGAAACCAAAGAGTTTATATATGTATCATTCATTAAGGTAAATCTCAGGGGGTGCCAGTGAAATTTACCCTTAACAGAAAAACATCAGCTGAAATCCCCCACCGCGTAATTCAACGTCCTGTTCACGTCAACCCGACCCCTCGAATCTTCCCTCTCTCTCCTCTCTCCTCCCCCCCGCGTTCACACCCCACTCTCTCTCTCCTCGCTTTCTCTCTCTATCTCTCCGTATATATATATATACATAACCGCCTCAATTTCCAAATTCAACAAGTTCAGACGCAGCTCTTGGTTTCACACTTCCCAATTCAAACCCTTTTCAATTACTAAAACACTCTTTCGAGAACCCCTAAAATGGAAGTCTCCTCTTTCCCATTTCTCAATCCCGAAACCTTCTCCTCCTTCGCTAACTACTTCACATTATTCCAAGACTCATCAGACCAACTCGACGACACCACCACCAGAAAGCGCCCCAAATCACTCGACACCACCACCGCCGACGACCTCTCCGACGCCACCCCCTTCAAAGACATCCTCTCCTCGTTCGTCTCGTTCGACGGAATGAACGAGAATCCCAACAACTACCCAATTGACGGATTCTTTCAGGATCAGGATCAGAAGGACCAAATCCGGCTCAAGCGGCCGAGAAATCCAAGTGGGTCCGACACCGCTAACGTTGTTTCCGACGCGTCGGCATCCCAATTGGGCGGCGGCAGCGGCGGCGCCGGGGGAGCAAGGCGTTTGTGGGTGAAAACCCGGTCGACGGCGTGGTGGGACCAGGTGAGCCACCCGGATTTCCCCGACCACGAATTCCGCCGCGCTTTCAAGATGAGCAAATCGACGTTCGACTTCATCTGCAACGAGCTCGACCCAATCGTGACCAAAAAGGACACCATGCTCCGCCTCGCCATTCCCGTCCGCCAACGCGTCGCCGTCTGCATCTGGCGCCTGGCCACCGGCGAACCCCTCCGCCTCGTGTCCAAGAAATTCGGCCTCGGAATCTCCACCTGCCATAAACTCGTTTTAGAAGTCTGCTCTGCTATCAAGACTGTTCTGATGAACAAGTTCTTGAATTGGCCCGATGAGGAGAGAATGAGGGGGGTAAAAAGGGAATTTGAGTTGGTATCTGGGATTCAAAACGTTGGTGGATCAATGTACACTACACATGTGCCGATTATTGCACCAAAGGTTAATGGTCCTGCTTATTTCAATAAAAGGCATACGGAGAGGAACCAGAAGACCTCGTATTCGATCACGGTACAAGGGGTCGTCGATTCGAACGGAGTTTTTACCGATGTTTGTATCGGGTGGCCGGGGTCTATGAGTGATGACAAGATTTTGGAGAAGTCTGCGCTTTCGCAACGTGCAAATCGCGGGCTTCTGAAGGATGTTTGGATTGTGGGGAATTCAGGGTACCCTTTGATGGATTGGGTATTGGTGCCTTATGCCCAGCAGAATCTGTGGACTCAGAGGGTGTTTAATGAGAAAGTTGGGGAGGTTCAGAGGGTGGCGAAAGAGGCGTTTTCGCGGTTGAAAGGGAGGTGGAGTTGCTTGCAGAAGAGAACCGAGGTGAAGCTACAGGACTTGCCTGTGGTTCTTGGTGCTTGTTGTGTTTTGCACAATATTTGTGAGATGAGGGGTGAAGTAATGGATCCGAGCGAGACGAGTTTCGATCTTTTCGATGATGAGGTTGTGCCTGAAAATGGTGTGAGGTCTGTTACCGCGATTCGAACCAGGGATCAGATTGCTCATCATCTGTTGCACCATAACTCTGCTGGCACTCATTAGTTGAACTTCTTGTAGTAGTAGAAGATTTTGTGTACTTTGTCCTGATTCTTTTCCCATGATTTTGTTGTAGTGGTATTGTAGGATTTTGTTATTGCAGCTTTGTAGATTAGTTTTGACATATAGTGAATTGATACAGATGAATAAAAGTGAGCTCCAACTTATTACAACTGTTTTTTTTTTTTTTTTTTTTCCAATCGTTAAATATCAGGTCAATTTGTGTGTGCCTCGACTAATTTCGAGATCATGGAAATATCGGGTTAAATATCGGGTCAATTTGTGTACTTTGTGTTGATTCTTTTCCAATCATTTTCTTGTAGTGGTGTTATAGGATTGTCCTTGCAGGCTGCAGCTTTGTAGATTGGTTTTGACGGATAGATAATGTATACAGATCATTATTCCTTCTGTGAATTGATGCATAGTCTTTCTGAATAAAAGTGAGCCCCAAATTATCACAACTGTTCTTTTTTTCTTTTTGGTAATTAGATGTTCAGGTCAATTTATGCGCATCTCGATTAATTCCGAGACCCTAGAGATAAGACCGGGCATAACAACCAGCTGCTTTCTGATTTACCGTGTGTTTGGATCATGAATCTTGCAAAGTGATGTGTGTGGGGAAAATCAACAAATTATCTCTCTTAACACGTTTCTTTCTCTTCCTTTCCAAAGCTTCCAAACATATATCGTAAATTACCTGGAAATCCACGCTCTAAGAACGACTTTATTGAAACTAATGAGCTTGGGAGTAACTAGTAATCCCTCCGTTCCTTTCCAAGTGATCCACTTGAGAAACGTGTATTTTTGGGACGTTTAAACATGTAATTTTGTATAACGTTTTAAAATTATTTTGCACCAAATTAAAAAGTTATATAGAGATGTTTTTTAGGGATTTGAAATTACACGTCTTCCTATATGGATAATTTAAAAATGGACGGAGGGACCACCAAAAAAGGCATAACTTAAATACCAAAAGAATATTGCGTAACTATTTATGCGGTGTACTTTACGCCACTATTCGTAACTTCAACCAAAAAAAAAATACTTAACGGATTCCATAAAAATGCCATAAAAATGCGTGACAAACGAGTCAAAAAATATGCAAAACACTCGTAACATGCGGCATAAAAAAACACATGCGTATCATTCTCAAAACTACACCAAAACTACTCGGACCATACAGTACTTCCAATGTACCGTACCACCCTTTCGTAACTAACCAAATAGCTTTCTCCGTTTCTTTAATCACTTGATTTTCCTTTTGTACTATTTCACAAAATTACTTTGTGTAAGTCTTGTTTTTTTCTACGAACTTAAACTCTTGCGAAATAAGATTTTTTGAAGACAATTAAGGATTGTTCCAGAAATTAACTTATTCTTATTAGCTTATTGCACTTTACGAGAAAAATTATTCTCTCACAATACATTAACTCAAAAATTCAATTTAAATCAGTTCCTAACTTGAGTCAATTTCTGAAACAGCGCAACAGCTAATTGTTAAAGACCAAATAATGTCAATGTCAACGGGTTTTCATCTGTGACTTGGTTTGAGTTGTTTTAGTCTTTTAGGTCGTGGACAAATGATTCGGACAGTCTGTACTCTTATGAAATTTCAAACCGAGGTTGGGTAGTTTTGTTCTTTGGACGAAATTCTTAAAGTTTGACTCTGAGGTACTGTTTAGTGTTTTCTCTTTTTATAGTATGAACATGAACAAATTATTTGATGGAGTCAACCTGTGGCTTTGATATTTGTTATGTCGGAAGAAGGTGCGAAGTACAAGTGTAGCATGTTGACTTGGGCTACGTCTTTTTTCAGCATCAAAATGTCAGGTGAACATTAAAGGACAAAAGTCATTTCTTCCAATGCCATGGAGGGTGGTTATATGCAAATTTCCTTAATCTGATTGACCCGTTCAAAGACCCAACTCTACCCATTGAAATAAATAAACCAGTTTCATCTTTTTATTCAATTTTTTTTCGCATGTGCATCGATTTTTTTTATGAATTCTTGGTTCGTCTTGACGAGAATAGTAAAAAATTACGATCAAATAGATTGTGTGATCATGTGGTTTGTTGCCTATCGCATTGAAGTCTTGTTGCCTTGTTGTTTTCCTTTTTTCTACATAATGCAGGTCCCCTGCAAATGTTGATTTTGGCACTGCAAAGGGTAGTTGCTGGGTTTTATCGTAATCTTGTTTGGTTGTAGGACGAGCCAGGTTCTTCACAGGGAGTCGGGGACTGAGTTGAAGAAGTTTCTTCGTTCGTTATGCTTGTGTTAGCTGTTGGGATATTGGTTTTTGGGTTTGATAACACAAGATTTCGTTGGGAAGTTCAAAAGCAACGGGTTTATATAACTACTTGTGTTTTAAAGGATGTGAAGTTAATCAAGTGTTGACCATTTTTACATGCTTTTAAGAGAGAAAAGGTTGGCCAAACTCTTCTTTTATCTTTCTTTTAAGTTGTTGACCAAGTGGCATCAATAGGTAAGCCAATTTGATGTTTTCTTTTGTTATTGGCTGATAACCGAGAAAGTTGATGAAGGAACAAACTATCATGTCTCAGATAGGTTTTTTTATGTAGTGCACTCCTAACAATGTTGAAATCAGGGACGGAGCTAGGAATTTTACAACGTAGGGGCGAATTTTTTTTTCAAAATATTATGCAGGGGCGAGCCTATAAAATTCATAGGAAATTTTTTTTCCCTCTATATAATACTAGAGGTTTTTTTTTTCTTGCAGGGGCGACCGCCCCTACTGGCCCCCCTTTGGCTCCATCCCTGGTTGAAATGGAACCCAAAAACAGAACAAAAGTTTGTTGTCTGACTTCTACAGCAAAATATGACCCTAAAGTGCCAAAAAAAAAAAAAAGTCAAATGAAAGATGCTTTGTAGTAGGTTTTTTACCGGCTGCAGGAACCAAACCTGCAACCTACATTGGGGAGCTAAGCTCACTTTCCTGGGTCGACACGCATACCTCCACTAATTCCGTGAAAATTAATGACCGGACAAATTTATAGTGGCTCTAGTAGGGTTTTTTTTTTTACTCGCGGCAGGAATCAAACCTGCAACCTACCCTGGGGGAGCTATGCTCTTGCTGCTATGAGAATGCTGTTCTTTGCTTTCGATTTTTGCAAATTCTTACTTCTATTGGTAGTGCTTCGGTTGAACTTGAACTTAAATTTCAAGACTAATGTCCCTAGCCCCTAGATGTGATTCTTTTAAAAAATGCTAGCTAGGAACACAACCACGAACACAATCTCTCACATACATAAAGGTCCCACACATATTTAATACGCGGGACCCACGTGTATGTGAGGGGTTGTAATCGTGGTTGTATCCGGATAATTATGTTCCTAACATTGTCGGTTTTGTTTTCTTGTCACAATAGATGCGTCGCAAAAGTGTAGGGCTGTTTCTTGTCACAGTAGATGCGTTGCCCACTCGTGAGAGAAGACGCCCTGGGTGTAGGGCTGTTTCGAGATTAGCTGTTGCTAATCTTTGTCGTTTTTCTGTTTTCGTTGTTTTTTGAACTTCCGTTGTACCAAAAAAAAATCAATGGTTTGACGGTGGACCTGTCGTGGCAGATGACGAAGAAAAGCTAGAAATTGTGTAACATCGAGAGGTGGGGCTTCTTCAATTTTTACGGAGACCATCCAGAAGAATGGAGACAAGAATGTGGTAGGACTTGACGCCCTGTTTGTTAAAGGGATATGTATATGAGGGGGGAAGAGGGATATAATAAGAGGGGGATATAGAGGTGGATATAGTTGGAGGGGTATTATTTTAGAATGGGAGATTAAAGAATATTGTGTTTGTTTTGTTGTTGTAGGAGGGGGATATGAGTAGTTGGATAATGTAAAATGTCCATTTTATCCCAAATAAATATATCAAAAAGTAATGCAATTGGGGCATGTAGCAGTGACACGTATAACATGATGTGCCAGAAAGTAATGCAATTGGGATATGAGTAGGGCATGTGGCATGTGACCTCACCTCTCTCTCTCTCTCTCTCTCTCTCCAACGAATAACATGATGTGCCAGCAAGTGGTGGGGCCAATGGGGGGTTTTGTGGTAATAAATGGCCGGATATGTTAAAGATAGGGGTGAGGGTGTCTAACATTTATCCCTCTGCAGTGGGATATGGATATCCCGGGATTTTTATATCCGGGTGAAAAAAATCAAACAAACACAGCATATACCGCACCCGGATTTCTATATCCGGGCAAGGGCTATATCCGGCTGCCATTTCCCTCTACCAAACAGGCCGTGACGGTCTGAACTGAACAAGGAGGTGGGGCTATTAATCTGATGAAGGTTGTTTCCGAAAAACAAAACCTGATGAGTTGATCCTATTGAATATTTTCCGATCAAACAAACGGGCTGAATATGTGTACATTGTCTTTATTCAAAAATAAAAATAAAAATACATTTGCTAGTTTTGCGTCGATTTTTTTTAGATTATTGGTTCGTCTCGACAAGAGACATCTAAAAAGTAAAAAATTATTAACTACACTAAATTTTTTTGCGAAAAAGATAAAAATGGGGTTCAGGTTGGAGCTGGGGGCGTGCTGCACAGCTTGGTGCTGTGCAGCGTGCTGTGCACCCACACGGTGCGGCCGGCCGGCCACTTTTCGGCGATCCGAGACGTTCACCGAATAACCCTCGTCGAGTACTACAAGTGTACCAAAAATCAACTTGATCGGATATCGTTAAGTATCTAATCGGAACACAAATAGCTTGAAAAAAATGGGTTTAGTGAATCGGATCCAGTGTTTATGTACATTTGTGTTCCATTTCATTTCAATCTATTTGTGTTCCGATTAGGTACTTAACGATATCCAGTCAAGTTGATTTTTGGTACACTTGTAGTACTCGACGAGGGCTATCCGGTGAACATCTCGGATCGCCGAAAAGTGGCCGGCCAGCCGCGCCGTGCGAGTGCACAACACCAAGCTGTGCAGCACGCCCCCCAGCTCCGTTCAGGTTTAGTTCGTTTAGTACCCGAATTGAACTCGAATGAGCCTTTACCGAGTCGAGTCTCGAATAGTTTTCAAACGGCTCAATTCATTTACAGTCCTAAGAATAATGAATGAAAAAAAAAGAAAGAAAGGAAAAAAAAATGGCCCAGGAGGACACCACCCCCACCATTTCCTACAACCAACTTTTCCCCCCAGCCATTTCCTGCATTTGACCGACAGAGATTCTCTACTCTACGGGCTGATTAACCGATTTACGTTTTTTTTTTATAACTTTATTAAATAAAACGTGACTTTTTGTAATTTATTCCCGAACTACGTGAAAACGTGTTTTTTAATCACGCTTTCTTGAAAACGTGGTTTCCTTTCACGTAGTTCGGGAATAAAGTTAATCATAATCCGGTTTGAAAACGTGTTTACAAAACACGCCTTTTAAAAACGTGCCTCTTAAACACGCTTTCTACAATACAAAATGACCCAAAAAAATAAAATACTAAAAATGTGTTTAGAAAATGCACCTTTTTTTTTTTTTTTTTGCCAATCGATATGAAGAATTTATTGATCAAATCAAAACAGAAACATCTAAGGCGGCTTCTCTACAAATCCAACCTGGGAAAGTCCCCTGCCAGGTCGTAGGTAAAGCCAAAGATAGGGCATACTTGGCTATAACATTAGCCACCCCATTACAGTTACGCGGCACGAAATTAAAAGAACAAGAATTAAGACGAGTTGCTAAAGAAATAGAATCTCTGATGACAACTTCTAAATTGGCCTTGACATTGGAAGTCCCTTGCAGCATCTGAATTACCGATTGAGCATCCCCCTCCACAATGTAGGCTCTATCCACATCATTTACTGCTAGATACAAAGCAAATCTGACACCCAAAGCCTCAACTAATTCTGCCGAAAAACTGAATGGAATTGGTATGGCTTTCGCTTCCACAATGTTGCCCAGACTATCCCGAACCACTAGCCCTACTCCCCCTTTACCAGACCGTGCATCGAAGGCCCCATCAACATTAATTTTAAACACTCCCTCTATAGGCGGCTTCCAACAAGTATTAACACCTTCTGTTCGTGGTACCTTCTCGGCTTTAGTGTTGCTTAATTCTAAAGCATACGTGGAGAAATCTTCCATAGCCTTTGCATGAATTCTTGTTTCAACTACTCTCTCCCCCTTAAATATCAATTCGTTCCGGGCTAGCCAAATATGCCAACAGTAGGTAGCAAATAAACCCAATGCATTCCACTTTTCTTCCCCTTGAGCGCTCACTCCAATTGCCTTCCAAACATCTCCCAATTGTACCGTACCCATAAATTCTGGCCGAAAGCTAAACGGAGACAACAACCAAACTCTACGGGCTCGATCACAATAGAAAAGCATATGAGATATTGTTTCCTGCTCCAACCCACACACCAAGCACGTTGTATCCACTTGGATGTGTCTCTGGGATAAAGTTGTGTTTACTGGCACAATATTTTGAAGACACCGCCACATAAAAAACTTGATTTTCCTCTGAGCCTTTATATGCCAAATCCTTGTCCATTTGCCTTCATCTTCACAACTTCCACTTGTCTGCCCCCTCACTTCAGGACAATTTCTCTTTCTCTGAACCAATTCCTTCGCAATAGCGTAAGCAGACTTAACCGTAAACTTCCCACTTGGCGTATTCTTCCAAATTCGCTTGTCGGCAACTCCGGTTCTACTCAATGGGATACTCAAAATTTGCTTCGCATCTTGACAGCTGAAGACCTCATTGATTTCTGCCACCTTCCACTCCATACTATCCGGGTCAATCAAGTCAGACACTTTTATCCATCTGCTATCTCTCGGGTTTGGAGTTAAAATCTTCTGGGACTGGGAGTCATTCAACCATGGTTCACCCCATATCAACGCCTTTTGCCCATTAGCAATCCTCCATCTCCATCCTTCTTCTATTACACTCTTGCTAGCCATAATGCTCTGCCAAGCCCAGGACGACGCCTGCTTTGATTGAGCTTCCAGGAACGTTGTATTAGGAAAGTACTTAGCTTTAAACAGTTTGTAAAAAAGAGAGTCATCTCCTGCCAACAATCTCCATCCTTGTTTAGCTAGCATAGCCAAATTAAACGCTTCCAAATCCCTAAAACCAAGCCCCCCTTTCCCTTTCACCTCCGTCGTTTTAGCCCAACTAATCCAATGGACCTTCTTCTTGTCATCTACACCACTCCAGAAAAACTTTGATATCATAGAGTTCAACTCTTTACAAACCCCATGTGGTATTTTGACACAAGCCATGGCATAAATAGGCACAGTAAGCAACACCGATTTGATTAGAACCTCTCTCCCTGCTGGATTTATAAGATTGAATGCAAAGGTATTCTGGGATTTAATAGTAGTTCATCGGATGGCAAGTACTTGGGGTTACCGTACATCATTGGAAAATCAAAGCGAGCAGCTGTAGCATACATCAAGGAAAATGTGGCTAACAAACTCAAGAAATGCACCTTTTGAAAGCGTGTTTTGTAAACAAAAATGATAGGTACACACCCATCTCAACCACTATTCTTTGGTAAATGCACCTTCTGAAAACGTGGTTGCAAAATGCATCTTCTGAAAACGTGTTTGCAAAATGCACTTTCTCAAAACGTGTTCCCCCCTACGCCATTCTCTAGTCGGCGGTCATCCTTCTTTACCTCTTCTATTTCCCTTCCGCTCCCCCAAAAGCTGCTGCCCCTTCGTCTCTCTCACTCTCAACAGGTCAGCTCTCTCTCCGACTTTCACTCCCTCTCTCTCTCTCTCTCTCTCTCTCTCTCTCTCTCTACATCGATTTGTGTCAGTCATAGGAGTTGGGACGGTGGCTATTCTTTAATCTGTCGACGGCGACTCCGCGATTTGCAAGTCCATCTTGTGTCCCAAACCCGGACATCATGCATACTATATTATGATTTGACTGTATTATATATCAATTTGTAATGGAGAATTGCTGTGAAGGTGCAATCGAGAATCTTCGTAATGGTGATTCGATGTAATGGGTTTTTCTTTTTGATCTGTGTTTCACTGATTTTTAACCCGACGACCAAACCGTCCAATCCAACCCCTATTTCGGTCGGTATCCGACACTTATTTTGGTCGGAATCAGGCCGCCTATTCACCAATGCGACCATTTTCCAGCCGGGTTCTACATAATGTACTTCATATCGACGGTGAACAGAAGTGAATTTGTGAATACCGAAAAGGCGAAAACGCCTCTTTTGGGTAGTTATGTTTGGAGGCGGCTATAGGCCTATAACGAATGTAGTAAATCTAGAATTTGCTATCCTCGGTAGGATTCTGGATGCAGAACAGAAGACGTTCATTATATCTGATTTGGAAAATTCTTGTTATCATTTCCTTTCGAAAATCTAGTAGCAGATTAGTAGTATGCTATTGAGTGAATAAATGTTGTGCAATGATCAGGCATGAAGTGTTATATTTACCAGTAATTGTACACATTTTTTGCGTTACTAGAGTTGCTCAGATAACAAAAACAACGCTTGTTCAACATTCTTAAAATAAATTCTGAATTCAGTTATATTAATTGCATGTCTTTTAAAACATAATAAATGGTTAGACGATAGCAAAAAAGTAGTATTTGGAGAAGATATGTTCAATGCCTCAGCTATTTAATCCTTCCTAACCAAACAGAACGAGAGAAAAAGTCGGATAGAAGAAGTGGGCATACGGTTGAATCGGATCGGAGTGAACTGGTTTGCTCCCGCCGACAACTTGTAGAGAGAGAGAAAGCCAGATAGTAGATGAAGAACCTCGTCCCTCTCCCCCAAGGTATTAGGTATGGCAAAATTAGTGCAACTAATTTAGCTTTACATTTACAGTTTCATTCGTAGAAAATCCCTTTAGCCAGAGCGTTCGATTGGAGATTTTGAAACAGATACAGAACTCAGAACTCAATTGAACAGACCTTGGAACCACAGAACATAGATTTGTGCAGCTGTTGTTTCTCTATTTGGGTGTTTTGTTTTTGTTTTTGGGTCATTCTATTTGATATAAGGGTGATCCAAAAAAATTATATATGATTTATTTTGATGAACGTGCTAATGAGTTGAATTTGGTTGCTGAGTTCCCACCAAGGAAATGTGTGGGTTGCGAAAGTAGCTTTTTACCACAAACACACACACACACAAAAGAGGAAGTATAGTGAGCAAGCTTGCATTTTTCCTGAGTACTTGTAAGAATTCATGACTCGACCAAACTCAATGAGAAAACAGATTCATGTTTCTAAATTCTAAGTGATTGGAACTTGGTTTGGTTTGGTTTACTTGTAAGAAGTAAGAACCACCTTTAAGGCTCTATTTCATAGTATAATCACGTTTGTGTTCATGGGGAGATGGGAGTTTGATTCAGTATGATGTTTTTCCATCTGGTATATGTAATTTACATATTCTCGTAAAGCATTGGATTTGGTAGCTTTTAGCCAGCAATCGTGACTCCTCGATAGGAACCCCAGTGGCTACATTCAAGGGAAAGATAGGATACTTAATGTAAATTCCTCCATAATTACCTTAGAGAAGAAGACTTGTGTCATTTTGTTTGATAATGAAGAATTAGTTAAGTAGATCTGGTGGTTCAGATTTTACAGCAAAGTAATGGACTGTAGACCCTCTTCAAAGAGGAAGAGATACATCACATGGACTCCTCTACTTGTCTGAACTCTAAAGTACCTGTGTCCGGCATTCAGACACTTGGATGTCAGACACTCAGACACTTGGATATCGATTCAGTTTTTATAACATCTATGTGCATAGAACTCCAAGTATGCTTGAATTGGTATGTGCTACCTTATAGCATCATTTTGTACTACAAATAATGGAAGTTGATTATTACGTATATGTTGCCATGACGATATGTCCTTGCACTCGAGACTTCTTGATAACTCAGGTGTCTAGGCCAGCTAATGCGCACCTCGACTAATTTTGGGATACCAATCTCACCGTCTACTAGCAGCGATGCCAATTAAAGCCGGCCGTGTCGACTAGTCCCTTGAGAGGGAGCAAACCCGTAAGTCCCAAAACTTGACCACGAGGCCAACCCCTTGAGGTGAATTGCACTTGAGACTTTACATGAACCCCAACACCTGTACGCATACCTAGATTCCATGTAAGGACTTGTTGCCCATCACCTATAGGATTCCCTTCCTCTTGGGGTGAATTGGACTTGAGACTTACATGAACCCAACACCTGTATGCGTACCTAGATTCCATGTAAGGACTTGTTGCCCATCACCTTGCGACTCAGAGTTGGCCTTACACATTCAGCTTTGTTTGTACCTTCATGTTCCATCTCTGTCTCCCTTCCTCCATTAACAGATTTATATTGTTTTTTTCTTTCCCTTTTTTTTTTTTTTCAGTTGATATTCTTGTTGACTTAGTCTATGCTTTTGTTTCTATACCAGGGGGCCTCATTTACTTTTCAAAATCTATTGATTTGGTAGAAGAGGCAACTATCAAATTTTTAGCACAAACACAGGGCATGTTTATCATTACATAATATTTTCATACAGTTCAAATTGCAAGTTTCTAGTTGGATAGTTCTCGTGTCATCTTCCCTTTTCCCTCCCCATAGCCTATTACAAGTCTCTACTATAGATGCTATTTGCAATGGAAGACACAGTGTTTACTTAACACAAGTGCACCAAGATCATGTTGAAACTGGATATATCTATGCAATGACCATAATAATGGCACTCAATTAATATGCATGATTCAGAGTATTTTGAGTTTGTTAAACCTGTCTTTTGAAATTTTATCCGTAATTTACTGTTGAGAAAAGTTATCCTTGGAGTTCTTTTTGCTATGTGGATTGGATGTTGTACCCATGAAAGAAACTAACATGTAACCCTATTTTTTTTTTGAAGAGGATCTTTCATGGTTCTTGCCTTAGATTTGCGGGATTTTCTACTCCGTGCTCAAGTGCTGAAGCTGTATAGACAAGCACTGAGGATTGCCAGAAGAGCCCCGGGCCCTTCTAGAGGTAGCTTGTGATTTAGAAGAATCTTTTCATAACTAATCTGTTTTGCAAAAAAAGAAAAAGTCGATAGGAATTCCAGCAACTGAGTTTTTGTTTTTGATTGGTATAGTTTGAAATCTGAAGAGTTGTTCCAAATTGTTTCCTTCTAGTTGCCTTTGCCCAAGCTCGCAAAACGTTATGGTCATGTGTGTACTTGGCTAATATGTTTTGCTTACGTCTAACGGAGATTGCCTTAAATTGTGATGGATACAGCTGAACTGATGCACATGATTAGACAAGAGATGGAGAACAACCAGAATTGCAGTGACAAGCAGAGGATTCGTTTCTTGATAAGCGAGGGAAAGGGAAAATTGAAAGGTTTGGATGAGATGCTCGATATGCAAGGTCATTGATTGTGTGGTTGTTTGTTTACTTTAGAATTTATTGGGAACTTTCTCGTGTCGGAAAGAATGTAGAAGATTATTTTGTATGGTCAATGATAATGTAACTATCTTGGTTCAATATGTATACGAGATATTTCCCGGTGTCTGCAAGATTTTACCATATCTTTTCAAATGTTCATCCATAAGGCTACTCATTTAACAAAACAGAGCCACTACATATTCCACAATACAATATCAAAATTCACTCTCGACAACAGTAAACTTCTAATAACTTGATATTTTTTGGCAAAACTTATACATGAATTTCCGATATATGATTCAAAATTCCCAAGGTTTTAATTTTTAAAGCAACCATAACGCATTGCCATGAAATAACTCCATGTGCTGGCTACTCCCTCTGCCCCTTTTTCACTGTGTTGTTTCGTAAATCTAATTTATTCAAGAGATATAGGGAGGCAGCTTTGGAGAAGTCTATGAAGAGAGATTGGATGGTGAGGTTAGAGTTAGGGTTTGGGTTGGGCTTTCTGCGGTGTTCTTTGATGAGGGAGTGATTGTTTTGCGAGAAGAGTTGCTGACTGAGAGAGGAGCGAGGGGTGGTTCGTTCTCGTTTACGAAGTCGTCTTAGAGGAAAAAAATTTCGGTGCTGAGTAGGTACGTCATGTGCTATTGAGAGGCAATCTTGGCTGTCCAGAAGTGTTTTGGACGGCTCAGATTTAAAGAGAGAAAGATGAGTGAAAAGTGTTTTGGACGACTCAGATTTAAAGAGAGAAAGATGAGTGAAAAGTGTTTTGGACGACTCAGATATAAAGAGAGAGATGAGTGAAAGAGCAGAGAGAGTGGCGGAAATTTAGACCTTCCAAAATACTTTTGGACGGCCGAAATTGACGCTCGGGCATCACTTAGATGGTGCCTGCTCAGCACTGAAAAATCTCTCGTGTGATAGGGTTTTGTTGTGAGGCGGAGAAGAAGAGAAATGAGATAAACTATCAACCAAGCAAAGCGTCAAGTTTTGAGTTTTGGAGTAAAAACGGACAGTGAACGAACGACAAGAGGTAGAATGGAAAACGAACTCTTCCAAATTCCATTTCTTTCCACCGATCCTATTTCTCGTTCGAAATTCGATCTATTTCTATCGAGATCAGGGCAATAATAATGCCGAAAGGAAGGACTACCACTATGCTTCTTGATTCTTCTCGCTCTAGGAATCCTCTCTCTTCCTGTTCGCTCCGACGGTTCTCCTCCGTCGATCCGTGATAGCTTCAAGTTCGGCCGCAGAGCTGGGTTTTTGTACGTATTCCTATTGAGTAATTCTTTTTGTTTTTATGTGAATTTGAGCATGTGTGTAAAGTTATCTGAAATCATTGGAGTGGTTTTTGTAGGGGTGGTGGTGATGTGTTCGGGAAGAGAGGAGAGCAGTGGACCGAAATTATATCTTGGGAGCCTAGAGCGTTTGTTTATCACAACTTCTTGGTGAGTTTCTTTCAGTGTCAGTCGATCATAAAACCATACAGTTTATTCTTTTCTTCTTCTTGATGCAGCAGAATATTAATGGGAATTGAATGTGAACTAGGTATGATTATACTCCCTCCGTCCCCTAAAAGATTGTTGGGTCCGTAAAACGAGAATCTAAAACGAATGCATTTTTATCAAGAAAAATTCGATCTTTTATTGATAGAACGCATTATTTTTGAGTTCTTGTTTTTCTTACCGGACAATCTTTTTGGTACGGAGTTAGTATTTGATGGAAAGGAAAGTATCCTTCTAGCCAATGAACCCACAAGAGAAAATTAGAGTAGCTCTGAATTATTAATGTATTACGGATTTAGAATGCTTTTGCTCTCAGGTTTACATTAAATAAGTTCCGAAGTTTTGTAGGAATCAAACACCGCTATTTCTTTGCAACCCTGTGGCTGTGAATGAACAAAAGCAAATAAGAAATCATGACAAAAATGGCAGATTTGAGTTCAGCGGTAACTTGAAAATAATGGAAATGTGCTAAAAATAGGGAGTACATATATGATTGCTAAAAATGAAGAAGAGTTCCGTAAAAAGGATTTCCTAAAGTTTCCTAGATTTTGCCTCTCTCTATTTCCAGCAGAACTTTTGTGATTGTGATTGCTAAGAAATTCTAAATTGACAATCAGAATTGTAGAAAAAGTGGTGGTTACTGGCGAAAAATTGGAGGGTGCTGAGAGATGTGTTCACCAGTTTCTTGCTTGTTTTGATTCTTAACAATTTATGCCATTTCTTTCATGCTACCAAAAGTAATTTGTTCAGCTTGTCTCTATATTAGGTAGCCAGTTGATAAATAAAGTAGGTTCCACACCGAGAATGGTCAATTGTATCTTGTATATTTGGAAACAGTTTTCTATCTTCCCGATCTGCCACTCTTCAGCCCCCACACCATTCCCCTCACCATTTCCCTTTCGAGTAAAGCAGCATGTGTATCGATATTTGGTTGTTCTTGCTTGGTTCATTTGGCTATATGAAACTCGATATTGAGTTGTTCTGCATCTTTCTATTTTTTCCTTTTTAAGCTTGCAACTTGCATATGTCGTAAAGTGAATGAATGTTGAATGTCGATGCTATTTTGAACGGTCCAAGGAGGAATGCGAATACTTAATAAAGCTTGCCAAGCCTTACATGGCAAAGTCAACTGTTGTTGATAGCAAGACTGGTCAGAGTAAAGATAGCAGGTTTGTGTTCCCCAGTGGTGCTCTTATTGCATTGTATATCCAATATGGCGGAGAAATGATTTACTTTTTCCTTCTTATTCCTTTCTTCTTTCTAGTATGACACTAATTATTTTTCTTTTGCAGGGGGCGTACGAGCTCTGGAATGTTTTTGAAGAGAGGACGAGATAAAATCATCAGGGACATAGAGAAAAGGATAGCAGACTTCACTTTTATTCCTGTAGGGATGAGAAATGATTTTTTTTTGGGGTTGGAATGATATGTTTCTTGTATTGTTCTATGTGGCTTTCTGATGATTATACCCTAACTGATGGGTACATGATGCCCAGAACCTTTTGTTCAAATTTAACTGTAGGGATTTGGATTGGACAATATATGCTCATCAGGTATGTAGCTTCATGTAGTTTTGATTAGTGCTGGCCGCTAGGCTTACAGTTGTCTATTGGTTTCTGATTTTTCAGCCCTGTAGAGTTTCTGAACCAAACCTTTTTTATGCCAATGCTGGGAGTACGTTACAGTACTATCTTTGAATTACCCATATCTCTTTGACTACACAGAGTTGATGGCTGGCAACAAGACAGCCCCACAACCACCAGAGACAATCATCAACTCAAACCAGACCGAGCCTTATGTCCCAATTACTTGGGGTCGGCTACATGAATCATTTTTCTCCAATGAGCTATGTCAAGGGCTACTTGTTCACTCAAACCCATTATACTCGTATCTTTGTACACCTATGTATATACATATACTCCCTCCGTCCCAATTTCTTGGTCCTTCTTTCCATTTTGGGATGTCCCAAAATATTTGTCCCACTTCTAAAAACATCCATCAAAATTGGGTCACTTTCCAATTTTACCCTTAAAAAGTACTTTTCCCATCTTAATTGGCTAGTCTATTATCTTTTATTTTATAACGGTTTTTATGATTTTGAAAATTTTGTATAATAAAACTAATTGATATCTATCAAACAAGATCCATATTGAATATGTTTTGACTTTCATATAATAAATTAGCCTCACAAATTTGGTCACAGTAATATTGACTGGATTTAGGGGCAAAATAGAAAAATCAATACAAAGTTTTTACACCCCTTAAAAACCCACTTCCCCAAAAGGGGCAAACAAATTGGGATGGAGGGAGTATGTATATATAAGACCTCTATAGGTGCTACACCTACCATCTCACGAACTGTTTCATTTCTAATCCTGTCTCGTCTAGTCATACCACACATCCACCTCAACATTCTCATTTCCGCTACACTCATCTTGCTAAACCTGTTGTTTCTTGATAGGTCAACATTTTGTCCCGCAAAACATTGCTCGTCTTATTGCAATTTTATAGAATTTTTCCTTCAATTTTGTGGGTACCCTCTTGTCACATAGTATACTAGTAGTGCTTCTCCACTTGAGCCACCCCACTTGGATCCTATCGGTCATATCATCTACAATCTCTCCATCTTTACTCGTAAAGTGAGAACCCTTGCTAACTTATCACCTCACTGGCACCCCTTGCCCATTTTTTGAAGCACCCGAAGGCAGGCGCAGTGCGTCGCTTAAAGGGAACACCCTATTGTGTCGCATAATCATGTTTGGATTCATGTCATAAGGATCTAATGGGGTTTTTATGTGTTGGCCGTCAGCTACCTAACACAACCCTCCTCCTTTATCCGGGCTTGGGACCGGCTGTAAAAAGATAAGGCTCTAAGCATAGCATAGGCAGAGTCACCAAAAGACGGTCAATCGGTCATCAAATGTAGTTATTAGTCTTCCACGCTCAAGTGACTGACAAAAAGTGGAAAAATACCGGAATGGAAGTGCTGCAAAGTGCAAATGGTGACTTAATCAAGAGAATTCCCTTGGTCTAATGTTCCATCTCTGTAGGCTTAACTTGGTGTGAACCTTTTGTGAATATTTTCTCAAAACCTTTGCATCATGCACTTCTTAGTTAATTAGCTTTAAGACTAGCTTTTTATTATTGCCACTGCATTTACTGGTTTTGCAGCTGCTTGCTAATGAATGATGTGTTAATATATGACAACATAAACCGGCTAGTCTTTCTGCCTGGTATTTACTTTGGTTGGTTTCTGTATTTCCATTGTTTACAACTTACAGAGCATGGAGAAGGACTGCAAATTCTCCATTATGAAATTGGGCAGAAATATGAGCCTCATTATGACTACTTTCTTGATGAGTTTTAACACTAAAAATGGGGGCCAAAGAATACCGATAGTCCTCATGTATTTGTAAGAGTTCTAACTTGTCTCCTCACATATTTCTTTACCGCCCAATGTTGTTTCCCCTGAATGCATCTTGTATTGATTCATTTTAATAACTCTTACCCTTAAATTAATTTCTTTTGGTAACGATGTAGGTCAGATGTAGAGAAGGGGGTGAGACAACTGTGCCATGGTGGAATGAGTTGTCTGAATGCGGTAAAAAGGGCCTTTCACTGAAAGCCAAGGATGGGTGATGGATTGCTTTTTTGGAGCATGAGGCTTGATGCCACACTAGACCCATCCAGTTCGCATGGTAAGTATTTCGATTCCCACCTTCCAACTAGCGAGTATATAAAAACATAGGTTTACTAATTATATTGCAGAATGGTTAAATCCACAGTATTGGATTAGGTCTCGTTTACCACTGTTTTGCAAAAGGTATACCCAGTTCTTCTGATAGAATGTTACTTCATTTTTGCTGCAGCTTTGTCTTAGTTGCATAGGCCAATAAAATCTTTCATGAGTTAAAATACTTATGTTTGCTTTGTAATGTTCATCAGGCGGTTGGTTGCCTTGTGATTAGGGGAAACAAATGGCGGTCTATTAAGTGGATGCATGTCGAGCAATACAAGGTCTAAGCCATATTTTTCCAGGTAGCTGTTAAAGCTTTTGGCTTTATTTAGTGCCCATGGACTTATCATTCTAGGCTTCTATGCTTACAAGTTATTTGCCATTTCAAGTCCAATTTCTTGGTAGTTGATACAGTTACTTCTCTCTTGTGGGTGTAAGGTATGGGAAGAGTACCTGAGGTGTTTCTCTGAGGATATGGCAGGTGCTACAATGGTGCTTGAGACCACCGGAGGTGGTGGAGGAGAGAGCTTAGTGCAGTCTTAGAGAGACGAATGGCAGTATGGAGCACTGAACCGTGCGAAATGGTCACCTATTACACGACTCTACTAATCGCAGACGTCACTCGATACGACCAAGCCACTCGCTTGATTGTAGGAGGAATCCCTCACTCCAAGCTAGGTGCACTTGCACAATATTTTTATAAACTCACTCTCTCTTTCATTTCATTAGATGAACTATTTATAGGCATTATATAGATGAGACTCTTCAATACTAATAAATGCTCGACATTTTTCAACACAAACCTTTCAAATACCTAGACCACTATTAAAATCAAAGACACAACTTACTCGATGGATAAGAACATAATAAATGCTTAGACCAGAAACTAAAAGACATTGACTAGAAACTTGAAAGGCTATTTGACTAGGAGTTAAGAAGACACTTAGAAACTAAATCGATTCTTAAGTTGCCCACAATGGCTGCAAAATATACTTCTGTGTAGATCGAGGAATGCTCCTGCATCATACTCCCCTGGTTAGAGAAAATTCGTCCTCAAATTTTGAGATGTGGGATGGTTGCTCCAACTTTTGTCTTGCAACAAAAATCAAGTTTGATCCATATGATTGCCATATTCCCTTTGAGCATTCAATTCTTGGATAAATATCTCCAAATTGAACTTATTAGATGAATAACTAGCTGATAGGTCATGTGGAAAGACGAACTCACACTTGAAGCTTTACTTGACACGAAATATTGGGAAACCACAGAAGCAAAATTTTGATTCTTGTTTATGATTAAGAATCCATCCTCAGTATAGTTATCATAGATTGGAGGTAAAGTCCAATCCACTTCTTCTTGTTGAAAATATGAATCTTCATAGGAAAAAATCTCTCCCAACATGATATGATGACAACTTTTTTCCAATGTATTATCTTTTCTCGGTCTTTCACTCTCACGCAACATTTTATCTTCAAATGCCACGAGACGAAATATTGGGAAACCACAGAAGCAAAATTTTGATTCTTGTTTATGATTAAGAATCCATCCTCAGTATAGTTATCATAGATTGGAGGTAAAGTCCAATCCACTTCTTCTTGTTGAAAATATGAATCTTCATAGGAAAAAATCTCTCCCAACATGATATGATGACAACTTTTTTCCAATGTATTATCTTTTCTCGGTCTTTCACTCTCACGCAACATTTTATCTTCAAATGCCACGAGATGAAAACACAGCAGGGCAAAATCACCGCTCTATTACAAATTTGATGTAGGCTGAGACCTGCGAGGTTGGATAGTTCTGGGATGCCACTCGATCAGGGGTAGCGGATGTCACTCGATGCTACTAATTGCGGACGTTGCTTGATGCAACCAAGCCACTCGCTTGATTGTTAGGAGGAATCACTCACTCTAAGCAAGACGCACTTGCACAATATTTTCATAAACTCAAAAACTCTCCTTCATTTCATTAGATAAACTATTCGTAGGCATTACAAAGATGAGACTATTCATTACTAATAAATGCTCGACATTTTCTAACACAAACCTTTCAAATACTTAGACCACTATTAAAATCAAAGACACAACTTACTCAATGGATAAGACACATAGAAATAAATGCTTAGATCAGACACTAAAAGACATTGACTATAAACTTAAAAGACTCTTTGACTAGGAATTAAGAAGACACTTAGAAACCAAATCGACTCTTAAGTTGCCCACAGTGGCAAGGCACAGTTGGGTGATATATGGATGCCCATATCTTGGCTAGATGGTAGGTAAGATACATGCATCTCACATTGGTGTGTCAGCCGGGATGTTGCAGAGATGTCAGATGCTGTGACGTAGGCGAGCCCCCCTCTCTCTATGACTAGTCATGGAGCTCACCTTGCGGAGGTGAGTCTTGACGATCCCCTTGCTCTAGCCTGTAAACGAGTACCTCCTTAGGTCCCGGGCGGGTACTTTGAACATACTCATGGTGATGTGCTTTGGAGGCTCCGTAAAAACAGGTTCCTCGGAGGGCACCTCAGAGGTGTTATGGAGGAGGTACCTTGGAGGAGGCATCCTAGAGGGGGGTATCACAGTGGTGGAGTATATTCTGGATACCCACAATAGTTCCTTACGACTACCCTAGCAGTTCGAGCATTGAAAATAATCCAGATTATGGTGGTGTTGCTGCAAATTTCTCACTTTTCTCATAATCTTCTCGTGCTAATCTTTAAGGGCCTCCCAATTCTGTGGTTTACGTATTTGCATATTGTCTACCCAGTTTCCTGTCCAACACTTAAGCGTTTTTCTATCCCATTCATCCTTTAATACCTTAGCAAAATCCTGCAATCCCTTCACCTTTACTTGCATGGGGACACCCAATTCCTCAAACGTATCATTTCTTATAGGACGCTTATATACGTGCAAATCCATACTTGACAAAAGCACATCGAGCAAAAAAAGGGATGTGTCCAAAAAAGGGATGTGTCCACAAATCCTGAAGATCTCTCCACCATTTCCTTGTTTCAGCTTTAGCAACTAAATCATCCAACTCTGGAATAGAAACCAATTTTCTTTTAGTGAAACTTTTCGTAATTCCAGCACAACATCCTACAATAGGGTCTTGATAATTATCGGGGATGGAGGCAACACATTATAAGGCTGGAATTTGATAGCTCAGCCTTGCGTTGTGTTGCCTCCACTCTAAAGAATTAGCAAGACCCTATCATCGGATGATATGCTGGAATTATGAAAAGTTTCGCTAAAAGAAAATTGGCTTCTATTCCAGAGTTGGATGATTTAGTTGCTAAAGCTGAAACAAGGAAATTGTGGAGAGATCTTCAGGATTTGTGGACACATCCCTTTTTTGGACACATCCCTTTTTTTGCTCGATGTGCTTTTGTCAAATATGGATTTGCACGTATATAAGCGTCCTATAAGAAATGATACGTTTGAGGAATTGGTTTTCCCTGTGCAAGCAAAGGTGAAGGGATTGCAGGATTTTGCTGCGGTATTGAAGGATGAATGGGATAGAAAAATGTTTAAGTGTTGGACAGGAAACTTGGTAGACAAGCTGTAAATACTTAAACCACAAAATTGGGAGGCCCTTGAAGATCACCATGGGAAGATTATGAGAAAAGTGAGAAATTTGCAACAACATCGCCATGATATGGATTATTTTCAATGCCCAAACGGAGTAATTGTAAGGAACTATTGTGGGTATCCGGAATACTCCTCCTCCGTGATACCCCCTCTAGGGTGCCTCCTACGAGGTACCTCCTCCATAACACTTCCGAGGTGCCCCTCCGAGGCATCTCCTCTACGGAGCCTCCAAAGCACATTATCACGAGTATGTCCAAGGCATCTCCTATAAACCAAACACTTAATTAGGCTCTAATGAGCCTGACGACTCTGTACAAGACCCTAGGTCGGGTGCAAGGCCTAGGACCTAAGGAGGTACTTGTTTGGAGGCTAGAGCAAAGGGGATCGTGGTCCGTCAAGATGAAGCGTCATTGTCTACTATCATCATTTTACTGCGTGAAGTCACTTGCTTATCCTATTCATAAGCTCAAGCTCATTATTTGATTATTTGCTATAATTTCCTTGTCTCCCGTTGTAACCTTCCTTAATAATACACGATATAGATTTTTTTCTTCAAGTCAATTTTTGGTGCTCTCTACCACCTACCTTCTCCCTTTTCCTTCTCTCTTCTATTTCTGCAATCTCATTGTACATTATTTCTTTTGTAAGTTTTCCAACCTACTTGTTGAACCAATGAGCAATGCAATGGGAAATTTGCGCCTAGCTAATACATTCTCTCGAGTTTCGATGCATTAATCCATGGACTTACTTTCTGTTGTCTGCTGCTGGCAGGCATGTAAACATGTCTGAGGCGGATTTTTGGTGGTTTGCAAAACGAACGGCATTAGTAGACCACTACAAGCTTAACTCCCACATAATTTCAGGCACTGTCCCTTTTGCTGCTGTAGCACTTGCCAACTTTGGAACAATGTCTTCATTTGTTCTGAATTTTGAAGGACAATAAAACTGGCTCGGTTTGGCCAGAAGTGAATACTATGGGAAGGAGTTGAGAATAACACTGCTATTTATTTAGTGCATTTCCATTTTATAGACCGCCACCGGGTTCGTTTTACGTAAAATGAAATGAAATGGGAATCTTCTTTTGTCATGAGCAGGTTCGAATCCTAATAGTGGGGTTTGAAAAGTAAGAGCTGCCGAAAAGGAAAGAGGGCGGCTTCATGTAAAATTAGAGAGACATTATTGTGTCGTTTGATTGACTTGGCGGCTGTTGGAGTCGCGAGGAATTACTAGAAACTCCATGGAAAGTTCAGCAAGAAAGAATGATCGTGGAAGGTTCACTTGCTTAAATCATTCATGTGTTTTATGCTGTTTTCGTCTTATTTCACTTTGTAAATTTGAAACTTGGAAGGTGGTTTCTTTCTTTCAGAAATTGAAAGAGTAGAATAGAGAAAATGAAAGTTTTCTTTTCAGTAAAACCTCAACTGATTCTCATAACTAATCTCATCATCTACTTGTAGAGAGTCCATTTAAAACCGAGCAAAGCCTTGTATGAACTTAGTACCCCAAAGAAGTTTGAAAATTTTATTTTACAACCCACCCAATTAAAGCAAATAAACAGGAATTTATGAACGACGATGAAAATACGTGGAAAAATCTTATATGGGTAAAAAATCACGGGAAGAAATTAAACACTAAAAATAAAATCGCGGGATTACAATCAACGTTAACTTACAATCAAAACATGTGTAAGGGGATACACGGAACATGTGTATTTTATCGTAACATTACTTATCAAAAGAGAGCTCGGCCTGTAGTCTAAAGAGCCTATAAAGTTGATAGCATATGTAATATTGAGTCATTAGTTTCTCGTTAATTGTAGGGGGTGTATGATGAAAAACATGAACTTACAGGTGTGTCCCGGAAAATAACCCAAAAAGTTATGAAAGACGAATTTAACCTACCACGAACCCCCTCTATCTTCCAAAACTTTACCCCAAAACCCCTTCTGTCACCCTTTCGTCTAAAACTGTCTAGATCCGTCAGTTCTTTTTATGATCCAAACCGTTCAACTTGTTTAAAACATGTGTATAAGAATACTTGTGAGAAATCGGATCAAAATATGACCGGGAAGTGCTTGATCCAAACAATTTTACATGAAAAATTGTTTGGATCAAGAACTTCCCCGTCATATTTTTAGCTAATTTCATTGTGAATACCCTGAAAAACATGTTTTAAACAGCTTGAATGAGTTGGATCATCAAAATATGACCCGGAACTTTGAGATTCGAGACGGAAGGGTGACGGAAGGGGTCTTGGGGTAAAGTTTTGAAAGATAGAGGGGGTTCGTGGTAGGTTAAATTCTTGTAGGGGGTGTCCCGGTAAATAACCCAAACTTTTTTTTTTTCCTTTAACAATCAACACGATGTTCCCTTGGCTTTCAAGTTGCTATTTATTTCGCACAACCACAAGCATTGCCATTGGCATGAAAGGCTTTTTGCAAGCACAAGCAAACAACAAAACATAGAATTAAGCAAACCTAAGTCAACTGACGTAAAAGCATGTACGAGATTGGGCAAAACAAGCCATAGCTAGGCTACAACATAAAGGAAAGCAAGAAAAGCTAAATAAGTGATTATGCGTAGTTGATACTCTATAAAAATCATTCATCAACATTTTTTAAGCAAATAAGATATAAGTTGGTTTATAATTGCTACTCCCTCCGTCCCTTTTATAATGTTTAACTTTCTATTTTGGGCCGTCTCTTAGAAAGTGTGTTTTGAAAAGTTAGTGGGTACATTTCCTATTTTGCCCTTAAAAGTAAATTCATTTTTTAAAAGTTTGTGGGTATTATCATGTTGATAAGGGTAAGTAATGAAAAATAGATGTAAAAGTTGATGTAAGAGAAAATAAGTTAGAATTACAAAGCCACACTTAAAAAAGGACGGATGAAGTAGCTAATATGTTTAAGTAATTCCCAATCAACAAGGATCATAAGTGTACGAGTAAGAGAAGATTAAAAACATCCATGAGTTTGATACGTATGCATAAAGTAAGTATTCACAAAAGTTGTGCCTTTCTATTATCCCTCAAACAATTATGTCATAATTAGAATAGAAATTATAAGTTCGTATAAAAGTTTTAGACCTGATTGGGTTTTGAAAAACCCAGTTTTTACTTTTTTCCCGTGGGCTTCCTAATGTCAATTCACCCTTTTCTCTCTCATTTACATTTTGGGAACACTATTTTAGTGCATAATTGTGCGAGATGGGTAAGTGGGATCCTCATCAAAGACTCACACAAATGATTCAATCCGTCCATTAGTTTTAAAATTATTCTTCGAATCATCTAGAAAAAAATCAGGTCAAACTACTTGATCTGGCTGTTTAACTTTATTTCAAACTTCTGTCAGAATTCAGGATCCTAAATTGTGAATGAATAATTAGAAGATGGATCTACCACTTACAGTTTTTTTAATGAGCTGATTTTTTAGAAGTGACACCAAAAATTATTTTAAAATTAATGAACAGCTTAGATCATTTGTGCGAGTCTTTGAAATGGGACCTACAAATTCATCTTGCCCAAGGTATGCACTAGAGTAGTGTTCTAAAAAATGTAGATGAGAGAGAAAAAAGTTGACAGACCATTTGGGGCCCAAGGGAAAAAGTAAAAACTGATTTTTCAAAACCAACTTGTTTGATTTGTTTTTTTTGGGTAACGATTTGAGGAATAAATTGAGGTAATAATAAGAAATAAGGAGCAATGATTGAAGAGAAATAGAAATAGAAAGAGAAATAAGAATAATAATTAAAAATAAATGTAATGATTGAAAAGAAATGTGAGTAATGATTGAAGAACAATAGAGGAAACTGGTTTTGAAACCCAAAACGAACAAGGTTGGCCCAAAACAACCTGAACAAGTAGAGCATTTGTTAACATTAATTCAAAATTTTAACTGAGTTGCAAAAATAGATTCTCGCTAAAATATTAACTGAATGGTAGCTCGTTTGGGCTTTATGTGAAAAACTGAACAATTTTAAAGAAAATAATATATCATAAGTTGAAAGTCGATAATTAAAAATTATTTGAGCTTTGTTCGAAAATCTTAACGAGTTTTAAAAAATATTCAAGCTTAATTTATTATCTTAAACAAGCTTTTAACGAACTTAACACATAGTGGTTTGAGAAAAACTTATTCACGGCTGATCCGTGAATAAGTCAAGTGCAGCACCCAATGACTCTTCTCCACGTCAGTTAAAGCGAACCACAGAGGACAAAGGACAGCGTAGCTGTTGCTGCCTAGGAAGTGCTGCTGCAGCATGTCCTCTCAAATTTAACCATGGTTAACATCCTCAAATGGGTCCTAGTTGCAAGAATTTTCTTTTTTAACATCAACTTGCTGCTCCTCCTTTGGGTAAAAAATCGGTTTTTGGTTTTTTGGTTTTTTCATTTGTTTTTATTCAATTTTTTTTTTGCATTCGTTAGTTTTACATGAAGATTTTGTGGTTTCTGAATTCCTCTCGACGAGACGAATCTAACAAGTATAAATTTATGGTCAAACCAAATATTTTTTTGAATAAAGCCATATTAGGTGGATTTGATAATTTTGTTTGTCCTTGAATTTTGTTAAATTCACATTGTATTGTTGAATATCATCATCTGTCTCAACAAGAAGAAATTTCAAATTTAAAAAGTATGATCAAATGCTAAAAAAAAGTCTTGCTATCTGTGTTTCACCAACTCCATTTTTCGTTTCCGACTCTGGTTTTCGGTCATATTGTTCAAGCTCCTAAAGATCTTATATTTAGTGATTTGTCTTTGGGGCCACCTCACCTCACGCAAACGCCTGGAAAAGGCTGGAGAAATTAGTCCTATTTATCGGGACACTCTTCATTATAAAAAAAAAAAAGTTTTTTATATTTTGTTTTTGTAAGCTCCTAAAGCTGCAACCAAGGTAATGACAACTATTGGTTTGTGTTTCAAAGGGAAAATCTAAAAAGTTAAAAAAAATACCTTATAAATTTATATAAATAAAAATAATCCAAAACAGATAAATATTTTGGATTATCTATCGTTTTTCAAATATTTTATAAGTTGGTCAAAATTTTTTGTTTTTAGATTCCTCTCTTCGAAATGAGACAGTAATTAAAAAAATTGAAACAAAACTAATAGATGCAATTTTTAAGAATTAGGACCAAAAAATACTTCCTCTGTCGCTTAATTTTGGTCCACTACGGGACAACATGCATTTTCACACTCAAATAAAATGTATTTTCATAAGTAAGTTCATAAATTTTTTTGCACCAAATTAAAGTGCTCATTCTGCAAAAAAAAAAAATTGGTGCAACAAATAAAAAATTAAAGTGCCCAGGGTGGACCAAAAGTAAAGGACGGAGGGAGTAATACTTTTGAATTATTAACCCAAATCAAAAGAAAAAGTGAAACCAAAAGAAAAGGGAAAATGGAAAAGAAGAATAAAAATAGAAATTGGATGAGCGTCTACCGTTCGTACATGATGAGAGTGGCGTTGTTGTAATTATTGCAATCATTCAGCCTAAATTTACACTCAACACACTGTTGCTGCTGTTGACTGAGTTAAATTGAAGGAAATTTTGATTAATTGGGTGTTGTACACTACTTTATTGTCCCATGTTGAAAGGGACTTTCTGGCTGAGGTGTCGAGCAGCCATTGGAGGCTGTAATTTGCTTTATTCACGGATAAGCCGTGAATAAGTTTTTCTCTAGTGGTTATGTATGAGTTGAAGGATGATAACCATTGCAAATTTGCAATGATAAAAATAAAAAAACAAATGGGAGACGTAAAGAGAAACTGAGTCAAGTTTGGCACTTTGTGATTCTGTTAGACTGACTTTGACCCAAGTAGCCAAAAACACGTTTCTCCATTGATCTCTTTTCCTTTCGTCCACGGAACCCATTCCAGCGGGAAAGAGTTTAAAGCATTATGGTACGTCTCCTTCGTTATTTATATATAAATTGATTCATTCAAAACCCATCGTTATTGTTATTTATTTATTAATTGATTCATTCAAAACCCATTTGTATATCTGCGCATAAACTGTTTGATTTTAGTCCCAGCTGAGAAAATGGAGGTTTGTGAGTGCCGAAGTATCCCTTTGTGGGTATGGTCGTCTTCTAATTTCCGATGTTGTGTTTCTGCTGATTATCAAAGGAGGATAGAATTGATTAGTTCTGTGGTTTCTGCTGTTCTTCACGGCTTTTTCTATGCAATTCTCACTTTCTTATTTGGAGTTGGTAGGTACCTTTCTTTCCAATTCTTCCATTCTTTTTGTGTGATAATTGGAGGTGGAGTACGTGAACACTAATTTGAATTGATGCACACAGCCAAAAAACCCTCTTTTTTTTTTTTTTTCAATCCAAATGAAGACTTTTGAGGTGAATTTGAAGGCGTTTCCATTTTTTATGAGTTTCCAAGTGAGGACATAGATGATGTTTTGTTTTATTAGCTCTCATATGAAGAGTTTGAATATGATCCCGTTTTCAAGACTAGTGGTGATTTAGAAGGTGTTCCCTTAGATGATAACTTTTGAAGAAGAGTTTGGTGATGTACTAAAAAAAAGAAAAAGGGTTTGGTGATGCTAAAGAAGGACTTATCCTATCAATCAATAAGTCTTTCTTGACACTAAGGGATTTTCTCTCTTAATCAATCTATCTTTTGATTTGGTTGCATCATTATAGCAATGGTTGTGGACAAGAGAGAGCAGAGAAAGAAACTATACAACCATGAGAGGTGGTTGGTTTGAAATAAATAAAAAACACCAATTTTGTAGCAAATAAAACTTGGAAAGAGGAATGCAGAAATGATATTGGAAAACTAAAGCAAACAGGGGTTGTAAAAGACTCAGTTGCTTCAAATTTCAGTGGCTTGTTGTAAGCTTTGAATTTTGATGAGCATAATAATTACTTCCTTTGAAATCTAAAGGTTCTTTCATTTCATTCGTTATAGACTAATGTTTATTGAGGACCTGGGACATCATGTGTTGGCATGCCTCATCCATATTTGCAAAGAAGAAATCCTTGAGTGTCTTAATGAATCATATAGAGGTAGAACTTGCTTCAGATGTATGACGCCAACATTGCGAGGTTTGGATTCTGTTTCAGACATTTTCCTTTTGATGATATGTTTGCAGTTGGGGCGACGTTAGGGGCAATAACAGCATTGATGGGGGCACTATCTGGCTTAAAAAGCAACAGAAGCCTCTTGCATGGGGCTGCTGCCGGAGCAATCGCCGGAGCTTATTTCTACCTTGAGTTTGTTAAAGCCTCGGTTGGTTTGTTGAATTCTTTTGCCAATGGACCCGTGTCCTTCCTTCACTTGGTGAGTCCCGCAATACCTAATCATTGCTACAATGCTACCTTCTTAGTTCATTCGAACTCTCTTAATACTGCAATTTTCCAAAGACGTGCATTCAATGTGCTCAATTCAAATAAATATGTATTGATTTCTTGCATAACCCTTTTTCTCCTGTTGATGAAAGTAGTAGCAAAACATTTCTAGGGTGGAAACATAAAACATTTTAAGGTTTAGAACTAAAAATATGGACAAACAAAATGTGACAATTTAATTGTTTGTGTAGATTTAGCTCGTCATTGTGGTGTGGGTGAATTTGAATGATGAATCCCTTTTACAGACTCCTAATTCATTTTTTCCCTCAATGTAATATTTGCAGATTGTGGTAATTTCAGAACTTCTAAATCCAACACTGCTCTACTTGGGAGAACTCTGTGGTCCAGCAGGGATTCAGGTAACTCCATTCCCGATATCATTTAAATGAAACAACCTTTGAAAAGTTGAGAAAGCTAAAGGTGGATTTATGTTGGAAAACATGCATCATGTTTAGGATGTAGAGGATCATCAGATGGACACTGTTCAAACAATCAATGAAGTTCAGAGATTAATTGAAGCCAGAGGGGCCAATGTATCATCCAGAAGTTCAGTTCATTTGCTCCCAAAGACTAGAATCACACACAAGAATATATACGACAATTCAGGCAGTAGAATCTCCTGCCCAATTTGCCTTGAGGTATAAATCCTTCAGTCTGATAGTCTTTTCTCTGATTTGTTATGTAGTCCTAATTTATGAAAGGTGTGGTGTGTTCGATTCCTCCATCTACCATTGTGTAGACAATTGCTTTCTGGTCTGGCCACTTCCTTTGATTTGACTAATTACACAAGTAAGGCAATAATGTCCCAACTGGCCACAGATTGGTTGGATGACTCCAATGCTTATGTCCGCCTCCTCTCGAAGAAAGTTCTCAATAGTAGAAGTAAAGTGTCTAGCGTACCTCTTTAGGGTTTTCATTGTGTATTTTATGAATTTAGAGGGAGTTGGCCTTCAAACACCTCGTGCTCAGCTCATACCCTCAAAACGGCCTCGTGGCATGACACCATGACCATCTCTGAATCTCTCCAAGACCTCATGCATGATGTTTTTTTGAGTGCCAAGTTAATTTTCGCCATGTTGTGGTGCCGTGTCACCCTTGCATCCATGTCAGCCCAATGACAGCATGCCCGCCATTCGACGTGTGGGCTCAAAGCTGCCTGCCAAAGCCCAAATGCCCCTAACTTCTGTTTGGCCCAATAGCCTATACAAAATGCAGACCTGCTAAACTTTTCGGCCTGGTAGTCCAATTGTTTAGCTCTCCCAGGTCCAATTAGGCTGTCCAGGATATCATGTCATAATTGACTCATGACAAGCAAATCTCTAATCTTGTAAGGACTTAGCTTTAACGTGAACTTGGTTTTGCGATGGTGTTTCTTGACTTTCTTATTTCATTGTTTTATACTGTAGGATTTTCAACTTGGGGAAGTGGCTGGAATCTTGCCCCTTTGTCACCACATGTTTCATCGATCTTGCATTGCAAAATGGCGTTCGAGGCACAGTTCTTGCCCCTTGTGCAGAAGGAACCAATAACCCTTTCTTGCCCCTTTTGCAGAAGGAACGAATATCCCTTTGATGTAGAGTAGCTCACAACAGAGAAGCCTAGTTGTTTAGGGAAAGAGAACTAGAGAAGAGAAGCTGCTTTGTGTTTCTCTAAAACAGTGTCTCTTTCAAAACATTCTGTTTTAGGCAAAATGTAAGAAGTTTATTCATTCATTCATTTATTCAAAACATACGTGTTTCTTCAAATGTAGTAGTAGTACATTGAGTTTAGTATATGATCATGTAAATCTTGTGATCAATTGGATTGATTCTTTTGTTTATATTGCAGTTTAGTATATCCGATAACGCCGGGAGTAGACTATGCAGCCAATTTGGGGCCCACCTTGGGTCCCGGTGTTTGATCCAAACCATTCATTTTGTTCGTCTCGGCGAAAATGTATTTTTGTAAAAATTCAAGTTGATTGGATATTAGTAACTATGTTTTCAGACTACATTTTTGTTGGAAATGAAACACTCAAAGAAATTGTTGTAGGTGATTTTTTTATACGAAACTGTATGGTAAATGGTCACTGATCAATAGTTACCGATGTCTGATCAACATGAATTTTTACATGGAGTGCATACTTGACGAAAGGAACGGCATGAACGATTCGGACCAAACAACGGGACTTGTGGTGGGTCCAAAGCGGCTGCACAGCCCGCGAGTTGTGCACCTAGTGCACAACGCAGTCCCCGTTCCCGATAACGCCAATCCAATAATCCAAATACTAATAAGATCGGATGTGGATAAATCGGATCAAATCCGGTAATAATGCAATCCGAACTTCTAGCGGGAAATTACAAGCCGGTCCTATTTTTTGAGGGGGCTTCCATCTAAACCCTCTTTTGTCAAGTTATCCCATCCAAACCCTTTTTTAAAGACACTTTTACCATATTACCCTCAAATGTATAATTTACACCCGCGCACACCCTTTTGCTGAATTCACACCGCCAAACAATTCAAACCCGAACAATTCACGCCCCTAACAATTCACACCCCTAATTGCAGAATTCACATCCAATCTTACACAATTCACACTGAAATGAATGCATCGTAAAACTACGTTTTATGTATACCATCAACAATTCACACCCCTGATTGCATAATTCACACTCAATCTTACACAATTCACACCGAAATGAGTGCAGCATCGTAAACTATGTTTTGTGTATAAAAAAAATGTTTTTTGGGGGGAATCAAGCGGGAAAGCTATTAGATTTTAACATCCAACGTTGATACTTGGTAAAGGTTAATACTATCCAATAGCAGCTGATGCATGGCCGTATCACCAATAGTCCAATACAAACATAGATCTTGAATTTACTATTTAGAACCCAGCTTGCACATATTAAGGCGCCTATATATCTCTCAAGCAAATTGCTTGCCCATCACCTTCGGCGTATACTGTATGGGTGCCACTGGATGGAAGTCGTTAAGTTGAAAACTAAAGCCAAGGGGCATACGGCATAAGAGGCTATGAGTAACAGCCTAAAGCTCGAAATGACAATAACAGATATGGCTAAAGCAAATTTGATTAATTAGAAACTCCATTTGAAGCTTAATTAGAAATTTGATTAATTAATATCCTCCTTTTAAGCTTCGATCTCGATTAATAAAACACCAAACTATAAGCTTCCTCCTTCAATTCTCTCTCAACCTAATTGTCCAGCTTTGATATGGCGTACTTAGCCACCTCCGACAGATTCTGGATCGGTTCAACACTTCGTTGGAGACAAAGATGAGCGACGATGAAGGAGAGAGGACGACGGTGGATCGTGGTGGGTGGCGAGGACGATGGTGGATGTGGTGGTGCGGGTGGCGACGACGACGGTGGATATGGTGGTGGTGGTGGTGGTGGTGATGGGCGGTGGCTGTGGTATTGCATTAGGGTTGGGGTTGGGGAATTTTCGGTTGTTCACGTAAAAAGAAGTTATACAGGATGGACTTGAAGTTTAGTGGGCTAGGATGGGAGAACACGTACATAAAAGGGCCGGCTTATAAGAAGCCCAACTTCTAGACCGCATCTACTAACCCAAAAGAAATAGCAGGTTAAGAAATAAGTCGGACTGGATACGAGTTTTCGGGCTAGATATTCAATTTTTCAGATTCAGATTCCGATTATTGGAATTGTCTTTACTGAATTTGGATTCAGATCCGAGTTGAGCTATTTAAAATCGGATTTGGGTCCATTTTGATCCATTGTGATATGCCTAATTCATGTGAAATTCATCCATATATATTGCACAATTTTGAAGATATATTCTCGATGTGTGTCAAATATACTGATCTTATAAGAAAGAACAACCTTATTGAGCAAACAATCTAGAAAGGTCACGTGGGAAAAAAAGAGAGAATATTCTTGCGTGACTTTAGTTTAGGAAATCAAAAAATTCATAAAGTTTTAAAACCAAATGTACCGAAATTAGCCACACCCTGTTCCACCTAGGTTTGTTTTTTTTTTTGTTTTTAGGTTTTCTTAGTTGATGTATGTGAGGAGAATGACATGTCTTGTAAAACGTGTAAAGCCAAAAAGCTTATGAATTTACTTAGTGGAATGGAGTCTCGAAATAAAACTGTATATTTTTAATTCTATTTAACCAGCCAGTTACGTTCCTGTTATCACACAAGAATAACTACCTAATTAGGAGTAATTTGTAAGAAAATATGGTAATTTAAAATGCACATTCCAAAATAATTTGTTTGGGATTAATTTGTACAAAAGATGGGTAACTTTAAGAGCAATTTGACAATGTTTGTTACTCCCTTAGAGCATCCTCCATGACCTAATCAAAATTGGATAACCAAAAGTTGCCACATCAACTTTTGGTTATCTATTTAGAGGTTGCTAAAGTTAGCTATGTCAAGTTCAACATTGATTTTTTTGTCCATAATTAACGGTAAATACAAAGAATAGTTTTTGTGTAAATACATTTTTTTTGTGTAATAATAGTATTTAAAGAAAACAGTTTTTAGAAACACCTTTTTGAAAAAAAATTGATTTAAAAAAAAAAGAAGACAATTTTGAAAAAAAAAGAAGTTTTTCTTTAATAAAAAAAAAAAACAGTTTTTGAAAACACCAAAAAAACAGTTTTGAAAAAACAGTTTAAAAAACAGATCTTTGAAAATCAGTTGTAAACTGTTTTTCTTTTAAAAAAAAATAGTTTTAATATAATTTTGAAAACATAACTTTGAAACGTAAAAAATATTAACCAAAAATAAAATAGCCAATTTTGACTAGTCAAATTGAATTTTTTTATTTAATATAAAAATAAGGACCAAAATTAAAAAAAAAAAGTGCACAAAAGGTAGAAAAAGTTAAAAAAAAAAAAGGTCGGTAATAATGTAAAATGAGGCTTGTTTAATGAAAGAAGGGAAAACAAGAAGAATTCTTGAAACTTGCTGAAAAAGTTCAAATCACTTATTGTCACCAGGTCAGTATACGATAATTGCACGGCACAGTGTCATATAACGTGTTTGGCCGTACCATCGAGCTAATACCAGATGATTTGGTATTGAGATGGGGCACCAATGTTTGATCCCAAGGAATGTCGCCTTTTAGGTTGCTGTCGCGTCTGGGACTGTAGATTGAAATAGATTTGCCTTTCGAGTTGTTTGGGGTGTTGACTTCTCTCATCTTAGTCTAAATTTTTATATTTTCCTAGTTTCCCTCATCGAAACAAACGATGTGAGTATGACGAAAGCTAAAAAAAATATGACTAAAAGTTGAATAATACTGACTCTCTCTATCAAATATTGATTTAGTCCAAACGCACTCTATGTGAAGGCTAATGGGATCCAGTAAAATGTGAAGCATAGGAATGAAATTTTGGTGTAGCACACAAGTATAGGGCCACAAAAATACAGAACTACTTCTCAATGAATCTATACAAATACACACGTTGATGAGAAACAGAAAAATAGAGCTTGGGAAAAATTGGGATGTAACTTGGCATGATCTTCAAAAGTTGGTGGCAACAAGTTTGAGGCAATAGGTTCAATTTGCAGGCGGTGGAGAACATGGTGGTCACAAAGACAAGCAAACAAGGAGAAGAGAGAAACGCCAAAGGAGACGGAACAATGCCCTCAAAGAGTTGCAGAAGAATTAGTGTTCATCCTTCAGGTAATGGGAGGTAAATGAGAAGTGTAATTGGAAGGATGAAAAGACTTATTTCAGTACAAAAATGTCTGATATGTTCAGAAAGGAGAAGATTGACAATTTTCAAATTAAATCCATTGGAGGTAGATATGTCGTCGTGTTTCTTACTGATCAAGGAGCCAGCCAGAGACAATTTTATGAAGGGAAAATGGTTGGAAAACTGGTTCGATGAGCTTAAACCTTGGAATGGAGAATCAGCAAGTAAGGAAAGGTTTGTCTGGTTAAACTGTTATGGTATGCCCTTAAATGGTTGGATTGTGTCTACTTTCAGATAAATTGGTAATCAATGGGGGCATTTCATTGAGTCCTGATTGTTACTGAAGAAGTGACAAAAATTGAGGATCAATTACAGTTAATCATTCAAGGCAAGGTGTATTTGGTGAGAGTTGAAGAAATGGAAACATTCAGGGTGTTCGAATCCGAGTCAATGTTCATCTCTGATACAGGAGCATATGGGGAAGATGATGATGTGGCAAACAATAATAATGACAAGGAAAAAAGATTAGAGAAGGATCAATCAGTAGAAGACATGCCAGCAAAAAATGCTCACAAGGATATCGTAAACGCAAACGGGGAAGATTTCAAAAGGCATGAGGGAGATGACATTGAAGGTTGTAAGGAGGAGGCATTGAATGTTGTGGATGCGGATCAACTCTCCTGTGTCCCAAGACATGCAGGAATGTTATACCTGTAAAATGATGCTCTCTTTACTTCTTGAACTTCTTCTAGATTTGCTTTGCAGAAGACAAGAATGTCATTAGAAACTGTGAGTGAGTAAGAGACCTGCTGCGCTGCAACATTTTTTTTTTTTGATCGGCAAAAGAAATTATATACTCGATAAGGCTACATCGAGAAAAGGGAGACATCCAACCAAGGTTGAACCAAAGAAAAAATGAGGGGAAAGAAGAAAACACCGAAAAGCACCAAAAGGCACCTAACCCAAAACAGCCACCACAAAACTCTGAAAAGCTACCCCCAACATCTTTGAACATCCAATTTAAACCTTTTGCTGCAATTAAAAAAAACAAAAGGAGACAAGGGATCCATTAACAAGCATAGAAATCCATACAGAAGATAAGGCATTTCTTGATCCACTTGACCCGTTTATACGGAAAGCCCATCATCTTCATCTTCCTTTTTTCCAGCCACCCACAAATTTCAATGCGCAACATTCCTTTTAAGTTTCACTTGTTTGATGAACTGTAGTTTTCTTTGAAAAATAAAATATGGTAGGTCGGTTTTTAATGAAAATCAATATATGTTGTCAATATACTTTCAAAAGGCAATTTCTCCATATCCAATGGATACCTGTCCCGCCCCGCCCATTTGGAGGCGGGGTTTATCCAAAAAATTCCCCAATAAGAGCGGGTATGGTGGGATTTAAAAAATACCCGGTTGGATATGGAGCGGGTATGATTTTGTTATCCCGCCCCCGAATCCCCGTACCCGTTTATATATACTATATAAATTATATATATATGTATATTATATATACTATATATGTATATATTATATTATATGCACATAAAGAATCTTGAGTATTATTTACTTATAGAAATAATTGCCTATAGAGAAAATCATGTCAATTACTACCTATGCAAATCATATCAATTGCTACCTATTATAAACTACATAATATACTTAGAACATCATTACATATTCTAGTTCCTAAAAGAAATATCAAAACCTCTAAGAAAATTTAGGTTTTCCTGTTATGTTTACAACCTTATATACCAATGCTATTACACTAATTCAAATTAACGAAACTTATTTGTGCTTCTCCTACGGCAGTTTAATACTTATCCAAAGGTTTGTGGTCTCTTGTTTCAAGTTTAAAATGTTCCTCTCCTTCATATGATTACATTCGTTGATTGTTTTTTAACGAAAGGTTGATTGTTTAAGCACCCTTTTTCATGTGATTAAGCAGGGATGGAGAAATAAAAAAACGAAGGCAATGGTGCATCAAGATTCAAGAGTACTGGTTGTTGGCTCCTTCAAATAATGTCCTGCTATGTCTCGTTCTTTCATTTTTTTTTTTTTTTAAATTTGTTGGTTTGTCACTTTATGAAACTTAGAAATTCATGTTTGGTTGGATTGGTTTTTAATTAAATTATTGTTATTTTTTTTACATTAGTGGCTATAATAAAATAATTTAAAGTTTTGTTATTTTAAATTATTTGTTGGTTTGAATTATCGAGCTTGCACTTTGGTTTCTTATTGATTTCTTATATATTTTTGTTCGGATATGGGTATATTTGGGGAAACCCCGATATCCAATGGGATGTGGGTTTGGTGCCCTATCTAATATCCCCAGTGGGGATTGGAGCGGGGATGGTAAATGATTCTCCAATTGGGGATAGGAGATAGAATAGGGTCCCCCGATCCATACCCTACCCGTTGCCATCCCTAATTCAGAAGTATCTCTCTTTTTTGTGAGCTCAAAGAAACATTTTGGGTGTGTGTAGAGTACCGCGGTGCACATCTCAACTGTCCAAAACACTTTTGGATGATCCGGATTTTAATGTTGGTTGACGTCGTGAGACTCTTCTTAGTTGTTGACAAATAATACATTTCGAATTAGATCTTTGAAAGGCAGTAATTGTCAAAACATGTTTTACATACATAAATTAAGCAAATTCGGTATTGAGTATTGACGAACTTATAATTTCAAAATTGCAATCGTTAATCACTTCAAGGTTTTTTTAGATTTTCTTTGTGGTCATTAATTACCATTCCAAAAACACAAAAAGTATATATGCCAGGCAATATCCTAAGTACTTTTGACTCGTAAGCAAAATAGAGATAAGGCCATTGTTTTAGCAAGTACAACAAATCACTTATGAATTTTCCACATTTAATTTTATGGTGTCTTTAATTTTGTGTCCGTTTTTAAATTTTTTCTTTGTTTGCTTAGATATTGTCGACACCTCAATTTTTTCTGCATTTGCTTTTAATTTTGTGGTATCATTTAAACCTGGAAGATTAATTCATTTCCATTTTTCACAAGGCATACAACTAGGACCCATTTATGATGTCACGTAGCCCCAACAATGTGGCCCGGTACGAGAAATCGATATTTTTGAACTGTATGCGATTCCTATATATTCCTCTATTTTTATTTTTTGATAAATAGACGATATAATAAAAGATTAAGCATAAATAGTTCTGGAGGTATTTAACTCCTACAGAATCATTAGCTAATTGTTGCAATAAAAACAAAGGAGGTTCAACTAAAGTAACATAATTTAGGTTAACTCATATCACTTCTTAGCAAGGATGTCTGCGCATTGAATTAAGAGGATGATGAGCAAAGTGTGGAGAGTAGATTAGCAACACAACACAGCTGCGTCGCGTCCATATCCACCTCAGTGCGCATGTACGAAAGGGCTGTTTCATGGAACTTTGCATGTCTCTTGTCTATGTAACAATGGAAGTGTTTTTTCTGCAGAAAAAATTAATCAGGGGATGCTATGCTGGCTAACGTATTCAAATGTAATTTCTTGTGTTGCTCGTTAGCAGCTCGGTTCATTTGCATCTATAATAACATTGCATTATTTAACCCCATCATGATTAATAGTATATATGTGAGCTTATCATTAACTTTTTAATGAGGAAGAGCTTCGGGGAATTTTGACACTACATAATAAAGAATTACTGCCTTCGTCCCAATTTATTTATTCTTTTTTTTTTAATTGAGATGTTCCGGCTTCTTTGTCCAACTTGAGATTGACTTGTAAAATTTTCTTAATGCATACCCCATGGTTTCAAATATCGGCCGTTACGTAGCGTATTGGCCGCTACATAATGGTTTTTGCCTCTCCGATATCGTTACACCTTGGTATACTGCTGAGAGGGAAAAATCGCATGCGTATCAGCTAGTTCCCGTTACGTATCCGATTCACGGACCGGTTAATGATCGTTACGGCCGATACTCAACCATTATGGGTTATTTAAGCAATTTAAAATAATTTTTTTATCAAAAAATGGTTTTTAAAAATTCACGACTCCTACACCCGATTTCCGTTATTTAAAGTTCGATATTACCGAAACTGTTACACCAAAACCGTTACCGTTACGTATTGCAAAACCAGTATTTAAAACCTTGGCATGCCCTCTCTCTTTTAAAAACTTATGCATTGAGAATGTGCACTTTCATTTATAAAGGTAGAAAAGGAAGTGGCATTCCCGGAAACTGTTTTTTTTTTTTTTTAACAACTGTGCTGATGATAGCTTCCTAACAATCAAACAGCTACTTGAGAGAGACCTTGGAACAATCGGACTTGTTTTTTAGTGAAAATTTGTCACACTGTAAACTATGTATATCATTGTATTAGATAATCCTAGAAATAACATGAAAAACGATGAAGGCTAACATTTGGTACCATATCGATCCTTAAGACAGACTTGTCCCCACTGTTTTGTTCGCGACATCTTTACTAATCTATCGTCAAACACAATGACAAAAACCCCAAGGAAGAACACTAGAATCGACGGCCACTCACCACCTTTGGTTGATACCCATCCCCTATTTTATTTTTTTTTCCTTCGTTCTTTTCTCTCTCTCGATGTACCCTTATTAATTTCAATATTTATCTTCTTCTGCCAATAAAATAAAAAAGACAAAACATATCTACTTATTTGTTGATATTTCTGTCAGTTTGATTTTGGGAAAACATTGTTTTTTTATATATTACTAACTCTCTTTTGACTGATTCTAATCTGATGGTTATATAAATATATATCTACTTGTTTTGTTGATTTATAACTGTTTTATATTTTAAATACTTACTAACTCTTTCAGACTTGTTTCTATTTTAGTTGACTTTTTTTTTTTGGGTAAGTAAAGTTTGCTGATTCTAATATGATGGTGATATAAACACACACACACACACACACACACACACACACACACACACACATATACCTTAAGCTTCTAGTCCGGACCTCCCGGAAATAAGAAAAAGTGTATTTTTTTTGTTTTGCAAAATGTTTTTGGAAAATCCGAGCCGTCCAATGTGTTCAGAAGGTGTTTTCAAGGGTTCACGCAGAAAATCTTCAAAAAAAAAAATACCGGGAAGGGCTTGATCGAAGCAGTTTTTCGCAAAAACTGTAAATCGAATCGTCAAAAAAAATGCTCGGATCATGGAGGTCCGGAAGTCCGGATCCTGGAGGAGAAGCTTACCCTTATTTAAGTTTTCATGCGGACCTAGGGGTATTTTCGACTTTTCGGACCAAATTTCGACGATCCGAACCGCTCAATGCTTTTAAAACGTGTTTTAAGGCCCCTCGCGAAAAACCATCAAAAAAAGTAACCGGGAAGGGCTTCATCCAAATAGTTTTTGATAAAAGTTATACATATATAATTTTTATCGAAAACTGTTTTGATCAAGCCCTTCCCGGTTACTTTTTTGATGATTCCTCGCGGGGCCCTTAAAAACACGTTTTAAAAACATTGAGCGGTTCGGATCGTCGAAATTTGGTCCGGAAAGTAGAAAATACCCCTAGGTCCACATGGAAACTTAAATAAGGGTTCCTTATTAGAAGTTTATTGTATATATATATATATATATATATATATATATATATATATATATATATATATATATATACGGGTTTTGTTGATTTATATCTTGTTTATTTTTGCAAAACAAGCACGCTAGTTCAATGGATATGATATAATAGTCATAGTTGCATAACAAATCATTTGCTTTATTTCCATTTTGTTTTAAAAAAGTTTAGAACTCAGGTGTCCTAGAACACCCACGCCGACTAATTTTGAAAATTTTGTTTCAACTTAATTGTAGTTATTTCTACATGAAGACCATGGTCTATTTTTTTTTTGTGGTGTTTCCTTGCATTATTTCACACAAGGAGTGAAGGAGCAAGGTTTACAATTACATAGGTCCACCCTCCAATGTTTTTTTCACATAAGGAGTGTAGGAAGTTTACAATTACATAGGCCCTCCAATGTTTTTCCAAAAATATCTAATGGGTATCCATACATGATCAGTACTCTATACTTTCATGTATCCTAACATTTTCGTAATATCTAATTGTATTTGCACAATTCAACATCCCATTGTGTGATGATCCATTTTTCGTACTATCACAACGGGATCCAACACTGTCATAATTGACAACCCGAACTATTCATTGAGTAGGTCTCGTTGAGTTTAACATCAATGAAAAAAAAAAAACCGATTCTATTTGAGATCGTTAAAGGCTTTGTCAGATTATATTCATATGAAAGAAATAAACGATCAAAGTACGGTAGTCCATTTTTCGTGTGACAACACCGATGTCCAATGAATTACTTTCTCCCTTGGTCGTTAGACAGTAGACACATTGAAATTTGTCAAATGAACGATTCGGATTGTCAAATAGAGCACTAATCGGTCCCTTTTTTTTATTTACACGTGGGACTTTATACACAAGGGATGATCATCATATAAGAGGTTATTGATTCAATTTTCACGGTCTAAGAGGTTTTTGATTATCATATAGGGGCAGATGACCAAGCATAAAAACAAAAGTTAGACTTAACCAAAAAAAATAAATTACTGACTTAATCAACCATATCATATGTCAAACAATTTTTACGTGTACAGTTGTACTCACCACTGGTATCTCTACGAGCCTATAAGTAGACATCGAATTTGTACTTCGATTTCATTCAATCCAATACCATCCAATCAACTAAAGAGCAAAATGGGTTCCAAAGCAATTGTTTTCCTTGGCCTTTTTCTGGCCCTTGTTCTTCTCTTTAACTCGGCCGTGACAGCCAGGGATTTGGCTGAGACTTCCCCTTCTAGTGAGTTTTTATCTAAACTGAGTTTATTGACTTTTATACCTTGATTAAGCCATGGATTTGCCTTTGTTTTATTCTGCTTGTCATCATTGAGTTTCAATTTTCAACCCGACCTTTCGCTTGAATATGTTCATATTATTCTTGTGACACTTGTTTCTAATCACTTCTAAACTATTCGAGCATATTTATCATTTGTGCAGCTGAACATTCTAGTGGGACAGATGATGCCAAGTATTATGAGGGTGGCGATTGGGACCACGGGCACGGTGAATATGGACATGACGGCGAAGACGGACATGGCGGTGAACATGGACATGACAGCGAAGACGGACATGGCGGTGAATATGGACATGACGGCGAAGACGGACATGGCGGTGAACATGGACATGACGGCGAAGACGGACATGGCGGTGAGCATGGACATGACGGCGAAGACGGACATGGCGGTGAGCATGGACATGACGGCGAAGACGGACATGGCGGTGAGCATGGACATGACGGTGGATACGAAGGAGGTCATGGTGGCCCCCCGTAATGATCGAGGAGGGAATTAAGCTTATAAGTGTTATTTACAATATCCTTGCACCGTGTTTTAAGTATGTATGAATAGTGGAGGATATCGGATCGTGCCCTTCTGGTGTGTGTACTTATCTGTGTTTGAGTTTCAATTTGTGTTGTGTTTGGTTTTCAATTTGTGTTTTTTTTTTTTTATTTTTTTATATCAGTTTTCAATTTGTGTTGAACCACGTACTATGAAGACATGTTTTAAACAGAATGAGGAATTTGAATGTTTCGCTGTCTTTTCTAAATAATGTTGTGTGTTTGACTGATTTTGATGCGGTAGTCTAAGTTTCAATCCTCTTTCACCATTTCGCTAAAAATGGTTTGAATAGTTTATTTTCTCGTCGAGAAGATTATCGATGTCTACCTGATTTTATGTGCATTTTCGAATTGAGTGTTCTTCCTCTTTCGATTTTTGCTTTTGTAGCCCATAACGGCCTAATGTGGAGTGGTGTTCACCCTCGAGCTTTGTAATTTTGCTTCGCCCTCTATTGTTCGACCCCAAAAAAATTTATATTGAAATTCACCAACCTGGACAATAATTAAAATTCATAACAATGTTCAAACTCCATAGGTAAAGAGGAAAGTGAACAGAAAGTCCATAACTGGCCACTCATAAAATAGATAGATTTCGAAAGAATAACGGTACGGCCCACATGTACCTGATTATGTTAATTACTTCCTTACTTGCCCTAGTCCCCTTTTAAAAAACATGCAAACCAGGACAATAAATAATTCAATTGAATACAAAAATGTCCATAAGTATGTAGATTTTGTAATAATAATGGTACGTGCGATGTACCTGATTATGTAACAAAAACATGTAAGGAAGTTTGTGGACCCAATAGGTACGAATTAGAACTCTATAAATACCCACTCAACACAAGTATTATTAGAACACACAATTTTCCCCATTATCATTTTCTTTACCCACTCTTCCCTTGGTGTGGTCATAGCCCTAGCCCAAGCCATGGCCGAATTCCCACACCAAAACCCCCAAGCCCCACACCAAGTCCCCCAAGGCCCTCTCCAAATCCCCCATGTTTTGCACCAAGACCCACAAGTCCCACCACAAGGCCAACAGATTCCCGTGCCAAAGAAGAGTAGGGGTCGCCAAAGGGTGGACATGTCCCAGAAAATGCAAAATGAGGCTAACTTGCAAGTAACCTTTTCGAAGCGTCGGAATGGTCTTTTTAAGAAGTGTAGTGAGTTAGTCACTCTTTGTGGCGTCGAGTTAATGATGATAATCTTTTCGCCTAAAGGCAAGCCGTACTCTTTCGGCCACCCTAGCGTGGACAATATCATTGACAGGTTCTTCATTGTGCCTTCGATTCCTTTAATCTTCTTTTTAACCTATTCCATTAATTAATTAAAATATCCAAAATAAAAAATAATAATCATTGGCAGGTTCCTAACTGGGATCCCTGTGCCACCCAACCCTTCCGACAACATAATGGAGGCTCAACGGAACGAAAATCTCCATCTACTCAATATACAGCTGACACAGGCGCAGGTTACGTTAGAAGCTGAGACACGGCGTGATCTTGAGCTTCAACACTCTATGGCTGTGCGTCGGACCCAGCACCGTTGGGAGGCTCCTCTGGAGGAGCAAAGCCGTGATGAGATTTTGCAATTGAGGGCTGCCTTGGAAGCTCTCCAGGTTGCCGTGGCAATGGAAACGGAAAGGCGCACGCAGGAAGAGCAGCAACAGAATCCTTTGGCTTTTCAGGCTCTGCCGAGTGGTGAATAATACTTAATTATTCACTTTTTTAGCGATTTCTAATTACGTATAGTGTAGGCTTATTAAAAAGTACTACTACCATTTTATATATCTCAAATATTAAACGTATTTAATTCTAAAAACTTTTTTCGTTTCTCACAGCGTCCAGTTCCTTCGGGGTACGTCATAATGTTTTTCCACCATTTCCCCCAAGTCCAAATCCTTTTGGAGAAGGTGTCAGTGGCCGTTTTCCGCAATTTCATGATGGGTCGAGTTCTTCTGGAGGAATTGGTTCAACTGGGCTAAATTATTTTCGAGGCAGTAGTAGTACTGGTGCTTTGCCATTCTCTACCGGAGCCAGTAGCAGCAGTTTTCCGCAATTTTCTCAGTTTTCCACCGGTTCAAGTTCTGTTGGAGTTGGCGGTACTTTGCCATTTTCCACATGGTCTACTGGAAGCAGCAGCACTGGTGTTTCTGGTGCTTTGCCAATTCCTACATTGCCCGGTTCTGTTGCAGGCAGTAGTGGTTTTAGTGGTGGACCTGATGGTTTACCACCATTTCCAGGCAGCAGTGGTTTTAGTGGTGGTTTACCACCATTTCCTGGCGAAGCAAGTTCTTCCGGACATGGGGGTGCTGTGCCATTTCCGCCAGGACCCAGTTCATTTGGACGTGGGGGTGCTTTACAATTTCCTCCAGGACCGAGTTCTTTTGAACAGGGTGATGGCAGTGGTAGTGGTGATGGTGGGCCGAGTTCATCCCGACCTAGGCGTGGGCGTGGTGTCCATGTCCGTGGCGTCCATTTCCGTGGGGTTAGCCATGGTCGTGGTTGCCGGCCATCAGGCAGTGGTCGCGGGTCGTAGTTTTTATCTACTCCCTCCGTCCCATAGAGTTGTATCACTACGAAACTACGTGCAATTTTCAAACTAAAAAATAATGTATTTACCAAAATAATTTTTGAATTTTTTTTGCATCGTATAAAAGTTCTCGATGAGATCTATCAAACAAGATCCATATTGACTAAAAAATTATTTTCGTAAGCACGTTATTTTTTAGCTTGAAAATTGCACATAGTTTCGTAGTGATACAACTTTATGGGACGGAGGGAGCAAGTTTTGTTGATTTGTTAAGCTTTAGTTCCTTTATACACAGCCCTTTTTTGGAACTGCACACAGCTTTTTGTTTTTGGTGGTGTTTAGGTGTTAAACTTTATATTGGAATACAATATACACAGCTTTTTTTTGGGTCTTAGAGATTATATATGTTGTTTTAAATTATGTCAATTTTTTATTATCTTTGCCTCAATTTCTTGTTTGCTCAAAAAGTAAAAGGTTTTTATTGAACTTGCGAATAATATTAATGTGTACTAAAAAAAGTTTAAAAAATGTTACGATCTAAGAAAAGATTTCTGAAAACGTCGAGGAAGGAGAAATCAATGATTTAAATTCACGTAATCGTGAATCTGGACCATTGATTTCTCTTTCCGGGAATTTTTTTCATGTACCCTATCATCCCTCAAAAAGATTTTCTTTCGGAAATTTGTTTGATATTGAAGGAAGATCAAAGAAACAAAGAATTACCATTTACCATGGTATGGTGGTACCAGTTAAACAATGTGTTTTTTTCACCTAGTGCACAACAGGGCCCTCAAATCTCAAAATACTGGTCGATGTCGTGAGGTTTTGCTCTTAGCTATCGACAAATTACTTTGCATTAGTTCAATCGTCATTTCTGATTTACTTCGAGGTTTCTTTTATACTCCGTATTTTCTTGGTGGTCATTAGTTACATACCAAAAACCCCAAACATACACTAGGAAAATATCGTAAGTTTTGACCGGCAAGCACAACAAAGATAATGCCAAGTAATTTTAGTTAGTATAGTACAACAAAGCAAGATATTATACAAGGATGAATTTTCCATATTTAATTTTATGGTGTTTTTAATTTTTTGTACCGTTTTTAAATTTGTTCTTTGTTTGCTAGATTTTGACAACACTAAACCAAATCTGGACACATTTTATTTGGCTTTCTCCATTAGGTAAAGGTTTAAAACAAGAATCTCCACCTGCATTATTCAGATTTCCATACACTGTACTTTGAAAAACATTTAGGAGCGTTTGCTTTTAATTTCGTGGTATGTTAAAGATGGAAAATTAATTAATTTTCATTTTACACAAGGCATATAATTAAAGAATACCCAACCAGGACAATAACTACTACTATTGAATACAGTAGATTAAAGAGGAAGGAAAACAAAAATGTCCATAAATATTTGGATTTTGAAAGAATATGGTAGGTACGATGTACTTGGTTATGTAACAAAAACAAGCAAGGAATATCGTGGCCCCGAAAGGTATGAATTGGAACTCTATAAATACCCACTCAACACAAGTATTTTTAGAACACACAATTGTCCTAATTGTCATTTTCTTCACACTCTCTCCTTTTGGTGAGGTCATAGCCCTAGCCCTAGCCATGGCCGAAGTACCAAACCAAGACCCCGAAGTCCCCCTCCAAGACCCCCAAGTCCAAGACCAAGACCGAGAGAACCATGGCTGCAAGGTCAACATGGCCAAAATGGAAAATAAGAGTAATCTCCAAGTAACCTTTTCAAAGCGTCGGTCTGGCCTTTTCAAAAAGGCAAGTGAGTTAGTGACTCTCTGTGGGATTGAGTTGGCACTAATCATCTTTTCGCCTGGCGATAAGGCGTTCTCCTTCGGCCACCCTAGCGTGGACAATATCATTGACAGGTTCCTCCATTGTGCCTAAGATTCCTTTAATCTTTGCAACCTATTTTAATTATTAATAAAACCTAGCTTCTTTTTGTCGTTGAAAAAAATAATAACTACTGATCACAGGTTCTTGACTCAGACCCTTCCGCCGCCTAACCCAACTGACAACATTGTGGTGGCTCAGCGGAATGAGTATGTCAGTCTCCTTAACATGCAGCTGACCAACGCGCAGGCTATGTTAGAAGCTGAGAGGCGGCGTCATCTTGAGATTGACGATGCTAGGGTTGTAGGCCAGAGCCAGCACCGATGGGAGGCTCCTATGGAAGAGCTTAGCCATGACGAGCTTTTAGAGTTCAAGTCTGCCATGGAGACTCTCAAGGTTAACGTTGAAAAGGAAGTTGAAAGACTCATGCAAGAGCAACAACAAAATCCTTCGGCTTTTCAGACCTGCGCGAGTTCTTTTGGAGGTGGGGTAGGAGGGGTAGGTGGTGGTGGTGGTGGAGGAGGTGTGGAATTACTTGTACTACTTCATATTACTATTGCTTCAATCTTTTGCCATTTTTAGTAACGTACATGAATCACACCATTCACTTATAGTGTAGGCATATTAAAAGTATCACACTTGTCATAAATATTTGAATATACCTAGTTTTAATTCCTAAATTGCAATTATATTTTCATTTAACGCAGGGTCAAATTCTTTTGGAGGTGGTGGTGGAGGAGGTAAAGGTACTTGTAGTAGCCGAGGTCCACAGGGGCTTTAGGGGTCAGCTGGGGTTCCGTAAGCCTGGCCCCCCTTCGACTCCTAGCGGTGCTAAAACCACTCGGATTTGGAGGCCCTCGGATTGGATGAGCCTTAAAAGAGGTCCGCGCCGGATTGCCCTTCCACCGAGGGAACGAGCCTCAGATGGTTCTTCGGCATATGTCCCTTCGGCTTAAAGCCAGGACAGTCGGATTGGGTTTCCGCCGAGGGGATGTCACCGCACGGACAAGTCTACCAGGCTGGCGGGTAACCGGCTAATCTAGAAGCCATCCGCCGATGAGGAAAGGGACGTAACGCGGACGGCGGTCCGAGAGCTAGATGTGCCAGCCAAGTGGTGAGATTTCGCCGAGGACCCGCGGAGCCGTCCTGCCAAAAGGAGGGCGGAGATGTGACGAGTGACAGGTGTGACCGAAATATCGAGTGGTGTCAGGACGTTGCGCTCGAGGTGCCTGGCGGACCATGTAACAGACCGAAGGGTACACAGGAGTTGTTGGGTGTGCAGAGTAGGATGACGTCAGCCGAAGCGGCGGAGTAATCATGACAGACCCATGTGTTGGTCAGGATGGGACAGCGCGTGGGAAAGAGGGATAGCGTGGAGGAGAGGCTTCTCATCTCCTATAAAGAGGAAGTTCCCCCACTAGGTAGAGGGTTCACTTCTTCTCCCCCAAAAAAGACACTTCGTTTTTCCGTCCATATTCTACTACCGGCGACTAACTAGACCGTCGGAGCACCTTCCCGGACCACATCGTCCGGGTAAGGCGCTAACACGGGTGTCACTTGTGCAGGCCCCACTCCCACGTGGATTGTCCATATCTCTAGTCCTTTGCCCCCTCCATTTCCCATCTTTGCCCATTCCACGACATTCAAACAGGTGCGTCGGAGAAGCGACACCCACAATTGGCGACTCCGCTGGGGACCTTTCCGTTCCTATCCCAGACTCTACACTCCGTGGTTAGCCTTCTCCCGGCCACACCCGTGGGACCTTCGGATGTCGGGTCCTACCCAAGACCTCACCCTAGGCCTCGACGCCTTTGACGGACGCGGTCAATGGCGTAGCTCGGCCGACCGCCGGAGGCACGAGGTACGACAGGACTTGGGGCTACAGCTCACCCCCATGGTTGACCGGGGAGGAGTCACAATGGTAGACCCCAACGCCGCAGGCACCAGTGCCGCGGGGGCTCACAACGTGCTGTTCAACTTGGATGGCACGGTTACAACACGGAACGACTTGGTAACCCCTACCAGGCAGGGAACCCCGCTACCCCCACCTCCTCCTTTGTCGTTGGGGGCCCAAGTAGCCTTGCTGATGGCCGAGGTGGAGGCCCTGAAGAAGAATCAGAAACAGCCGGCAGAACCCGGCCGGACGAGAAAGAGGAGGCATCAGGCCCCCGTCCAAACCGCGGCTCAGACGGGGAGGGAGACGGTTTTCACTCGCCTCGGAAACAACACGTTTAGAATAGACAAGCATGGGCGGGCGCAAGGCGATCGGCAAACGCTGGACACTCGGACGAGGGACAATTGCTCTCGGCCAATCAACATTACAGAGGACAGCGCAGTGGAATCGAGTGCGAGGTCGGCTGATCGCCGAAGGAAAGACAGGGAAACCGGAAACCAAGAGCGACGGCGCAGGCACGGAAAGGGGGTCGTTATCGATGACCGCGGAGGCGGGCGTCACGACCCCAGTAGTGGGGATCGCCGCGGTCCGGAGCGCTCAATGGAGAAAAGGGGGGACAGACATACCACCGGGGCATCTGATCACGCTCGCCACACCACCAGGCCAGTAGATCACGAGGGAGCGCGGCGACCCGAGCAATCCAGCAGAGGGGGTTGCCCAGGGCGGGAGAACCGCGCGGCACATGAGCCAGGATTGGATCCGGACGTTCGGTACGAGGTCACCAAGAGCGGCATTGTTGCCATCAATGAGCGCACGGGGGAATCAAAGATCTTCAGGGCGGACCCATCGCCAGGGGCGTCCCCCCTGCGGCGACAGTCCCCCAGGGGCAGCCCGCAGAGGAAGCGAACCTCTGAGCGAGGCCAGACTCGAGATAATGACCGTGACCATCGGCTTGGGACGGCGAACGATTGGAAGAGGACATGCGACGATAACCGCACGGCTGGTGTCGATCAGTTGTCCCAAAGCGAAGCGGAAACTAGGCTTAATCGGGCCCGGCAGTCGCCGTTCACGGCGGAGATCAATGAGGTGCTTCCTCCGAGCAATTTCAAAATCCCGAAGTTTCCCAAGTACGAGTCTAGCTCTGACGCCTTCGTGCATATTCAACAATACAGGCAAACGGCGGGGCTCTTCGGCTTTAGCGACGCCATCATGTGCAAGACTTTCTCCATGAGCCTGTCCGGTGCCGCGTTGACTTGGTACGGCCAGCTGGCCCCAGGGGCTATCGGATGTTTCGACAACCTGGAAAGGGCGTTCACGTCTCGGTTTGTCACCAACAATGTGCAGCCGAAGACGATCGATGCTCTGTTCAACCTTAGACGCACGCCGGAGGAGTCATTGAAGGCGTACGTCAGTCGATACTGGGAGATCTACAACGCGATCGAGGACTGTGACCAGAAGCTCGCCGCGTCGTCCTTCAAACACGGACTCGATGAGCACTCCGAGCTCTTCAAAGACCTACTACTGCGGCCGCCGAAGAACATGACCGAATTGATGTTCATGGTGGACAAATACCGCGAGCTCGAAGAGTTCATCAATAGCCGCGCGGTGAAAGATCCCCCTAAGGTGCCGAAAGAATCAAAGAAGCAGGTCAACGTTATAAAAAAGGAGGTTGGGGAAAATGACGGCAGGGAGAGGGCAAACAGAGTTGATAGGGGTGCCCCGGCTAGTGGCAACAGGGACAGCCGAGGCGGTTCTGGCCGAGGAAGTGACCGGGGAAACTGGGAAAGGCCTCGACCGAGCGACAGGGACTTCGTTGCAGAAACAACTGTGTTCAAGGAACCTATCTATAGGCTCCTGGGGCCTCTGGCTCGGAAGAAGTGGTTCGAGTTCCCGGACGGCAAAACGGGGACGGCAGACGGCCGGGAGCCGAGGCATTACGTGAGGTGCTCCTATCACGACGAACAGGGGCATTACACGACGTCTTGTCAGCCGTTCAAGGAGCACTTGGAACGGTTGGTCGCTGAAGGAAGGATGGAGGAGTGGATCGATCGGACGAAGACTCCGGTCGTGCAGCGAAATGCAGCAGCACGTCCCCCGGGCGGCGCGGTTGTCGTCATTCACGGCTCGGCTAATCAACGCCGAGTCGACCAGCTTCACAGCGAGCTTAACCGTGCGTCAGCCCAGGGACGGGTGATGACGGTGGGGCAAGCGCCGAAGCGAAAGTTCGAAGAGTCGTCGAAGCCGTGGGCGATCTCGTTCACTGAAAGGGACCTGGAGGGCGTTCAATTCCCCCACGACGATGCCCTAGTAATCGAAGTGGCGGTGGGACATAGACCCGTCAAACGGGTGCTCGTCGACCAAGGGAGCTCGGCGGACATTCTTTACTACACTGCATTCAAGGCCTTGGGCCTCAACAAGGATGACATCGTTCTGCCAGAGTTCCCCCTCGTGGGGTTTGCTGGGGCGCCTGTGTGGCCTCTCGGCAGCATAAGCCTGCCGGTCCGCACCGGCTCCGTCGTCATGCGCGTGGATTTCACCATCGTCAGCTTCCCGAGCCCGTACAACGGCATCTTGGGAAGGGGATGGCTCCACGGAATGGGGGCAGTCGCGTCAACGCTGCACCAGCGGGTCCGTTTCATCGGCGCGTCGGGACGACAGGAAACAGTAATTGGGGACTAGTTGGTTTCGAAGAAGTGTTTCGTCAACGCCGTTTCACCAAAGGCCAACAAGAAGGGAAAGATTCGGCAGGTCCAATGGGTAGAGAAGGGAGACGCCCCGGCGATCGAAGATGTGGGAACGAAAGCCGAAGAGAAAGCAGTGGAGAGCCTGATCAAAGTCCCGACTAGCGAGGGCGAGACCAGGTATTTCTTGGTGGGGTCGTCGCTCCCCGAAGCCGAGAAGTGCGAAATGGTGCAGTTCCTCAAGGACAACATAGAGGTGTTTGCGTGGACCCCATATGAAATGCCGGGCGTTTCGCCGGACTTCATCACGCATTCCCTTAACGTTGATCCGGCTAGGAGAGCGGTCGTCCAACGGCCGAGGAGGTCTTCGGTTCAGCACGCCGATGCCGTAACAGAGAAAGTCGATCGGCTGATAGAGGCCGAGGCGATTTGCGAGGTCCAGTACCCCACTTGGCTGGCCAACACGGTGGTGGTGAAGAAGAAGAACGGCAATTGGCGTGTGTGCGTCGACTATACCAACCTCAATGACGCCTGTCCGAAGGACTACTTCCCGCTCCCTCGGATAGACCAGTTAGTCGACGCCACGGCGGGACACGCGAGGTTAAGCTTCATGGACGCGTACCGAGGATATCACCAGATTGCCATGGACGTCATGGATAGAGAGAAGACCGCCTTCATCTCACCAAGGGGAACCTACTGCTACCAGGTGATGCCCTTCGGCTTGAAGAACGCGGGAGCAACCTACCAGCGCATGGTGTCCAAGATGTTCAAGAACCAGCTCGGTGACACCATGGAAGCCTACATCGATGATATGGTGGTCAAGAGCAAACGCGAGACCGACCACATCGGTCATCTCGCCGAAGTCTTTGGCATCCTGAAGGGGCACCGGTTGAGGCTGAACGCCGAGAAGTGCGCCTTCGGCGTGGGCTCGGGAAAATTCCTTGGATACCTCGTCACACAGCGGGGCATAGAGGCCGATCCAAATCAGATAACAGCGATCCAGGCACTCCTTGCTCCCACCACCCTAAAAGAGGTGCAGCGTCTGACCGGCATGGCAGTCGCGTTGAATCGCTTCATCAGTAAGTCCTCGGACATTTACCGACCGTTCTTTCAGTCCATTAAAACAAGCAAGAGAGCGTTTCGGTGGACCGAAGAATGCGACAAGGCACTCATCGACCTGAAGCACTACATGTCTCGGGCCCCCCTCCTCGTCACGCCTATTGGCGATGAGGATCTCTACCTGTATCTCGCCGTCTCGGCCCACGAGGTGAGCTCGGCGCTGGTCAGGTAGCAGGGATCCGAGCAGGAACCGATCTATTACTCCAGCAAGACTTTGCTCCCGGCCGAAACAAGGTACCTGCCGATTGAAAAGCTCGCCCTGGCACTCGTTACAGCAAAAAGAAAGCTCGTCCCCTACTTCCAGACCCACACCATCGTCGTCATCACGGAGTTCCCTTTAAGGGCAGTCCTTCGGAAAGCCGACCTATCCGCTAGAATATGCAAGTGGTCCCTGGAACTAGCCAACTTCGATGTTCGGTTCCAGCCCCGGACGGCGATTAAAGGCCAAGCCCTGGCCAATTTCATAGCCGAGCTAACGCCTGGCCTGATAACCGAAGCCGAAGCTACAAATGCAGGTAAAGCGACAGACGAATGCACCCGCCCACGACCCATTCTGAAGACAAGCTCCCCGGCTCATGCCGACTTCATCGCCAAGCGGGCCATCCCCCCGCGGTCGGCACAAATATTCACTGGAGATGCTTGGCGTCTTCACGTTGACGGCGCTTCCAACAGCCGCGGCGCGGGGGCCGGCATCGTCTTGGTTTCACCAAACGGAACACTGCACGAGAGTGCCCTGAGCATTGGTTTCCCGGCGTCCAACAACGAGGCCGAATACGAAGCTCTTATTGCCGGCCTACGGTTGGCCAAGCACATGGGTGCCGAAGAAGTCCAGGTTTACAGCGACTCCCAACTCGTAATCAACCAACTCACCGGTGATTATGAAGCCCGAAACACCCGGATGAACCAATACGTTGCCCAGGTAATCGCATTGCAAACGGACTTCAAGCATGTCGCGTTTGAGCAGATTGGCAGAGAGCACAACGCCCATGCCGATGCCCTTGCTGGACTGGGTTCCGTCTGTGCCGACCTCTCCGGGAATAGGACGATTCACCTCGGAGAAATTGATGCGCCAAGCTTCGAGATCCTCCCGACCGTGCTTTGTGTCGAGCCCCTCGGTCCATCGTGGGTTGACTCCTTGATCGCCTACCTTCGCGACGAGCGTCTCCCCGCCGACAAAAAGGAAGCCCACCGCGTACGTTGCCAGTCAGCATCTTATTTCCTAAACCCGGCCGGACAGCTTTACAGGCACTCCTACGGTGGACCCGATCTCCGTGTGGTTCATGATGACGAGATTCGGACCGTCCTCCACGAGCTGCACGAGGGCAGCTGCGGCACTCATTCCGGGGGCCGCTCGTTAGCCGACCGGGCTCGCACTCAGGGTTACTGGTGGCCCGCCATGCGCAAATCCGCCGAAGCATACGTACGACATTGCGCGGCCTGCCAAAAGCACTCCCCTCTGCTCCATCAGCCTACCTTGCCGCTTCAACCCGTAACGAGCCCCTGGCCTTTCGCCCACTGGGGGCTCGACCTCGTCGGTGTCCTACCCACGACACCGGGCGGCTTCAGGCACCTTGTCACTGCCACTGATTACTTCACGAAATGGGTTGAAGCCGAGCCACTCATTACCATTTCGGCGGACGACATCGAGCGGTTCCTCTGGAAAAACATCATCTCCCGCTTCGGCATCCCCTATGCCATCATATCCGACAACGGCACTCAGTTCGTGGCCGAGGGAATAAAAGCCCTCTGCCGCAAACGCAACATCAAGGTTTACCACTCCACGGTCGCCTACCCCCAGGGCAACGGCCAGGCTGAAGCCACAAACAAAACCATCTCCGCCGGGATCAAGCGTCGCCTCGCCAACAAGAGTGGCAAATGGGTTGAAGAGCTCCCCAAGGTTCTGTGGGGCTACCGGACTACGCCACGGCGGAGCACAGGCCGCACACCGTTTTCCATGGCCTACGGCGTGGAAGCCGTTCTCCCCCTAGCGGCGACTCTTCCGACATCCCGCACCGAATCGTTCCACCCCCAAACGAACGAGGAACACCTTGCGGCCACGCTGGACGAGATCGACACCCTCCGCGACGCCGCCCACATCAAACACGCGTCCTATCAACAAGAGGTCGCGCGTGGCTACGACAAGCGTGTGTGGCTGCGTCCTTTCAACGTTGATGACCTAGTCCTTCGGGAGGTGGTCCGAAAGACCCAGAAGAAAAAATTCATGCCCAATTGGGAGGGCCCCTACCGCATCGCTGCAAAGGTGGGCCACGACGCCTACAGACTCTCGGAAATGGACGGCACCGCGATCCCCAATCCATGGAATTCGAGCAAATTGCGGAAGTATTACGCTTAGGATCTTCTGGTTAACATTTATGGACGATTGTCCGGCCTTCGGTTTCTCACTATCAAGCCGAAGGCGTTTTTGAAATGCTAATGATAAGCTCCTGTCTTCTTTTGATATGCTCGTTCCAAACTGCCCTCAAAACGCTTTAAGGCGTGGGGTCTCTTAAACTGCCCTCAAAACGCTTTAAGGCGTGGGGTCTCTTAAACCGCCCTCAAAACGCTTTAAGGCGTGGGGTCTCTCAAACTGCCCTCAAAACGCTTTAAGGCGTGGGGTCTCTCAAACTGCCCTCAAAACGCCTCGGCGTGGGGTCTCTCAAACTGCCCTCAAAACGCCTCGGCGTGGGGTCTCTCAAACTGCCCTCAAAACGCCTCGGCGTGGGGTCTCTCAAACTGTCCTCAAAACGCCTCGGCATAGGAACCCTTCATTTCCTTCGGCAGGAAATAGGGCTACGTTTCCATCCCCTGCCGAAGGAGGGGCTATCACTCATTCCCCTCGGTAGTGTTTGGCGCGAACTATTTAAAGATCCAATCAAACGATGGCGAGATCACCAATTTTCAAATAAAACATAAACATTAAAACTTTCGGAACAAACGTTAACTCGAAATTGTACGGTGAAATAGTGCGAAATTGAAATTACACGGTCCTAAAAAATAAATAAAAGGATTAGCTAAGCGGTAGGGGGATCTTCGGTGGGAGGGTCTTGTCGACCGGCTGCAGAGTCAGAAGACAGGCCGATGGCGGCAAGGGACTCGCGCTCTGCAAGATCGAGCTTTTCAGCTGCCTCGGCCAGGCGCACCGAAAGAACCAGCGGAGGAACGGTGGGTGGAGCTCGGCGAGGATCGTCAGCCGGGAGGTCAAAAACATCCAGACCAACATTGTAACCAAGGACGAAGGAGACCTGATGCGTTTCCCTCGCAATCCTCACCTCGGCTTCAGCCTTGATCTCCTCAAGTTCATCGGCGTACTCCTGGCCGGCCTCCTCGGCCCCCTTCGTCTCGGCGTCGGATACCATCTTGGGTAGCTCCGCCTTCAGCCGCTCGAGCTCATCGGCCCCCCTTTTTCTCGCCATCTCGACGACGGCAAGGTCGGCCGTAAACCTTATCTTCTCGGCATCGGCTTCGGCCGCCTTCTTCTCAGCATCCGCAGCCCTTTGCTCCGCGTCTTCAACCATTTTCTTCAGGTCGGTGACCTTGGCCTCGGCGGAGGCGGCCCTCTCCTCAGCAAGTTGGGCCCTTCCCTCGGCAGCGGTGGCCTGGTCGGCGTGGTCCTTTGATTTCCTTCTCCAGTCGGCGCGACTGTTCAGCAGCTCGACCTGGTGGTCGTAGACCTGGCAAGCCACTTGCGCGGCCTGTGGCGGAAAAAGAAACATGAGAATCCAAATCAATGTACAATGTCGCTGAGTGAAGAGTAGAAGTTACCTTCGCCATGTGGAAGAAAAATAGGGTATTGGTCTCCGCACGGGTGGTGCCGAGAGAAGCCATGTCTTTTGGAAGACACGTCATCCCCAGAACTGCTCGGCCAATTGTGATGTCCTCATCTAGGCTGTCTTCAGCTGTGAGGATACCTCCCCTCGGTTTTTCCACGATGGGAGCGAAGGGGTGCACCTCGGTTGCGACGTCGTCCCCCTTGCCGACATTCTCGACGTCCCCCTCGGCTCTCCGTCTCTTCGGCGAAGGCTCCTCCACCTCCGGCCTTCTTGCCGAGGAACTAGGGACAGTTGCTGCTGGCACGGCGGTTGTGGCCGGGTCGGGCTGTTGCTGCTGCTGCCCCGGATCCCTGGCTTCATCCGCGGACAGGGTCCCAGGGGCTCCGACCGGTGTCTCCTTCGGCGCAGTCTCGAATTTGTCGGGGTCGATCCCCGCCGATAGTAGCCGAGCCCGCTCCTCCCTCTCTTTTGTGATGTCCCTTAGACTTCTTCGGGGCGCCATGGGGTCGATGGGGATGAGAATGCGCAGTTTCTGTGCGGCGAAACCTTTGTAGATAGGCTCGTACCCAAGAAGTGTCGGCGCGTCCCTTCGCTGGCAGGATAGAAGGGCTATGAGCCTGTCCCAGCTCCCACCTGCTCTTAACCCCTTGGAGAGCCCGGTGACACCTGCAAAACAGCCCAGAGACGGTCTGCAAGTATTCGGCAAAATAACTCAAGAATACAAGAATAAATAAAAGTTCAATTAAACTTACTCGGCGACCCCCTAAACCGAGGAACGGGAAATCGGCGAGGGTTCGAATCGTAATAAAGCCAATCGAACCGTGGATCGGATGGGCCGAACTCAAAGTTCCCGGATACCTTTACATGCTCGACTACCCATTTATCCGTATCGGTCAGCCGAGTCACTATGTGGTCAAACCGCGGCCGGGTGGAGAAGTAATAACGGCCGTGCGACGAGTTGTGCCCCAGGTTGTACATAAGGGACAGCTCGTGCTTCGATAGCTGCAAGCCGTTCGCCCTAACCAGCTCTATCATCGAATTGACAATCCGGAAGAAATTAATGGCAACCTGGCACGGCGCGAGCTCGTAGTGATTCAAGTACATTCGGAGGAAGGGGTGAAGGGGGAAACGTACCCCCCCCTCGGTGATGGCGATTAGCGGCAGGATGATGAAGTCTTTGGAGTAGGTCAGCCGCCCCTCGGTATAGGGTTCCACCACGACGTCGTCGGGGATATGGTACTTGCGGCGGAACTCGTCCCATACTCCGGGAGCGCCACTAACATAGTGGGCGTACGGGCTGGTTTGCGTCCCAGGTGGCAGGGGAGGGATCACGTCTGGGTCTGTCGGCTCCCGCCTCCTCGGCCCACCCCGTTCCGCCGCAGAGGTGCTCGGTTGGTTCGCCGAGGTGCTTGCGACCCTCACGGTTGGGTTCGATTCGCTAGTCCCAAGGGCCCCCGGCACTGACGCACTAGACCCATGCTCCCCTGGGTTTTCGCCGTGATTCTCCACCTCGGCTAGGCCGTTGGAGTCGGATGGCCTACGGACCAGGAATGTCCCCGACTCGCCTTGAGCCGAGGGAGCACTTATACGAATGCGGTGGGCTAGGGCGGCGATTCGCTCGGTGTCTCTCGGAACTACTTCGCCGTTGGAGTCTGTTTCCGTTCTAGAACTTGAAGACTCCGCCATGCCGAGGAACCTAAAAGACAGTGCACGGGTGGAGATTGTTAGTGGTGGTTAATATCTAAAAAGGTCTATGGCATGAGGGACCAGGGGCCGACCTGACCCCCTCGGTTAAGGACATCCCTTCGGTTGGGGTTCTCCGCTCGGAAGGATGTGTTCGACTGGGGGGGAGATGAACAGTTTGAAGGCCTGGGTTGCCCAGGCACAAGCCACTCATCCCCACCCACGTTCGACGGAGGGAGGAGATGAACAGTTTGGGCACCTGGGTTCTCCACAGGCCTGCTATTCACCCCCCCACTGATTTTGTTCGACGTTAAAACACGAAATCTAAGAAGGGGAGGGGGGTCTTGACGAAATCCAAGTCGATATTTTTACAAAAAAAGAGAGAAAACGAGAATAAGCGAAAAAGGTGAGAAGGATCTGGGGAGTGTTACCTAAATGTTAGCAGAATCCGGCGCCGGAAACACTTGAATACGGAGGAGGAAGATGACGATGGTCGTTGCCGACGACGGAGGACGGCGGAAGACGGTGGAAGGCTTGGGCTGCGAGGGGGGATAGGTTTTTCTTGAGAGAGCAAAGGAGTGCACCCTCCCCCTCTGATGCGAATTATATAGGGCCTGGGAGGGTGAACCGTTTGGGGTCCCGTAACCGCAGGGAATCTGAAGCGACGGGCTTCAAAGCGTTGCGTTGGGCGGGAAACGACGCGTTCCCCAGATGCCCAACCAGAGGTTGACACGTGTAGTACGGAGTGGAGGGAAATTAATGACCCCTCCGCTACTGGCGCCAACTGTCCCTCCTCGCAGAGAATCCCTGCGGCACGCCATCATTCTTGCAGAGGGGGCACGTATCTTGAGGACGCGTGGGGACCCCTAGCCCCCTAGCCTGCGGCACGGACATGACTGATGTGACATCTGGCAGGAAAAGGTTCTCCGGCCCCTCACCCCATTGTCACCTCGGCTTTCGGCGTAGGTCATCTCCACCATTGCCGTTAGGGGCAATCGGAAGAGCTGAGGGGCTATTGTAGTAGCCGAGGTCCACAGGGGCTTTAGGGGTCAGCTGGGGTTCCGTAAGCCTGGCCCCCCTTCGACTCCTAGCGGTGCTAAAACCACTCGGATTTGGAGGCCCTCGGATTGGATGAGCCTTAAAAGAGGTCCGCGCCGGATTGCCCTTCCACCGAGGGAACGAGCCTCAGATGGTTCTTCGGCATATGTCCCTTCGGCTTAAAGCCAGGACAGTCGGATTGGGTTTCCGCCGAGGGGATGTCACCGCACGGACAAGTCTACCAGGCCGGCGGGTAACCGGCTAATCTAGAAGCCATCCGCCGATGAGGAAAGGGACGTAACGCGGACGGCGGTCCGAGAGCTAGATGTGCCAGCCGAGTGGTGAGATTTCGCCGAGGACCCGCAGAGCCGTCCTGCCAAAAGGAGGGCGGAGATGTGACGAGTGACAAGTGTGACCGAAATATCGAGTGGTGTCAGGACGTTGCGCTCGAGGTGCCTGGCGGACCATGTAACAGACCGAAGGGTACACAGGAGTTGTTGGGTGTGCAGAGTAGGATGACGTCAGCCGAAGCGGCGGAGTAATCATGACAGACCCATGTGTTGGTCAGGATGGGACAGCGCGTGGGAAAGAGGGGTAGCGTGGAGGAGAGGCTTCTCATCTCCTATAAAGAGGAAGTTCCCCCACCAGGTAGAGGGTTCACTTCTTCTCCCCCAAAAAAGACACTTCGTTTTTCCGTCCATATTCTACTACCGGCGACTAACTAGACCGTCGGAGCACCTTCCCGGACCACATCGTCCGGGTAAGGCGCTAACACGGGTGTCACTTGTGCAGGCCCCGCTCCCACGTGGATTGTCCATATCTCTAGTCCTTTGCCCCCTCCATTTCCCATCTTTGCCCATTCCACGACATTCAAACAGGTGCGTCGGAGAAGCGACACCCACAGTACTTATACTTCATGATTATTAATTCTTCACTATTTTGCAATTTTAATTACATACATGAGTCACACTATGCACGTATACAGTGTATGTTGTTTTTTTTTTAACACAGAAACAAAAAAAAATTATAATCAAAGCAAGAGTACAAAATTAAAGGGACCAAATGGGCAAAAAAAAAGAAAAAAAAAGAAGGCATCACAACGCAATTAGATAGCATGCATCCTAAAATTGAAGTAGGTTAAACAAAGTAATATACTTACTTATCTTAAATACATTTTGGATATAGTTGATTCCAAAACTTTTTCCGTTTTTCTAGCAGGTTTGAGTTCTTTAACTTTTGGAGGTGGCATTAGTGGTGCTTTGCCATTCTCTTCAGGATCGAGTTTCTTTGAAGCCAGTAGTAGTGTTCCTCCATTTTCGCAATTTTCGGCAGGTTCGAGTTCTCTTAGAAGTGGCACTGGATTGCCTTTTTCCACATGGTCTGTTGGAGGAAGCAGTGGTTTTAGTGGTGCTTTGCCACCATTTCCTGGTGATGTTAGTTCATGTGGACCTGGCGATGCCGGTGGTAGTGGCAATGGTGTTTTATTTCATCCGGAGTCGAGTTCTTTTGGACGTGGCAGTGCTCCTCCTGGGCCAAGTTCTTTTAGACGTGGCGGTGCTTTACAATTTTCTCTTGGACCAAGTTCATTTGGACGTGGCGATGGCAGTGGAGATGGTGGTGCTATGCCACCTATAGGGCCGAGTTCATCCGGACGTGGATGTGGATGTGGGCGTGGCCAACCACCTTGGTCCCGTAGCGGTGGTCGTGGGTCTAACCGTGGTAGTGGCCGTGGTTCGTAGAGATTATCCTAGTTGTGCTAACTTATAAGCGTTATTTATTTCCAACACAGCTTTTGTTTTTGGTGGTGTTTTATGTCTTTTTGGTCGAACTTTAAATTGCAATTCACATCTTCTATTTTGGGTCTTAGAGATTATGTATGTTGTTTTAAATTATACCAATTAATTATTCTAGATTTTCTTTCACCTCAATTTGTTTTTTAATGTTTTTTGAGAAACTATATATAATTCATTTTTTGTATGAGAGAGAGAGAGAGGAGGATCTTTACATTTTTAGCTATTAAGCTGGTGGGGCCTAGCAGCGTAATGTACGTTGTTGTGGTTGGTTGTTGTGTATACAACATTATTGAATTAAAAGTAAAAAGAAATATAGCAATGGAAATTACCGCATTAAATTCTTCCACTTCATAAACTAGTTATTTTAATTGTATGAGATTTTGAAAATCTCCAAAGATAGTTACTAATTAAATTCACAAAGACTCACAAAATCAATTCTTACTAGGTAAATGATTAATACATATTTTGGCCTGAAAAGCAAGAGAAACCCCTATAAATATCTCTCGCATTTTCAAAGGTCACACGCCTTGTAATTAGAACCTCTTTCTTGGTAGGTGAATTATTTTTCTTTTCCATGGATAAGAAAAATATGGATGGTCGAAAAATTAGGTTGGTTATCATAAAGAATGAGAGTGAATCACCATTTTTTTTTTGAACGGCAAAAAAGATTTTATTAATCTTTGAAAATGGATTACAAAGATTAAAAGGAGCCTAAGAGAAACGGCATCACAATGGAAAACGAGCATACCAACAAGGTTGGCACCCTCACGAACCGATAATCCTATGCCACTTAGGACCCGAAAGGGAAAAGGCTAACCAAAGAGATTGGCAAGTTACCAACCAAAATACAACAATTCCACAAAAAAGAAGCAGGTATAGGATCATCTTCCAAGCACTATCCTTGACTCCACTGAAGCTCCATGAATACAATTTGGGAAGAAACAGCAGCCTTGACATATCTTAAGATGGTTCGAACTCAAGATTTAGCAATGAGAAGCAGCGGCCTAGAAAAATGTAGAACCCAGATTAAATTCAGCAAGAAAGAAGCCCAAATGGAACTCAAGATTTAGCAATGAGAAGCAGCCGCCCAGAAAAATGTAGAACCCAGATTAAATTCAGCAAGAAAGAAGCCCAAATGGTCTCAAGAGACACTATGAAGTCTTGTCCACATGAAAGAGTTGGTAGCATCCTGGATCCCAACAATCAAAAGACTAGCAACAGCATAACAACTCACAATAGCATCAGCTCAAAGAGTTTTAAAACATCTAAAGCGGAGCAGATTGATACATCCAATAGACAATAAAATTGTGACCCATATCAGCCGAGGATTAAACCACAAGTAACAGCCTAACTGGGGAGGAATGCACCCTAGCAGCAGCAACTAGATTGAGTACTTCCAAGAAGTAGCAGTAGCACAAAACAAGACTGATCCAAGATACCAAAAGCAAGGTCAGTAGACATAGTTGAAGGAGTTATTAAGAATAACTTTCATATGCCACAGCTTTCCACTGATGTGAAGAATTTTCTATTCCAAAAGCACAACAGCCCTCCTGAAGTTCCTGAAGTCTCAACATCCAAAAAATGAAACTGATCCTCCCACCATAAAGAATCACCATTAAACATATTGAAATGCCGATTTGGCATTTTCAGAGAGCATGACATCAGAGTTTTCAATTAGACTAGAGAGCATAACATGTATAAGCAAAACAAGAAGCTTACTGCAGTGAAAAATGTAGGGGAAATTGAAAGGAAGAGAGGTGATGAAATTTAGAAAGAAATTGAGGTTGAAACTAAGAAGTATATTGAGGGCCCTAGTTTGGAACAACTTCTGGAATGGGGAGCTGTACTGGTGGACTTATGGAGAGAGTGGACAAGAGACTGGATCAACTCAAGAAGCTGGAGGCTAGGAATCCTTCTCCATTTTGATCACCGGGCAGGTCCAAGCTCCTGAGTTTTTTGGATCGGATGGAAATAAAAGCATCTCTTCTCTCCCCATTTTTTTATGTTAATTACTTATTTTCTTTGTCGTTTCCATTTTGTTTTTGTTGTTGTCGTCGTTGTCGTCGTCATGTTGTTGCTTGGTTGCAATGTTACAACAAGGTGTTTAATTTTGCAAATCATGATTTATTATTACGAATTATGCCTGTGTGATGTGACGTACCTAAGTTATATTAGAATTATGTGTCATGTGCATGATTTATGTGTTATATGTTAAAATAAAAGGGTAAAATAAATAAGGGAACAATATTTGATGTTAGGGGTCAATGTGAAAATATGGTTGGGTTTCTGTTTGAAGAGAATGTTAAGTGAGGGTTTGCTTAGTAATTAGATCACTCTTAATCTAGAGCGAGAAAAATTAGCCCTCTTCTCACTCTTTCATTTGATGTTATGTTCTCTCTCTCTCTATCTCTCTCTCTCTCTCTCTCTCTCTCTCTCTTTCTCTCTCTCTCTCAATAAATCTAGAAGACTCCACATTTGAAGTTCCTAGAGCAAGATTAAGGGAAAAATCAAGTTCCTAAAGCAAGATTAAGTCTCAATTCCATCTCTAATCCTAATATTTGAAGCTCTCAATCCATGATCTAAACTTAGAAGTGGTGTGTTTTCTGGTATTGACATGAATCTAAAAGTATGTGCATATATTCATGTAGAATGCATATACATCTTTGAGAATAGGATACTTTGCTTGAAATCATGAAGAATACATGATACGTGATGTATTTGTAAAGTTTTGGCGGGTAAAGAAGAGGATAAACCCTAGTTTTGATGGAAACTCTGTCAAGAGATTTGTTTGATTTTGTACCCTAAATCACAAATTTTTAGACATAGCAAAACGATGTTCCTCTATTAGTCCTCTACACTGTGTAAAATTTTCAGGTCGAAATTCCTTTAAACGAAGTCTAGCGAAGTCTAGAAAAATCTCGCACCTAGCTGTACTTTGTTTTGCTGTCAATGTTGAATCTGTGTTTTCGTCTTCGGTTTTTGGTGAATTCGACCTAGTTCCCCATCTTATTATTTTCTTTAAATTTTATGAGAGGTACCCACATGTGTCTACCTCATTATATCCAAAATTTGGAGCAAAATTCAATGAGATGAATTTTCAATAATTCGTATACTAAGTTGTGTTTCTGCTACAGTAATGGTGAATTCTGCATTCATGGTCTGTGTTCTCCTATTTCGTAATGATAGTTCTCGACCTCATAAATTCTCGGGTAATTTTGACACTATGTGCATATGAGTTCTTTTATGTAGTAATTTTTTTGAATACCTAGTTCTTTATGGTTTGTTCTCAAGAATTCTTGGAGCAAGTGTCGATTAACTTACCATTTTAGGGATCAAGCATATGCATCATTTTCATGAGTTCTTTTTCTAAATGATTCATGTTTCTACACAATATGTAGGATTTGGTGAACAAGAGAAGGATATAAAGGATACAAATTGAAAGTCACTTGAAGTGCAAAGGAATGTGAGTAACCTCATACTTCGAAATGAGAATTTTTATGGACTCTCTTTCTATGAAAACGCGATTTATGAAGTGATATGTCTATGTGTTTTTGAGTGATATGTTAGAATGTGATATGTTTACGAAGTATGTATGTATTCGATGCCCTTGTTTTATCTTATGTGCCCGCTGGTGGGTTCCATAATAGCCAGCAATATGTGCTCGCTGGTTGGTTCTATAATAGCTATCATTATGTATGTGCTTTCCTGGAGGATTCCATAATATCCAGCTATATGCCCTTGCCGATGGGTACCACAATAATCGATCAGAATCCCAATATATGTCATGTACGTATGGGGTAGGCATTGTGGTATACGTTCCTTAAGTTTTTATGTGAAATGTCTTTTGATTTTTTTAAAGAAAAATGATACATACACTCTCTGGGAGCCACTCCCAGCCACACCCTCTCTCACATGGGGTGTGGGGCCCAGATGTGGGGACCACACCCCATGTGAGAGAGGGTGTGGCCGGGAGTGGCTCCTAGGGAGTGTATGTATTGCCGTTCTTTTTTAAACGCTCACAATCATTTTGCTATATGTATGGTGTATTCAAAACCCCAAATTAGAGTGTGTGAATTTTACTCACTGAGCTTTTAGCGGATGATTTAATTACCAATTTCAGGCGATGGAGTAAGATAAGTTATGAAAGCTACGAAGTACAATGTTTTGTGCAAGTTGACTTCGTAAAATGTTTTGCATACAAAAAGGAAGAGACTTGCATTTTAGGCATGTTTTGTAATAGTCTCCCTCATGGACAATGGTGTATATATTTTGCAAGTGGTATGTAAATTATATGTTATGGACATGTAATGGATGCTTTAATGGAATGTTTAACGTATGTATGCACTGGACTAAATGGGTAGTGCTAATTTCACTTGATCTTGTTGTCATTACTTTTATTATGAGATCCCATAAGTTTAATCGAAGTTTTTTAACCGCTTCCACAAATGTTTATTTAATTTCATTTAAAGGACTTTGTTCTTAAGCCCATTTGGTTAAGATAATGTTTGGTTGTGTTATTAATTAGTTATGATTTTTCAAAATTAAAATGTTATATGGGGGTTTCGTACTTTTTGTCCTTAATCAACTTTTTTTTTTTATTAATGGGGGTTTCGTACTTTTGTCCTTAATTAACTTTTTTTATTAATTTTTTAAAATTAAAAAGTTATACTTTTGAGTACATTTAGTCTACTCATATTTGAAACGTTAAAAAAAATTAACGAAAAATAAAAATATATAGCCAATTTTGACTAGTCACATTGACTTGTTTTTAAAATAAATAAAGACAAAAGTAAAAAAAAAAAAAAAAAAGTGCATGAAAGGTAGAAAAACTTTAAAAAAAAAAAACCAGTCATTCAATACTTTTAGCATAGTTTTATGCAGGCTTCTCTCAACTTAGTCTAAATTTTTATACTTTCCTGATTTCTCTCATCGAACCAAACGATGTGAGTATGACGAAAGGTACGTAAAAAAATAAATATGACTAAAAGTTGAATAATACCGACTCACTTTATGAAATATTGATTTAGTCCAAACGCACTCTACATGCATGAAGGCATAGGAATGAAATTTTGGTGTAGCACACAAGTATAGGGCCACAAAAATGCAGAAATACTTCTCAAGAATGACTGCAAAGCGCAGTAACACAAGACAAAATTCTCGCTCTTTTTGCCAAGAAAAAGAAATTTCTCGCTCTCTCTCTTTATGCATTTTGGATGAATAATAGATTCTTCAGTTACTTTTGTGGAACTTAACTTGCTAGATATTGAACTGTCTACGCTTAGACAAGCCTTATTTATTGTTTCAATGAAATGAAGCTACCGGTAGGGATGCCTCAGTAGCAGCTGTTGTCTCCGAGGGCAGCTGGAAGTAAAACAAGGCATGGATATCCACTCAGAATTCTTAATTCAGGACAAGCTTACCTCAAAAAATAAATAAAAAGGTTGTAGCACACGTATAAATTTCAATATTAATTGTTCCGAAAACAGTAAGTCCGGACTTCTATATCCTCCTATTCTCGAAGTCTCTCACGCTTTGTGTCCATAGGCAGCTAAGCAGTAAGTAAAATATAGTCAATAATTACACTTTGTAGGTAATCATATTTGTTTATTTTGGAAATAATAATTACCCAACTAAGCAAAATCAATTGATTTTTGTTTTTGTCGAGCTATTTATTTTGTGTTCTGCTTACACCAGGCATAATTTCTTATTTATGTATAATACTTGAGGTTTTTTTCCCCCTTGCAGGGGCGACTACCCCTACTGCCCCCCTTTGGCTCCATCTTTGTTTGTAGGAACATCTTTTGATCTGGAGGCATTATCTCTTTAGCTTTTGTTGAATCATGACCATTTTTGTTCGCCTCATCAATGCTGAGAACATGCAAGTGAGGTGGTAGTCAAGTTGGATATTCTCATGCACAAGACGAAACAACTAATGCTTATAACAACTAACATCATATATAGTAACAACTAATGCTTGTTGAATTTTCTCAAAAAAATAAATTTAGAAAATTACTCAGAATCTTGATAACATTTTCTTCTGAGTACAGATTTTGTGGCAAAATATATATGGAATGATACTATTCAGAAAAAAAATGGATTGATAATATTTTGGTGCGGGTAGACGATATCAATCAATTAATCAATCAATCAATGAGAAGGCCAATTTCAAACCAGAAGCTGGAGAAGATCTTTAGACAGGAACATATCGAAAATCTGCAAATCAAGTCCATGGGAGGTAGATTTCTATTGCTGATTTTTTCTAGTGATAATATTAGAGATGTAGTGATTAAAGAGAAATGGCTGGGAATTTGGTTTGAGGAGCTAAGACCGTGGAATGGAGAACAAGTTGAAAGATTTGTATGGCTATCATGTTATGGGATGCCCTTGAATGCTTGGAATGTCTCTACCTTCAGAATTCTTGGAAGTATGTGGGGTCATTTTTTGGAGGTTGATAGGCCTACTCTCAGACAGGATTCTTTTGAAAAAGGTAGATTACTGATAGCCACAGAAGAAGATAGAAGAATTCAGGGCCAGGTTCAGTTGGAAGTTAATGGAAAAGTGTACTTGGTTAAAGTAGAGGAGGAAGAAACCTTTAGGGTGGTGATCTCTGATGTTGAAGATGATGGTGACGTGGGTACCAACAGGAAGGATGAAGAGGACAGAGTGGCAAAGAAAAACCAATTAGAGAATGACAGGAATTTGGGAGAAAGGATAGGCGATGACAAGGAAGCCAGCAAGGATCCTGAGTTTGAAAAATCTAAAGAAGGTATTTATGAGGGGAGTCAGCTAGTAATTAATGCTTCTGAAAAGGTAGCTATTCCCATTGCACAACTTGAAGATAATTAAAATTCGTCAGTCCCAATCCAAAGCAATTTACAAGACTTGGTGGTGGCTGATACATTTAATGAGGTGAGTTCAAATTCTACTTATGGATTGGACTCAATAGTTGAGGATTCCGAAGGGTCTCTTGAGCTTTCTCATCAGCACAGCCAATTGAGTATTTACAATGCCCAAGTAATTGATGAGTATGTGACTCAAATTGCTGATGAGATATTTCCTCTTACAGCAGACAGAGAAGATTTAGTACACTTGAATGAACCTATTGTCATTTGCTCTGAAAATAACATTGGAAGATCTCAATTAGCGGGTCTGAACCTTGAAGTGGAGCTCAAGTTAGGAGTGGATAACAGAGCAACAATGGAGGAGTGTAGTGATGATAGCTTGAGCTCTGATGCAAGTGAATATGTGGAGAACACTGTTACTTCTGTCATGCAGGGCAATGGTCAGAGTTTGATTATGAGAGAACTTCAAGCTACGAAAGAGGTGGGTAATAAGGTGGGAATTGAATTTTCACACAAAGATACATTGGTGGTGACAAAGAGGATTGTGGAGGAACAACTGCTGTTGACTAACAGATTTGCTCCTTTGAGTAAGAGTAAGCCGAAACACAGGGTGGATGATTGATATAGTCAAAACAAGAATGGCCATCTGGATTAAAGCAAAATTTGACATCAAGGATTATAAGGTGGATGATTTCAAGAGGTGTTTAGAAGGCATAAGGAAAGTGAAGATCTGACCCTATTGCTGATTGCTGGTGTTTCTGGACTTTGGGGCTAGGATCCCTGGAGTTTAGGAGAATCTGGAGTAGCCATATGTGTGTGTGTTGGGGTGCTTCTATTTGGGGTGGTTGGGGTGGTTTTTGGTGAGTCGTGTGGGGTTGAGTCATGGGTTACTTCTGGGAGGATCTGTGGGTGGAGTCTTGTTGGGTCTGTATGAGTCTGGGTTTTGTGTTTCTTTGGGGCAGTGTGTCTTGTTTTGGGGTTGAGTCCTGTTTTGGGTTTGTGGTAGTCGTAGTGTGGAGTCTTCTCATCTCTCTGATGGGTCTTCCTTGGTTATGGAGTCCTGGTGTGTTGTCATATCTAGTTTGTGCTATTTTGCTTTTAGGACTTTGGGTGTATGGGGTCTGAGTCAGTTGTGGTTTGGGGTTTGAGTCAGTCTTGGTAGGTGTCTGGTGTCGTGTCCTTGTCCGAGTTAACCTGAATCTGAATTTCAGTTCCTGCTACTGCTACTGATATGCTCTTGCTGCTACTGTTATGCATTGTGATTACTGTTGTTGGGATCCTTTGGAGGGCTGTTGTTGGAAACCTTCTCTGTGGTGTTGTGCAAATCTACTAATGTTACAATTACATATACTGCTATTGCCACCTGCTACTACAAGTATTTGCTACAGCCATTGCACCATTGAGGAGTCTACTACAAGTATTTGCTACAGCTACTACATGTTTGGAGTCTCATGTTGTTTCCAACGTTTTGGAGGTCATGCTTTGGTCACTGAAGCTGTCATGTTATTGCTTCCCATTGGCTCAGTTTCTGCTCAAGGATTTGGCATTGATGCTCTCTTAGACTAATGTTTTGCTGCGGATAGACTAATGTTTGTTTTGGCTGGGTACCCCGTGTACCACTTTTTTTCTTTTTCTCCTTCTCTTTTGGCTTTACATTTAGTTTCTCGCTTGATGTTTTGCCTTCATATTCCTTGCACATGTGCTCGGATATGTTTCTCCTCGATGTACCCTTTGTCGAGTTCAATAAATTCTTGTTGCCGATCAAAAAAAAAAAAAAAAATCAATCAATCAATGAATATCCTATAAAAATGTGTTTTACCTACCAAATTCTCCAGAAACTCCAAAACCTAATTCTCTAGAGTTTTGGTTTTTCTTTTTGATTCTTTCAAATTAAGAGAGGGAGGAGAGAAAAAAACGTGGAGGAAGTTGGAAGGGGAGAGAGTCTTTCGTGAGATTTGCGGGATGGGGCACAACGCCACCTTAAAAGTTGGTTTTCTCTACCACGTGGCCATCCAATCCAATTTTCCACTTTCCTGATTTCATTTTGAAAAATAAAATAACTACCCATTATCATACTTAATACTCCTATAAATACTCCCCATCAATTAGATAACTTCCCATGACTTGACAATTTCCTCGGTTTTTAATTTTCCACGTGTCCCACGATTTCCACCCGATCTCTAACTTCCCTATTTTCTATATTTATGTTTTGAAAAGTTCATGCTTTATTTTTGCACTACTTTCACAACCATAGCAATTGATTGGAATTGTTAACTCCGTGTGCTACCTTCGGAACAATATTTCTGAGTAACATTTCCATAAGACCAAGTCACTGAAAAATCAATGGAGATAGAGTATTGTCCACGAATTGAGGTACGTAATTGAGCATTTATTTCTTCATTCTCTTTTATTTTTTTACTTGTTAATTAGTTCTTCGAATGTGCCGTTCGAAAGCCCCCATTAATTTTAATATAGGCATGATCCCACCTCTCAATTATAATTTCACATGCTCTGAAAGTACCATGGCAACGTTAATGTTTTTTCCTCCATTCATGCTTTTCATGATCTCCCTTCATTTGTTTTTGAGTAACAAGTTTGATTCTATTTGTTACGAGACTTTGTTCATTTTTCAACTCTGTTTGTGACGAGAATTTGTTTGTCGAGCGCATACCAATGGTTGGTTTTCATCTCCAAATTACGTACGCATTTACCTTTTCCCCTTACTAGCATTGTGTCCACTGATGCATGACACAACATGACAAAATAAGTTCATATTAATGTACTTTTCCTTTCCCATGGTTAATTCATATACTACTGTTATTGCTAAATTTGTTGATCTTCAATACTTCTATTGGATAAGGATCTATCATGACTCTCTTATAAGAGAAATACTTATTTTCGGAGCCCCTGCAAACAAGGAGTTTGCGCCGAACAAATCTGGGCCATGCATTTCAAGATCCGACGGATTGGATTAATGCCTGAATTTTGTTTTTGTTTTTCAATCTTACATGCTTTTAAGGAGGAGAGAGAGAGAGAGAGTGCATTGATTTTGACCATTAGTTCGCGGAATGCACGGTCCAGATTAATTTGTTTGGCACAAACTCCTTGTTTACGGAGGCTTCGTAAATAAGTATTTCTCATCTCTCTTATAATGCCAAGTAAAATTTACTATGTTTTCGTTTGACAATTTAAACCATTGGTTATAACTCTTTTATAATGCAAATTTTGACCTCAAGCCTGGACTTAAACAATTGTCCCCTAAGGTCTCACTTTTGGCAGCTCTCAGGTGCTATCAACTCTCGTGACTTAAAGAATTTTAAAAGCGACTATTGTAAAATTATATTTGGCAAATATACCAAAATTTGGCAAATTTCGCCTCAAGCCATGACAAAAATTGGGCCTTATAGGCCTGGAAACAAATAATTAGGACCTGATTAATTTTGATTACCATTGGGCCATGATGTTGTTAAAGGCCCAATTAGTTTTGATATGAGAATTGACCTGCCTTGGTCCAATATGGTCCATCTTTAAATCAAATTTTCTTTTGGGCCATTTAAAATATAAATGGTTAGTTGTTAAAGGATAAATACAAGACCTATCTCTAACTTAGGAGATATTATCATAGGTCTTTCCCGCTATTTTGGTTCTACAACACAAAGAAATAGAGATGGCCAAGGCTGGGGCTCTTTGCCATTGGCCATCCATGTTTTAAGGAGAAGAGGTTACGAAGATAATGCAACGAAGAGACCTGAGGAACATGGACTCTTCGGTCAATGGCTCTCACGTTTGGAGGGAAAAGCTTTGTATATGGATTAGACATGGAGCTAACAAACTAGATGAAGATTATCTTAAACCGTGCAACCAACTTCTAGGTTGGAAATTCAAGATCAAGGCGCCAACAACATGGAATCCTTTAGCCTGTAAATTCAAGAATCGAAGAAGTATCAGGGGTTCCTCAACCACAAGCTAACGCTTACAAACCCATTCTTCTCAGAGTTTTATCCATCCACTCATGTGGATTTTTATTGTTTCTTTTGCTTAAACGTTTGCCTAGCCCGGACTAGCTCTCGTTCTTTACATTACCTTGTACCCAACCTTTGTTAATCATCATTAATAAACGTTGATTTTTATTTTACGTAGTTACGTCCATTTGATACAACTATTTGGGAAACTATAAGTTCTTTTGATAAGGAACGACAAACCTGTGTGATTCTGCCCTTTGGATCACACCAATCACCTACAATTCGAAGTAAGAAGAGGCACATAGACCTCTACAGAGTTTGAGAAGGCACGAGCCAGTTGCAACATTGGACTGCAATCCAGTCCTGGCACGCCCACTCTAAACCGTTCAGGCCCTAACATTTACGTTCAAGCCTTCGCGGTTATTTGTTTCTTTTCAGAGAAAAACAAAAACATAGATGGTGCCTTGAGCCTCTTCATGGAGATGAGAGGGTGGGATGTTATGCCTGATGTGTTCACCTACAACTTTTAGATTGATGGCTTATGCAAATCAGGTTGATGGGAGGATGCCACAAAAACTATTGGAAGACATGATATAGCAAGGAGGGAATATAGCACAAGACTAAGAATATTATTATTGTATTTTATATAACTCTAAAGATTTGGTTACTTGCATTTTATAGAAATAGAAAAATGTGACTCGTCATTCTTTTCTTAGGAAACGAAAACATATATTAAAAGCACAAACAAATACAACACAATTTTCCAGCAAATACTACGAAACAAAACCAAAATAATAAAAAGGTCGACAAATCATTCAGGTCCTCTCAAAATAAACTCAACTTGTTATGATTACCAGTATTAATAAATATGAGAAGCTCTACTCGAAATAAAAAGTATTACCTTATCTTTTCAGTCTCCAAAACATGTTGTTCGAGGAGCAGCTATAGGCTCTGCGTATTCTATGTCATCTCTCTGACACAAGATCGCCAGAAGAGCACTAATCACGCACAGAATAGTCCATAATTTATAGTGTTCCATGTTCTAAGGTTGTTTTTCCTTTTCTAGTAGCCTAGGGCTTTCCAACAAGAGGGAGCGACATATATATATATATAGCCTGAATTGTAAAGAAAGAATAACTAAACATGGGCACACATTGGTGCAGCAACATTCGATCTGAATATTAAATAACACCAAGACATAAATAAAGATAACCCACAAAAAGAAAAAATTGATAGCCCAACTTTACACGTAAATAGCAACACATGCCCCATACATGATATAGCTGGCCAAATACACTAATGCAAATAAAATAAGGAAAGCAGCTTACGTGAAGAAAGAGGAGCACTCCCATAAAAGTGAATTGATGTCCCCAAATATGATCCACTCTGATAATTTCCCCCCAAGTTTTCTGCAAAGCCACCGAGGGCCAATCATTCCTTTGTAGTCCAAGCAAATGATCCATGGTTTTACAGGGGCGAAATTATGGGGCGGATCATAGTTAGGGATATAAATTCACTTCTATTGGAGTGCACCTCTTTCTTCATGTAAGCTGCTTTTCTTATTTTATTTTCAATTTTGTATTTGGCCAACTATGTCATGTATGGGGCGTGTGTTGCTATTTTCATGTAAAGTTGTGCTTATCAATTTTTTCTTTTTGAGGGTTATCTTTATTTATGTATTAGTGTTATTTAATATTCAGTTTGAATGGTGCTGCACTAATGTGTGCTTATGTTTAGTTATTCTTTCTTTACAGTATAGCATATATGTCATTTTCCTCCCGTTTGAATGCCCTAGGCTATTAGAGAAGGAGAAACGGCCTTACCACGTGGAATGCTATAAACTTGTGGCTTCCATGTTCGTGATTTGTGCTATTCATGGTGTTCTTGAGACAGAGAACTGATAGAGAAAACACATATTCCGTAGGTGCGCCTTGAGCAACATGTTTTGGAGAAAGAAAAGATTCGATAATACTTTTTATTTCGATATTTGGATAGGGCTTCTCATAGTTGTTAGTACTGAAAGTTATAGCTGTGAGTTTATTTTTAGAGGTCCTGAATGTTTTGTTGGCTTTTTTATTATTTTGATTTTGTTTCTTAATATGTGCCTATGCTTAGAAAAGCCATATTTCTTGTTTCAATGAAATGCAGCTACAAGTAGGGAAGCCTCAGTAGCAGCTGTTGTCTCCGAGGGCGGCTGGAAGTAAAACAAGGCATGGATGCACTCAGAATTCTTAATGAATAAATAAATAAAAAGATTGTGGCCCACGTATAGATTTCAATATTGATATTGTTAGGAAAACAGGAAGTCCGGACTCTTCGAACTCCTATATCCTCTTCCTCTCAAAGTCTTTCAGGCTTTGTGTCCATGGGCAACTGAACAGTAAATCCAGTAAAATATAGTCAATAATTACATTTTGTAGGTAAGAGGATTCATATATGTTTATTTTGGAAATTAATAATACTTACACAACTAAGCAAAATCAATTGATTTGAATTTTTGTTGAGCTATTTGTTTTGTGTTCTACTTACACTAGCCATAATCCGCGATCAAATGGTCAAAGGAAATGTGAATATGCACAATTGACAATGCAAAAATGAGATGTGCAAACACCCAATTAATTTCAATAATAGCTAAACTTAACTTCAGTAGGTAAGTTTTTTTTGTAGGAACATCTCTCCATCAAGAGGCATAATCTTGTAAGCTTTTGTTGAATCATGATCATTTTTGTTCGTCTCGTCAATGCTGAGAACCTAGAAGTGAGGTGGTAACCAAGTTGGATATTCTCATGCACATGACAAAGTTTCAAGTCCACTAACATCATACTAACAATTAATTTATGGGTACCTCCGCCCCCGCCCCTATCGGTATCAGGTTTACCCGCCCCGCCCCTATTTTTTTCACATATTAGTAAAGTATATTTTAGACTCCAATATTAGTGAGCACAAATGATAAGAGTTCACAAATAACTTTCACAACTTAACGAAAATCTACTATCTAATGTTATATTTTAGTCGTAAAAATAAAATTGTAAGAATACAAAAAAAATTTGATGCATATAAGGGAGAAAATATAATTTCATATATATAAATACAATTATACATTTCTATGTATGTCGGGGCGGGCAATATCGGGGCGGAGTGACCATACGCCTACCCCTACCCTAACCCCGGCGAGTTTTTTCAAAATCGCCCCCTGCCCCTACCTGTTACCCAAAAAAGTAGAAAAAAAAACCCTACCCTATTGAGACGGGGTAGGGCGGGTTCGGAGCGGGATTGGTTGAATTGCCATCCCTAGCTGGATGTAACTACCTTCACAACTCTAATAAATGGGTATACTTTAGAACGTTAGACTTCTGAGGCTATGAAATTGATTAGAAGGTATATGGAAAAAGTAGACATCAAACTGATGAAATTACATACGGGACAATCATAAATGAACTTTGTAAAGTAAGAGACACTACAACGGCTATACGGTTGCTTAGGAGTATGCAAAAATGGAACTATGGGCCTAATGTTGTGATCTATAACACAACCATCGACAACCTTCGTTCGGACGAAAACATAGATGATGCTTTGAGCCTCTTATTGGAGATGAGATGGCGGGATATTATCCCTAATGTGTTCGCCTACAACTCTTTGGTTGATGGCTTATGCAAATCAAGTCGATGGGAGGATGCCACAAAAATGTTGGAAGACATGAGAGACAGGGATGGAGCCAGAATATTTGCGTAGGAGGAGCGGGCTATATATGTAAAGGAGGGCGGAGCTATATAATTTGATGGTATATACATTTTTTCAATGTAATAGTAGGTTTTTTCAAATTGTAACGAGGGCGACAGCCCCAACTAGCCCCTTCCGAGCTCCATCTTTGATGACAGAGCAAGGAGAAGAGACATAACAAAGCAAGGGGGCTTATAGGACAAGACTACGAATATTATATTTTCTTATAATTCAAAAGATTAGGTTACCTGCATTTTTACTGAAATAGCAAATTGTGACTCATCATTCTTTTTTCTTTTTTTTTTGGAAACAAAAATGTATATTAATAACACAAACAAATACAAAGGGACATTACGGTCCATCAAATACTAGGAAACAAAATCAAAATAATAAAAAGGTCAACAAAGCATTCAGGTCCTCTCAAATAAACTCACAACTTTTATAACTTCCAGTACTAACAAATATGAGAAGCCCTATTCAAAATATAGGTCTCAAAATAAAAAGTATTATCACATCTTTTCTCTCTCCAAAACATGTTGCTCGAGGTGCTTCTCCGGGCTCTGCGTTTTCTATATCAGCTCTCTGTCTCAAGAAGGCCATAGCGCAGCGAATTCGGGGGGTGTGTTGTCCCTTTGGGGACAACATGCATGTTGGGCCAATCACGGCCATCCGTAGTCAGCCATGGATGGCTCATATCACATCTTGTTCAAAATATCAACACTACGTTTGTCATTGGTGCTGCTAGGGAGTTCTTGAGACAAACAGCTGATGCTGAGCCCGTCGATGCAACTTGAGTAAAATGTTTTGGAGAGAGAAAAGATAGCATAATACTTTTTATTTCGACACTTATATTTAGACAGGGATCCTCATATTTGTTACTATTGGAAGTTATGGTTGTGAGTTTATTTTGAGTGGTCCTGAAAGTTTGGTCGGCCTTTTTATTATTTTGATTTTGTTTCCTAGTATTTGCTAGACCGTTGTCCCTTTGTATTTGTTTGTGTTATTAATATATGTTTCAGATTCCAAAAAAGAAAGAATAATTAGTCACGTTTTGCTATTTATATAGAAATGTAGGTAACCTAATCTTCTGAATTATTAAAAAAATATATTCTCCTATATTATTTTCCTTGATCGATGTTGCAACCTTTAGTATGTTGGTACGTAGATGCACGTTGCAAGGAGGGAATAATCAAGGAAGCACAGGACATACTCGAGATCATGATTCAGAGAGTGAAGAACCCAACATTGTCACATATAATGCACTGATGGACGGATATGTTTTACAAGGCCACATGAAGAAATCAAAAGAATTGTTCAACTCCTAGGAGGATAAGTGCATTAATCCTAATATCTGTAACTATAGAATTTTAATCAATGGTTTCTTTTTTTTTTTTTTGGTCTAAACCACCGGTATCCGGAAGCCCACTGGACCCCGACTAAATCCGGTTTGAGCCGGGTCGGCCCACGAAGGGGTAAAGCTCTCCCAGCGCAATTTTAATCAATGGTTTCTACAAGAGGATGAAATAGGCCATGGATCTCTTTAGAGAAATGCCTCGTAAAGAGTTAAAGCATACCACTGAAACTTACAAAATTTTGTTAAATGGGTTGCTACAAGTAAGGAGATGTGATGCTCCAGATAATATTTTTAATGAGTGATGCTTAGAGGTCTAAATCCTAACATTTTAACTTTCTCAATCTTGCAAGGTTCTAAAACTCGCTAGGCGCTCCCAGGGCTGCTGGGCACCTTCTAGTTTCTAGGGCGGAGTACTCGGCGCCTAGTCGGACAATTAGTCGGGATAGTCAGGATATTCAGTCTAGTCGGGCTAGTCGGTGAGGGTCCTTCTAACGCCTAGGCGGCGAGTACTCGGCCTTCTAGACCTTCTTTTAGAACACTACAATCTTGTAAGATACTTATATAAGAACCAAGAAATTGTCAAGGCAATAGAGGTGTTCCTTTCAAGATCATGGAATTGTTCCTGATATTGTTTATAGAATTGTTATTGGTGGTATGTGCAAACCCGAGAAACTTGAAGATGCTCAGAAATGGTTTGGCTGCCTTTTGTCTAAAGGTTTGAGACCTGATGTTAAAATGTACAATATAATGATTAGTGGACTTTGTAGGGCTGCCTTGTTGGATGAAGTTAAGGGGTTACTTGAAGGCATGGATGCAGATGGTTCTCCACCCAATGATATCTTTTACAATATATATATACTACACGTTAGAGCATTCCTCGGGAAGGGTGACAGACATAAAGTAGTGATATTTTTACAGCAAATGATCAATCAAAATTTATCAGTAGATGTATCTACCATGTCCATGCTACTCACAATTGATAGTGAGGATGGGGGGAAGTTTTAGAACGATTCAGAACCTCGTACCAAGGGATAAAAAAGTCATGTCTTGAATTCGAATGAGGTATTTTAAGTTGGTAGTAGTTCTTTTGAATGACAAGGAGTTGTCTGTACATGATTGGCATGGTGCTGACTCGTTATCATTATTTCAACAGATGGAACAAGCAAACCAAATTCTAAAATCTACAGAATCGAAATTGCTAAAAGAGCTCGTAAAGATGTTCACAATAATTGTTTTTCCCCGAGTGGTGTAGACTTGTATGGAAATATTAATTATGATAGATGCACGCTATCAAGAAGGCAGTTGGGTTAAGCAAAAGTATTATGGGATCAGTAACTAGAAGAGACTGTAGGTATCTTGATTTTGTGAAACAAAAAGAACAGGTGCATGCGGTCCTAATTTCCCGCCAGTTGACAAAACTATCCCTCATCTCCTAGAACTTATGGATCCATGCTTATCCATTGAATTTAAGTTCTCAAGTGCTTTTTTAATTGTCAAGTGCTTTTGCAATTTGAGCCCTATATAGCTTCTTTTTGTTACCTCATTCAAGTTATTGCATTGGTTGTCTTTTTCTGTTTCCCTGAGACTGTAGGTAGCTTTGTCGAGAACCATAAACTATTTGTACATCTTGACACTATGACAAACAACTTAATTGATTATTCATGACAGCAAGGAAATAGCATCATGGAGACTAACAAACTTATTCAGGTATGACTACTAGCTCTCATTTTCACTATGTCGTGTTTATGGATGAGAAAAAAATGGATTGGTTGGATGACTCTGATGCCTATGTCAGCCTCCTCTCGAAGAAAGTTCTCAATAGTAGAAGTACAGTGTCTGACGACTCTGGCCTCATGGCATGACATCATGACCATCTCTGAATCTCTCCAAGAGCTCATGCATGATATTACTCCATTTCTATTGCCAAATCGATTTTTGCCATGTTCTGAAGCAGTGTCACCCTTACATCTACATCAGCCCAATGACTGCATGCCCGCCATTCTACGTGGGCTCAAAGCCCTTGACCCAGCCTGTCAAAGCCCAAATGCCCCAAACTTCTGTTTGGCCCAATAGCCTATACAAAAATTTGGACCTGCTTAGCTTTTCGGCCTGATAGTCCTATTGTTTTTCCCTACCAGGTCCAATTACGCTGTCCAGGATATCACATCATAATTGACTCATTACGAGCAAATCTCTAATCTTGTAAGGACTTAGCTGTAACACGATCTTGGTTTTGCGATGGTGTTTCTTGACTTTCTTTTTTTGCAAGGCAAAAGAACTTTTATTAATCTTCGACTTTCTTTTTTCTTGACTTTCTTGTGTTTTATACTGTAGGATTTTCAACTTGGGGAAGTGGCTGCAATCTTGCCCCCTTGTCACCACATGTTTCTTCGATCTTGCATCACGAAGTGGCGTTCGAGGTACAGTTCTTGCCCCTTGTTCAGAAGGAACCAATAACCCTTTCTCGACCCATTTGCAGAAGGAACCAATAGCCCTTTGATGTAGCGTAGCTCACAACAGAGAAGCCTAGTTGTTTAAGGGAAAGAGAACTAGAGAAGCTGCATTGTGTTTCTCTAAAATAAGGCCTCTTTCAAAACTCTGTGTTTTAGGCAAAATGTAAGAAATTATTCGTCCATTCATTTATTCAAAACATACGTGTTTCTTCAAATCTAGTTGTAGTACATTGAGTTTAGTAAATGGCCACTTGTGATCAATTGGATTGATTCTTTTTGTTTATATTGCAGTTTTGTATATCTGATAACACTGGGAGCGGGTTGTGCAGCCGATTTGGGGCCCACCTTGGGTCCTGTTGTTTGATTCAAACTGTTCATTTGTTTTTCTCGTTGAGAATATAGTCCATGTAAAAATTCAGATGGATTGGACATTGGTAACAATGTTTTCAGACTGCATTTTTCTTGGAAACGTAACGCTCAAAGAAAACACTTAACGATCAAATAGTTACCAATGTTCGATCGACATGAATTTTTAAGTGGACTACATACACGACGAGTCGATGAGACGAAAAAAATAAATGATTCGGATTAAACAATGGGACCGGGGTGGGTCCCAAAATTGGCCTCACAGTAATAGTTCCCGATAACACCAATCCAATAATCCAAATACTAATAAGATCGGATGCGGATATATCGGATCAAATCCGGTAATAATCTGATCCAAACTTTTAGACCGTATCGACTAACCCAAAAGAAATAACAGATATGGGTTTTCAGACAAGATATTCAATTGTTTTTTATTCGGATTCAAATTATTGGAGAACATGGTGGTCGCCAATAGGTTATTATTTGCGAAGCCCGTTTTTGCTGTGACTGCTACTATGGTGGAAGGCCAGTTTAGAGGCATTGCAATGGGTTCTGTTATTGTTTGTTTGTTAACTGTTTTGGCGAGCAATAATACTTTATAGTTTTTCATATACTCGGAGTGTTTCTTGAAATGGGGGGCTTTGTTGATTTCTGAAAAACTTTTGTGAAACTGAGTCACTCGGACACTATTTTTGTGAACCTTCAGCATGATCACTTTGTTACTGTTAAACGAGGCAACAATTTTGAATTGCAGAAAGAACTTATGTTTTGTTGCATTATCACATCCTAAGCTCACCTGACTAAATTAAAATTGGTTTCTGTCATGTTTTATTTGTCAACTGCTTTTTTCATCGGGCCTCCACCTATTTTTAGTACCATATTCACCCAATGGCCGTGGAGCTTAACTTGCTAGATATTGAAAGTATCTTTCTTTCTAGAAAGGTAATTTGGTTGGGCCCACCCCAACCATTTTGGTGGGAAAACGTTGGTGCCCTTACCATTATATGTTAACCCTCTCTCTCTCTCTCTCCAAAACCCCTAAACACGATCCCTCTCTCTCTCTCTCTCCCTTCAAAAACCCTAATCACGATCATCAAGCACATGAGAAGTAACGATTGAAGAGAAGCAGCGATCAAAGATGGTGTGGGTTTTGAGACCAACTGATCGAGGACCACCAAGATACGGTATGTACACTCAAACTTAGGTGTTTGGGATTGTCTAAAATTTACCTTCATTTTTTTTCCACGCTTGTCCATTTAATTTAATCAACCACTTTTGTTGGTTATTCATTGTTTATTGTGTGAAGAATTTCATCTTTGTTTATGTGGATTGTTTAATCTGCCATGTACAGACCATTACCATGATTAATGAATTTTTTTAATCGTCACTGTTATATAAGCAGATTTTTCACATTGGCAATTCACTATTAAAATGCATCATGGGGGTCAATTTGAGGGTATAATAAGCCAGACCTACATTAGGGGACTGTTACTAGTTTTGATTACTGTCATTCTAATGAATTATCAATGATTGAATTGTCCACATGGGTAAATTGGTTTTGATAGCAACAAACCAAGATATAATGGATTTGGGATTGGGTTTTGATGCCAAAAAGAGGGTGGTCTAGATTTACATGAAACATTTTGAGCTAACAAATGTAGTAGGAGGCACCCAAGCAAGTGAAACCATTAAAAATAAATCAAGGCCTACTTCTATTGTGATTAATGAAGATGCTGATAATGAGGACAGTAATGACTATGATCCTGAATCGAACAACAACTTGCCAATCCAGACCACACAAACAACCAGACAAACCCAAAGCTTCCTCTCTCGCCTTGCTTGCTTGAAGCTCCCCTTCCCACAACTTCCTCTGATTCACCTTGGTGGCTTCAATTTCACTTTCTGCCTTGTTTATCCTCCTCAACAAACCTGGTATAATTTGTTTTGCTCTTGTACAAATGGGTGGATCAATCCATAGGAAATCATCACACACAATGTTGGGACACTTCACATACCTCCTCCCTGGGTTTCGATTAGTCCATGACGTGCCTCGAATGCGTCTTTCTTTATAAACAGGGCACGCCATATCATGGTCCATTGTTGTACTGGACCAGCTGTTGTCCATCTCTTCTTCCTTTTGCTATGCCTTTCAAAGCTTAAAAAAAACTAGGGCACAGCCCAAGATTAGGGTGCCCTAGCTTATATACTCTGTCTTTTCCCTCCAAATGGTTAGGGCACCAACATTCTCCCACCAAAATGGTTGGGGTGGGCCCCCATGACCCCAACTTAACGTGAAATGGAGGTGTTAAGTCCCTCCGTTGGATGCCTCTATTAGAGACGTAACAGAATTGGACGGTAGGAGTTTTTTTGTTGACGGAATATATAGTGCGGGTGTTTTTTGTTGACGGCTTAAGTCCAAGTGTTATTTTGCGAATTGTCAGAAAGTTCAGGGGCCTTTTTAAAATTTTCCCTATTGAAGTCTATGCTTAGACAAGCCTTATTTATTGTTTCATGAAATGAAGCGACTGGTAGGGATGCGTCAGTTGTAGCAGCTATTGTCTCCGAGGGTGGCTGGAAGTAAAACAAGGCATGGATATGCACTCAGAATTCTTAATTCAGGACAAGCTTATGTGAAAAAATAAATAAGAAGATTGTAGCACATCTATAGATTTCAGTATTAATTGTTCTGAAAACAGGAAGTACTCCTATATCCTCTTATTCTCGAAGTCTCTCAGGCTTTGTGTCCCTAGGCAGCTAAGCAGTAAGTAAAATATAGTCAATAATTACATTTTGTAGGTAAGAGGAATCATATTAGTTTATTTCGGAAATAATACTTACGCAACTAAGCAAAATCAATTGATTTTAGTTCTTGTTGAGCTATTTATTTTGTGTTCTGCTTACACCAGGCATAATCCGCGATCAAATGGTCAAATACCAAAAATGTGAGTATGCAAAACCTAAAATGCAAAAATGAGGGGTGCAAACACCCAATTAATTTCAATAATAGTTGAACTTAACTTCCGTAGGTAAGTTTCTTTGTAGGTAGGGACGGAGCCAATAATTTTAATACGTAGAGGCGAATTTGTTTTCTAAAATACTTTGCAGAAGCGAGCCTATATAATTCATAGGGAAATTTCTTATTTCTATATAATACTTGAGGTTTTTTTTCTTGCAGGGGCGATCATGCCTACTAGCCCTCCTCTGGTTCCATCCCTGTTGGAAGAACATCTTTTCATCCGGAGGCATTATCTCTTAAGCTTTTGTTGAATCATGAACATTTTTGTTCGTCTCGTCAATGCTGAGAACATGCAAGTGAGTTGGTAGCCAAGTTGGATATTTTCATGCGCGCCCAAGACGAAACAACTAATGCTTGTAACAACCAACATCATATACAGTAACAACTAAAGATTGTTGAATCTTCTCAAAAAAAAAATTAAGAAATTGCTTAGAACCTTGATAACATTTTCTTTGTGTAGAGATTTTGTGGCAAAAAAATATGGAATGATGCTGATCAGAAAAAAAAAAATGGACTGATAATATTTTGGTGCGGGTAGTCCATATCAATCAATCCATATTACATTACACAAAAGTTTTTTCAAAATGTCCTACATGGCATTTCCATGATTCAAAGATCTCTCATTTCTCTCTTAACAATGTTTATAATAAGGCCAAGTAGAATCTCTCTCACACACAATCTACTCTCTCTCTGTGAAATTTCTCTTGGATTACAAAATACACAGTCTACTGGTTTGAAAATCATAAAGAAAATAAAAAAAGGATTCTTTTAGTGATCCTTTAAAATTATATATTTTTTGTTCTGCATGAATCGCTGGGTTTAATTACTCATTCCCTCTTGCAAAGGTTGTCAAATATTCCATTTTGGGATGTCTCAGAAAGTTTGTGCATTTTTAAAAGCTTCCAAAATACGTGGGAGAGAAGTGTTCATCAAATTATTCATTCCTTGGTTTAGTTGATTTTTTAATGGTAAATGATTTTTGTTCAAACTTTTTTGCCCTCTTATATTGCAGAAAGCGTGAATTGACCAATTAATTGGTTTTTCTTTTTTTATTTTTAGTTTTACTTACCAATCATGATAGGGGTGCTAGCATAGCATTAGCCGGAATAATCAATGATGAGATGAGTGCATTTGGTATGGCTTTCGAATTTCGTCAAGTGCCTTCAGGCACAGGCAAGACACTAGTCAATCAATATCCTATAGAAATGTGAAAACCCCAATCCTAATTCTCTAGAGTTTTACTCCCTCCGTCCCAATTTAAATGCTCCCTACGGTTATGCGTGTTTTTTAAAAACTCTTATAGTTTTCATTCTATAATGTATTTTATATGCAATATGGATCTTATTTAATAGATTTCAATTAATTCTATTAGACAAAAATTTTAAAAACTTTGAAAACCTTACCAATAAAAAAGATATAAACGTTTGAAAATGGCACTGATATACGTAGGGAGCATTTAAAATGGAACGGAGGGAGTAATTTTTGTTTTTATTCTTTCAAATTAAGAGAGGGAGGAGAGAAAAAAACGTGGAGGAAGTGGGACGGGGAGAGAGTCTTTCGTGGGATTTGCGGGATGGGGCACAAGGCCACCTTAAAAGTTGGTTTTCTCTACCACGTGGCAATCCAATCCAATTTTCCGCTTTCTTGATTTCATTTTGAAAGAGAAAATAACAACCCATTATCATATTTGGTACTCCTATAAATACTCCCCATAAATTAGATAACTTCCCATGACTTGACAATTTCCTCTGGTTTAATTTTCCACGTGTCCCACGACTCCCACCCCATCTCTAACTTCCCTATTTTCTCTACGGCTTTACCCACTTCCTTGTATATTTATGTCTTGAAAAGTTCATGCTTTATTTTTGCTCTACTTTCACAACCATAACAATTGATTGGAATTGTTAACTCCGTGTGCTACATGCGGAACAATATTTCGGGTAGCATTTCCACAAGATCAAGTCACTGAAACATCGATAGAGATAGAGTATTGTCCATGAATGAATTGAGGTATGTAACTGAGCATTTATTTCTTCATTTTCTTTTATTTTCTTTACTTTTTACTTGGTTCTTCGAATGTGCCATTTGAAAGCCCCCATTAATAGTTGGTTTTCATCTCCAAATTATGTACGCATTTCTTTTATTTTTTTTACTTTTTTACGGAGGCTTCATAAATAAGTATTTCTCATCTCTCGTATAATGCAAGTACGATTCACTATGGTTTCATTTGACAATTTAAACTATTGGTTATAACTCTCTTATAATGCAAATTTGACCTCAACTCCGGATGTAACTACATTCACAACTCTAATAAACGGGTATATTTTAGAAGTAAAACTTCTAAAGCTCCGAAATTGTTTGGAAGGTTGATGGAGAATCCATCCACTCACGTGGATTTTTATTGTTTCTTTGCTTAAACATTTCCCACCCCTCCCTAGCTCTCGTTCTTTACATTTCCTTGTACCCCAACCTTTGTTAATCATCATTAAAAAAAGGTGGTTTTTATTCCACCTCGTTATGTTCATTTTCCAAAACTGTTAAGATGCGAAGTCAGAAGAGGCACATACTAAGAAGGCATGAGCCATTTTCAACATTAGACTGCAATCCAGTCCTGGCATGCCTGCTCTAAACCGTTCAAGCCTTCGCGGTTATTTTTTACTTTTTATAGACAAACAGAAACATAGATGGTGCTTTGAGCCTCTTATTGTAGATAAGAGGGTTGGATGATATGCCTAATGTGTTCACAACTCCTTGGTCGATGGTATCAGGTCGATGGGAGGATGGCAAAAAATGTTGGAAGACGTGATAAAGCAAGGAGGGAATATAGGACAAGACTAACAATACTATTATTATTTTTTATATAACTCAATGTAAAGATTCGGTTACCTGCATTTTTATAGAAATAGAAAAATGTGACTCATCATTCTTTTTTTAGGAAACGAAAACATATATTAATAACACAAACAAATACAAAGGGACACAACGGTCTAGCAAATACTAGGAAACAAAATCAAAATAATAAAAAGGTCGACAAATCATTCAGGTCCTCTCAAAATAAACTCAGAACTTATTATAACTTCCTGTACTAATGAAAATGAGAAGCCCTATTCAAAATATAAGTCTCGAAATAAAATGTATTATTGCATCTTTTCTCTCTCCAAAACATATGTTGTTTTGGAGAGAAAAAAGATTCGATAATACATTTTATTTGGAGACTTATATTTGGATAGGGCTTCTCATAGTTGTTAGTACTGAAAGTTATAATTGTGAGTTTATTTCGAGAGGTCCTGAATGTTTCATCAGCCTTTTTATTATTTTGATTTTGTTTCTTAATATTTGCCTATGCTTAAACAAACCATATTTCTTTGGCCTTTTTATTATTTTGATTTTGTTTCTTAATATTTGTCTATCCTTAGAGAAACCATATTTCTTGTTTCAATGGCAGCTGTTGTCTCCAAGGGCGGCTAGAAGTAAAACAATGCATGGATGCACTTATAATTCTTAATCCAGGACAAGCTTGCATGAAAAAATAAATGAAAAGATTGTGACAAACGTATAGATTTCAATATTAATATTGTTCCAAAAATAGTATTTCCGGACTCTCCGAACTCCTATATCCTCTTATTCTCAAAGTTTCTCAGGCTTTATGTCCATAGGCAGCTAAACAGTAAATCCAGTAAAACATAGTCAATAAATATGTTTTGCAGGCAAGCTGGAATCATGTATTTTTATTTTGGAAATAACACCTACGCAACTAAGCAAAATCAATTGATTTTAGTTTTTGTTACGCTATTTATTTTGTGTTCTACTTACACCAGGCATAATCCACGATCAAATGGTCAAATACCCAAAATATAAATATCCACAATCTAAAATGCAAAATGATGGGTGCAAACACCCAATTAATTTCAATAATAGTTGAACCTAACTTCCGTAGGTAAATTTCTTTGTAAGAACATCTTTCCGTCTGGAGGCATAATCTAGTAAGCTTTTGTTGAATCATGAACATTTTTGTTTGTCTCGTCAAGTGAGGTGGCCGGTAGCCAAATTGGATATTCTGATGCACAAGAATGAAGTGTCAAGTCCTACTAACATCATACTAACAACTAATACTTGTTGCATTTTCTCAACAAAAAAAAAAAACATTTAAAAAAATGCTCAGAACCTTGATAATATTTTCTTCGAGTACAGATTTTGTGGTAAAAAAATATAGGGAATGATGCTGATTAGAAAAAATGGACTGATAATATTTTGATGTGGGTGGTCCATATCAATCAATCAATCAATACTCTATAAAAATGTGTTTTACCCACCAAATTCTCCATAATTCCAATCCTAATTCTCTGAGTTTTGGTTTTTCTTTTTGATTTTTTATAATTAAGAGAGGGAGGGGAGAAAAAAAACATGGAGTAAATGAGAAGGGGAAAAGAGAAAGAGTCTTTCGTGAGACTTTGCGGGAGTGGGGAACAACGCCACCTTAAAAGTTGGCTTTCTCCACTACGTGGCACTCCAATGCAATTTTCCACTTTCCTGATTTCATTTTGAAAAAGAAAATAACTTCCCATGATTTCACAATTTCCTCGGTTTTTAATTTTTCACGTGTCCCATGACTCTCACTCCATCTCTAACTTCTCTATGTTCTATGCCCACTTCCTTGTAGATTTCTGTTTTGAAAAGTTGATGCTTTATTTTTTCTCTACTTTCACAACCATAGCAATTGATTGAAACTGTTAACTCCCGGTGCTGCATGCAGAACAATATTTTCGGAGTAGCATTTCCACAACTCCAACTCACAGAAAAATGAATAGAGAAAGAATATTGTCCATGAATTGAGGTATGTAATTCAGCATTTATTTCTTCAATTTCTTCTATTTTTTACTTTTTACTTAGTTCTTCGAATGTGACGTTCGAAAGCCCCCATTAATTTTGATATGGATATGATCCCACCTCTCAATTATAATACTAAGTTTGATTCCACTTATTACGAGATTTTGTTCTTTTTAATACTAAATTTGGCTCTATTTGTCAAGAGAATTTGTTCGTAGAGCGCGGACTAAAGGTTGGTTTTCTTCTCCAAATTATGTACGCATTTACCTTTTTCCTTTATTTGTACCCATTGATGCATGAAAAAACATGAAAAAAAAAATTCACATTAATATTCTTTTTGTTTCCCGTTTATTGAACCGGTAGATCGCTAGTTTACTTTACAGAACTATATATTGTTGATAAATTTGTGGATCTTTAATACTCCTATTGGATAAGAATTATCATGACTCTCTTATATTGCAAATTGTGACCTCAAGGAGTTAGCTTGTCAATCGTCCCTTACGGTTGAGTAATTATTCAACGCTCCGGTAGTACCACGTAGCATTGCCTACGTGGTACTCTCAACCATTTAAATAGCGACAAATCATCCGGCAGGAACATTTACCATTCACTTTCATGTTGAGTGACTGGGAGACAAAGGGTGGCCCGCATAGTGTGGTGCCAATATTTTATTTGTGGGGAGTACCACATGGTACTCTATAAGGAATTAAGGACCCAATAATTTGCCTCTAAGGTTTCACGTTCGAAAGCTCTCAGGTGCTATCAACTCTCGGGACTTAAAAACAATTTTAAATACTATTGTAAAATTATATTTAACTTTTTAAACATTTTTTATTGATACAAATAAATAAATACGAAAACTTAAAGGCCAAATTTGTAAAAAAAAATCCTGCAAAATTTTACGAAACCAACTAGGAAAGAGTCTCATTCTCTGACTGAAAGTAGCACATCAGGTTCTTTCCCCTTTCACTCAGCCTTTAACTGAAGTTGTGAAGTCCATCATAAACCCACTTGTTATATTGATTCGTGTTGCGAAAAAGAAGAAACTCTTTTTGTGATCAAGATTCGAAGACTTGCTGCTGTTGCTTTGATTTCCAGCCCGAGAACGGCACATAACAATCGAAAAGGTAACCCATTTGTCTATCACACTCTCTTGTTTCATAGCCAAATTTCGAAAAACCCTAACCCGCATGATATTATTGCAATAAATAATCAGGTGCAACTACAGATATTGTTGTTGAGAAATGTAAAACGGGTTTTCATAAGCTCGACGATGCTCTTAGTTTATTCCATCAAATGGCCCTACTTCGACCTCTGCCTTCAACCATCCGTTTTAATCAGCTGTTAACTGTTGTTGCCAAGATGAAGAAGTATTCGACCGTCATTTCTCTATTTAAGTAAAATAGCAAGTTGGTAGTTCGATTAATGAATTTATGTTGGAAGTTTTGATCAGTGGTTTTTGCCGCTAAATCGAGTGGATTATGGGTTTGCTAGGTATTGTCTTTAATTGTGGTCATACTCCGAATGTATCTACCTTCACATTAACAGGTATATTTTAGAACATAAGACTTTTGAGGCTGTTAAATTTTGTTTCGAAGGTTGATGGAAAAAGGAGAAATCGAACCTGATGAAATTGGTGTGACAGCCACGAAGTAAGAGATAAACAAACAAACAAACAAACAAAAAATCAAGGACACAAAGATTTACGTGGTTCTCCTCAAGCACAAAGCAAGAAGGCACTCCACAAGCAAAGAGTGATAGAGAATTCACTATGAATGGGGAGAGAAAACAAAGAGCCCGCTACACTTCTAAGTCTAATTGAAGTATCCAAACAGATATCTAAGGATGGAGTCTCAAAAACACGAAAGAGACAAACACCAAAACCCTAATATCTAAGCCCCAAGAACAAAAGCCTACAATGGCTCCAAAAGGGATAAAATCCTAGGAACCCATTAGGCCCCTATTTATAAGAAAGTACAAAAAAAAAAGCCCTGGCTGACTTCAAATGAGTGCAACCCATGTCCGTCAGTACAGGATTTTAGAAACCAAATCTGCGAATTGAAATGCACCTTTCTTTGAATGTCTTAAATTCAAGGCATATCTCCAACACAAATCACATACGGGGCAATATAAAAGGACTTTGTAAAGTTGGAGACACCACAATGGCTATACGGTTGCTTAGGAGTATGCAAAAATGGAACTATAGGCCTAACGTTGTGATGTATAACACAATCATCAACAACCTTTGTAAGGACGGAAACATAGATGAGGCTTGCCTCTTATTGGAGATGAGAGGGTGGGATGTTATGCCTAATATGTTCACTTGCAACTCTTTGGTTGATGGCTTATGCAAATCAAGTCGAAGGGAGGATGCCACAAAAATGTTGGAAGACATGACAGAGCAAGGAGGGAATATAGGACAAGAGTAAGAATATTATTATTATTTTTTATAATTCAAAAGATACAGCTACTTGCATTTTTATAGAAATATCAAAATGTGACTTATGATTTTTTTTGGAAATGAAACATATATTAATAACACAAACAAGTACAAAGGGGCACAACGGTCCAACAAATACTAGGAAACAAAATCAAAATAATAAAAAGGTCGAAGAAACATTCTGGTCCTCTCAAAATAAACTCACAACTATATGCACCTGTACTAATGAAAATGAGAAGCCCTATCCAAAATATTAGTCCTGAAATAAAGACTATTATCGCATCTTTTCTCTCTCCACAAGCAACATGTTTTGGAGAGAGAAAAGATTCAATAATACTTTTTTTAGTACAATAATACTTTTCTCTCTCCACGGGCAACATGTTTTGGGCTTCTCATAGTTGTTAGTACAGGTAGCTATAGTTGTGAGTTTATTTTTAGAGGTCCTGAATGTTTTGTCGGCCTTTTCATTATTTTGATTTTGTTTCCTAGTGTTTGCTGGACCGTTGTGTCCCTTTGTATTTGTCTGTGTTATTAATATGTGTTTCTGTTTCAAAAAATAAAAAATAAAAAGAAATAATGACGAGTCACATTTTGTTATTTCCACAAAAATGCAGCTAACATAATCTTCTGAGTCATTAAAAAAAATATAATGTAATACACTAAGCAACTAAATGCACTTTTACTTGCTGTTTTGTACTTCATCATACTAGAACAAAAGTCGGTAATACCCCAAGTGGATGTGAGTGTGTGCAGGTGAGGCAGAGATTAATTCAACTGTCTATTGTGTAAACAAGATAAGAATAAATGGGACTAAATAACCAAAAAAAAAAATGGTGAACGGGGAACTAGGCAAGTGTCTTGTTTGGACACCCTTTTGTGTTGACTCAACAATCTATAGTATTGCAAAATAGGTTTTCATGTATGCATGGGTTTTTGTGAGGAGGCATATTGGTTGCGACGAATGACACTTATTAACACATGTGAACTTATTTTTATTACCACTCTTAAAATTTATCCCTACATAGGTTTTGTAATTCAAAAAAATTACCTTAATTTCTTCTTTGCATACCCGAAATAGGAGATTGGGATTACCATAATTCGATACTTGATTCATTGCTCAAAATAGAATTCGGCTCAAAATTAAAAATTTAACTGAGACAACTGTCTAAGAAAAATTCGTATTGGTATTATTTTCTAAACGGAAAGATTTTCCATGGAATTGTTACATTCTCTAATACCAATACAACCATGAGAAGGAAAGTTTTAGTACTATATTTCCATTCCAATCTTGCATACTAGCATAACAAAGAAAACAAATATTTTAAATATTTGATTTCTATTTTCTTTTTTTTATCATCGTATCTGGTTCAAACGTTTGGTGTATCTTGCACCTAATGTTTCTCTCGATGTACCCAGTGTCGAGTTATAATAATATCATTTTCCCCATTTCAAAAAAAAAATGTCTGATTTATATGGAATCAATGGAGAAATATAAAATCTAATTGAGTTTAATTCTATTGTTACAGAATGATTTGTTTACAAAATAAAAAAGGAATGATTTTTTCATATTCTCTTCCATACATAAAGTCTAAAAGTTTTTATATAGAACTTTAATATCACACAAACTCTTTGTACGTTGGGAACAAGGAAATATGTAGCTCTCATTTCTTGCTCCGTATGAAGGTTAAACTTAATATTTTAATATTTGTGATACTTCATTTTTGTCGCTTTACGTAAGTTCGATAATTTTTCTTATGATAACCCAATTGCCGATTAAATATATGGTGATCTGTGTAGCTCCATTGCTGCTCCGAACAATACCATCTCCGAGCAACTACTATATATGGATTGTGGACAAGAACTCTTTTTCCTACTCGGTGTTCCATTGCCATTGTAACTTGATTATATATAGTGCTCATCATCTGTTGAAATTTTTTTGTTTCTGGAATTCCAATATTTATTGATTGTGTTGAGAAAGTTATTTTTTGTTTTTTTGTTTTCAGTATGTAGTCTGTTTTTATTCTTTTTCGTTCTTTTTATAGGTGGTGATGCAATTCTCTTAATCTTAAATTAAGGAATGAGATCAAATTCGAGTGAATTCAACAATATATGTGAGTTAATTTGATTGGTTATTGTGAATGGCTCCATTTTTCTTAAATTCATTTATTAAACTTGGTTAGATGCATGGGTCCCAAAGCTTTGGTGAATAAATAAATTTTGAGAGAAGTCAGGTTTATTGTAAGCATTTTGTTTGCGTCGTGCTTTTAGGTAGAGGCAAGTACTTGGACTTCACAGTAACCTACAAAATAGTAACTCATGAGAACCAATAAAAATGCCCAATAGGAATTCACTTTACAGATGGTACATTTATTTTTCCAACTAAATGCACAATTTTATTTGTCAAATTTAAGCTCTGAAATGGATTTTCATAGTAGAGTTGTGGTATTTCACATTGAGCAAGTACATGTGGATTTTGTGGTGCTTAATTGATAGTTTGTGATTTTTTTTTTTTTTTTTTTGTGCTTTGACAGATTACGCATTCTACATGTAGATGAATTCCAACAGAGAAGAGGCAAAAGGTTGGTAATGAAAAATGGTGTGTTACGGAGAATTAGTGCCAAGACTTTGTTAAACTTTACCAATTTAGTAACTTTATATCAAGTTCTATTTTTACTTTTGTTTAATGGAAGCAAGAGATATGTTGGCCCTGTTATATATTGTTGCTATGTTTTTTCTTGTATTTCGTTCTACAGGTGATGATGTAAGTTCGAAATTTGGTACGGTTGCGTCAGTTAAACTATATGGTTATGAATGGTACAAACTACAAAGTATCCGATTGTTGAAAAAGTGAGTTCCTTTTTTTTTATCACCAAAAAAAGAGATATATTAAAAATCGGTAAGAGTACATCAGGGGGAAAAGGGATCAACAAAATGTCCAAGACCCAAAAGCAAAAAAGAAAAAAAAGTGAGTTTCTTTTACATCATGTGGTATTTATAAATTCATCTTTTATGGATGCTTGATCAATCTGTGTTGTTTTATTGCCATTTTTTTCTCTTGCCAATGATTCCATAGGAGAAAGCTTTTTTTTTTTTTTTTGTGTCACAGGTGAAAGTTTTATTCATATGAAGGCGAAAATCTAAACATCAGAAAATTGGGAACCCCATGGGGACAAAATGGATGTCCACCAACCAGACCAACCGTTGGAAAAGGTTTTCTAAGCACTAGTATGTGTAGCCCGATTACATCCACGTTTAACAAAGTTAAAAACAGAAGAAGTAAATTGATTCTTCAAAATAAGACAATCCTGTGTAATCGCCACAATGTCAAAAGGCGGTACTTGTGAGGCCGAGCAGCTATTCACAATTGCGTCTGTATCCTTTATTTCATCTTAATGAGATAACTTCACAACAGAGCTTTAGTAACAAACACACATTGCAAAAAAATTCAAATTGTATCGGTTACCACCCTTTTGGCCCAAAAGTTGTGTATTCAATATCTAACTTTACTCACTCATAGGTAAATAAGTTGGTTGCTATTCCATGCCCAATATCACTTATCTTGAGAAAATACTTAGCGTTTAAGCAGAGCTTGATGCATGTGATTATCCGGTTTGCTACACATTTTTAGACTTTCAACAAATTTTCACCACATATAGGTAACGAAGAAAAGCACATGTCCTCAGTTGCGTATGCCCGAGAACTAAAGAGAACTAAATTTTTTGTAACCAAAAAAACATTTTACCTGTGGCTACCATAACCTAAAAAGGAGAGAGGTATATTAAGTTTTTTGGTATTGAATTATCTTTGATTGATTATTTTGTGTTTATCTTTTTTTTTTTTTTTTTGTGCTTTGATAGATTTAGTGGTCTACATGTAGATGAGATTTCAACAGATAAGAGGCAAAAGATTGATAATGAAAAATGGTGTGTTGCGGAGAAACAAAACTGTCATAACTTCACCAATTTTGTAAATTTATATCGAACTCTACTTTTTCCTTTTGTTTAATGGAAGCAAGAGATATGTTGGCCTTGTTATACATCGTTGCTATATTTTTTCCTGTATTTTTCGTGTTCAACAGGTGATGATGTAAATTCAAAATTTTGGTAACTTTTTTTGATGATTTTTCGTGAGGACCCTTAAAAACATGTTTTAAACACATCAGATGGTTCGGATAATGAAACATTGATGGATAAATAGGAGTCCTTGATAGGAACCCCATCAGGTATACCTGATTGGAACCGTGTTGTGTATATATGTATATATGCATGTTCTAGAACTTCTCTCTCTCTCTCTCTTCGTCGAACCAGAGAACTAGCCAAACTGGACCGAAACCAGGATGAACCGAACCGAATTGAAACCAAACCGACTATTTAAAGCCAGTTCTAGTTTGGTGTTTTCCAAATCGACTTTCCCGATTTGGTTAAAAAAAAATGCAAGAACCGGACCGAATCGAACCATTTACACCCCTAATATTCCCTCCGTCCCCAATTTTTGGTCCATCATTCTATTCTAACTAGATAAAAAAAACTAGTTATACCTTTAATCGATAATGAACTTTATATTCAATATAGATCTCAATTAGTTGTATACGAGAATGTTTTCAACATCACGTATAATAATGTAAATTACGAAATATTAATCAATTGAAAAGTGGCATAAACTCCCAAAAGGGATTAATAAATTGAGATGGAAGGAGTAATTTCTCCATCCCAAAATGAACGTCCATTTTAGGCATCCTAAAAAAATTAGGAGACACAATCATTACCCTTTTAAAGTTTTTAAAGTTTCCAAGAGTGCTCTTCAGTCATTATTTATTTTGTCTTTTTAAAAATATTTTAATTGCTTAGAGAATGGCAAAGTAGGGAAATAACCACTTTGTTCACTTTACATTTTTTTTAAAAATTTCAAAAAGATTTTTTCCCCATCTCTTATCTCTCTAATCATTAATCATATTCATCTCTCTACTCATACTCCTCTATCCAATCATTATTCTCATTTCTCTCTCTATCTCTCTCCAATTATTACACATCTCTCTAATTATTACATTTATCAAAAACTCATCTAAAAACTATCTCAAAAATATTTCTCAAAATATTCTTCTCAAAATTCTCAATCAAACACAGCTAGACTAACGAAGGGGATAATATAAGGAGAATTGAAAAGAGCAACAGATTGTAATTTTCAGTACCTCAGGTCACTATTGTGGTGGAAGAAAACCATCGAGGAGGTCGGTGTAATTTACCCTTGCTTGCTCTTCTACTTTCTCTAGCTTCCAAACACTTCTTCACTGTAGTCAGCCGCTTCGCCTGCTAAAACCAGTGAGCACGGGAAGAAGACGACAATGGCGATAATCAAATCAAAACTCCATTTATACCTTCCGCCTCGTTTTCTCTCTGCTCTTTCTACCCAGAGATTCACCTTTAAATCCCATTTCTCTTCTTCCCCACTTCCCCCACAAACCCTCCAACACGCCGTCGTAACCGAGGACGAACCACCCACAGCCACCACTCTCCTCTCTCAATCAGAAACTCTTCTTGCCGAGCAATTTCACTCCCTCATCAAAGAACACCACCGTAAAAACCCCGACCCAAACCCCAACCCTAACCCTAACCTCACCATCCCATCTCTCTCCATAGACTTCTCCAAAGCTGCCTCCCTATCCCCATCCCTCTCCCCCGCGCTCGTCCGGCACATAATCGAGAAATGCGGCGCCGTACGCCATGGCATCCCCTTTCCCCAAACCGTAGCTTTCTTCAATTGGGTGACGGCGAATTCCGATTTTGCCCCATCCCCTGACCCCTACAATGAGATGATTGACCTCGCTGGAAAGGTACGCCAATTCGATATTGCTTGGCACTTTATAGAATTGATGAAATTGCGCAGCATAGAAATTGGAATTGATACTTTCTGTATTCTAATACGGCGGTATGTGAGGGCTGGATTGGCTGCTGAGGCTGTTCATGCGTTTAACCGGATGGAGGAGTATGGATGTATTCCTGATAGGATTGCGTTTTCTGTGGTGATAAGTATTCTTTGTAAGAAGAGAAGGGCAACTGAAGCTCAATCTTTCTTTGATAACTTGAAAGAGAAGTTTGAACCTGATGTGGTTGTTTACAGTAGCTTAGTTCATGGGTGGTGTAGGGCAGGCAATATACCTGAGGCTGAGAGGGTGTTTCGTGAAATGAAGACTGCTGGGGTAAAGCCCAATGTGTATACTTATAGTACTGTGATTGATGCATTGTGTAGAAATGGGCAGATTACGCGTGCCCACGATGTTTTCGCAGAGATGATTGATGTTGGGTGTGAACCGAACTCGGTTACTTTTAATAATATGATGAGGGTGCATGTTAAGGCTGGCCGGACTGAGAAGGTCTTGCAAGTTTATAATCAGATGAAGAGGCTTTCTTGTCCGGCTGATACCATTACTTATAACTTCATCATAGAGAGTTATTGTAGAGATGGGAATATTGAAGATGCCGTTAAAATACTTAATACGATGGTCAAGAAAGGGTGTACTCCTAATGCGTATACCTTCAATCCGATTTTTGGGTGTATTTTGAAGTCAAAGGATGTGAATGCCGCTCATAGGATGTTTACCAAGATGAAAGAGTTGAAATGTAAGCCCAACACGGTGACGTATAATATACTGATGCGGATGTTTGCTGATTCAAAATCAACTGACATGGTTCTCAAGCTTAAGAGAGAAATGGACGATAGTGACATTGAGCCTAATGTGAATACTTATCGGGTTCTAATCTCTATGTATTGTTCGATGGGGCACTGGAACAATGCTTATAAATTCTTCAAAGAGATGATCGAGGAGAAGTGTTTGAAACCAGGTCAATCAAGTTATGAAATGGTTTTGCAAGTGCTGAGGAATGCTGGGCAGATAAAGAAGCATGAGGAATTGGTAGAGAAAATGGTAGATAGAGGATTTGTTAGTCGTCCGTTGTAGAAGGAGCATGATGTTGGTAATCTTTACCTTTCTCATAGCTGACACAGGGACTTATTTCATGGCAATGAGTTATGGTTGCTTAAAAAATTAAAACTTTTGGGAGGTTTGAATCATATCTTGGAAATTCATGTATAAGTTTTGCAAAATATCAAGTTACTAGAATTTTACTGTTGTCAAGAGTGAATTTTGACATTGTATTGTGGAATATGTAATGGCTTTGTTTTTATTGTCCGACTGGGAGATAGCATTAGTATGGAAGAATAAATGGCTTTTGGACTATGGTTGTGGGAGGATGAAATCTCTGAGGGATAATGGGTTGATGGAGCTACATTGAACTCTTGGAGGGATAATGGGTTGATGGAGCTACAAAAGGGTGCTTCTTTTACTCCCCCTTGCCAAGCTCAGGTCTACCAAGTTTATGTTTCAAGATCAGTAAAATTCAAGGCTGGGATAGTTGCTCAGAAAACTGGTGGGAATCTAGTTGTGGGCTGGAGCATTTGAGCAGTGCAATTCCAGCCTTTGAACAATCTGATTCCATGGGCGAAGCACCTGCTGCCAGAATTGCAACCACCTGGGCTGTTGAGCCATGCTGGGAAGTGGGAAGTTGTCGCTGTCCAAACTGGCACTTCTGGTCCATCTCCGTTTGTTTGACAGAGGATGCCTATGCGGTCAATAGCCCTCTGTTGGTTTCTTTATTCAGGCTTGGAGCTCCCTGAGACTTTGCAATTTGCGCTATGCTTTCATACAGATTGATGTTTTCTTCTTGTCTTAGGGTTTTGCTCATCTTCTCATTGTTTTTCCTTTTTAACTAATTTACGACATTTCCCTGAAAATACAGCGTAAAAGTTTTGTTGAGATGAGTTTTGCAGTATTTCTTTGTTTTTGCATCACTTTCTCTTTACTTGTAGTCAAGAATCTTAGAATTGAAAATGGTGCTTTCCGGCAGTAATCGTACATAATCTCCATTGCTTGCATTTGATTACCTTCAGTTTTATGTATGACTTATGTATGCTAACTTGAAACTCGTTCATTAAATGAGTGGATATGAACATTTGAAAGAATCTGGTATAGTCTTCCAGACGCTGGGAAATATCCCATATATATACATATTGAAAGTTTCAATTTGTAACCAAGATTTTTACATTATCATTGACCATTCAGGATAATCTTCTACATTATTTCTGACACGAGAAAGTTCTGAATAAATTCTAAGTAAACAACCAGCAACAAAATCAATGACCTTGCATGTCGAGCATCTCATCCAAACCTTTTAATTTTCCCTTTCCCTCGCTTATCAAGAAACAAATCCTCTGCTTGTCACTGCAATTCCGGTTTGTCTAATCATGCGCATCAGGCAGCTGTATCAATCGCAATTTAAGGCAATCTCCTTTAGACGTAAGCAAAAGATATTAGCCAAGTGCACACATGACCATAAAGTTCTGTGAGCTGAGAGAGAACGTGAGGAAGGAGTTCAAGGCAGCCCAGTTTGAGAGGGATCCGGAGATAGCGGCCTGGTTGTTGGTTGGAGGTGTGAAGTATAAATTTTGGGTTAGCATTAATTAGGGTTTCATTGTTAGGGTTTTCGTTAAATTGTTATTTATCTTTTATGTTCGGGTAGTTTAGTCTTTTTGTATTATTAGGGTTTCTTAGGTTTTGTCTATTTAAGCTTTGCTCTCTCATTGTAATCTAATACATCCGATATATGCAATGCCTTGGTTTGTTTCTCTCCCTTTTGGTTTGTATCATGGTTTCAGAGCAGGTTTGATCCTGTATCAGTTCTTTTCCCTCTGTTTCTGCATCAGCCCCTCTCTCTGTCTTCTCCTTCAATGGCAGCAACATCAGTAGCACAACAACATCATCGGCACCAGCAACATACGTCACACCACGCTCTCTTCCTCTCATACAACAGTCTCTCTTCCTCTCATACAATAGTCTCTCTTCCTCAGTAACAGTGGCACTGTAGCACTGTTCACCGCACTATAGCACTGTTCATCAGAAAAGGCTGCATCAGTCATCTCCCTCACCTCTTTCCCCATTGATTTTTCTCCTTCTGGGTTCCTCTTTCATGTCGGCAACAACATCAGTCACAGCAGCAGCAACATTAGACCTCTCTCTCTCTCTCTCTCTCTCTCTCTCTCTCTCTTTGGTTCAACACAACAACACCTCTCTCTCTCTCGTTGAACATCAGTAGCAGCAGCCTCCGACCTCCGGCGACCCTCGCCGGAGTTTCGTCAGCCTCCGACGACCCTCGCCGGAACTCTGTTAGCCTCCAAACTGCCTTATTTGGTGGTGTAATCTTCAGATCTGCACATCCCAGTATGTTTGGGCACTGCTCTGTACTCCAGCATCCTTGCCGGAGTTCCGTCTGCACTTCGGCACCTTCGCCGGTGCTCCGTTGGCCTCCGGCGACCCTCACCAGAGCTCTCTCAGCATCTCTCCTCTCTCTCTCTCTCTCTCTCTCTCTCTCTCTCTCTCTCTCTCTATCGGTCTCTCTGTTTGCATTCTTCGGCATTGGTATTAGCAATGGTTCAGCGTAGATCAGCATCAGCATCGGCATCGGCATTGGCATTGCACCGTTTGGCTTCGTTACTGTCTTGGCAAACTCACGATGCTCTCCGACTTCGCATCATGAGTTTGAGGGGGGTGTGAAGTATAAATTTAGGGTTAGCATTAATTAGGGTTTCATTGTTAGGGTTTCCGTTAAATTGTTATTTATCTTTTATGTTCGGGTAGTTTAGTCTTTTTGTATTATTAGGGTTTCTTAGGTTTTGTCTATTTAAGCTTTGCTCTATGATTGTAATTGAGACATCTGATATATATGCAATGTAGTCCCTTTGGATAGTACGGCTCGCTCTCTCTCTCTCTCTCTTTCTCTCTCTTTGTCTTGTTTCTCTTTGCTTTGATTTGCATCAGGAGGTTGTGATGCTGTGCAATCAGCTCTTGACAAGCTTGCTGAGAAACAAAGGGAGGAGATTGGTAAACAAAAGGGGGATTCGGAACCGACGCTTTGGTAAATTCTTCATTTCTTGAGCGTAATCTGTGTATAAATATGTAACTCGGTCTGAAATGTGCTTTGATTATTGTATCAATGAATTGAGAAGTTGATTTTTGATTAATCTCAATCATGAATATTTTTTCATTTCTGATGTGTTGGTTTTTTGTGGGTAGTTAGAAAAGACCCAGTAAACTTTCTGGGCTGTAAACTTCGTTTATGTAAACTTTATGGGTTGTAAACTTCGTTTGCTTACCCACATGTTCAACTACTTTTCATTTTTATGCCTAGGAAGAGTCTTTAGGAGACTAGAAAAATATTTTCCCTTCTTCCAACTTTTTATCTGGTTTTCAATGGAGATAATCAAAGTGTATTGCACATTCGTCGTTCCATTAGCTGATATTTCAACCCCAAAGGGTTGGTCCGGTGGTCTTGGCCACTGTTCCGCTTTCGTGCTCTGCAGCAAATACTGTGGCACTACATTGGTAATTTTCCTAAAGGACAGATGACACTATCTTGTCTTTTTCTTCTTTGTGATTTTTTTTTATTTCTTTTCATCTTCCGTCTTCATTTATCACTTTAAAAATTGTAGTCCATCTGTCCTTTGTTTAGTTAGTGACGACTTTTTATTTTGAGTTGTTCCTTAATACGTGTGGTTTGAAAAGTTAATGGCTAAAAGTTCGTAAAGTTATTTTTTTTCTATTTTGAAAAGTTAGTGGGTAATGAGTTAATGGGTAAAATGGAGGTAAAAGTTGATGTTAAGTGGGAATTCCATAAAATCAACCCATTTCAGCAACAATTTGCATTAAATCATCCACTTGATTTTACGGAATTCCCATTTTAGCAAATGGGAAAAACCTCCCGGAAACTTATATAAGGTGATGGAGTCTTTCGGGTTACCCTGAAATCTTCCAGACTATGACCTTCCAGACTATGACGGAAATATTAAGGTTTCTCTAGAAACTTGTAGAAATATTCTAGGATAGTCATTATCTAGAAAGTTGTTTTGGCTCTCTATAAATAGGAGATGTGAGCTCATTTGCAAGTGTGTGTGTGTGATGAGATGCATTAAGTGTTCGTAAAAGCACCAACTGTGGTGTGCATGTGAGTGACACTTAACTAAGTGTTAGAATGAGGTGTCCTTTTTTTTTTTCACGGAAAAAAAGAGGATTTTATTCAAAAGAAATAACACGGTCCGAAGACCTAACATCGGATAGGGCAAGATTAGATAAGAAATGAGGGACAGGACCCCCCCAAGTCTCAGATCTTACACCCAATAGGGATTTCTTAGCCAACGAATGGGTTATCCTATTGCAAGAACGCTTAACTTATTTAAAAGAACAAGAGGAAAACAAAGGTAAAAGCTCTAAGCAGTCTGAGAGGATAGAGCCACAATCAGAGAATGTTTTACCATCTTGGGTAAGGGCATGAACAACCTCGAGCGAATCGCCTTCCACAATAATCGAAGAGAACCCTTTGTTAGCAGCAAGAACAAGAGCTTCTCTAAAGGCCAAAGCCTCGGCAGATCTTGGGGAGAACAAACCCGGGAAAGGGATGGATGCCGTCCCCAAAATGTTTCCAGAATAATCACGAGCCACGATCCCAACCCCAACAATACCAGTTTGTCTCCTAACTGCACCATCCACGTTGAATTTGATACAACCAGCAGGAGGCAAAAGCCACCTAGAATGTAGAATGGAACCGGAGGAAATGGGACGGCGATACCTTGAGTTGTTTGCTGCCTTAAATTCAGAACAAAGGGCTGAAGCTTTCTCCAAAATGCTAGAGCTATCCCACTTCAAACCATCGAAATGTGATTTATTCCGAGCTTTCCACAAGAACCAGCAAATAGAGGCAAATAAAGCCCCCATATCGGCATCATCCTCACTAGACTGAGAGGTGTGGGGGAATGAGAACCACCACTCCGAAAATTGAATCGAATTCCATGACCCGGAAACAACAAACCCAAACGGAGAACCACACCATACTTCACGCGAAAATTTGCATTGAAAGAGCATGTGTTCTAAGGTTTCATGCTTAGAGTGACACCTTGGGCAATAAGGAGAGATGTTGATATTCTTCCGGCACAAATTAGAGAGCACCGCAATAGCATTATGGGAGCAATGCCACAAAAACATCTTAACCTTGCTTGGAATAGGAAGAGCCCATAAATATTTCCACAAAGCATTTGAAGGGGTACCTGAACTAGATTCACCTCGCTCATGAGAACGTTGTGGCAAGACGCTCGATCTAGCCAAATGATATGCTGACTTCACCGAAAAATTGTCATTACTATTATAATGCCATAAACCTTTGTCTCTGATTCCTTGGGAACTAATTGGGATGGAAGTAATAGACTATATATCACAATCTAGAAACAGCAACTTGATAAGAGGTAGGTTCCAACTGTGCGTGTCACTGTCAATAAGATCCTAAACGTAACAGACATGATAGTGAGAGGAATCTGGCGGAGGTGGGGGGGCTAAGCACTTTAAAAGAGAGAGCACGAGGAAGCCATGGGTCGCTCCAAATGTCAATAGAAGAACCATTTCCTACATTCCAACGCCAACCCTTCTTAAGGATATCCCTGCCGGCAAAAATGCTCCTCCATGCCCATGATGATGAGTTGGGGCAACTTGCCTCCCAAAAGGATGAATTATGGAAATATTTGCCTTTAAAAAGACGCTAGAATAAAGAGTGAGGGCCTTGTATGAGCCTCCAACCTTGTTTAGCGAGGAAAGCTAGATTGAAAGCGTGAAGATCACGGAACCCAAGACCCCCTTCAGATTTTCGATCACAGAGTTTATTCCAACTAACCCAGTTAATCTTATTCTCTCCTTCTTTAGAACCCCACCAGAACTTACGAACAGCACGACAAATGTCTTTGCAAACCCGCTTGGGAAGTAAAAAACACTGCATGACAAAATTTGGCATAGCAAGTGCCACAGTGCGCAACAACACATCTCTACCAGCCATGTTAAGAACCGAATTCTTCCAGCTTTTTAGTTTATCTTAAATGCGATCAAGGACATACCTGAATACTTCGGTTTTGGAGCGACCAATGATTGATGGCAAGCCCAAATATCTCCCTCCACGGTTTTCACAACGAATTTGTAAATTTTCAGAGATTCCTGACTTAACATCAGCAGGAGTGTTTGGGCTGAAAAAGAGAGATGATTTCTCGCGATTAACCATTTGACCCGAGGCTGCCTCATATTTCCTTAGAATCCCCTCGATCGCATTACAACCAGAGGCAGTAGCTTCCCAAAAAAGAATCGAGTCGTCCGCGAAAAAAGGTGAGAAATGGATGGGCAGTAACGGCCAATCTTAACCCCGTGTAGTGCGTCGTCCTCTATAGCGCGCTGAATCAAATAGTGAAAGCCTTCCGCACAGAGAAAAAAAAGATATGATGATAAGGGACAGCCTTGCCGGATACCTCGGGAAGGGGTAAAGAGTTCTCCTTTCTCCCCATTAATAACCGTGGCGAATGAGACTGTAGTAACACATGCCATAACCCAACAAATCCACTGCTCGTCAAAACCAAACTTGCGAAGGACAGCCTCCAAATATACCCATTCAATGCGATCATAGGCCTTAGCCATATCGAGTTTCAAAGCAACCCACCCTTGGTTGCCATTATGCCGATTCTTAAGAGAGTGCATGACTTCGTGAGCAATCAGAATACTATCCGAAATTTGACGATCACCAATAAAAGCACTTTGGTTTTCAGAAATTATAAGAGGGAGAATAGGTTTAAGGCGATTAGCAAGGATTTTGGTAATGATCTTATAGGTGACGTTGCATAGGCTAATAGGGCGGAATTGGCTAGGTTTTGTGGGGCAATTTACTTTGGGAATGAGAGTAATGAGGGTTTGGTTAGTGCTCCGTAACAAATGAGATGTGTGGAAAAAACTCTTCACGGCCGCTATTATGTCCGCCCCCACCGTAGTCCAGTAGGTTTGAAAGAATAGCGGCGTCATACCATCAACACCAGGAGCCTTAGTAGGACCCATACCCTTAAGAACTTCCAAAACTTCTGAATCTGCTATGGGCCGAGTCAGAGAATGGTTCATGGCACTCGAGATCGTAGAGGGTATAACGCTTACAGTCTCTTGAACATTGAGGTTGTCACTGGCCGTAAAAATCCCAGAGAAAAAACGCTTAAACTCTGCTTGTGTATCATGAGGGTCCGTAGTCCAAACACCATTAGCGTCCTCAACACCGGAGATACGGTTAAAAGATCTTCGCTGCAGAACAGAAGTATGAAAGAAACGCGTATTTTGATCCCCGTGTTGAAGCCAATTTATTCTGGACTTTTGCTTCCAAAAAAGTTCTTCGTTATCCCACTCTTCTTTAAGCTGTCGTTTAAGACTTTGCATTTCTATTTGGGAAGGTCCCACACCAGCATGTTTGAGTGCAAAGATTCTGGACTTTAAGTTATCAATAGCCCGGCTTGAATCCACCCGTTTACGCCTCTTCCAGTTAGTGAGAGAAGCACGACATTGCTGAATTTTTTTGTACACTGAAAAAGATCTAGAACCATAAACAGGGCTGTCCCAGGCTTGTTGAACAACATCTTGTACCTCATCATTTTCAATCCACCGAGCATCAAAGCGAAACGGGACACGACGTCTGGTAGGAACCGGATGGATATTCAAGAGAATCGCACCATGGTCGGATCCCACGGTATTAAGATGAATCACAGAGGCCTGATCGAAAAAGAGGGACCACGAAGGTGTCGCCAACACGCGGTCTAACCTTTCTTGAATATACTCATTTCCACTTCTGTTGTTACTCCAGGTGAAGGGGTACCCCGAAAAGCCCAAGTCAAGAAAACCACAATCCTCCACAAATTTTCGGAATCCTCGAAATGACCATGAAGGACGGGCAAGCCCACCCAACTTCTCTTCAGGACATAAAATATCATTCATGTCACCCCAGATTACCCAGTCATCACCCAAACAAGACTTGTATTGTACAAAGAAATCCCACTGCTCTTTTCTTTCGACCTCATACAGGCTAAAATACACATTGATAAGCCTCCAAGCTCTATTTAAAACCGGGTCGAAAATTTCCACGTCAATAAACCATGAGCACATCTTAACAAGTGTTACATTAGAAGTACCTTTCCAGAAGATCGCCAGCCCGCCAGATGTACCAACCGGATCAATACGTATCGCACTATCCATGTTCAAAGACCGTTTGACCATATCTAGTCTTGACGCTTTGTTCTTTGTCTCTGAAAGAAAGAACAGAGTAGGGGAGTGAAGTCGAGAAAGCTCCTTGAGTTGATGGATTGTCAGGGGTCTCCCCAAACCCTGACAATTCCAAGCGATCATTGAGTGTCCGGAGACCATTTTTGGCTGGTCTCCACCACCGTGGGAGTTGCCGCATCTGCAACTGGTTGAACTGAACCGTCTGAACATCGGGTTTTCTTGTTCGAGGCAATAGGGGCCATATTACAGTCTCCCTCTTCGTCTACCATCAGATTTAATTCAAGATCACCCATCTTCCGTTTACCGAGTGCTGGGATTGCTCGAATAGCAGAGATATCGTTACAGCGGGTAGGGCGGGACTCCCCTTTATGTTTATATGAGGACTTAGAAACCTTTGCTTTGCCAGAAAGTTTATCAGCGAAACCATTGGAGATGGGGGCGTCCACCAAGTCAAGGTCAGTAGGGAGATTTTGAGAGTTAGTAGGAACCAACTTATGGATGGGTAAGGGTGGGGTTTGGGACAAGTTTTTTGGTGAAGTGGGGCAAATGCTTTGGGCATAACCAATGGTATTTGAGAGCAGAGATGGACCCAACAGAGGGTTCAAGCCATGGTTAGATTTTGGGCTATCAGGTGCAGGCTTAGATATGGATTCGGTATATGAGTGGGTGGGCTGGGGAGAGGAGTTTGAAGGGGTACTTGGTAATATAATATTGGGTAATATACTGGGCTCTTTTGGAGTATGGGATGCATGTGGGCTTGGTGGAGTATTAGTATGGGCTATAGATAATGAAGTGGTGGTAGAGGGCTGGATAGGATTTTTGTCCCGCCAAAGCTTCACGGCCTTTTCCTGTACAGGTGTAAGTTTGTTATGGGAAGAGTTGGGGGTTGATTGCGCCACCGAATTTTTCTCCAGAAATCTCGCCTCTACTAAAAATTCAGCGTGCGCCGCGTCAACTTCCTTTGAATTTTGAATTCCCGCCTCGCCCGATTTGGAATGAAATTTTGAAATAGTAAGATTTGGTTGACTGCCCCCATCCATTCCAAGATTATCGCTGGCTTCCTTATCAGACTCTCTGTGAGGATATTGACCCGCCGGCGGTGATGCCGGACGTCGACGGCCTGGTTGAGTGACCGGGGAAGCTCTAATCCAAGAGCCATATTGTGCGTCTCGGAGCGTATCCTCCTCAATATCAAAGAATCTCGTTTTGCAGTTTAATAGATCATGACCAAGCAGCCCATAATAATGGCAGAATGTGGGCAGCCATTCATACCGAAACTCGACCCAAAACGGAGGGGATTTAGCTAACTTGACCATCCTGCCTCTCTTTAAGGGAAGAGTAACATCCATATGGACCCTTACACTGACAAATCTTCCTTCTTTGCTACCAGTGACTGGCATAACCACATCATCCACAGAACCAATCCTGGCACCAAGTTTGAGACCAACTTCTTTTGAAAGAAATTGTAATGGGAGCCCCCAAATTTGAATCCATACGGGGGTGACCTTGAAATCATACTGGGTAGGTTCCATATTTGGTCTCCATCGATCAAGAATAAGAAAATGATTGTTGAAAAACCATGGCTTACCGTTTAGAATACGGATTACATCCGTTTCAGAGGGTAAAATGAACTGGTAAATACCCTTTCCAATCTCAATAACACGGAAGTTTTTTGGGTGCCCCCATATCTGTTCCATGGTGGATTTGAGTCCACCAAGGTTCATTGGCTTCCGCGAGATAATCTTCCCGAACAAACTATTACGGCACTCTTCTTCACTAGCTTTGACATCATCATCCGACAACGTAACCTCGCTTTGTTCCTCATCCGTAAGACGAAAAGAGAGAAACCTCTTGGTTAGATCATCATCATGATTTGGAGGAGTTGGTTGGGACATGGTGGAAGAAAATATGTGAGGGGAGGAGAGAAACGATATTCGAAAAAGAGGAAAGGACAACGAAAAATATACTAGGGAGAGGAAAGGACTATGGATGCAGAGAAGATAGGTTAGGGTTTACTCCCAAAGGGAGACATTCGCTTGCCAAGCAAGACAGAGGAAACTCCACATGGGAGACTTTCGAATGAGGTGTCCTTGAATATGTATATTTTGTGATCTTCTATTGTGTATAAGGCATTGTTTGATAATACAGATTCAACACTTAAAACTGAATGAATTACTAAGTAATAAGAGATTAAGTAAGTTTGATAACTACATTTTACATTACTTAAAAGATTAAGTATCTCTTAAAATGTAAGCTTAAAAGTTGATAAGCTACTTAATTTTGGTTGAATTTGTGTGTTTTCATTACCACCACTCTACCACAACTCCGCCACTCCCACCACAACCACCACCACCACCACACCACACCGCCACTACCACCACCACCACCACCAACTCTCACCACCACTTGCATTACCACGACCATTGCCGTCACTACACCACCACCACCACTACTCTCACCATCACTCCACCACCTCCACCGCCGCCCTGAGGCCACCACTCCACCACTACCACCACCAACTTCACCATCTCCACCACCACTGCTGCCACTACCACCAATACTATAGATACCATTACTATTCTGCCACTTCCATCACCACTCCACCACTATCACAAATATTCTTCTGCTGCCTACACTACCACCATCCCACCACCATTCTGCCACCACTACCACTACCACCACCACCACTCACACAACCACTTTGCCACTCATGCCGCAACTACCACCACCACAACCACTACACCACCACCACACTCCCATCACAACTATCGTCGCCACTGCTGCCACTACACCACCATCACTCTCACCATGACTTCTCCACCACAACTACTCCCATCATCACTCCACCATCACCTGCCTCATCCACTGCCATCACTATTCCACCACTCCAACCATCAGATGCCACCCCTCCATAACAACTACCATCAACCACCTTCACCAGTACTCTCACTATCACTCTACCACTACCGCAACTACCACAACTCCCATCAATATTCCACCACCACCACCACTACCACTACCACCACTCCATCCTCAAGCCACCATAATCCCCATTATCGTAAATACATGGTGACCATTAATAACAACTCCATCCTCAAATCATTTTATCAATATTGTTTATTTTTTTGTATTTGGGTAACTATACTTTTTCTTTTTCATTTATTGATTTGATTTTTGCATTCTAGTATAGATTTATAAAAGGTAAAGTAGGAAAATTGGTGAATTTAATATTTCAGCTCCTTGTACACATCAAACAGCTTATTTTTCAGTGCTTAAAATTCAGTTCATATCAAGCAGCTTATCAACTTAATAAATTCAGAATTCAGTTTTTAGTACTTAATTTTCAGTTTTCAGCTTTATTAAACAGCACCATAAGTGAGAGTATCAATAAAATTGTATTGTTTGGTGAGTCTAAACTTGACATTTTCAACCTTCTTTTATCTATCGACACGGTTTGCAATAAAAAAACAATTAATGATAGATATTTGAGTATATTTTGAGCCAATTCCGCGGTTGCGACGTCCACTTAAGAGAATTTTAATTTGCCATCCTATTACAATATTATCCTTAGGATGCCACCCTATGAGATTTGAATCTTTATGATTCCATCCTGTAAATGTAAATTGGACCATTGTGCCCCTATTATATATTTTAGTAGTATATTATCTAATAGTAATTTATATTCCTAAAAATCAGGGCATAATATATATCTTATTCACGTCCTATTTGTTATGTCAATTATGGTCACTCATTATCCTCTAATAATGGAATGAATGTTTTGACCATTTAAGTTCCCAATTAAGGAAGATACCTAATTAGTCAATACCTATTTATCTCCTTTCATTACTATTAAGATAGGGAGATACCTAATTAGTCAATACAAACACTCTCTCTCCTCTCTATATCTCTCAGGCTCATTTAGGGAAGGAGAATCAATTCAAAACTTTTTGGAAAGGAGAACAAATCACACCTAACCATATTCCACCATAGCCGCCATAGCACGACGTCGTCCAAGGTTTGTTTCTAATGTATCGGAAATGGAGTTTTTGAAGGCTGCCAATAAAAAAAGAAAGAAAGTGGGTTTTGAAGGTTGCCGATCAAAAAAAGAAAGAAAGTGGATTTTGGAGGCTTCCCCATCAAAACCCTCTCACTTCTCCACCGTGAGAACTCCGACGCCATCCCCGCGGCATTCTCCACATTGAGCGTATTCGGCGACAGCGACAGCGACCCAAAGGCCAGCTTCGTGTCACTTCATATCTGATATGTGATTTTTTTTTTATGTTGTTTACGTTTTCGAGGTGATTTATTGATAGTTATTTCATACGGTGAACACGGTTTATTGATTCACCATATTAATGGATTCGATACAGTAAAGATGGAAAATCAATAAACCATGTTCTCATGTCCTTTAAAAATGGTGAGAGAATATGGTTTATTGATAATTATTTAATGCAATGAACACGGTTTATTAATTCACCATATTAGTGGATTCGATACAGGAAAAATGAAAAATCAATAAACCATGTTCTCATGTCCTTTAAAAATGGTTTATTGATACGATGAGCTATTGGTTTGCTCCCATTCTTTCAAAATTGGTAAAATGGAAATAATTAAGGGTTTGTGTTAATTCATACACAGGAAACATGTTTTATTGATTTATCATGTTTAATGCAATCTAATGTTCATACATGCAACATGGATGATTTTATTAACCATGTTCCCTTATAATCATGGCCAATCAATAATCCATGTTTCCTGTGTGATTTCCCTGTATAATCATGATTCAACATTTTAATTGATTTCTTCACCGTCGAAATAGGAGTATATTTTTTCAATTTTGTTTTGAGATTTTAGTTGTGAGGAGATTAGGAAAGAGAAAATTATAAGATTAGGAGAGAGAAATTTTTCAAGATGAGAGAGAGAGAGAGAGAGAGAGAGAGAGAGAGAGAGAGAGAGAGAGAGAGATTAGGAAAGATAGGAGAGAGAAATATTAGGAAAATTGGGAGAGAGAAATATTAGAAAAATAGGAGAGAAAAATGGTATTTTGGGGTTTATTTGAATTCAAGATGAAATCATAAGTATTCAAATCTCATAGGATAGAATCATAATGATATTTTTTGTACAGGATGCCTAATTAACTCTCCATTGACTTAAATATACTAATAAAAAACAATTATAGCAGTAAAATGATTGGTAGAGATAATGAAACAGGGTCCAGTCGAAATCTGTTGCTCGAACTATAATAAAAGGTGTAACTTCTACATCTCTTGACTTTCTTAATTACTATTTTAAGATATTTGTCTATTTTAATTAGTTAATGAGTCTACCTCTGTACAGCTTATTGTTTAAATTGAAGTAATGACTATAAAAAGTCAAAGCATATTTATTAAAAAGTTAAAATTTTAATATTAGTTTTCACAAATACTTCAAAAAATAAAATAAAATATAGCTTTGTGTTTTTATTCAAGTTATGAATCCTGCACGGTCCGTGTGCATAGATCGGTTGGCGGGCACACTTTCGAATTCCACCAAAATGATTCGCACCCTTGATCAATTCCATAATACTCCCTCCGTCCCTTTTTAAATGTAGACATTTCCATTTTGGGATGTCCATAAATGAGTGTGTGGTTTAAAAAGTTAATAGGTAAAAGTTTGTAAAATTATCATTTTGCCCTTTTGAAAAGTTAGTGGTTAAAGTCTTATAGAGTTAATGGGTAAAGTGGAGGATAATTTTGGAAAGTTGAGGTAAAAGTTGATGTGAAAAGTGTAAAGTGTAAAATGGAGAAAAAAGTTGATGTGAAAGGTGTAATGATGATGTTTCTTTAATAAGTTAGATTTACGAATTAACATATTTAAAAAGGGAAGGAGGGAGTAGTTTTTTGAGTGGCACCGCGAAAATTAACTTAATTGAGTATGTGTAGATGCTCGATCAAATATATTAGTTTTCATTTACAATACAGGATCCAATTTTCGAGACAAAAAACTAATACATTGAATTAAGCATTTTTTTGTTGTTCGATTGAACTGATTTTTCATGAAGTCACTCAAAAAAATGTTTTAAAATTAATGAACATAGACCCCGCAAGCGCAAGCCAATATGTGCATGCAAAGATCGTCACCAGGGATACCGACCCAGGGCACCGAAATTATACAAATCGGTGTGTGGGGTCTAATTTTGGCATACGAATGATCCAAACCGTTCAATAATTTTAAAATAATTTTTTGAGTGTATTTACAAAAATTCAACTCAATTAGATATGCGGAAGTGCTTGATCTAAACTTCAACTTTTTCATTTAGAATTCAGGGTCTTACCTTCTAAATGAAAAGTGAAATATTAGATCACCCACTTTCGCATATCCAATTGAGCTGATGTATTGCAGAGACACTCGAAAAATTATTGAACGATTTGGATCCTTCGTTTGGAACTCAAAAGTGGGTCCCACACGACGATTTGTACAATTTCGATGCCCTGGGGTGGGTACCAATATCTTTACCGCATGCACACCGATGGTCGGTACCCATGGAACTCAAAGGGTGGTATTGCACCAAATAACTTCTCAAAATAACTGTCATCTGTCTGACTCTGCTTCGTTGTCACACGCACACAAACACAATTCACAACCAGATATAGGAAGAGAAAAGTGTAATTGTCACATGTTGTTGCCGTTGATCGGCAGATTCTAGAGAGAGAAAACGCCCCTGACGCCATGGAGAATCACAACAACAACAACGACACGGCGGCGGAGGAGGAGGAGGGTACGGTGGAGGAGGAAGACGAAGAAGAGCCCAGTTCGAGCTTGACTCTCGAGAGGGTCGCTGTTGCCAAGCAATTCATCGAGAACCACTACAAATCTCATATGAAACACATTAAAGAGCGCAGAGAAAGGTATCGATTTGCCACCACATTTATACGCGTATCGGTTTATGTATGTACAGGGATGTGTCTGAGTCCGATTTTACACGTTAATTCACCAAATGTACGTTAATCGTGTCCCTAACCCTAGCATTTCCTCAACCGAATGTGTTCACCTGGAGGTCAAGGCCAAGACTTTAGGGGATTGCTCCTATGGTCTCAGGTTGAAACCTCCTTTGTGCTATCAATTCTTTTGAGCCAATCATATGGGGCGTTTGCTCTGGCTTTAATTGGGATATTAGTCGAGGTGCATGCAAGCTTGCCCAGGCACCTGAGTAAGCAAATAAAAACCAATTGTATGTACCTCTGTCTTAGATTGTGCATTTCACAGAATTTGATTGCGCTTTTAGTCATTTGCTTCCAATGCTGTTGAGTGTAAGTTTCAATGGTTTCTTTCAATATGTCATAATGGTTTACATGAGGCAGACTTGTGATTCCAATGAAACCCCCAAATTGAGGAAGAACATTTTTGGTTCGTGATTAGACTGGTAACTCTTCTGTCCATAATTTCACACAAATGAACCCCAAGGGGTTGGCCTGGTGTTTAAGGCCTGAGACTTAGGGTTTGCTCTCTCCTAAGGTCTCAGGTTCGAAACCTCCCAGGAGCTATCAACTCATTTGGGGCCCTGTCTAGTGGATAGTGAGATTGGTCCCCCAGGATTAGTCAATGTGTGTGTAAACTGACCGAGACACCTGAGTTATCAAAAAATTAAAAAAAATTCACATAATTGAATGTTGAGAAGCTATGGTTTCCGAGTGGTCATATTGAGGGAAAATTTTCTACAGATTTTATTGGTAAGGAAAAATTGATGTAGTCATTGTTGATGCTTGTGTGGTGGTGCAGAGTGAGGTATTATCTGAACCACTAATGAGTCTTGCTGACATGTTGAGGAGCAAGTAAGGTCTTTTCAGAAAGGAGGCCAAATAAAACTTGACAAATAATGACAAATCAAATTCGGGCTTGTCTTTGATTGTTAATTAATGGTGGTGGCAAAGTATTTGAGGACAAGACTTGTATGTTATTATTCAACTCGATCATTGCCCCAACTAACCCTATAAAAGTTTGTGCCCAACTTAACAAAGTCTAGTTGATGGCGATTATCATGACGAGTGAAATTTTTTCCAAAGTAATGCTTGTTATCAGTTAAACATAAGCAAATGAGATACTTATCCTTGACATTTTTTTTTGCAAGTTTGGTTTGTCGAGTCGGAATGCTCATATGCAGTTATATTTTTGTTTTGGGTTGCATGTAAGTGAAGATGTTCGTGTAGAGATATGGAAATCCATATATGAAAGGCTTTGCAGATGAAACTAGAAGCTTCAAAAACTTCAGTCAGTTTTCTGTCTTCCATGTTTATGCCGGTAACCTTGTGTACACTCGGGTGCGCAGGTTGACTCATGATCCAAGTATTTCAAAGCATGTGAAGTTGTTTTGAAGGATGAGTTTGTACGGATTTAACTATTTGCAGTCATGTCTTATTTATGTTGGATGGAGATTTAGGTTCCTACTGGGGAGAGAATGAACTGGAAAAAAGCTCAGTAGAATACTTGCACTCTACCTGAATTACAGAAAGATCAAGGGAGAGCAAAGGAAAACGGTCAACTTCGGAAAGACAGCTGCTTTTAAGTGATTCACTTTTTGGTTGTTTTTAGATTAGCTTAGATATATACCAGATTCATTTTGAGAGTGAGAATAAAGTTACTGCACCCCTAGCAGATTAGGGACGTGTATCGTATCCTAGAAAAGCATTTCTATGGCAAACAAACTTTGTTATTTCGCTCTGTTTTTTTGTAGAGTTTTAGGCAATTGAAGAGCATCATTCTTTCAGTCAAACAGGCATTCCGGTTTAGGGTAGTCCATAGATTCATTTTAAATTTTTCTAGTTGCTGTTTTCTTCACTTCTAGGGATGTTAGGTGGTCCTAGTTGCTATTAAATGCTGACTGCTCAGTGTTCTTTGTCGATACATTTTCATTATTTAGAGGGAAAATATGTGCCTTGATTTCTCTCTGTCACTTAAATTATCTTGGATTCCTGGCTGTTGAGGATGTAAATGATGAAGTTGCGTGTGTCTTTACCGGCTTAAGCTTTAACATGGGTTGGTGATCAACAATTCAAAGTTGCATCATAGCAGGACATATATATTGTGTTCAAATCTCATTGCCTACTCGATAATAATTTTTTTTTGTATGAGTTAGGCCCGCTTGTGATTGAGACTCTTGCGACACATAAGAGGCATCTTAGGATAAAATAAGGTTATCCCTCTCTATACTTGCATAAGCTTTTATTTGAGTTAGGCCCCGTTCCGCTAAAAAAAACAGTTTTGTTTTAACTCAAAAACTATCTCATTCCACTAACAAAAAACCACTTAGTTTTTTTGCAAAACTAAAAACCAAAAAAGCCAAAAAACTAGTTAGTGGAACAAGTTAGTTTTTTTGCAAAACTAAACATACAAAAAACTAGTTTAATGGAACAAGTTAGTTTTTTTGCAAAACTAAAAACCAAAAAACCAAAAAACTAGTTAGTGGAACAAGTTAGTTTTTTTGCAAAACTAAAACATCCAAAAAAACCAAAAAACCAAAAAAACCAAGTTAGTGGAACACCCCCTTAGTGGTTACCAGTTTAACACCTTTTTTTTTTTTATTGGCTACCAGTTTAACACTTGCGTTACTTACATTTCCATGTTGAATTAACTTAATTTGCACAAAGAATAATATCTCTTAGGATATAGTTTCAGATATTTTTGGGTAAATTTTCTGACAACTTTTATCAACGCTTTGTAGGCGCTCGGTGCTAGAAAAAAAGTTAGCTTCTTCAGATGTGTCAGAGGAGGAACAAATCCATATATTGAAGGATTTGGAGCGCAAAGAGACTGAGTATATGCGACTTAAACGGCATAAGATCTGTGTTGATGATTTTGAGCTTCTAACTATTATTGGAAGAGGAGCCTTTGGAGAGGTTCAAGAAATGACTTGTTTGTTAATATGCATAAAAGCTTCTTTTGGCTAAATCCGGAAAACTTATATATGCCTATCAAGCAAATTTTGCGAAATTTGGGAAATATTTTTTAATTTTTGATTCTTAGTTTAGGTGGATGTATTCTGTTACCAAGTTTTCAATTGTTTAGTGAACTTACTGTGTACGGTTCTGTTAAGTGTTAACCATATTTAGACAGCTCCGTGAAGTCATTTTCTCCCAACCTTGCTTCTTTGTCTGCTTTAGCATACTGGTTCTTAATCAGGTATCAAGTGCTAACGTACCAAGTTCTACCATCACTGTTAGAGCTTGTTCTAAATTGGTCATTTATTCTCCCCAGAACCAGTATAAGAGTCTGAGTCTGGACTGCCTCTCAACTTATTGTCGTTTTAGAGCTAGGCTTTTGGGCTCGTTTCTTTAGATCAGTTCCCCTTTTGTTTGTGCCATAAATGAACTTTGTTTCGTTGTCGTTCCCTCTCTACGTGCGAGTAGGGGTTCACATGTGTGGGGGAGTGTTAGAGCTTGTCCCACATATATGAGCTTCGACAGCCTCTCCACTCGTTGCCAATTGATTTTAAATTGCATGCTTTAACACTCACCTTCTTGAATCTTGACAAATTAGTTAACCATCTAAATTAATCAAACAAAGCTAACCATCTTAATGCAACTTTAGAAACGATTGTAAAGACAAATGATTAATCAAATGCTTGGTTACATATTACATGACCTAAATTATTACTTAATTCTTTCCTTTCCATTTTTATGTACTGTTGAAATTTCATTGAATCTTATAGTTCACTTCTTTTATTCCGTGATTCAGGAAAACAGGGTTTTGATTCACAATTGTAATTGCAATTTCACAACTATTTTATTCATAACTTGTACTTTGCACTCTTAAACTGTTTCCAGTAGATCTCCAAAACTGTTACCCTGTCCTTCTTAGGGAGTTAACTGCCCAGTTCTTAGGTGAAGTGTTGATTTTGCAGAGTTCGTTTGTCTGAAATGTGCTGGATAATCATTTATTACTTGTTTTGCTTTCCATATATTCTTCCCGCCCTGAATGATAACGTTTGCTTTTATATTGTCAAGTAAGAGTGTGATGGGTGCTTACAAAGAATTGTTTACAGGTTAGGCTGTGCCGGGAGAAGAAATCTGGCAATATATTTGCCATGAAAAAACTTAAGAAGTCAGAAATGCTCAGTAGGGGACAGGTGAGATTAGCTGTCAGCAGCAACTTCTTAATGTTTCTTATGTGGACTATATTTGTTCTGAACTTTTCGTGACGTGCCCTTTTTTTTTTTTTTGGTCTTATTATTGTTTTTCTACATCTACTTGAAGTCTGGACTGGTAATATTAATAATGTAGACAACCGTTCTTCTTTCGCTGAAAAAGAAGGTCTACCTTGCTCTAATCAATTATCTTGATAATGAGTTTGGTAGATTCTTGTGTATGTGTACTAAGTCTAGAAACCATAGAAATATTAATGCATTTGCACTGGCACTGAAATAGTAATTTGTTCTTTCCAGTCATTCGTCAAGTACAGTCCATGAGTCTTCTAAATAGGCTCTTTAATGTGATGACTATTAGATAAAGCAAAGACAAGATCAAGTTAACCTAACAATATTCCTAAGTGTAAAAAACTAGATGAATGAACGAAAGAAATTTATAATAACGAATAGCTTTCCAAATAAAATTCTTGCCAGGTGATCCTTCTTGTGCCCCATCACATTACCCTTGACTATTGATGTAGCATGGCATTCACAAGGATTTCTTAGGACATTCGATGTTCATATTAATGAGATAGTGATGAAGAAAAGATGAAAGGAAAGTTAACGTATTGGAGAAGGGGAATAAGAAGAAAGCGCAAGATCTATCATTGGTCTGAGTTTTGTTCCTCTATTGGAGAGGGAATGAGTTTAACAGTGATATGTTATTTTATGTTTGAAAACTCTAGTAACAGAGAAGAATGGCCTAAAAGAAAGGAAAGTATAGAGTAAGTATAGAGAAAAATCCTAAAGATGCTTAGCACTCAAAGCTTTCGAGTAGTTTATCATATTCTCATAGGTTCCAGTGGTTCTTTTATATGGAACAGGTTGAACATGTTCGAGCTGAAAGGAATTTGCTTGCAGAAGTTGCCAGCCACTATATAGTAAAACTCTTTTATTCCTTTCAAGATGCTGAATTCTTGTATCTGATAATGGAATATCTGCCTGGTGGTGACATCATGACTTTGCTGATGAGAGAAGAGTCTTTAACTGAAACTGTGGCTCGATTTTACATTGCTCAAAGTGTTCTGGCCATAGAGTCTATCCACAAGCATAACTACATCCACAGGTTGGTATTATCTCACTGGCCGCATATTAATGGAACGTCACTAGACAGTGGCTCTTTTTTTTGGTAATCTTATTTATCCAACCATATCTTTTGCAGAGATATTAAACCTGACAACCTTCTATTGGACAAAAATGGTCATATGAAGCTTTCTGATTTTGGTCTTTGCAAGCCTCTTGACTGTTCAAATTTAAGTCCTATAAATGAAAATGACGTGATGACTGATGAGAATTTGAGGGAATCAATGGATGATAATGGATGCTTTCCAGATAATGGTAATGGAAGTCGCTGGAAAAGCCCCCTTGAACAGTTGCAGCATTGGCAAATGAACAGGAGGACATTGGTAAGCAAGATAATATTTTCTTCCTTTCTAATTGTTTATGTTGCACTTCATGACAGATTTTTTACTTTAACTTCCAAAATCCCTATCTAGCTACTAGTTGTCTGTTTTCTACGAAGTTATATGAAAAGAAACTGAAGGGTGAAACCTTAAGACTGGAGGATTTAATATGTAATGATGGACTTGGGTGTATGTAGCACTAAATTCGTGCTATTCCTTGAACAAGCAGAAGACCAGTCTTCTAGGGTCTTGTAAGAAGCTAAATGATACGTATAGGAAAAAAAACCCGGATCTGGTTTCGCAAGCCACCATGTCTACTAGGTATGGTGAAATTCTTTATTGCTTAGTGTACAACTGTACATAGACATCTACTCGACCATTTGGGGGTATATGGTGTTACTTGAAGTATCATTCATTTCAGCGTAGTTGTTCCTTCCCTGAATCTTTTTTTGGGACAAATTACTCTGTATCATTTGTACCTTCACATTTGGAACTACACCAAATGAAGTCCTGTTTTTGTATCAGAGCGTATGAATTTGGTACTGAAATTCTGTTTGGAGGATGGCAATGCCTAGATTAGGTAACCCAAAAGTTCGTTATCGTTATTAGGGCTATTCACGGGTCGGATATCCTCGGGTTGGGGTTGGATTTGACCCGATCGATATTGATCGGATTGATGAAAACCCCACCCGACTCCGACCGAATAGGCAGTCGGGTGTGTCAGATCAAGTTCGGTCAGGTGAGCGGGTTGAGACTTGAAGAGAGAGAGAGATTTTTCTGGGCAACGAAGTAGAGATCTATTCTGTCAAAAAAAAAAAAACAAAAAGTACAGATCTACCATAAAACCCAAATGCGTAAATGTAAAAAAAAAAAAGTAGAGATCTACTGTAGACACTGTTTCTCTTATACGTCCAAGGATCTCTACTACGGGTCGTAGAAAGAGAGAGGGAGATCTGAAACTTGATCTCTTCTATATCCCAGCAGCCCACCATCCATCCATGAGCGGTGACGTTGTAGACTGGAGAGAGTGGGGTCTGAGAGAGGAGTTACAGAGTAAGAAGCGAATTAAAGGGGGGAGGCGCTGGGGAATACAAGTAGATTTAAGGTTTTTTCTATTTTGTCGGTCGGGTCAGATCCAACCGATTTAAAATTTCCCAACCAGAGACCCGTCCGAGAAAGTGAAATTTCTAGAGAATAAGACCCGAGCCCGACCGTTTAACCCAGTTGGACGGATCGGATGTGCGTTTTTTTGGGTCGGTTCACGGGCCAGATGAACAGCCCTAATTGGTATATTCAAAATTTTATAAATTTTCTCTATAGATCATTTGTTGAATCGAACTGTCCTTTGATCTTAATTTTTTTGTCAAATGTTTAGTGCAACTATTTGGCCATCTTGGTAAAAACTTATTAGAATCCACTACTCTTGTTGTAACGGCACTAGCTCCAAAAGCTCAAGTTTTTATTGAAGGGTGTCAAACAATTGTATTGAGCTCTCCAACATTCCCTCTCATCTGGAACTCGACTCCATGTAGCTATGAAAGATTAGAATATGAGTACCTGCAGCAAATCATGCTATTATTTGATGTTTTTGTTGTTAGGCTAGTGTCATTTGCAGACACAATTGAGTCAGTGCCATTTTATTCTTTGTTTAGCGGTGCTTATAGAACAACAAGGACTTATGACATAATATAATAAGGTTTTATCATCTTCTTGTTCTCTTTTTCCAGGCGTTCTCCACCGTGGGCACACCTGATTATATTGCTCCGGAAGTATTGCTGAAAAAAGGATATGGCACAGAGTGTGATTGGTTAGTAAAGTTTGAATGATGAGGATTATCTAAAAATTTAAACAATGCCTGTCTTTTTATTGTATTGCTCTGATTTTGCTCTCGTACCAGTTTCTATGGGTATTGAGGTTCCCTTGCATATGCCATTGAAGTCCAGAGTTTTGACTTCTGATATTGTGCTTCTAGGTTTTGAAAAGCTAAAGCAAAGGGAGATGGCATCATTGTTTTGCTTAACTTCAGTAAATTGGTCTAGAGAGTCGGTAATAAATTTCATGGGGCAAACCTATTTTAGAGATGCACAACATGTATTACTGTTTCTGAAGACGCTGATCGTTAAGAAAAAGAAAACAATTTTGCGCAACTGGCTGGTTGGTTAATTGGTCACATTTTCTTCATGCAAGTTATGCCTTCTATATAAGCAGTGGGTTTGAGAGAGCTCTAAAATGTGGTTGTAAAGAACATTTGAATGCAACTTACTTTAGTATGAGAGTTCCCACATCTTGTTATCTTAACTTTGCACTCTCTTTTTTCCTCCTCTTTCTAAAATATTTTTGATGAAATGAATTCAGACCATTGGCGTGGTGGGATCTCTATTAGATTCCTTATAGTTTTACTTTTGCAGAGAGGTTCAACCAAATGTTTAGAGGGTAAGTATTTTAGGCAAAGTAGACCGGTTAGAGGAAGAGAAGTATGTGTTGCATTTGTTAGCTATTACTGTTCCTACTCTTGATAGAATTGTGTGTAATGTGTCACAGGGATGATATATGTAGCCCTTATGAGGAAAAGGTACATGTTCTTTTACCACATCAAGATGCATCATGAAAGGAGGAGATGTATTGTATCAGTGAAAGCTCTCCTGAATCAATGTTGTTAGTCCAAGATACCTGTTGATGCAGTTAAATTAAGAAGAAGAATAGAGAAAAAGATTGAAGGAGGAAAGAAACATAGGCATTCACAGGAAAGGAAGGACAACCACAGGAAATCGCACTTAGGAGAAGTAAAGTCTATCATACCAGTAGTGGGAAGTAAAGGCAATCGTACCAGTAGAAACTTAGTGCTCTATCATTTAAAACTAATTACTCCAATGCATTCAACCTATTGGCAAATCCAGAAAACAGCAATTACCTCAGAAGACAACACACAGAACAGAAAGAAATAGTAAATACTAGAATACAAATAAATTGCGGGTAGATAAAACATCCCCAACGATCAAAACACGAACAGCTGTTGGGGTGACCCTTCATGTTCCCTGTAACCTGTTCATAGCCCATTGGGAAAGTCATATATAATACTTACCGAGGAAAATAAATATGAAACTGGGAGAGAAGTTGGAAGTGATTAACTGAGAGCCAAGCTACTATGGGAGGAAAGAAACATTTTTTCTTTGGCGGGAAGGGGAGCTCCATTTGTGTGTTCAACTGCTGGCTACCAACATCCTTGTTTTTTGTATTAGGGATGCTTGTCCCATTTCTTTGCATTCTGTAGTCAGTTTTCTGTATCCCTGCAGATTGTTAGGCAGTTTTTGGATAGCCTTGTTTGTTTGACTTTCGGTAAATGCTGTTTCTACAAGGTTATGCCCTTCTGGCCATTTCTTTTCTTGTATATTTACAGCAGGAGGTATACAGATAAAGAGAGACTTTTAAGATAGGAGAAACTTAATAACGACAGATTAAAAGGTAAATTGAACCGCCTAGACCTCAAAAAACTATAGATGAGAAGATTGAGCTATCTGACTTGTGAAGAACACCAGGCTACTCAGTTTCCCCAAGCATCAAATATGATGTTTACATATTTTTGTGTCGCCAAAACATGCAAATTTCACTATTATTGCTCACATTGAGCTTTGTAAATAGAAATAGTTCACCTTTTAGAAACGAGATTTTTGAGAAATGCACATTAAATCCGAGGTTATGCATGGATCATTAGGTAGTAGATCCGTCTTTCAAATAAAACGTTTGTTGATTGTTTCATTTTCAATGAAATAAAAGATGAGTTGGAAGGCCATAAGAAATGAGAAACTATAGAACTCAAATAAGAGTACTCTGATAGACTGATAAAGTTGGCCAGAATAAGTTACTTGGTCATAAATCTTATAACATGTAACTGTAGAATCAAATAATCTGATGGCCTATGTCATTTAATGCCTAGAAAGAATGTTTCACGTCCAATGTTAGGATTCTTGGATTTTCAATTGACAAGACTAGAACTTCAAGTTGGGTTATCTTATTTTTGACTGTATAGTACTTTGCTTGCCAACGGGTACATACATCTTTGTCGTTCTTTGGTTTTCTGTTGAAATATTGTGTGTACCTTTAGAATTGTATCTTCTCTATATCTGTATGAAGGGGATTCATCGGGTGCTATTGGATAGTTAGGCAAGTTTTATTAATTGTTTCTGTGCTATCGAAGTAAACAATCTTAAAGGACAGGTTGAGCATGAACATCAAGTGAATTCAATTTTACATGTGCTAGTTGTATTCATTCAAGGTGTTGCTTGTCTCCTTTATGTATTTATTAACTGTTCCATGAGGACTTCCTTTGTGGTCATGGTCGCTTTAATTGGTTGATTTTGCAATGTAATTATGTGCGACGCAGTAATTGGTGGATGATTTGTGGAATTTTCTCATTTAGTACAAATTTTGATGTAGTCTTACACTAGCTTGGTTGCAGGTGGTCACTTGGTGCCATAATGTATGAGATGCTGGTTGGCTACCCCCCATTCTATTCTGATGATCCTATAACAACATGTAGAAAGGTGAACGAATTATGTACTTTATGTTGTGTCCTTACGAAGTCTTCCTTATTTTTTAAACATGGAATTATTTTTGGATAGGAAAAACATGCAATTGTTATTCGGGTATTTATTGTACTTTGAACAATATCCAGTGTAAATACATGTGAAAGGGGAGACCCCTAGATTATTTCACCTTCTTCCTTTTTTGATCAGCAAAGAAATTCATTGGTAACAATAAAACATTACTAGAGAAAGAAGAGAAGAAAAAACCTAAGAAGTTGGGAAGAAACCAACAAACCTAAAGAAAAAACCTCAAAATCCTCAAAAAGCCAAAACGCCTAGAATAAAAGGGTTTTTCTGGTGACAAGGTGCTTTTTGGGCAAGGTCTTTTTCTTGGAAAAGGACTATTATCTCTACATTGGGTTGATGTTAGTCTTGGGCAGTGCAATGTTGTAAGGAGGAATTGGGAACATAGAGCAGCATTTATTCTAGTCTTACATTGTTCATTTTCCTTCTCTTTTGTTTCTTCTACCTCTCCTTATCTTTTCTCTTTATGGTGAAACTTCTGTTCTTTATGTTCATTGTTCCCTTTTTCAGTAGTGCACAAGGTAAACTCATCTAGGAAACAGAGAATGTGATGGTAAAACCCACCCATCTGATCCATTTTAGACTGAAGCTAGTTCTGTTCGACATACAAGAATGTCCTCAACACCATGTGTATAAGCTTTCTGTATACCTTAATAGTAAATAACACATGGGACCCCATTCTTCAATCTGTAGCCCACTACCTTAACCTTCCACAAGTAACACCTGAAATCCCACCAAGCTGATTGGTCGAAAGTCCTTCAACTGATTAGCTCTGGCTTTCCTGGGAATTGGTGCAATGAAAGAGGCATCAACAACCTCTCTAGAGATATTGTCTAAAATGGTGAAAGGGAGCCTTAATGTTCCCCCAAATAGAACTCCAACCAGCCAACAAATGCTACAGTAAACTGTTGAGGCCTACCTCGTTCCCTTTGCACTCTTTAATAGAAACTAGAACTTTCGCACTGGAAAGAATGCCTAATGTTTTATCACCCCTTTTGTAATGATGCCAAACTAATGTCTTGTCGGATAAGTCTCTGTGTGGAGTTCCTTCTTGAACTGCCCCAACCCTGACACGGATTTCTTCCTCACTCCTGGTATACTCCCCATCAATCAGCTAGCAACCAACGTAATTAGTTTCATTTGTGAGTTGGCGTACTGTATTGAAAAATGGTGTTCTGGTATCCTTCCTTAAGTCACATGCCCCTTCACTTCTGCCTCCAGCTAAATTTTGTGAAATAGAATCTTCCAAACTTTGCCTTGGCCTTCTCTCAGTACATAACTTCCTTGTCTGTAAGACCACTATGTTCTTCTTATTGTTCCTTCTTTGGATGTCTGTAGCTTTAGCTTTGTGACCATGCAAGTCACCAAACACCTCTCCTCCTTCCAACCTCCTCCATGTGAGATTTAATCAACCTTTCTTAGTTATATTTAATAGAAGCATCTAAAAGGATGCTGCTTATGGACTAAAAGCTTAAACGTGATAACCTTCACTGCTTTGAAAAAGAGGGCCTAATATTCTAGAGATTTTTACGAGGGGAGATATAAAATCAAATTACAATTTGATTGTGATCAGGAAAGGCTTTTCCAGACAACCAATCATAGGAAATAGTAGCAAACAAATAGTCTTAAGCCCTTTGCAAAGGTTCCTCTACTCCTTGAAAAAGTTACTTAATGGAGCTTTGTTTCACCATGTAAGTTTTTTTTTTTTTTTTTCCTGCCTTGTAACAGACTGTCTTATGCATTAACTTGTTTAGCCATATGGATGCAATACTTGTTCCTTAATTTGTTGAACTGCATCTTCAGATTGTGCATTGGAGAAATCACTTGAGGTTTCCCCAGGAAGCAAGGTTGACTCCTGAAGCGAAAGATCTGATCTGTAGTTTGCTTTGTGATGTTGAACATAGGCTAGGTACTCGAGGAGCACACCAAATAAAAGTATGTTTTTTTTCACTGATGTGTTTTTTTTTCTTCCTTTCAATTTGCTATTTGTGCTAACCATTCATTGATTTGTATCAGGCTCATCCCTGGTTCAAAGATATTGTCTGGGACAAACTCTATGAAATGGAGGCAGCATTTAAGCCAGAGGTCAATGGGGAACTTGATACTCAAAATTTCATGAAATTCGATGAGGTGAGTTTTCTTGCATAATGGTTTCTTCTCATAACATGCCATTTCTGTATTTTCTTCTTTTTGGTATCTTGATCCTGCAACTTTTTACTTCTACTTAAATTGACATTATGGCTTTTTTAACCTGCACGTAGTTATCCATTGTGAAGGGTTCTTGGAGTGTTATTTGACTATGTAATGCTTATTGTGTTTGAAACTTTCTTGCAGTCAACTCTGAGTGATAGGGAACACGGCTTGTTGAGTGGAATTAAGTTGTGAAGTGATTATTTACCCGACTCCATTAGTATGGAACATTTTCTTTTCCGAGTAAATTCAGGAATTGCATACACTGTACTGAAATCTCATGATAAAAAAAAAGGAAGACTTGGAAAAATTTCTAGCACATTCAAGCTCATTCACGTGCATAAATCACTAATAATTTTGAATCATGAAGGATGAACTTTTCATGTTTCAAGTAACAATCTAATATCATTTTTTAAAGTATTGCTTGCCGCTCATGATTGATAGCATCAACCTAAAAATTGTACTATCGAAAGTCTAGTTCTTGCATGTGTTTTTGTGGTTGTCATTCCTCCCTCCCTTCCCCCAACCACCCTCACTTTGTGCCACAAACACCATCCACTGCAGCACAAGCACACAGAAATGTCTTCAGGATTTTGACAAACTGTCAGTAGATTCTATATTTTAAGAACTTGGTTCTGGTAAGAAGGTGCATGTTGCTCGAAAACTTGTGTAGGAGTGAATTATGTGGGTTTGTAGATATGTTGTATTCTTAATCTTCATTTGGTTATATCTGTGTTTGTGTATTCATTTGTTTATATCTGTGTTTGTCCTTTAAAATTTGGATTTTTATATTATGTCATTTTGATGTTCAGTATACTGTCTTCTTGATTTCCATTCTGAGAATATATTAAAAATGCCCCAGGTTTATCCTCCAGAAGCAGGAGCCAGAATGGGTCCTGGACCCTTGAGAAAGGTGGGTCATTTTTCTGAAACATATTTGCACAGGTTGATGCATTTTTTTTCTCCCATTCATATTTGAGGTAATTGGACCTAGGTATGTGTACTGGGTAAGGGTATTTGTCTAGATGTATAATATATTAATATCCATGAACCCCAAGAGCTAGGATTCTGTCTTATTTATTGTTTGTATTAAATGGTCATCACGAATGTCATATATGAAGCTTTACATCTTGAATTGCAAAATGAGTAGAATAATGCTCTTCTACGAGTATACCCCATTCTCTTGCTATATCATGCTGTAGTCCAACAGTGTAAATAAATGTTTATGCTTTACATAGCACACTAAAAAAAAACAGACCAGCAGCCTGATAACCTAAAACATGTGCATTGATCAGAGTTCAAGCAATCCTATATTTAAAGTTTGCTTCTTGTCAGATTTGTCTCTCGGCTTCTGAATATGCTTGAAAAGTCTGGCGTGACATTTATTCTGATAGTTTTAACTTATGGACAGATGCTGATGACTCCCAAAGATTTAAATTTTGTTGGGTATACATACAAGAATTTTGAGGCCGTCAAAGGGTTACGTTATTCTTTTGGTACGTGACCTCTGCTTAAGTATGGTTTATTTTGTCGATTTGTTTTTGGGTCTTGTTTGATTCTTGTTTGTTCTGCATGCTATATTCAGAAATTAAATAAATGCTAATATCTCTATGATGCTTTCTTGCATGTCTTAGTAACTTAAGGTATTGCACCTAACGTGGGTAGCTGCTGTCTCTGAGGCCTTAAGTTTAGATGAGTCATTAGGAAAACTCTCATGCATTTTAACATTTTGATAGTGTATGGTGTACCGTTAAGAACACTACCCCTCTGATCACAACGCAGATATGGCCTCTACCCAAAACTGGATAGTATACGAGGAGATGCATACTCAATTTGATTAGCTATATAACTCTCATTTGAATATGAATTCAGGGCATGGTGGCATTTCATTTGGTGCTTTATTTCTGGTTATGTATTTGCTAGTTGTAATTTTGCTTGTTTTCAGCTTAAAATTGGATGGCAATAATGTTATGACAATAAGCTTTTGATAGCTTTTGTCAGGGCTTGGTAAGGGAGCGCATTATCCGTTAGGCCTACCGCTTGGTCTTCAATGTGTTAAGGATAAATGGCCGTAAATGAAGAAGGGGATAGTGAAGCTGCATTTTTTGCAGTGGTAAGATTCAAAACTAGTCATCATGGCTTGTAAGTAGGGGGAAAGAGCAGTGGAACGACAACTAAGGAACTATTGGGGCCTACGGAAATCGATTGGGGCAGCTCTTATTTACTCAGTGTTATGGATATGGCCAGTATAATAACATCACAAATCTTTTCTTCAACCCAAGATAATGAGGGGAAAAGGAGTATATCATTTAAATATATAAACTTTTGGAGTGAATACAGACACTGACAGGGCAGTATCATCTTTTGAATTTCTAAAGATAGTGGGTTTCATTTTTTGCTAATATTGGTATCGGTAGATGAGTCCATTTGTGTGATGTAATCTATTCCATTCCTGGTTTTGGGATGGATAGCTTGCTTTGGGATAATAGTTGAGAAAGATCTCAAAGTGATTGTTTTATCTTTGCAGATAAAAAGAAATGTACGTCACCACCACGTTCATCTACTGATTCCATCCTCAGTAATTGATTCTGATCACATCCATGGAGTTCTTATTTTCATTTTCTGAAAATAGTATGTGGCTGGATTTTCCTAATGTTCGACAATGTGTTTTTAGGTGATTCTGGAGTTCACTACTCTGCCGAATATGCAATTGATGGCACAGAGACACTGGTGCGTTCTTCATCAGCGGATACTCTTGCACAGTGATAAGCAGATCAGCCTAGGCTCGGAAAGCATCTTCTATCTGAACTACCTTTTCTTGTGGATGGTAGGCATATCAAATTGGTGTTTTGTCAGGTTTTGCCTTGGGCATTGATTTTGGAGGGAATTATGGATGGATGGAAAGAGGTAAATAAAAATGGATAATAAAAGCCGAAATGAAAAATATGATCTCCCATCAATTTCCTTTCGCTATACAAATCCATGATCCATACCCAACCTTAAGCTTATCCTTGATAAAGTTGACTTCCATAGATTTTGCAGAAAACCTTTCAAGTTTGCACTGTACAGTTGTGTTGCAAGAACTTCGGAAAAGCCGTTCGTATCATTGGTGGTAGAAATGGTGGCAAGTATAACTCAAAATTTTGCTAAAGCCCTAACTACCCAGGTTGGCAGAGCAAACATGCCTTCTCTTGTGGTTTTTTATGGGTTTTCTCTTTTCTTTTTCCTTCTTCCCCTAGCTGATTGGCTGAATTAGATGCTCTGCAATGTGAGATTGTTGTATTGTAAAACCTCGATTGCTTCGATCGTTTTGAGAAATCCTGGTGCTGGGTTTATCCAAACAGAAAACTCAGTTTGTTATCTTGAGAGATCCAATAATATGATCATGATGAAAGATTATTGTTTAAGTTTGATGGCTTTTCAATTTAGTTTGTGACAATTGTGCATTCTCCTCTCCTTTTGTTGGATTACATCAACCGGTTAAAAAAAGTCAAAATTAAAGAAAAATTGCTGAACGCATCCGAGCCGTCCAAAACACGATCTTCCTAAAGGGGATGACTGACAGGTTTAAGGATCCAAACTTTTGCTTACGTTCCAACCTTGGAATTTGGAGAGGATTTTGTGGAGGGAAGAGAACAGGAAAGAGAGAAGCATGGGAAAAGGAAAGGGCAATTTACACCAACCTCCCCTAAGGTTTCTCACAAATACGATGAGCCAACAAAGTTTCAAGTAATTACAGTGACCTCCCTCCAACGGAAGAAAAAACTAACTCCTATAGCGATAGAGTTTATTTTCTCAGCTTTATTTTTGTGGGCCATTGGAATTATTAGCTTATGTTCCCCTTTTTTTTGGATTATTTTATTTGCTGAAGTTTGATTTTTGTTTTTTAAAATTTCTTTCTTAACCAAAAAAGAAAGGGTAATGATGTTTACGCCCCTTCTTTTACGGTTGCACACAATTTCTTGTTCTTTATTGGAAAAAAAATTGCACATATAAATGCACTACAAGACACTGTGCAATTACAAAAAATGACTGCTTGCAATAAAGATAAGTTACGATAATGGATGAAACCATTCTTACATTAGCCAGTCTTTCATGTCATTTCTAGTCTAGATACATAAAACACTAAAAACATGTACCAAAAAAGGAAAGTGGTCATATGCCTATATACAAAAATCACCAGTAGCGTAGTAAAGTTTCTAAGTTATCTACAGCAAAAAAATTGCCCTTTTACAAAAAAAATCTTATCCCAGTTGTTCTTACCTGATACGTACTACCATATATACCAAAAAAGAATCCCAGGTCTTAACATATTCCTAGCACATCAGGTCTTTTGGTGTTCATAGGCTTAACACACCAATTCTTTTGGTGTGCAAAAGAGTTGGTTTTTATTTGTATTTATTACTACTATTTTACCTTTACAGTTTACATATTCAAGATCCAAACATAGCCTTAACATCCAAGTTGAGAGGAGGGTTCCGGCGAGCTTCTCTCTCACTCTTCCCATTTTTTCTCTTTTCCAGCCGACCCCCACTCTGTTCTTTCCCTCCCCCCATGGCTGCCGTTTCACCTCTTTCCTTCCCATTTTCTTCTCTACTCTTCTCTCCTCTCCTACCTCTATGGTTGTGAGATGGTTAAAACTCTCTCCCTCCCCTGAGAAGATCACTCATATTTTTGGACTACGGAGGCTCAGATTTGGGTTTTGGCTCTTGAATCCTATCGGTTTGGTGATGGAATTTTTAGCTTTTCGGCAATAGCAGTAATGGAGAGAGGGGCTCGACTTATGGTTATTGAGAGGAGTGCACCAAGAAAAAAGTGCGTACTGACTAAAAATTACAGTGTTTAGAAGATAAGTGTTTGGAGTTCCAAAAACACCCCTGCCTTTGACGGTCAATTTAGACGGAGTTAGCTCCGGGGACCATTTAAACAAACATTTTGAATATTTTTCCCGCTTCTCCACGTGTGCTTTATAGAGTTGAGTAGTTACCATATATGCTACTATTGCAACCCAAAGCTAATGAAAGGAAACTTTGTCATGTCTACAAGGGTTACATGAAATTGCAAACCAAAGCTATTTATAAATCGGAATCTCCACAAATCTGACCTGATGGAACTGGATCAACAACTCATATTGAAAAACCTATTTTCTGGTCTCAAGTTGACGCTGCATTAGGAGAAAACTTGTTCTTCAAACAAATTATGTACCATGTATCGGAAACAAAAGGCGGTAAAAAAAGCTCTGTTTTCAAAACTCTGGGCAAGATATTAAGGCTATGTTTGGTAACACTTCTGTTTTCTGTTTTCTGTTTTCTAATTTCTGTTTTTCATAAAAAGGAAGTGAAAACAAAAAATATGTTTGTGTGAAATTATTTTCAAAAAAAAAAAGTAAAAACATAATTATGAGTCGGTTGGAGGTATGCCGGCGGGAGGTGGTGCGTGGTGGTGGGTGGCGGCGGTGGTGGTGGGTGGTGGCGGGTGGTGGCGGTGATGGTGGGTGGTGGGTGGTGGCGGTGATGGTGGGTGGTGGTGGTGGCGGTGGTGGTGGTGGTGGGTGGTGGTGGGTGGTGGCGGTGGTGGGTGGCGGGTGGTGGTGGGTGGTGGCTGGGGTGGCGGCTGTGGTGGTGGGTGGTGGCGGTGGTGGTGGGTGGTGGGGTGGTGGGTGGTGGCGGTGATGGTGGGTGGTGGTGGTGGCGGTGGTGGTGGTGGTGGGTGGTGGTGGGTGGTGGCGGTGGTGGGTGGCGGGTGGTGGTGGGTGGTGGCTGGGGTGGCGGCTGTGGTGGTGGGTGGTGGCGGTGGTGGTGGGTGGTGGGGTGGTGGGTGGTGGCGGTGGTGGTGGGTGGTGGCGGTGGCGGTGGTGGTGGTGGTGGTGGGTGGTGGTGGTGGCGGTGATGGTGGGTGGTGGCGGTGCTGGTGGGGTGATGGTGGTGGGTGGTGGCGGTGCTGGTGGGGTGGTGGGTGGTGGTGGTGGGTGGTGGCGGTGATGGTGGGTGGTGGTGGGTGGTGGCTGGGGTGGTGGCTGTGAGTGAGAAAACAAAAACAGAAAGTGAAAGTTGAGATTTTCAACTTCCCCAAATTTCATAAATAGTGGAAGTAAGAAGTAGAATTTGAAAGTGAAAGTGGCACACAAACAACATTCTGTTTTTAAATTGTCAAAATTCTGAAAACAAAAACAGAAAACAGAAAACAGAAGTGCCACCAAACAAGGCCCCATGCGACTTCCAGAAGAAGTAATTGATCTCCGCGAATGCTGACAAGAGAAGTAGCTCAAGCAGGTCAAAAGCCAATTGCTTCAAACATACATATGACTGCATAAGCCAAAAAAACAAAAATAATGGCCTTTAGAATCTCAGACAAGGGCTAACCAGAGCAGCACAACCAAACCCAGAAACAATGTTACGGGTTGTTACAAATTTTTACACAGCAGGCAATTCAAATTAATGACATGCGAAGTGCACAGAATTCCTCTACCTTTTCGACCCACTAACTACTATGCACTTTCTAGCAGGCTTATAATTTCTGATACCTCATAAGCAACTACTGTTAAAATTTGTAAATGGAATTGAAATCAGTTGTTTCTCATTGAAAAATAAAGGCACGGTACAGCCACATATATATGAAAACAATACAACTTATTAGGGAAGCATAAATACAAAAAGAGAATGATTATATGAAATCCTGAGAATATGGAATTAAGATCCCAGTTGATTGCTTCGTTGTGTTGACTGATTCTTGCTTCCAAATTGATTGTTGCCTTATTCTGGCCATGATGTCCGCTAATACTTCCCCTCAAGATGGAGCATGGAGGGACAGAATGCCCAACTTGGACCGCAGATAACCGAACTGTTCGACCCCCAATGCCTTAGTGAAAATGTCTGCTATTTGATCAACGGAGGCAATGTGATGAAGCTGAAGGAGACCTTGTTGGACCCGGTCGCGAACGAGGTGGTAGTCTATTTCAATGTGTTTGGAGCGCTCATGGAAAACCGGATTCCGAGCAATGTGCAAAGCAGCCTGATTGTCGCAATATAAGGTGATGGGAGAGGAGAGGGGAACTGCTAAATCACGGAGTAAAGTTTGAAGCCATAATAGCTCGCAAGTGGTTGAAGCCATGGCCCGATACTCACCTTCGGCAGAGGATCGAGAGACGACACTCTGCTTTTTAGTGCGCCAAGAGACGGGGCTGCCACCAAGAGTAATGAAATAACCCATAGTCGAGCGACGAGTCATGGGACAACTGGCCCAGTCCGAGTCAATGTAGGCAGTGAGAGTGAGAGCGACACTGGTCGGAAAGAGTAAGCCATGGGAAATAGACCCCTTGAGGTAGCGAAGAATACGAGTAGCAACATCAAAGTGAGGAACCCGAGGGGTGTGCATAAACTGGCTGAGCATATTGACAACAAAGGTGATATCCGGACGGGAAATGGTAAGGTAGATTAGGCGGCCAATGAGCCAACGGTAGGAACTCGGATCGAATAGGGGTTCACCAGAATCGGCAGTGAATTTGAGATGCTGCTCCATCGGTGAAGAGGCGGGGTGACATCCGGATTGGCCGGCATCATCGAGGATGTCAAGAATGTATTTTCGCTGATTAATAAAAATTCCTGTGGCAGAGCGAGCGACTTCAATGCCCAAAAAATACTTAAGCTTCCCAAGATCTTTTGACTGAAATTTACTCGATAAGAACCCCTGTAATTGGTGGATAGAAGCGAAATCGTTGCCTGTAACAAGTAAATCATCAACATATACTAGAACAACGATAATATTAGAATCAGTTTGCCGAGTAAATAGGGAGTGGTCAACTTGGGATTGTGTAAAACCGGCAGAAAGTAGGACGGTAGACAGTTTAGAGTACCAATTGCAGGAGGCCTGTTTGAGCCCATAGAGTGACTTTTGTAATCGACACACACGCGTCTCCCCCTGTCGACCATATCCCGGAGCAAGGGACATGTGAACATCTTCGTTGAGGTCACCATGTAAAAAAGCATTGTTAACATCTAACTGGTGTAAGTGCCAGTGGCGAGCAGCCGCAATAGCTAGTACACAACGGACGGTGACCAATTTGGCAACAGGAGCAAAAGTGTCATGATAGTCCAACCCCTCGACTTGAGTGTAGCCCTTGGCTACCAAGCGTGCTTTGTATCGTTCTACGGATCCATCTGCTTTTAATTTAGTTTTAAAAACCCATTTACAGCCGATCGGTTTTTTGCCAGGGGGAAGAGGGGTAAGGACCCAGGTGTGATTGTGTTTAAGTGCATTGAGTTCTTGAGAGATGGCAGTACGCCAGTATGTGTGCTTGATGGCTTGAGTATAGGAAGAAGGGTCATGCGAATGAGATAAAGCCAAGAGAAAAGCAAAGTGAGACGGAGAAAGATGTGAGTAAGAAATAAAATCACTTAGCGGATAGACCGTACCGGAAGACAGCGGCGAAGCATGAGTAGAGGCAGTTGTGGCGGATGGAAGTGTAGGACAAAGGTAGTCCCGAAGATAGCTTGGGGGGCGATGAACTCGGGATTGTCGAGAGTGGACGGTGGAGGATGATGGGTCCAGGGAGTTGGTGTTGTTGTCTGATGAGATTGAGTTGGTAGGGTGGGCCGATGGGTGGATGGGTTGAGGTGGAAGGTTTGGGGATGGGGCAGGGGAAAGAGGTGGGCTGGAGTTGGTTGTATTGGGAGTAGGAGGGTTGGTCGGTTGGGATACGTGAGAGGTTCAGCTGGGTATAAGTCAGTCTGACTAGGGGACAGGTTGGTGGGGGGTGGAATATAATGGGGGCTTTGGGTATGAAAGGGAAAAATATTCTCAAAAAAATGACGTCCCGGGAGATAAAAAAAAGTGTTCGTGTCGAGATTAAAAAGGCGGTATCCGCTGTGGCGGGAAGGATATCCCAAAAACACACAAGGGACACCGCGGGGTTGAAATTTGTCACGGTCGACACGGGATGTCTGAGCATAACAGAGACATCCAAAAACATGTAAAATTTTGTAATTAGGGGTTCTACGATAAAGTCGTTCATAAGGTGAGACATTTCTTAAATTTTGTGAGGGAGTGCGATTAATAAGATAAACCGCTGTTAATACACACTCACCCCAAAATTTGATGGGAAGATGGGCTTGGAAACGTAAGTAGCGAGCCACATTTAATATATGTCGATGCTTACGTTCAGCAACGCCATTTTGTTGAGGGGTATCAACAAGAGTTAATTCTTGTAAAATTCCATTATTATGAAATAATTTTTGAATTGCACGAGATAGAAATTCAGAGCCGTTATCCGAACGAAAAGATTTAACTCTGCATTAAATTGTGTGTTCTGACCATGTTGAGGAAAAATTCGATTTTGGAAAAAGCATCGGATTTGTAACACAATAAATATACCCAAGTCGTGCGCGTGCAATCATCAACTATGGTAAGAAAATAACGTGCCCCACAAGTGGAAGGAGTATGATAGCCACCCCAAATATCAACAAATATTCGAGCAAACGGAACAACACTTTTATTGAGAATAATTTCAAATGGTAGTCTAGTATGTTTGCCACGCAAACAGGCGTCACAAGGACAATTATTGGTAGTAGGGTGTTTAACAAGGGAACGAGGTAAACTACCAGGTGCTGGATGACCCAATCTCTGGTGCCATAAGGTGGAGTCGTCGGTTGGAGTTATGAGGGCAGTGGAGGGTGGTGTGCGTAGGTAGTACAAGCCATTGCGTGCCTCACCCGCTCCAATCACAGTCTTCGACGTCAGGTCCTGAAAGAGGCAGAAAGTTGGGGAAAAAAAAACAATGCACCTAAGGTCACGGGATAATTTTGTACAGATAATAAATTGAAACGAAAACTAGGGACATGTGATACATCAAAAAGAGTGATGGAAGGGGTGACAGTTATAGTTCCTGTATGAGAGACAGTATGAATAAAGCCAGAGGCGGACTGGATTGGCAAAATTTTATCGGTGACTGTATATGAGTTAAAAAGGTATAGGTGGGGCGTCATGTGAGAGGAAGCCCCACTATCAATAATCCAATCATGTGAAATAGAATTGGTATTACCAGAAAAAAGTGCAGATGGATGTTCGGGTATTACCAGAAAAAAGTGCAGATGGATGTTCGTAAAAAGCATATGCTTGAGATGCCTCGGTGGGACTCAAGTGAGGATTAGAATTCATGACGGACGATTGTGCTGCATAATTAGACTAGTTAGATGGTGCACGCGAGGGCCGGTTGAAGAACCAATCGGGGTAGCCAATGAGTCGACTGGTAATGACCCGTCTGGTTACAATGTGTACAATAAGCATTGGGATCTTTGCTGCCGCGATTGTGTGGTTCCTGCTGAACGTCCCCTCGTGGAGGATAAGGCCCCCCGCGACTATCTCCCCGTGGCTGATTGGGATGTGTTACAGGTGATTGCCGAGGAGATTGTTGCTGTCGGTTTAGAGGGCTTGCATAGGGAGATTGCTGAGGTTGAGGAGAGTTAAAGGTTTTGGCTTGGTTTTGCTGGTAAGGCCGCTGGTCATGAGAGTTCCACCGTTGGTTATTGTTGGAGTTGGACCGAGATGGCTAAGGCTTGAATCGCTGACTCATCATTACTGAGTCCGTCTGTATGGGTTGAGTAGTGGGAGAAGGCATCTTGGTTTGTTCTTCCGAGATCAATAAGCCATAGACCTTCCCAATGTCGGGAAGTGGATCCATGGCAAGGATTTGAGTGCGAAGGACAAAGTAGGGTTCATTGAGGCCCATCATGAGTTGATAGACCCGTTCGTTTGACACCCTTTTTTCCCATGCAGCAGCGGTGTTCCACGTACAGTTGGTGCATGTGCAGGCTGGAAGAGGGGTGATTCCATCAAGTTGGTCCCAAAGGGTTTTGAAGGTGTTGTAATAGTTGGTAATGTCGAGATTATTTTGTTCAAGATTGGAAATCTCTTTCTGAATTTTGAAGATGGTGGCGTTGTTGCCTTGAGTAAATCTAGACTCAAGGTCACGCCATAGTTCATACGGTGTGCGGCAACTGGTTAAGCTTGGAGTAATGGTGTTGCTGATGCTGTTCAACAACCATGAGAGGACCATTGTAGAAACTCGTTTCCATAGGGTTGAATATCGGGATTGGCGGGGCAGGGTAGGGTGTTATCAATGAAACCCAATTTGTTTTTGGCACAAAGGGCCATCTCGATAGAACGGCTCCAGGACCCATAGTTGGTATGGGTTAGGACAACATCAACAAGAGGGGTACGGGGGTGGTCGGCTGAATGGAGAAAATAAGGGGAAGAGAGATCAGAAATAAGTTTCTGAACCTTTTCTTGAGCCTCAACCATATCGGTAAAAATAATTTTGAGGCTGAAGCTATCAAGTTCTTCCAGGATTGCGGTGGGTTTAATTTTGTGGGAAAGGTAGGGTAAGAGAACGTAAACCACGCTTTGATACCATGTTAAAATGTGTAAATGGAATTGAAATCAGTTGTTTCTCATTTAAAAATAAAGGCACGGTACAACCACATATATATGAAAACAATACAACTTATTAGGGAAGCATAAATACAAAAAGAGAATGATTATATGGAATCCTGAGAATATGGAATTAAGATCCCAGTTGATTGCTTCCTTGTGTTGACTGATTCTTGCTTCCAAATTGATAGTTGCCTAATTGATTGTTGCCTTTTCTGGCCATGATGTCCGCTAATAACTACCAAAACAAAAGCCGAACAAGTTCAAATGTGGTTCTCTTGAACTCTATCTTTTGTCACTGGTGAAGAAAATATTGAAACAAGAGAGTGTCTTCTATGGAGGTAGGTTGCAGCTAGTTAGCTGTTCAGCTTCTTTAATCATTCTGAAGGGATTCAACTAAATCTTCTAGCAAGTCTCTCTACTTATATAGGTGGCTTAAATCTTGTCCCCGTGTTTTCGAACAATTCAAATCTTGAGGCTGTAAACCAGATGAAGTAATAATTCACCAATTTTTCCCGAGGGCCATGCTAAGTGCTACGGGAATTTTAATCCCCCAAATTTTGTAAGGAATTAGTACGAAATACTCATGTATTCTGTAAACTTAGAACCTATTAGCGTATCCATTTAACTGCAATATTTTGTTTTGTTTTGTTGCTTCTAAGACTTTGAACTTCAATTTTAGCAACAATAACCTGTAGTAGTTTCAACATCATGAAGTTGTCTATAATTGGTGAATTGTCCAAGTGAAAAATTTCCAAGACTACACATAAGATTTGGTTGAATGACCGGGGGAACAACCATCTTCCAAAATTCAGCACCTCCTATAAAAACTTTCTTAGTTCTTCCCTTTAGTGGAGTCCTTGAAACTTGAATCTGTGCACAAGTAAAAATTCATATCACTTGATGCCAAAAAAAAAATGTCAGATGACCATATAACTCGTAGCCAGCGTCTTCAAGCATTGTAAGCCAGTATCCTCATTGGTATATTCTTTCATAACCAACTTCAATTTTCACCATTGATCTACATGTTAGAATGAAATTTGAAATTCTGACTAAGCGCACAAACAAAGTGCGCACTTGTGGAACCTCGAAGTGGGCCCCACAAGTCGTTTGTGCACAATCACATAGCCGTTTTGAATTGGGAAACTACGGGAAACCTAGCTCCATTGTGTCAAGAACATATGAACCAGAACTTGAGATTTTGACGATCAGTTAGTGATTCTCAATACAATTGTGTGGGTTCTGCAAGCATACTTCAACACTATGGCCTTACTACAGGGCAATTTAAGGATAACGCTGCCATGGACAAGCCGCAAAAATCGAATAAATCCCGGGCAATTTAAACCCAAAATTGTCGTCGTCACTAAAGGATATTTCGGTCAAGAAGCTTAATGTATGAGATTAATCCCTCCTCTCCTCTCCTATCTCTCTTTGTCGTTCCTTCACTCTCCTTTCTTTTCCTTGTTTCCCTTTCAATAAGGCTTGATTCCTCTCCTCTCCTATCTCTCTTTGCCGTTCCTTCACTCTCCTTTCTTTTCCTTGTTTCCCTTTCAATAAGGCTTGATTCCCACACAACAATCAGACCTGGGATCTTGATTTCAATACAGCAGTTTGTGTCCACTTCAGTTACGGAAGGAAGTGCAGGTTCTGGGAGGCGACGACGGAAAGGTGGGTGCAGTAATGGTGGCGGAGGATGTTATCAAAGATGGGTGTAGCTGCGGCGACGTAGGAGGTAGGGGCGATGCAAGATGGGCAGGACATTTGACGTTTGTTGGTCTTTTAGGAGTTGATTTCTAAGCCGCAGTTGGGGCTGTGTTGGGGTTGTTTTCATTGCAATGATTTTCTGGGGTTTGTTTTGCGGCATTTTTGGGCCGGCTTCATTGTAGTTTGGGGGTTGTTTTTGGCTGATTTTTAGGCGTTGATTTGGGTGATTTTGGGGTATTCAGGTGGAGATTAGGGGTGTTTTCAGGCGATGTGTTTAGAGATCTGATTTAGGGGCTTGGCGAGGTGTGTTAAGGGGTTGCAACAGCAAGCATAGACCAGGCGGTAGCAGACAAGGTTTTTGCTGCAAGAAGACAAGGTTTTGCCGGAAAAGGTTCACCGGCAAAGGTATTGAGGCAGGGGAGGAAGCTAGCGCGTGGTATTGGGACGTTTGGGACGTGTGGATGACGTAGGATTACTGTGGCCATCAGCAGGCATGGGTGACATTTTCCTTGAAACAGGGGAGGCTTGGGTGGGACAGAAGACAAAGCATGGGTGACTTTATCCTTGATACAGGGGTGGTTTGGGTGGGGCCAGAAGCCATTTCAAGTTTTCATCGTAGGACTTTTATTAGGAGTAGTTTGGGCTTAGTCCATTGGAGTCTTGTTGGTACCTTGCCAATAGGAGTTTTATTTGTACTATTTTCTTCTAAAAATGAGAGGTGAGGGGCAGTTTAGATTTCTGCGAGCTCTAGAAGTAGGAGGATTCTGGTTCCTTCGAGACTACCTCAATGCAGGATCTCTTCTGTTGTACTATTTTCATATTTCGCCCTTTATGGAGATGAAATTTTCTTTGCCGATCAAAAAAAAAAGTCCAAAGCAAGGTATCTATGTTGCACAAGAAGGCATCAGTTGAAAACAGACCAAAACTAAGGTTGTTTTGTCTTTAGCTTTGGCGTACGATGGAAGGGCTAAACCTAGAGACTGTAAAGAGACAGAGAAACCTAGAGACTGAAGCATAAGTTAACAGAGCACATCTCTAGAGAAAAGTGATAAAGACAGGAAAGGAAAGAGACGGATAGAAACAAGATTCAGTTTTGTCATAAAATCCCGCTAAGAACATCCTCATATTGAAACATAGCATGTAATCTGTGAGCTTAGGAGGTGCACTACCTCTTCAGAAAATGTGAAGATACTATTTCCGTAGTTTCAAATACGCAGGGGTGTACATAATACAGAACAACAAGCTGCATTAAGTGTTTAAAGAAGCTAGAAACCAAATGAGTCAAAAGACAACGAGCATTATATGACGCAAGATGCATAACCCTCGGCCATCCAATCGGTGATCAATGGTTCGGATCATCTTACACTTTAAAAAGCACTTTAATGTTTACTTTAACTCCAATTTGTCTGAACAGTTGATTGCTGATCGGACAGCCGAGAGAGCTCACTACACGCATGTAGTGAGCTCACTCACTACAGGGCCCCAATCCCTAACCTTAACAGCATAGTTCCCATTCCATACAACATAAGGGATGATAGTCAAGCAAAACTAATCACAACATCATGAAACCTTAATGGACTTGAATGTCTTTCAAAAGGCATTATTTTTCTCACTTGCTTCCAAGGGCCTTCTTGTGGCAGCTGCTTTGACTGGGTGGTAAGTCTGCACTCCATACCCAGTGCCCAGTGGCGGAGTCAGGATTGAGAATCCCAGGGGGGCGAGTTCAGGGGCGGCTCTAGGATTTTCATCTAGCGCTCATAAAAATACATAGCGTATTTATAATGAAAAACTGTATGCAAAAAAGTCGTCTAATTCCTTTTAATTTTTTTAGTGTTTCCACATTGCAACCATTATCCTTACATGTTTATTATATATGGACTCTCATAATTGGACTAGGCTTGTTTTGTTGGGGCTATAATAATTTGGTTCAAATTTTATTCGAAACAATTATTTTAATTTCAAACGAGTAATCCAGCGCTGACAATAGCAAAGAAAATTTAATTTATATATAAATTTTAATTTTTCCGAGTGTATTTTTTAAACTACGCCCGGGGGGGTTGGGCCCTGCCAACCCCAGCTCTATGGTCCCTCCGCCCCTGCCAGTGGCGGACGCAAAATTTGTATCTAGCAGGGGCTTGAATCACATGTATTTTAATATTCATAATAAAATAAAGTACATTAAATATATATTTTATAAGTATATACCGCTACTTGCGAGGTGTCAAAATGAGATGATATTGTGTACATGGGCGTAGCCACTGTTCCACTTAGAGTGGCAATGGCCAAGACTATCCATCTCCATGCTTCTGTCGTCCTTTGGTCGAGAAATTTAGCCTTACACATAACTAAGCTACATATAATGAGTACCACCATCACGACGAAGAGGAATAGCAGCACCAACACCCAAGGGAAAGCCATTGAAAATCTCTTCAGATGGATAATTTGGATAACTGGGGTGGTTTTGGCATCATGGCTTTTTATTTTTCCTGGCCTTACAAAATATCATCAGAGAATAGGGCAGTGGACGAGAATTACACATGGAAAGTATGTGTCTGGCTCCTGATTTCAGTTGTTCTTTGGATATGTAGAATTTTGTATATTGAATCGCTGATAATCTCTCTTTACCAAGATTATGTTTTCAAAAAAATAAAAAGGTGATTGTTTGCCGAATACATTTTGCATTGCCTGTTGGGTCCGCAATTGATCTAAAGGTGGGGAAACCCAAAGATTTACTTTAACAGTACCAGGAAAGAAGAAAACCAAATAAGTCAATGTTGAAGCCACAGTCGAACAATGGCTCAAGTTGAGCACAAAAATTTAAGTCTTCTAAGATTAGTGACTTTTGTGACCCTTATACGTTATGACAAGTTTGCACGACTTGATGCACTCTTTGAAAGGTTGCCGTAACATATAAGGGTCACAAGCGTCACTAATTTAGAGGACTTAACATTTTTTGAACTCAACTTAAGCCAAGTTTCAGTTGTTGCTTCAACATCGACATGTTTGGTTTTCTACTTTCCTAGCACTGTTGCATAAAAGTAAATCTTCGGGTTTCACCACCTTTGGATCAATCGCGGACCCAAGAGGCCTTGCAAAATGTATTTGGCAAACAATCACCTTTTTATTTTTTGAAAAAATAGTCTCGGTAAAGAAATATTATCAGCGATTCAATATACAGAATTGTGCAGATCCAAAGAACAATTAAAATCAGAAGCCAAAAAAATATTTTCCCTACGTAAAACTCGACCGCCGCCTTACTCTCTGAAGATACTATGTCAAAGAACCAAGTAAAAAAAAAATGCCATGTTACCAAAAGCACCCAATTATCTAAATTACCCATCTGAAGGGTTTTTTTTTTATGGCTTTGAGATTGGATATTGACCAGTTTTAGGGAGTCCTACCTATTGTCAAGGTCCCATGTGTGTAGGAGCAACTATTCCTGATGTCGTCGAGAGCACTTGTGGAGTGGTGGCGCGAATTCGTGAGTACCAGTTCATGGGGATTGATTGGTTGCATGCGAGACATCCCTTTCTCTGTTACTTTTCTGTTAACTATGGCTTGTGCTAACAGTAGGTTGTTTTTTGGAGTTTTATTAGGACGTCGTTGGCTCTCATAAAGCTCAATTCTCAATTTCATTTTGTCAAATTCTAACTTAGGAAACATAAGGATCTGGCTTTCCTGCAAACCATTTGCACGAACTCTTGCTAGCTGAATACATGGCACCCCATTGTTGGCTTCGATTAGCCTTATAGCTTTGTTTTAACTAGTAATGGCTTTGGGGAGACCTAACTTGGACGCTGGTGCTGCTAATCCTTTTCGTCATGAGGTTGTAGCTTAGTTATGCGTAAGGCTTTAATGACCCAATTGTAGACTGACCAAGTACATGAAACGGGATTTGGACGACCTGCGCGACTTCTTTTACCCCGAAGGTCGACCTACATAGTGCGAACCTTTTAATTTCCTTCTCTTATCACAGCCTTGGATGAGATTTAACGGCTGAGAACACAAGTCCAGATTTTAACAAAAAACGGGATACTTGACTGGAAGGGCTTTGTATATATGGCATATATGTATACGGAGGATCAAGCAAGGAATCCCTTACTTTGCTGCAGTTCGGATCATCAAAATATGACCGGGAGAAGGGAGGTCCGTGCCATAGCAAGTAAGGGATCCCTTATAGGAACCAGACTATATATATATAGGTCCACCATAACATCGACCTTGTTGCACCTAGCCATTGGTAGTGGCAGGCTCTTTCTAATTGAAATAAGGATCCAATGAGAAATTAATTCTCCGTAATTAACAATACATTTATGAGCCTGCAATTCATTAATTCCACACTTTCGCACTCCCTCCATTACCAATGGGGTGTAAAGGAGCCGAATCAGGCTGAACCCTGTTAGATTCGGATCGGTTCAATAAGGTATAAGTCAAGCTCGAGTTCCGCTCGGGTTTGACTCGAGCCCAAACAATGAGCTCGAGTTCGGCTACTATAAAAATTACAAAGCTTAGCTCGGCTTGGCAGGGCTCATTAAACTCAAATGAGTCCATCCGAACCAAATTTAGGCTCGAATTCAGTTCATTAGTAAACTTCTTTCTTGAACCCGAACAATATTCCCAAATACTATTTGAGCAGAAAGATCCATTTCGCAGCATATAATTCAAGCGGTAGCTTCTGAAACAAAAACGGCTACAGACTCAAGTAATTAAACATGTTACCATACATTGGTCTTCATAAAATTGGAATTACACGACTGTTTACCAGTTGATAGATCGAGTAATAGGATGTTTACCAGCTGGGGAGACGGAGTAAAGAAGAAGAGACGAAGGCGCAACAACCGTGAGTCGGTGGCGGAGGAGAAGAGGCAAGGCTGAGAAAGGCGGACGTGGTGTGGACTGGAGCGGCGTGATGCGTAACAGATGGCAATTTTGGGTACCCTTTTCAGAAGAGAATGGAGGGTTGGGTGTTGATTTTATAGAAGCAGTGAAAATCAGATTCAGCTAAGTCGGAAAGTGAGGATCTGTCTGTTGCGATGGATTTTGTCAAAGCTTGGATTTAAGTGGTGGAAGCCAGTACGAAAGCCGTGGCGTAATGGTGGGAACGAATCTGATCCCATGCAACCGTTTACCTTCCATTTGGTTGCCAACTGGGAATCTAATTGGTTAACCAGTGCTTACCAATACGTATGTCCTGGACAAGTTTATGTTAAACCTTTCATGTTGATAAACCGGCTTCTAGAGTCTTCCACTATTCTTCACACGTTTCAAAATATATTCTTCACACGTTTCAAATTTTAGTGTTCTATAATGATGGTCTAGACTCTAGAGAGAATTAGGAGAGAGATTCTGTGAGTATTTATAGATGAGATAAGACATACAGTACTTATCTCTATCACTTAAGTAGTTTGAATCCTCTCAAGACTTATCACCTCAAGTGATTGAATTCACTTAAGATTTGTGCTAATAATCATTATCCCATGTGATGCACCCATGGACACCATGCAACACAGTTGATTATTGCTTTCTACTGCATGTTGAAATCAGTGAAAAAGATAATGAATCATCACAGCAGAATACACGGGATATTTTGAAAAATAACTATTGTGGTGTGTTTTGAAGGTAGGTGAGAAGTGGTTGAAAGTGAAGAATGGCAACATCATCTTGCACGAGGAGGTAAGGTAAAATGATACAAATTTGAGATTTGTAGAGTTTGATGGATGGCACGTTTTTCATTCACCAGTCAAATTATGTAAAAAGATAGTACACTTTTTGAAGGTAATTTTTGTAAACTCTTCTGGAGATACTCTAATTGATGTATGTAGAGTGTGAACTAATTTTCTGGTGCGTAGTTTGTTTTGGGATCAAGTTTCTCGTTTTTAGTCACAGTGCTAAAAGTCGCTTCTAAAGTTTGTCTTCATTCAAATTTTCACTTTTGTTAGTTTTGCGTCAAACTTTTGTGGCTAGCTTGTTGGTTCATCTCGGCAAGAGTAATCGGAAAAATATAAAATTATGACCTATATCATTTTTTTTTTTTTTTGGGAGAGGACCAACTTTTAGCACTTTAATTAGTATGACTTTTATCTTTTTTGATTTGGAACCTACAAACTTTAAGCACTTTAGCCTTTCTAAAAATATTTGGCAATTCAACTCGCTGAGACGAACCAACAAGCTACAAAAGTTTGATGCAAAATGAGAATTTTTTTGAATGAAGACTGGTTTTAAAAGTGACTTTTAGCACCATGCCACCATGACCAAAAAACGAGAAACTCAAATGTGCGTTGTTAATAGAATTTTTTTCTTTTGATCCGCCGTTGATACTAGAATATCAGTTGGTGAAAAGAAGAATGGTTGTCAATATTATATATTCACCCCTAACATACAATATTTAGCAATAGACCCCAATGATCACCTTCTGCTCCCTAACCACATGGCACCCCATTGCTGGTTTCTATTATCCTTAAACCTTTGTTTTAATTAGTAATGGCTTTGAGATTGTAGATTGACCAATTTTGGGGAGACCTACCTACTGTCAAGGTCCCATGGGTGTAGGAGCAGCTATTCCTCTTTGTCGTGATGGTGGTACTCCTCATCTGTACTTTAGTAATGCATACGGCTATAATTTCTCGACCAAATGACAATCGAAGCATGGAGATGGCTAGTCTTGGCCATCGCAATTCTATTTGACCCGCTTTTTCTAAGTTTACTAGGAATGTTGTGCTGAACTTAGAAAAAGTGGGCCACTTAGAATGGCGATGGCCAATACTAGCCATCTTCATGCTTCGATTGTCATTTGGTCGAGAAATTATAGCCATATGCCTAACTAATCCTACATATAACGAGTACCAAGAGGAATAGCAGCACCTATACCCATGGGACCTCGACACTAGAAGTTTACTTTTTCGCAACATTGATGACATTGCCCTTATCAATATATGATAAATTCCACATCTTTCGAAGTTTTTTTTATTTTTTATTTTAGCATAACTACCTTCATGTCAAGTTTCTCAATTGTTTTGTGCTAGAAAAATAAAGATTTTATTGTCTACTTCCTTGCACATGCGCAGTTAATGTGCTTTGCACTCATCGAATGTTCATAAATAGCTTTTGTTAGTTTTCCATACATGTCTCCATACTTGTAGATATATTTGAATGAAGGGACGAAAACCTTAAAAGCTGGACTTCAAACAAGACTTCCTCCTATACATATTACATCCATGTCTAGGTTGAATGCATTATCCTAAAGTAAGGCCATAGGGTTGAAGAATGATTGCAGAATGCACACAATTGTGCCGAGAATAAGTATAACCGTATCGTCAAAATCCCCATTCTGGTTCATCCATGTGCTGCTGCTGTTGGTTATCATTAGTACGTTTTCAACAACCCCCTAGTTTCTGCTTCGACCACCCCCGGCCCCGGGGTTTCTGTTTGGAAAACCCCAGTTTCGGTTTGAATAGCCGCAGTTTCTTAAGTTCTAGGTCATTTTTTAGGGACCCAGATGGGCGTTAAATCCTGATTGGGTCATTCTACAACTAGAAAAATCATTATCAGCCCCAACAGATTGTGGATCATTCATATGTATTCCTTGTGCAAAACCCTAGAGTAAAAACAATGGGTCAGACCCTTTCTAAACAATGGATCTAATGAGCAATTAATTCTCCGTAAGTAGGAATACATATATATATACACACCTGCAATTCATTAGTTTCAGACTTCCACATTCCCTCCGTTACTACTGGGGTGTAAAGAAGCCGAATCAAGCCGAACCGTGTTAGATTCAGGATCAGGTCGGTAAGGTATAAGTCAAACACAATTTCGGCTCGGGTTTGATTCGAGCCCAAACAACTAAGCTCGAGTTCGGCTCCTATAAAAATTACAATGCTCAACTCGGCTTGGTAGGTCTCATTAAACTCATACAAGCTCATCTGAGCCAAATTTAGGCTCGAATTCAGTCCATTAGTAAACTTTTTTCCTTGAACCAGATCAATGTTCCCAAATACTATTTGATCAGAAAGATCAATTTCGCAGCATATAATTCAAGCGGTAGCTTCTGAAACAAAAACGGCTACAGAGTCAAGTAATTAAACATGTTACCAAACATTAGTCTTCATAAAATTCGAATTACACGACTGTTAACCAGTTGATAGATCGAGTAATAGGATGTTTACCAGTTGGGGAGACCGAGTAAAGAAGAAGAGACGAAGGCGCGACAACGGTGAGTCGGTGACGGAGGAGAAGAGGCAACGCTGAGAGAGGCGGACGTGGTGTGGACTGGAGCGGCGTGGTGCGAAACAGATGTTAGTACTTTTGTGTAAGGTTTTCAGAAGAGAATGGAGGGTTGGGTGCTGATTTTGTAGAACCAGTGAAAATCAGATTCAGCCAAGTCGGAAAGTTTGGATCTTTCGGTTAGGATGGATTTCTTATTCAAAGTTAGGATTTCAGAAGCGGTAAATCAATGGGGACAGAAGTGGAGGGTAGTGCGGGAGCTACGGCGTAATGGTGGGAAAGAAGGCTGATCCGATGCAACCGTTTACCTTCCATTTGGTTGCCAACTGGGAATCTAATTGGTTAACCAGTTTTTACTAATACGAATATCCTGCACGAAATTTATGAACTTTTGAGGGTGAGTTCTCCAATGCATTTTATCAAGATTTTGATAAAATCAACCCCATGATTTTATCCATTCGTGAAAACATTTGATAAAATCTGTAGACTTTTGATATTTTTGAGTGCAAAAATCCACAAATTTTATCTCATGTCTTCACGAATGGATAAAATTAGGGAGTTGATTTTATCAAATGTTGATAAAATCCACATTGATATGGCGGCTGATAGAGTTCTCCACTATTATTGCTCGTTTCAAATTCTATGGTTCTATAATGGTGCTCCAGAGAGAATTAGGAGACATGAGTATTTATAGGTGAGATAAGACATACTTATCGCTGTCACTTAGGTAGTTCGAATCCTCGCAAGACTTATCACCTAGGACTTATCACCTCAAGTGGTTGAATCCACTTAGGATGCTAATAATTATTATTCCATCTGACGCACCTATGGACCCCATGCAACACAGTCGATCATTGCTTTCTACTGCCTGTTGAAATCAGGGAAAAAGAGATCTGTGTTTGGATGGGTTTTGAAAAAAAAAATTTGAGAAGAATTTTTTAGATAGTGTTTGGTTGAATTTTTGAAAATTAGAAATCTTTTTGAAATTTCTTTTTGAAAATGGGAAGAAAAGAGAAGTGAACAAGATGTTGTCATCCGAAACCTCCTACGTAAATGAACAGCAGAGTACACGGGATTTTTTGAAAAATAACCATTGTGGTGTGTTTTAAAGGTAGGTGAGAAGTAGATGGAAGTGAAGAATGACAACATCTTGTATGAGGAGATATAATGATAAAAGTCTGAGATTTGTGCAGTTTGATGGATTGCACATTTTTCATTCGCCAGTCAAATTATGTAAAAAGGTACACTTTTGAAGGTAATTTTGGTGAACTCTGCTGGAGATGCTCTAATTGATACGGAGTATATGTGAAGTGTGAAGTTTGGGAGTTTCTTGTTTTTAGTCAAGGTACTAAAAGTCACTTCTAAAATTTGTCTGCATTCAAATTTCTCTTCACTCCTCGCAAGGGCGTGCCAGACCGGAAAGAGAAGGATAGAAACAAGATTCAGTTTTGCCATAAAACCGGGCTAAAAACATCCTCATATGGAAAAATAGCATATGATCTGTGAGCTTAGGAGGTGCACTACCTCTCTAGAAAATATAAAGATACTATTTCCAATGATTGGGGACTAGATGGGATATGTTATTGTTGTTGTTGTACTATTTCCATAGTTTCAAATAGGCAGGTGTACATACTACAGAACAAGAAGCTGCATGTAGTGTTGAAAGAAGATGGAAACCGAATGAGTCAAAAGACAATGAGCATTATTTATCGCAAGATGCATGAACTTGATAGCGTAGTCCATAGTTCCCATTTCATACAACATAAGGGATGATAGTCTAGCAAAACTAATTACAAGATCATGAAATCTTAACGGACTTGAATGTCTTTCAAAAGGAATTATTTTTCTTGCTTGCTTCCAAGGGCCTTTATGAAATCTTAACGGACTTGACCGGGTGATAAGTTTGCGGCTTTGACTAGGTGGCGGACGCAGAATTTGTGTCAAGCAGGGGTTCGAATCACGTGTATTTTCGTATTATAATAAAATATATATTGTTAGCCCAAATGTTTTCTTAGAAATATGTTATTGATTTTGATGATAACAAACATATTTAGTTAAATGAGAAATATAATTAATTTTGTGATATGTGGTGCTCATTTGAAATAATTCCTTATTTTGTAGGATTTGGTTGACGCAAATGTAAGAGAGATTCTACACCAAATCACTACTCCAATAGTCAAGATTTTAATTGAAACGAAAAGATTAAGGACAAATCTTTCCCTCATTTTTTATTGGCTCAAGCGCTCCAAATAAAAATAAAATGTTGGAAGATATTCAAAGATTATGGAAATTATGGACCAACTCTTATTTTGGAATGCATTTCTATCAATTCAAAATTGGCAAGAAAGCACAAGGAAGTCGGCACAACGGAAAATTGGTTCAACGGCCAATTCAAAAAGGATTTGACTTTGGATTGCTTGAGCCAAAAATGGATTGGATTATTTCCACACTTGGTTCAACGGCTATATGGCAAAAAGGAAAGGATTGTATTGGCAATCATTTGGTTCAATTAAGGCCATAATATAAGGATTCAATGGCTTAATTATTTCCAAATGTGAAGATTTTCTTTCAACGTCCATTTATCAGTAGCATATACATAAGGCCAAGGATCCAGGCACGTACGGACAGAGAGCTCCAAAACTAGAATTCACGTGTGCCACCATTGTTATTCAACTCAACACTTTATCTTGAATTTATTCACACTTTTGAGAGTGTTTTGATTTATGAGATTTCATTGTAAATGGGAGTGTGACCCCCAAGTATATCTCTTGTGAGAGGTTATCTTTTGTGAGTGATTTTTGTGTGAGAAAAAATTACTCGGGTAGGTGTGACTAGCACCAGAGTCAAAACTAGTTTGTTAGGTGTGACTAACACCGTAGTAAAAAATAGGGAGTCAAAACTAGATTGCTCGTTGTAAAGGTTTCTCTAGCACCCGCGAAGCTAGAAAGTGTTACTGGTGGAGACAGTGCAGCAAATCCCAAGTTGGACACTTGGGGAGTTGACTAGGCCGTGAAGTTGCGAACCGAACCACTATAAATCTCTGTGTTCGATTTCTCTCTCCCCTTACTCCTTATTTACTGTCATATAATTATTGTTTGCGTGTTTGAAAATATTTAATTTTATTGGGTGTTGCATCTAGTTATTTATTTCTGCATTATTTTTTGAGATACACAATTCACCCCCCTCTTGTGTTGCTATCTGGGCCAACATATATTTTATAAGTATATATCGTTGCTACTTGCGAGGAGTGAAAATTAGATGATATTGTGTACATGTGTGCAGCCACCGTTCCACATAGAATGGCAATGGGCAAGACTAGCCATCTCCATACTTCTATTGTCATTTGGTCGAGAAATTTAGCCTTATGTATAACTAAGCTACAACTTAGGAGTACCACCATCACAACCAAGAGGAATAGCAGCACCAACACCGAGAGACCTTGACAGTATGTAGGTATCCACAAAACTGGTCAATCTACAATCTCAAAGCCATTAAAAATCCCTTCGGATGGATAATTTGCATAACTGGGTGCTTTTGGTAACATAGCTTTTTATTTTTCTCGGTTTTTTACACAGTATCATCATAGAGTAGGGCGGCGTCAACTATTACACTGGGAAACTATTTGTCTCGCTTCTGATTTCAATGGTTCTTTGGATCTGCAAAATTCCGTATATTATCGTTGATAATCTTTCTTTCCCGAGACTTTTTTCAAAAAAAATAAAAAGGTGATTGTTTGCCGAGTACATTTTCCAAGGCCTCTTGGATCCACATTGATCCAAAGGTGGGGAAATCCAAAGATTTAGTTTTCTGCAACAATACTAGGAAAGAAGCAAACCAACCAAGTCGATGTTGAAGCCACTGTCGAACAATGGCTCAAGTTGAGGGCGTAAAATTTAAGTCTTCTAAGATTAGTGACTTTTGTGACCCTTGTACGTGAAGGACAGTTTGCACAACTTGATGCACTCCCTCTCCATACCAACCTTTCAGAGAGTGCATCAAGTCGTGCAAATTTGCCATAACGTATAAGGGTTACAAAAGTCACTAATCTTAGAGGACTTAAATTTTATGCACTCAACTTGAGCCACAATTCGATCGTGGCTTCAACATCGTCATGTTTGGTTTTCTTCCTAATACTATTGCAGAAAAGTAAATCTTCGGGTTACCCCAACTTTGGATCAATCGCAGACCTAAGAGGCCTTGCAAAATGTATTCGGCAAACAATCACAGAGCCCAAATTTAGGCTCGAATTCAGTTCATTAGTGAACTTCTTTCTTGGACCAGAACAATATTCCCAAATGTTGGGAAGTATAAACTTAATTAATTGTGTGAGCCATTTATTATCGGGTGAGGACACAAAGATAGAGTCGGAAGACAAAAGATGTAATGAGAGCATGTGAGGTGACCAATCAGTCAAAAGATGGGCCAAGCGGAGCTACTTTGTTCGGAGTATAAGGGTCATCATCTGGCCGACCCAACCCGTGAACTTTCAGCCCAAGCCCGCCCACGGGCCGGGTTAAGGGGGCTTTTTCTTTTTAGCGGGCCGGGCTATCTCTCAAAAGTTGAAGCCCAGGCCCAGCCCACAGGCTTATCCTAGTCTTCGGGCGAGCTGAGCTATTTGGGCGGGCCAAATGCCTTTTTTTTTTTTTTTGTTACAAACCTTTTGGAGCAATTTTTTTTTTATTATAGTTGAACCTTGTTTAGCCTACCATATACTGTAACAATAATACAACATGAGCAGTTGTTACCAATGCAGCAAATGAATGGTCAAAGTTTAATAATTTTTAAAAGGGTAAACATTATTGATATCTTTTTTTTTTGGAGAAATTTGACAATCAAACCATTGTCTATATCAAAATCTCCACCATCTGTGCATATGTTCAGTTGGATGTCAAAGGTGAATATTTTCTCAAAATTTCAATGCATATGTTTAGTTTCCTATTTGAACTTTATTCTGAGATATATACATAATTACACACATTTGTACAACTGTGTGTATAATATTTTTTTTGGTACATTTGTATTATACTTTTTTTGGTACATTATATATTATATCTTATGTACATTAACCGTGCAATAAAGCATTAAAAGTGTACCGGGCTAGTATTTCGGGTCGGCCGGCTGGGCTTTCGGGCGGGCCAACGGGCAGGCGGGCGGGCGGGTTGTAGCTAAAACTCTTAGGCCCAAGCCCGGCCCATGGAAAAGTAAGGTTGGGCTAGCCAGCCCATTTGGCGGGCTCGGGCTCGGGTAAAGCCCGCCAGGCCTTGCGGGCTTCGAGCGGGCCACGGGCCAACGGATTAAATGATGAGGCTTATCGGTGTATTACTATTGTAGTTGGATGTAAAATAAATACATGCAATATAAGTATAAGTATGTATGTTTGTTTGTATCGTAAAGCGTGGGAATTGAAAGAGAAGTGAAAGAGGGAGAGAGGGCAAAGAGGAGCAGAAACGTAATGAGTGAGACCTAGAGTAAAATGATAATAACAGCACTGTAATCAAATAGAATAATAATATTAAGAACCAGATAAACAAATAAGCCACACTATACTAGAGTGAGGGAGACAACGGGTCAGAAATCAGCTGTATTTGTGCTTGTGTGTTAATTTATGAGAGAGAGAAAGAGACCTTCGTTCGCGGCCAGCGGTTGGCAGTGGCAGGCCCTTTCTAATTGAGATAAGGATCCAATGAGCAATTAATTCTCTGTAAGTAGCAATACATATATATATATATATATATATATATATATATATATATATATATATACCTGAAATTCATAACTTCCACATTCCCTCCATTACTACTGGGTGTAAAGAAGCCGAATCAAGCCGAACCCTGCTAGATTCAGGATCTGGTCGGTAAGGTATAAGTCAAACTCGAGTTAAGGCTCGAATTCAGTCCATTAGTAAACGTTTTTCCTTGAACCAGATCAATATTCTCAAATACTATTTGATCAGAAAGATCCATTTCGCAGCATATAATTCAAGCGGTAGCTACTGAAACAAAAACGGCTACGGACTCAAGTAATTAAACATGTTACCAATCATTGGTCTTCATAAAATTGGAATTACACGACTGTTTACCAGTTGATAGATATAGTAATAGGATGTTTACCAGTTGGGAAGATCGGGTAAAGATGAAGAGACGAAGGCGCGACAACGGTGAGTCGGTGACGGAGGAGAAGAGGCAAGGCTGAGAGAGGCGGACGTGGTGTGGACTGGAGCGGCGTGGTGCGTCACAGATGGCAATTTTGTGTACCCTTTTCAGTAGAGAATGGAGGGTTGGTTGCTGATTTTATAGAAGCAGTGAAAATCAGATGCAGCCAAGTCGGAAAGTTAGGATCTTTCAGTTAGGACGGATTTCTTAGTCAAGTTAGGATTTCAGAGGTGGAGGGTAGTGCGGGAGCTACGGCGTAATGGTGGGAAAGAAGGCTGATCCAATGCAACCGTTTTACCTTCCATTTGGTTGCCAACTGGGACTCTAATTGGTTATCCAGTGTTTACCAATACGAATGTCCTGCGCAAAATTTATAAACTTTTCACATTGACAAGGCGGCTATTAGAGTTCTCCACTATTATTTACTCGTTTCAAATTCTATGGTTCCATAATGGTACTCTAGAGAGAATTAGGAGATATGAGTATATATAAGCGAGATAAGACATACTTATCTCTATCACTTAGGCAGTTTGAATCCTCGCAAGACTTATCACCTAGAACTTATCACCTCAAGTAGTGATTGAATTCATCTTATCACCCTAGGACTTATCACCTCAAAGTGGTTTGAATCCACTTAGGATGCTAATAATTATTATTCCATCTAACGCACCTATGGACACCATGCAACACACAGTCGATCATTGCTTTCTACTGCATGTTGAAATCAGTGAAAAAGAACAGAAATGTTAGGTACACACAAAAGTTACCCACAAATTACCCAAACACACACACTACATTCAGTGTGTGTGTTTGGATAATTTGTGGATAACTTTTGTGTGTGTGTATGCAGTGTTGCTGGATCATGAAGGGTGATTCTATTTGCATCCCATTTACTACTTCATAACACCCGGCAAAAATAAATGCGAAAACGGAAAAACCCCTCCTACGAAAAGTCCATTTTGCCCCTCAAGTTACTACATACCAACCAAATTAAATTATGTGGAGATCGAAATTCTGATCATGTGGAGTAAAAATAGGAACAAACAATTATAATCTGTTAGGAAAAACCACAAACAATCCTATTACGTAGCAATAGTTATAAGAAAAGTAGGAAAGTGGTTTGTTTGTTAGAGAATAAATAGGAGAACAAGGTAAAAAAAACTAGTTTCATGTATCTCTCCAACAAATTATTTATCTTGGGAATTACTCAATAAAATATAAATGGTAAAATATTAACTTAAAACAACAGGTTACACTAGGGCCATTAACTAGTACTGTCAACTACTCGTGGCCGCTGACTCTCATGGCTTCTCTTTTTTTATTGTTGTCTTCTCTTCCTTCTAAATTTCGTTTTCAAATTTGTAGTATTTCCCATACTTTATCTTGTAATTTAGGGAAGTACTTCGATGCTAACTATACTTGCATATATATTGGGTTTCTTAGAACCTCTAGCTAGCAATTAATGCCATGATTTTTTCAATTTTTTCTCAAATGATAGAATGTTAGTATGTTTTTTCTTAATAGCACACGTGTATTGGCCAGCTTATACACACGTCAATTAATTATGGGGGTCCAATCTCATCGCTCACTTGCAGAGACCACAATTAAAACCGGAGTAAAGCTCCATATGAGCTGGTTTCAATTGAGTTGATAGCACCTGGGAAGTTTCAAATCTAAGACCTTGGGAGCATGTTGAAGTTTGTGCCTTGAATTGACGTTCAAAGAATGCACAAAAATTTGGCACAAGCAGTTTGCAATTTTGGACCGAGGTTTTGCTTCTGGAAAAACTGTCCAGGTGGGATTCAAGGCCGCCCGGGCGGGTTTAGCAGATTTGGGTTCTTCGGTTGGTTTTTCGGAAATCCGGCCTTGGTGGGAATCAAAATCGTTCGGGCAATTTTTGGCCGACTTCTGTACAGAATACGTGCGGCGCGCTGCTCGTTTTTGGTGCTTCGGACATAATATTCAATGTTGTCTCATAAAATAGCAGCCTTGGGGGCTGTTAGGATGTGACTTCTTGAGTGAATCCCTTTGAGGGAGCCCCGACGGGGTTCCCTATGGTGTGTTAGGGTTTCTCAATTGTTCCATTAGTTAGTCTTTTCTTGGGATTTGAGATATCTAAGGTTTAGAGTCGTCTCTTTTGTGTATGTGAGATATTGATGCTTTGTAGGTCGCACCTCAGACATTTGCTCCTAGATGTCTATTGGATACTTCAAGTAAAGTTACGGGTATAGCTGGCTCTTTGTATTTCTCCCCCATCGATAGTGAATCCTCTTGCTCTTCCCCGTGGACGTACTTTTAGAGCTTCGTGCTTGAGGTGGAACCACGTAAATCCTGTGTCTTGTTTTCTTGTTGGTTTGTTTATATTCTCAATTTCAGGTTTTGGCACAATAGAGCAAACTCCTAAATTCCATATCTTGACTTCGAGTCCAATCTCTTAGGGTTAATAGAATATTAGCATGTTAGTAGAGTATTACGGCAGGGGAATATCGTTCCATCGACTTGAACTTGAGGTCCGCACCTAAGTGTCCGCTCAAAACCGTTTGAACTACAGCTCTTGATCAGCAATGCCATGTAGAGTACTATTGGCAGGGCAATTTCGTTCCATCGAGTTGAACTTGAGATCCGCACTTAAGTGTCCACTCAAAACCGTTTGAGCTAAAGCTCTCGCTCTCGATCAGCGCCATGTCCAGAAAGACGGTTTATTAGCAAAGAATATCTGAAGTATACTTGGCCAAAAGTATTCATTTATTAGAGTATCCTATATGTTAGTGTTGAAGTCGTTAATTGATTATTAAACCTCTATATTCATCATGAAATAAACGAGTCTTCCTACATAGCATTAACCATAACTGGACCCAGAGATTAACTGCTTGGAGTAAAATTGTATTAGTACATTTTCATCAATGTGAACAGGGGTGTCAAACGGGCCGGGTCGGCACGAGCACGGCACGTTCAAAGGCGGCACGGCACGGCACGCCAAAGGCACAGTAAAATCCTGACACGGCACGGAACGACACGGTATAAGTTGGCACGTGGCATGGCACGGGCACGGCACAGGCACGGCACGGTCTAAGGCGGCACGTGGCACGACACGACACCGTCTTCTACAGGCACGGCACGGGCACGACACGAAGTCAATGGGGCACGAGGCACAGCACGGCACAACTTCATTCTTGCACGGCACGAGCACGAGCACGGAAGTTGGCCTGTCACGGCACGACACGGAAGTAGGACGGGCATGGCACGGCACAGCACGGTTCTAACAAGGTACGGCTGGAGGCAAAAAAAAAAAAAAGATTGTTAACTACTTTATTTCTAATTTTCTATCATTCTATGTATTTTTTGATAATCCCAAAAAAGAAGAATTAATTTTTGGTTGTGTTAGTGAATTATATATTTATATCATGTTAAAAAAAATAAAGTCATGAACCAAAAAAGGAAAAAAAAAAAAAGAAATAAAAAGGAAAAAGAAGTTCTAATTTTTTTTTCTTTTTCTTTTTTTTTTGAAAGAGAGAGAGAGAGAGTTTGGACAAAAAAATAGCTTTTAAAATATTTTATATTATTAATAAATTTTGAATCAAAATTCAAACATGAAAAAAAATATATATCACACATATACATTGCCTTGTACCTAATAAAGGTTTTTTTTTTAAAATATCAATTTGTTTTTGTGAAAAATAAATTTTTTTTTGTTTGTGTCAGACTATTAGTGTTTCTAAATCACTGAATTATATCAAGTTAAAAAAAGAAACATGAAGTCAAGAACAAAAAATTTAAAATTAAAAAATTAAAAATATATATATATTTATATATACGCCAATGATCTAATAAGGGATCCCTTAACCAAATACCGTGCGGACCTCACCTTTCCGAGCCAAAAATTGATCCGGAAAGTTGAAAAAAGGCCTGGTCCGCACGGAATTTTGTATGAGGGATCCCTTAGGAGATCGGCTTCCTTTATATATATATAATTTTTTTTAGAGAGAGAGAGAGTTGGACAAAAAAAAGAAAAAAAAAGTTACAAATTCTTTTTATAAAAAAATGATAGAAATTCAAATTATAAGAATTAAATTCTTTTATTAAATTAGATTATGTAAATTATTAGACGTTAAATTATAGAAATTATAGAATTTTTTTTTATTAAATTCGATTCCTTTCTACTTTCTACGTCCCGAAAATCGAAATAATGGAAATTAGAAATGCAGTTACCCTCTCACATACTCACAATAATGGACCTCCACTTTCCGGACCAAATTTCGACGATCGGAACTGTTAGATGTGTTTAAAACGTGTTTTCAAGGTCCTACACGAGAATTTGGCAAAAAATACTACCCGGAAGGGCTTGATCGGAGTAGGTTTTTGTAAAACTACTTTACGAAAACCTTGTCCGATCAAGCCCTTCCAGCTAGTTTTTTTTTCTTCCAAATCCTTGCAAAGGACCTAAAAACACGTTTTAAACAAATCTAACGCTTCTGATTTTGAAAAAAATGATTTGGTGGCGTAGAAGTGGTGCATTATAATACTGAAATTCCACTAAAGACACTAAATGTGTCCTGATCGTGTAGTTGCCGATATCGGATGATCATCGATTTGGGGGAGAATGATAGAATCGATAAGATATTAAATCGTAACGGTTTAGATCGAACATTCGGAAAAATGAGTCTACACCTACCTTTCAATTCTATACATCGAACTTACTTGGATATGAACCAAGCTATTATGTTATAGTATAATGTACGGCAGCCACACAATCGCAACACAACTATGACGATCCACATCATTCACTTTGTTTGTGTTGATGTTTTAATGACTCTCGCCAATTTTTCCGTCTATCGGATTTTGAAAGGCCCTTCATCGCAACACAATTAAGACGATCTTCACCGTTCATTAAAAAATGGCTTTTGGGTCCCACTTTTTGGTCCCGCGTGAGTAATCTGAACCGTTAAATAATTTCAAAATAATGTTGTGTATGGCCTTGCAAAAAAATCAGGTCAATTGGATATGCGTAACTCGTCGATCCAAGCTACGCACATCCAATTAATTTCAAAACTTTGAGTTTTGGATCTACCAGTTACACATATCCAATTGACCTGATTTTTTGCAAGGTCGTACAAAGTGTTATTTTAAAATCATTTAACGGTTCGGATTATTCACGCGGGACCAAAAAGTGGGACCCAAAAGCCATTTTTTGTGCACTAATCTATAGCCTGTAGCCCTAGGTTTTAGGGGTATAAATACTCCATTATAAACGGGCAGCCCACTCTCTGCTAACCCTAATCTCATCTCTCTCTCTATCTCTCTCTCTCTCTCTCTTCAATCTCAAACAGTCGTCTCTCTCTCTCACATCGATCTCAACGGGACTCTCTCTCTCTCTCTCTCTCTCTCTCTCACACATCGATCTCAACGGGACTCTCACTTTCTCTCTCTCTCTCTCTCTCTCTCTCTCTCTCTCTCTCTCTCTCTCTCTCTCTCACCAATCCACCACCACTAGTCCACCACCACCACCACCACAACACCACGTCCACCACCATCCACCATCAATTCACCACGATTCACGACCACCACTCCACAACACCACCACCGATCCACCACTTCCACCACTATCCACCACCACAACACCACGTCCACCACAATCCACCATCGATCCACCACCAGTCCACCACAACACCACCACTTCCACCACCACAACCGACTCTAATCTCTCACCGATTTGTGGTCAACTGATCGGTTTGTGGCTAGGGTTTCATAATCTGGTAAGACACACACACACAGTCTCTCTCTCTCTCTCTCTCTCTCTCTCTCTCTCTCTCTCTCTCTCTCTCTCTCTGTTTTGGGTTTGTGGCTAGGGTTTCGTGGCTAGGGGTTTCACTTTCAAATTTCACCCGATTTGTGTTTTTTGTGGCTAGGGTTTCACTTTCAGATTGATCCCATCTCTGTTTTTCATGTGTAGATCAGTAGATGGATGCTGGTAATTTTGATTTTGGAGTGGGGGATCGTAACCCCCACTCTGACTCTTCTGATGATGAACATGATGGAAACCCTGTTCATGTTGCACCACAGGGACAGGGTTTAGAGTCTGTAGGTGAATCTGCTTCAAATGTTAACATTGGAACAGGACCTTCAGGTTCTACTCCAACTGCAGCTTCGACTCCTACAAATTCAACCGGTAGTGGTTCAAAAAGGATACGCACATCATGGGTATGGCAACATTTCTCTATAGAAAAAAAACTACAAAGATGAAAATGGTATTGATATATGGCCTAAGGCTGTATGCAATTATTGTGGCATAGTATATAGCTGCACAAGTTTACACGGCGTAGGGCAGCATGGTAGGCACCTTAACACTAAACATCCAGATAAAGTTGTGCAAGTGAGTGGTCAATCTGATAGTAGTTTGCAAAATTTTGTTTATACAAAAGAAAAAATGAGAGATGGATTGGCCCGTTACGTAGCATTAGCAGAACAACCATTTAAAGTGATAACAAAACAAAAAAAATAGTACAACCTTAAAGCCAGTACCCTTCATTGGTGCAAAAAATGCCAATAACAAAAAAAGGTACTTTAATTGGTGCAAAAATAGTAATAACAAAACTTTTTTTTATCCTGCATTTTCTAAAATTTCTCGAAATACAACCCGTAGTGATACGAAGAAAACGTATAGTGAAGTTAGAAAACATTTGATTTCTGAACTTGTTGGACTTGGTGCAATCTCTTTACTTTTGATATGTGGTCTGGTATAAATAATCATGGTTATATGTGTGTGACTGCTCATTATATAGACTTTATTTGGACTTTGCAAAAAAAAATTATTGCTTTCCATTTAGTGGAGTTTCCTCATGATGTTGATCAGATTTTTGAAAGTGTTATGGGTGTTCTCAGGGATTATACTTTAGACAATGCCTTTGCTAATACTGCTGCATTGCCATTGTTTAGAAGAAATTTGACTCCTGCATATTTTGGTGAATTATTGCATGTTCGATGTTTGTGTGTCATGTCATTAACTTAGTTGTGCAAGATGGTTTGAAACATATAGCACAACATATTTCAAAAATTCGAGTTGCTGTTCTTTTTATTGGTACTTCCCCATCTACGCAACAAGAATTTGATAAATTGTGTGCTACATGTTACAATTTGAAGTCCAAATGTATGAATTCTGATGTTCAAACTCGTTGGAATTCGACCTACCTTATGTTAAAGTCTTGTAGGAATTATAGTGATGCAATATCTGCTTTTGTTAACCAGAGGTATCGTGGTGCTCTTTTAACTCCAGTTGATTGGAATATTGTTTTTGACTTCATGAAATTTTTGAAAGTGTTTTATGTTGCTACCTTAGCTTGTTCAGGTGTTCGTTATCCTACCTCTTGTATTGTGCTTAATCATCTTTACAATATTAGTCTAAATTTTCGTAATCATAGGGCACAACCAAATTTTGTAAATGCTTGTATAGATATGGAACTAAAATTCAGAAAATATTATGAGGAAATGCCACCATTATTTATATTAGCTGCAGTAATGGACCCTAGGATTAAGTTAGCAGGTGTTTATGTGCTCTTAAGAGAGATTGGTACCAATTTAGAGATTACTAGTTTACCTTCTTCTGATGTTGTGACTCATTTATTGAATGTCTTCTATGCTAGATATGAATCTAAGTTTGGTGCAATTGCTACACGTACTGCTGCTTCTTTAACCTCTTCTACAAGTAATGATGCATCTTGGTCTTTGCTTAGTTCAAGTTTAGGATTAGGAAGTAGCACTGTAACTTCACGCACTGAACTTCTTAAATATTTGGACCTAGAATCTGTTAGCGCGAATGACTTGATTAATTTTGATATCTTAGCATGATGGAAATCTCATTAAACGACTTATCCCATTCTTTCAATCATGGCACGTAATCTACTAACAGCTCATGTGTCTTCAGTGGCCTCCGAATCTGCTTTTAGTGCAGGTAAAAGAGTGTTGGATGAAAGGAGGAGCAGACTAGCTCCAGACATTTTGGATTGTCTCATGTGCTTGAAAGATTGGGAGGATGCACGCCTTAGAATTGAAAAAGGTTCAGGTAAAGATAAATTTAGAGGTTATTTTGCAAACTCTGATATATATATATATAGTGATTAGCCTAATATTCATTTATTATGCGAGGCTTGTGTCTGTGACTTATTCGTTTCAGTAAGTGGACTAAAGTGGGTTGGCAACTTATGGCAACATGATGTTGCCCCCACTTCAGTTGTGTGTGTGTGTGGCAGTGTGTGTGTGTGACTGTGTGTGAAGCAACAAGTGCAGCAAACAGTCTGTGACTGTGTGTGGGTGTGGCAACTTATGGCAACATGATGTTGCCCCCATTTCAGTTGTGTGTGTGTGTGGCAGTGTGGTGTGTGGTGTGTGGTGTGTGTGTGTGTGTGTGTGTGTCTTTTTAGTCTGAAATGAAGAAGCCACAGACACAACCCCTTATTTCCATGTTCAAACTTAAAATAACACATGAATTGTGATTTGTAACTTATGATGGTCTTAAATGGCAACATAATGTTGCATCTTTTTCAGTTTGTGAATTTTGAATTTGGTCAATGATGATTGTTGAGCCCAATCTGGGCAATGATGATTGTTGAGCCCTGAATTTATGTGTTATAGACTATAGTGACTGAATTTGTGCAATGATGATTGTTGAGCTCTGAATTTATGTGTTATAGTGACTGAATTTGGGCAATGATGATTGTTGATGCACTTGTTTGTTGCACCTGTTGCTGCACTTGTTTGTTGCACCTTTTTGTTGTTGTTGTTACTTGTTTGCTGCACTTGTTTGCTGCACCTGTTGCTGCACTTGCCGCACTTGTTTGTTGCACCTGTTGTTCCACATGTTTGCTGCACTTGTTTTCTATAATAGTTGGATGCTAGTTTTGGACTTTTGGTGTGACTTGTGTTGCTGCACTTGAATTTCAATTATGGGCAATGATGCTTGCTGAGCCCCATTCAAGTTTATACCTCATACAAGGCCATGTACAACAATACAAGAGCACGGGCATCCTTTCTTCTTCTTTTTTCATTGAAATTAGATGGAGTATGGTTTTTTACTTTTGTAATTTGTAAGTTGTACGTTGTAATAGCTTTCTTTCTTTATTTCAATTTTTTTCATTGAAATTGGGTGGAGTATTGGACGGGCATCCTTTCTTTTGTAATTTCTATTTTGTAAGTCGTAAGTTGTAAGTTGTTTGTAAGTTGTAACTTACAAAAAATTAATTTTTCAATGAAATAAATTAATATAGCTTGAAATTGTCCAAAATTGATTAAATAGATTAAAATTTTCAAAGTTTTCTTTTTTGAGTTTCGTATCCTCCATTCCAATAATTGAAAATCGATGGCACGACACGATTTTAAAAGGTACGACACGATACACGATTAACTAAACGGGCTGACACGGTACGACACAATTCAAAATAACACGGCACGACATGACACGATTAAAAAGGCACGTCACGATACGACACGACAAAAAAAAAAACACGGCACGACACATCACGATAAGTGAACGGCACGGCACGGCTCGACACGATTAATTAATCGGGCACAGAACAGCACGTCACGACTTTAAAATGGCACGACCCGACACGGCACAGTAAAGTAAATTGGCACGGCACGAGCACGGTATGTCACGGCACGGCGTGGCACAATAAAGTAAACGGGCACGGCACGACACTAAGCACGGTTGGCACGGAAGTTGAGTGTCACGGCACGGCAAACACGTTTGACACCCCTAAATGTGAACACAAAATATTCGATTAAGGAACTCTTTTTATTTTTCAAAAACAATAATTAAGGAACTTTTACGCAACCCCACATGCAACTTACTAAACAAATGGACAGGTAGGTGCTTCACTTCTGGGGCGTTTGGTAACGTTTTTGTTTTATGTTTTTTTGTTTTTTGAAAACTAAAAGTAAAATTATGTTTATTGTTCATAAAAACAAAAAAAAAAAACATGTTTGGTAAAAAAAAATTAAATGACCCTATTTTAAAAACAAGGCAAATCACCTTTTTTGTGTTTTGTAAATTTTCAAAAATTTTGAAAACGTTTTTAATAAACACAAAACATAAATAAATTACCAAACGCATTTTTGTTTTTTGTTTTGAAAACAAAAACAAAAAAAGGAAACAAAAAATTATCAAACGTCCCCTTCATAATTCAGTTATAGTAAAAAGACTTCAATAACTTTACGTATAACATAAAGACTAGGGATGGCAATTCAACCCGCCTCGCTCCAAATCCGCCCTACCCCGCCCCAATAGGGTAGGGTTTTTTTCTTTTCTTTTTTTGTTTTTGAGTAATGGGTAGTGGTAGGGATAGGGGTGATTTTGAAAAATCCGCCAGAGGGTTAGGGTAGGGGTAGGGGGTGATTTTGAAAAATCCATCAGGGTTAGGGTAGGGGCAGGGGTATGGTGACCCCGCCCCGATATTACTTGCCCCGACATACATATATATAATATATGTATAACTATATTTATATACTCTTATATGTATATATGAAATTATATTTTCTCCCTTATATGTATTAAATTTTATTTGTATTCTTATAATTTTATTTTTACAACTAAAATACAACATTAGGTAGATTTTGGTTAAGTTGTAAAAGTTATTTGTGATTCTTTATCATTTGTGTTCACTAATATTGGAGTCTAAAATATATTTTACTAATATATGAAAAAAAAAAATAGGGGCAGGGCGGGTAAACCCGATACCCGATAGGGGCGGGGGCGGCGGTACCCATAAATTACCCGATTGGGTTAGGGGCGGGTTAGGGGTCATTCGAAAATTATAGGGTCGGGGCAGGAATCATCAAATCCCGCCCGTTGACATCCTAATAAAGATAGTATGACTACAGTTTTTCGTTTATTGGCTTTTGTCTTTTTTATATTATATTTTTGCACTATTCCAATGTAGCTTCATACAAACAAATATTAACTAATTTGGATAAAAAAAAATTCCTCGATATATATATTGGTAGATGTTTTCATCGATTTATATCAATATCTACTTTGCAGTTACTCAAAATTATTTCAATACACCAACATTAAAGTACTAGGACAAACCAGACGACCATTTAATTGGAAAATGATTAAAGTGCAGTAAACCAGATAACTCGTATGTTTGGAAAAAGATTAAAGTGTGGTAAAAACAGAAGACTCGTAAAATTGAAAAACGATTAAATACTAAGACAACCCAGATACGGGAACCCAGTCTTTTATTTCTTTATTCTTCAATAGAAGGGTATGTGCTCAGAAAAGTGCGGAGGAAAAAATTGCACTTAAAAAATAATTTGTGGTTTAGATTAAAATCTAATATAGTAAGACCATACCTAGAATAAATCACAATTGCACGTTGATTTTTGTCGTGAATATTTATGTGTATTTTTCTATGTACCTATCATTGTTATCTTCCGATGGGACAAGGGTATTCTAGGTAATAGACAAATTAAGTTACTATATTTAACATAAATACATGCATCTAATAGAAAAATCTGTTCCAAGCCACAAAGTTAATGTGCCACATCACTAGCCACAAAGTTAACTTCTCTCTCTCTCCCTTATGTGTATAAATAGTCTGTTGATAACTAGCTATTTTATCTTATCTTTTTTATAATCATTCTTACTCCCATCATGGAGAAAGAAGCTTCTGCTCTACAAACCACAACTTCTTCTTTGCCCAATCCAACCCAAAGGGAGTACCATTGCCTTTTCTGCGACAGCAACTTCGACTCGGGTCAGGCCTTGGGTGGGCACCAGAATGCCCACCGGTTTGAACCGAGGAAAAGAAAAAGGACCCGTTATGTGCGGGTTCCAAGACAAGACCGCCCTCCGATTGTTCTACATAAGAGTCTGTGGCCCCCACCTCTTCCCAGCTGGTTGAGGCCACCAAGCCTTAAAAATCGCTCTATCAGGGTCACCCCATGGCATTGCAGAGGGGTTTGCCACCCCGTGTGGCAGATCACCGCCAGTATGAGTGGGACGTGATCGATGGTCGCCAGGGCTGGACAAGGAATGCAATCAGAGGGTTCAAGGATTGGACCAGATCTCCATGATATGTGTACTATGTTTCTCCAATCAAGGTTAAAAAAAAACGAAAAAATAGGAGGAATCAAACATGAGTAATGAGAATAATAATATGGAAACATCCGTCAAATCACAACATATGCAAAACGTGAAGGACATTAATCAAGTAAATAAAAAAGAAGAAATAAAAAGATAGAGATATTTACTTGATCTTGTAGATGTAAATCTGAGTACATCCACAGTGTACATCTGTTTTCACTTATATCGTATAAAGAAAGAGTGTAACAATTGGAGTATATTAGCTTCATACAACATTTATATTTTAATTTTACATCACTAATAATTGTAATACCACATTGTCAAGGTTTCAATGACATGTACCAAAAAAAGTCAAGGTTTCAGTGACGCTGCCCTTGAGCTCCCATTGTGGGCACTGCCCTTGGACGCTTGTTTTTTTTTTTTTTTTTTTTGAAAGGCAAAAAATTTCATTAATCTTGAAATTGTTACAAGACCAATAGGAGCAAGGAAATAGCATCATACTCAGGGAGTAATCATCAGCCCAACCCGAGACCCAAACCAACGATTGGCAAAAAACCAATCGAGGGCACCCATTGGGACAAAGCCCACCTAAAAGGCTGAAGCCCAACACCCCTATGGGTCTAAAAAACCCAGAATAAACAATCAGCTTGTACAACACCAAAAGGCCAAAATGCCCAGATAAATGGGCCAAGCCCAGACAATTAAAACCCTAAACAACACCTTCTTCCAGGGGATGAGGCAATCTTAAAGGAGATGATTGAAGCTGACCTCAAAAAAACCTTCTCTTTGGCTTAGATTTGGGAGGTTTTCTTTTGTGTGTTTGTGTTCTTCTTTAGTTTCTTGTTGGTGGGCTGTGGTGGTGTCTCGGCGTGCCAAGGGTTTGCTTTAGTTTTTCTGGGTGTTGTCGTTCCTTTGGTTGTGGTTTGTTGGGCTTGCGTGGCTTTTTGGGGTTTGTTTTGTTTTTGGAGGCTTCGGCTGGCGTCTTGTGGTTTTTTGGGAGTTTGTTTTGGTTTTAGAGGCTTCGGTTTTTGGTGGTTGTTTGGCTATTTTTTGTGGTTCTTTGTTTTGGCTGTTTCTTTCATTCAACCTCGGTTGGATGTCCTCTCCCCCCTCTCGATGTACTCTTATCGAGTTTCATTTATAATATTTCTTTTATCGATAAAAAAAAAAAATCCTAAACAACACCCAACAAACAAAGCCGTGAAGAGAGGCAGCCACCGCCACTGCTGCCACCGAAACCCAGGGAACGAGCCCTTGTTGCTGCCCCGTTGAACAACCTGTCTGCATCTCTCCAAGACACTGAAGCCGGGAGCTCCACAAGCCAAACCCGATGAACAGCCCGTCTGCCGCAACAATCACGCTGCCAAAGCCAAACAGACGATGATGACGAGCAAGCCCAACCACCAGCCCTCACAGCCACAAAAGCCAAGACCCAGAGAAAGCCACCGCTGCCACAAAAACGCCATGGAGACATGCCACCACCAACGACAAATCAAACCCTTGTATGATGGCCGGACAAATCAAACCCTGACATAGTTAGTCATGAAATAGCAATCAAAGACAAATCAGGCTTCACAAACCCAACAGATAATTTGATAATAAGACGCACTAGAAATTCATTAATTTAGTTTTTTTCTTGACAACTCTGAACTTGTGGATTGCTTCTACACAATATTATTACTTGGTACAAATTGCAACAAATAACGCAGTCAATGGGTTGTAAACCTCCCATCCATTTATTTATTTATTGTGCGTGGTTATGCCTTGTATGGTTTCAATTCAATTAATATTCTTGAAAATCATACAAACACGAACAGTGTCTTGCATTTGCAGAGTATTAGCCCCAATTTTTCGAGAAGCCAAACAAAAAGACTCGATATTCCTTGCAATTTTATACCATTTGGAGGAATTATAGGGTCAGATTTTAATAAACTTATTTTCTTCCCTTCCAATTCAGATAACAAAAAAGAAGAGGTCCAATAGAGTCGCAAGCAACTGCCGGTGATTTCAATATTCACTTCAGTATTTCTCTAATTAATTTGATTCCTAATCAAATTAGGATTTGCTTGTTCTTCAAGTAGTTTGCGTCCCAGTCAAAATAGTAGGATTTAATTAATTCGAGTCCTAGTCCACTTAGGATTTGCTTATTCTTCAAGTTATTTGAGTCCTAGTCAAAGTAGGATTTACTTGTTATAAATAGGGATGTAACCTTTTATTCTAGAGACAAGTTTTGATCAATAATATTCAGGGTATTCTCTCTTGTTCTTGTCCGCAAGATTGCTTATTTCCTTCTTGTGGATTTTTTTTTAATATTCAGGATATTCTTTTTGTGGATTTAAGAACCCGTCCATTCTTAGTCTACTAGAACGAGATTTAGTCTTATTCAGTGTCTCTCAAAAGTAAGTATCATGGATGAAAGCTTATATGATGAATTCGGGAACTATATCGGACCGGAAGTTGAGTCGAAATTTCAGAACAGGAAATTAATGCAGAAATTGAAGCTCTTGATAATTTGGAGGGAGATACTTCTATTTCTATGGAGTTCTGAACTGCCGCTTGTTTATTGTGGGAGTTGTCTGGCGCTGTCTCTGGGTGTGGGAGTTCTTATCGTTTGGGGTTTTTCGGCTTCTCTGGTTGTATCGGTGTTTCTGGATATGCTTGATTTGGTTGGCTGAGGGGTAGGAGAAATTGGGTTGTTTCTTTTTCTTGATGTAGTTTTTTTGCGTGTCTCAGGTGTGGCTTTTTCTAGTTTCTGGTTCTGGTTGGTTGGTATCTTACCACCCTTCTTGTTTTTCCCCTTTGGGCCCTTGGCGATTTTAGTCTCGGGTCCCTTTAATCTTTGTAATTCGTTTTCAAAGATTAATGAATTCTTTGCTTAGCCAAAAAAAAAAAAGTTGAGTCTGATCAGGAGAGTGATGGGGTGGAAGCAGAAGATGAAGACCTCCCTGACAAGCCTGCTGATGAGGAAGATGCATCCGACGGTGAGGATGGACAGGGCGGTGTCTCCAATGGGTCGATGACTACCACTAACGATATTCATATGGATAACCAACTTGTCCTTGCCGAGGACAAAAGGTATTATCCCACTGCAGAAGAGGTTTATGGGGAAGAAGTTGAAACATTGGTTATGGACGAGGATGAGCAGCCCCTTGAGCAACCCATTATTAAACCAGTCCGGAATATAAAGTTTGAGTTGGGTGTTAAGGATTCATCTACTTATGTGTCAACCCAATTTCTTTGGGGTCTTATGTCAAACCCTACCTTGGTTCGCAATGTTGCCTTGGTAGGTCACATACACCACGGGAAGACTCTTTTCATGGACATGTTGGTTGAACAGACCCACCATATTTCGACGACCGATCAAAATGGTGAGAAGCATATGAGGTACACTGATACGCGGATAGATGAGTAAGAGAGAAAAATATCCATCAAGGCAGTTCCTATGTCACTTGTTCTTGAGGATAGCAATTCGAAATCAAACCTGTGTAATATCATGGACACTCCTGGTCATGGGAACTTCTCTGATGAAATGACTGCAGCTCTCAGGCTTTCTGATGGTGCTGTCTTGATTATTGATGCTGCTGAAGGAGTAATGGTTAATACAGAGAGGGCCATTCGTCATGCCATTCAAGAGCGACTTCCTATTGTAGTTGTGCTTAACAAGGTTGACAGACTGATCACTGAACTCAAACTACCACCCAAGGATGCCTACCATAAGATTAGGCATACAATTGAAGTCATCAATACCACATCTCTGCTGCATCATCAACTGCTTGGAATGTCCAACTAATTGATCCGGCTGTTGGAAACGTTTGTTTTGCAAGTGCTAGTGCGGGATGGTCTTTCACATTGCAATCATTTGCTAAACTATATGTCAATCTCCATGGTATACCATTTGATGCAACTAAATTTGCATCCCGCCTTTGGGGCGACTACTACTTCGATTCTGATGCCAGGGCTTTTAGGAAGAAACAACCTCCGAGTGGTGCAGAAAGATCATTTGTCTAGTTTGTGTTAGAACCACTCTACAAAATATACAGCCAAGTAATAGGAGAGCATAAGAAGAGCATGGAGACAACTCTTGCGGAACTTGGTGTGACTCTCAGCAATGCATCACACGAAGTAAATGTTAGGCCTTTGCTTAGGTTGGCTTGTAGTTCGGTTTTTGGCTCCGTGACTGGATTTACTGATATGCTAGTTCATCATATTCCTTCTGCACAAGAAGCTGCAAGTAGGAAGGTTGAACGTATTTATACAGGCCCTATGGATTCTTCTATATGCAAGGCCATGGAAGAATGTGATCCTCCTGGCCCATTGATGGTTAACGTAACTAAACTGTATCCAAATCCCACTGCAGTGTTTCCGATGCTTTTGGTAGGGTTTATAGCGGTGAAATCCAGACAGGTCAGACTGTACGCGTCTTGGGAGAAGGCTATTCCCTGGACGACGATGAGGACATGACAGTAAAACAAGTAACAAAATTATGGGTATATCAAGCTCGTTATAGGATACCCATAAGCGCTCCACCTGGTTCTTGGGTTCTTATTGAAGGTGTAGACGCTTCGATTATGAAAACTGCCACACTTTGTAATGTGGATTATGATGATGACGTGTATATTTTCCAGCCCCTTCAGTTCAATACTCTTCCTGTTGTGAAAACAGCCACCGAGCCTCTAAATCCAAGTGAGCTGCCCAAAATGGTGGAAGGTCTGAGGAAGATCAGTAAGAGTTATCCTCTAGCCATAACTAAAGTCGAGGAGTCAGGAGAGCACACTATTCTTGGTACTGGCGAGTTATACTTCGATTCCGTCATGAAAGACCTTAGGGAGCTGTATTCAGAAGTGGAAGTCAAGATAGCAGATCCAGTTGTCTCATTTTGTGAAACTATTGTGGAGTCATCATCTATTATATGTTTTGCTGAAACGCCTAACAAGAGAAACAAAATAACCATGATTGCAGAACCATTGGAGAGAGGACTTGCTGAGGACATTGAGAATGGTGTTGTAAGCCTTGATTGGCCCCAGAAGAAAATTGCTAACTTTTTCCAGGAAAAATATGACTGGGATTTGCCCGAGGCACGTGGTATCTGGGCTTTTGGACCTGGTAAACAGGGGCCTAACATTCTGTTGGATGCCACACTTTCAAGTGAAGTTGACAAGACATTGCTGAATGTTGTAAGAAATGTACGAGGATTCCAATGGGGTGCCCGAGAAGGTCCCCTTTGCGACAAACCTATAAGAAATGTAAAGTTCAGAATAGTTGATGCAAAAATTGTGCCTGAGCCGTTGCATCGGGGGAGTGGTCAGATCATTCCAACAGCTAGACGGGCGGCTTATTTGGCGTTCCTTATGGCTACACCACGGCTTATGGAGCCAGTATACTATGTCGAGACACAAACACCTAGAGATTGTGTCTCTACAATCTGCACAGTATTGTCGCGCAGGCGTGGACACATCACAGCCGATGTTCCTCAACAAGGAACCCCGGTTTCTATTTTCAAGGCATTTTTACCAGTGATCGAATCAATTGGCTTCGAGATAGACCTAAGGGATCACACCCAAGGACAGACATTCTGCCTCTCTGTGTTTGATCATTGGGCTATGGTACCTGGTGACCCTATTGACAAGAGTATTGTTTTAAGACCACTTGAGCCTGCACCCATTCAACACCTGGCTCGTGAGTTTATGGTGAAGACAAGACGTAGAAAGGGGATGAGTGAAGATGTGAGCATCAATAAGTTCTTCGATGAAGCCATGGTTATGGAACTAGCTCAGCAGGCAGCTGATCTCCATCAACAAATGATGTAAGTGGACAATATTTTGGAATACTCTGTTGAGGACTTCAAAAGATGCCTCGAGGACATTAGGCGCATCATGATTTGAACAACTTCAATCCCATCTTTGGTTGTAATTGCTTTATTTTATTTATTTATTTTTTACTTCTCTCCTGTTCTTCTGCGCTTATTATTCAACTTTTGGTTGGTCCCTAGCTCTTTTTCTTTCTCCCTCAATGTACCTAATCGAGTTTTAATATATTTCCCTTTTGCCGATCAACAAAAAAGATCAGTTAAAATTACCGAATTCATATCCTTTTTTTACATCCCATTTCAAGTGTGTGTGTGTGTGTGTGTGTGTGTGTGTGTGAGAGAGATAGAGAGAGCGAGAGAGAGGAACATGACGAACAAGAAAAAAAGAAAGTCGCGAGCTAAAACAAATTATGGGATCAATACCATCCTTGAGCCTCATGGACATCAAACTGTCAATGTCAACAAACTTGTCTTACAGTTCTGTAATTTACAGTACAACAAAGTACTATAATAGAAAAGGAAAACAAACTTGTCTTACAGTTTCTGTAATTTCCAGTACAAGTTAATTTAATTGATGAGATGATGAGAATGAGCCTATATCACGTTTCCCTTCTAAAACATTAGTGTGGGACTATAACTAAATGACCTCACGTATATGAATGGCTTGTAATTAAACTAAGGTTTTGCTAGTCTTTTTCACTTTCGAGGGTCAATCAAATTACACAATGGATTCTGCACTTCCACAATGAGAGTTTAATTCTTGCTGCAGTAAATGGTGCAAAACTGGTCATTCTTATTGGCATTGTGCATCAACCAACAGAGCTTTAGGGATCTCTGGACATGGGTCACTACAGAAAGTTCGATATGTAGGAAGAATGGAACATTTTCTCTTCCCTGGACATGGGTCACTACAGAAAGTTCGATATGTAGGAAAAATGGAACATTTTCTCTTCCATAGACAAGCCTGTCATATTATTTTCCATAAGGAAACGAATATGTACGCAGCAAAAGGAATTATGCAAAACATAACAGTAGATGTATTGCACTCCCAGATAAAGCAAAATGTTCATTTAGCACGAACACAACTTTTGCTACTGAGAAAATAGCATAAAAATAGAAAATTTTGGCTTTTTATGCTAATATTCTAGTGCCAATAATATTTTGAGATAAGAAACCTGAAACTCCCTCGGCTAGAAATCCAAAAAACATAAGAGAGTCACCAATGGTTCCATAGCTAACTGGCTTGCCATTGCTGTTTTTCACCAGTGATTAGCGTCAGAAGGTTATTATGTTACAACTTACAAACGTTGCCCCATTGGTGCTATTTCAGTTTCTTCAATTTGTTCTCACAAAGGGCCAAATGGCATTTCATGTATTTCTGTTCAACTATAGTATTTGTTGAACATGTGCCAAATTTGACAAGAGCTACAGCTATGTAGAGATATAGAATGTATTCACCCACCATTGGAGGAGAAAATTTTGACCTTTATGCCAATAAGCAGTTGTGGCAACCAATAGAGAAGGTCTACGTTTCATTCTCGGAGTCCTATTTTTCCTCTATGTTCCCCATTTTCTCAATATCCACAAAGAAAAACGATCAACAAAGTTAAATCTAAAAGATGAGATGAAAACTTACCTTCTCCACGACGGCTCGAGAATTAGAGGAGTGACAACTCCCGATAGCATAACTTCCACAATCACATGAAGGGGTTCCAAAGCTTGCAAAAAAATAATCTTGGAAATTTTCTTTTTTCTGGGACAATGAAGTTGAAGTAGTTTTGGCTTAATCCGACCAGGATACTCTTCATAAACATGCCCACATACTTTTGTTATAGAAACGGTGCCTATGCTGATGTCAAGAGGGTTGCCATATTCTTCATCCAGTAAAACTAATAGGTTGCCTGTACGTGTAATCAAAGATCGTGGTACATTGTACCTAACAACATCAAATTAAGGTCACCCAATTAGTTTACTGCTGTATTGAGATAGTATTAGAAAGTGCACTAGACTCTCTTAGACTATGACTAGTAAAATTGCAACCTACCTCTAAGCACACGATTTTTCTCATACAACCAGCCCTAAACCTACCTATTAACAGCCCCAAACCGATCCATGTCGACGTCATATTGCTGCCACAAGAACGACCGAAAATCTTCTCTTAAAATGGCCCCAGATCGGACCACCATTCTTAAACCACCACTGTCGTCCTTTTCTCAATGAAAATCGCAAAGGCACTGAGATACAAACACCTGCTGAAGCATTCAGATTGCCTTTGACTGGTTCCCCTCTATGGATGCGGTGTAAAACAAGCTTATTGGTAGCCAAAAAAAAAAGTAATTTTTTTTAAAAAAAAGAGTAGGAAAAGGATGAAAGAAAACAGAGTGAAGAGAGAAAAAGAAGAGGAGGGAAAGGAGAGGAGAGGGGAGGGGAGTTGAAAAAACCTAAATGCTGAACTAGTAGAGAAAGAAAGAGCAGAGGAGGAGAGGTAAGTACATAACAATTATTGTCAAATAACAACATTGAGTTGGTAACATGAATTTGTGAACACTTCGGTTGAACGATAAGATCTTTATGAATGAAGTAGTGACACTTGCACCCTTATATGAGTTGTATCTTGGTGACTATTATCCTTTGCTCGCATAGATAACCATATATGTCGCATTGTCATCTCATGCATATTCATTTAGAGTTTGTAAATAAACCTCTACTGGGCTACTGTAGCTCACCCTAAAAATTTCAGGTGCCACACATGGAGCATGAGATGGTTGTTTGGAGGCTTGAATGGATTTGAAAAGCATGCATTGAAGAGTTATCTTTTTACCTCATGAACCCTATTTTTTAGAGATAAATATGTAACTCTATTTATTCATTCATCTTTTGACTAATGGAAATGTAATAACTTTAGATAGATCAAACTTATGTTTATTCATGGGAAACCGGTGCACGAACTAGACTAGTTATGTGTAACGAACATGGCACGAGGTGAAATGGCTTTTGGAAGGATTATGTAGGAATTTATGGAGTTATATTGTTGGGAAATGTTTATTTATCTAGGTAGAAAATCGAGGGTGTGACAAACCAGAAAAAGACAGATAGAAACAAGATTCAATTTTGCCATAAAATCCGGCTAAGAACATCCTCATATGGAAAAATGGCATATGATCTGTGAGCGGAGGTGCACTACCTCTCTAGAAAATGTAAAGATACTATTTCCAATGATTGGGGACTAGATGGGTTATGTTATTGTTGTTGTACTATTTCCATAGTTTCAAATAGGCAGGTGTACATAATACACAACAACAAACTGCATGGAGTGTTGAAAGAAGATGGAAAAACCAAATGAGTCAAAAGACAACGAGCATATTTATCGCAAGATGCATGAACTTGATAGCGTAGTCCATAGTTTGCACATACAACATAAGAGATTATAGTCTAGCAAAACTAATTATAACATCATGAAATCTTAAAAGGACTTGAATGTCTTTCAAAAGGAATTATTTTTCTCGCTTGCTTCCAAGGGCCTCCTTGTGGCAGCGACTTGGACTGGGTGGTAAGTCTGCGGCTTTGACCGGGTGGCAGACGCAAGATTTGTGTCTAGCAGGGGCTCGAATCACGTGTATTTTCGTATTCATAATAAAATATATATTTTATAGGTATATATCGCTACTACTTGCGAGGAGTGAAAATGAGATGATATTGTGTACATGCGTAGCCACCGTTCCATATAGAATAGCAATGGCCAAGACTTGCCATCTCCATACTTCAATTGTCATTTGGTCAAGAAATTTAGCCTTATGTACAACTAAGCTACAAATTAGGAGTACCACCATCACGACGAAGAGGAATAGCAGCACCAACACCGAGAGACCTCGACAGTAGTTAGGTCTCTGCAAAACTGGTCAATCTACAACCTTAAAGCCATTAAAAATCCCTTCGGATGGATAATTTGTATAACTTGGTGCTTTTGGTAACATCGCTCTTTATTTTTACTGGGTTCTTGACCCAGTATCATCATAATAGAGTAGGGCGGTGATCGACTATTACACAAGGAGAATATTTGTCTCGCTTCTGATTTCAATTGTTCGGATATGCAAAATTCTATATATTGAATCGCTTCTAATCTTTCTTTACTGAGACTTTTTCAAAAAAAAATAAAAAGGTGATTGTTTGCCGAGTACATTTTACAAGACCTCTTGGGTCCACGATTGATCCAAAGGTGGGGAAATCCAAAATTACTTTTCTGCATAGCACGAGGAATAAAAACCAATAATGTTGATGTTGAAGCCACGATCGAATAGTGAATCAAATTGAGCGCAAAAAATTTAAGTGATTAGTGACCTTTGTGACCCTTGTGCATTATGCTCAGTTTGCACAACTTGATGCACTCCCTGTCCATACCAACCTTTCAGAGAGTGCATCAAGTCGTGCAAATTTGCCATAACGTACAAGGGTCACAAAAGTCACTAATCTAGGAGGACTTAAATTTTTTGCGCTCAACTTGAGCCACTGTTCGACCGTGGCTTCAACATCGACATGATTGGTTTTATTCCTAATACTATTGCAGAAAAGTAAATCTTCGGGTTACCCCACCTTTAGATCAATCGCGAACCCAAGACGCCTTACGAAATGTACTCGGCAAACAATCACCGAGCCAAATTTAGGCTCGAATTCAGTTCATTAGTGAACTTCTTTCTTGAAACCAGAACAATATTCCCAAATGTTGGGAATTTAAGTAATTGTGTGGGCCATTTGTGATTGGGTGAGGAGGCAAAGATAGAGTTGGAAGGCATAGATGTAACGAGAGCATTTGAGGTGACCAATCAGTAAAAAGATGGGCCAAGAGGAGCTACTTTGTTCAGTGTATTACTATTGTAGTTGGCTGTAAAATAAATACATGCAGTATAAGTATGTATGTCTGTTTGTATCGTAAGGTGTGGGAATTGAAAGATAAGTGAAAGAGGGGGAGAGGGTAAAGAGGAGCAGAAACGTAATGAGTGAAACCTTTGGGGGTCTCCCCTCCAATAAAAATGTTTTTATGGTACGAGCTCATCTAGGTTGAATGCATTATCTTTAAGTAAGGCCATAGGGTTGAAGTATGCTCGTAGAACGCACACAATTGTGCCAAGAACAAGTAAAACTGTATCGGAAAATCCCATCCCCATTTCTGGTTCACATGTTCATCTGTGTGCTGCTGCTGTTGGTTATCAGTAGTCTTCAACAACCCCCTGGTCTCTGCTTCGACAACCCCCGGGTTCCTGTTTAGAAAACCCCTATTTCGGTTCGAATAGCAACAGTTTCTTAAGATCTGGGTCATTTTCCAGGGGACCCGGATGCTCATTATTGGCCTTAACAGATTGTGGATCATCCATATCTATTCCTTATGCAAAACCCCAGAGTAAAATCATAATATAGCGCTGTAATTGAACAGAAATTATAATGTTGTATGCACAAATAAGTGAAACGTAGAGGCCGTTCAAACGTAGAGTGCAGCTCGAGTGTAGCTCGAGGCTACACTCTCCTCTAGATCGTCCATTTCTGCTGCGATCCTTTTTCCTTACCGCCTCAACGTGTGCGACAGATGCGTAAAACCCCAATTTCTTTTCTTGGGTTTTCGCCGTTCAAATCCAGATCTACGGCCAACGGAGCATCTCCAGCTTAACCACTTATATACTCGGACTCCCTGAGCCGAGGGGTTCCATCCACTAGAGGCTGTTCATTTTCCGGCGATATTTTTCCGGCGGCTTTCTAGCGACCTCGCCGGAGCTTCTACTGACCTCGTTTTCACGGTACCACCTCCTCTCTTTCTCTCTTTTGTGTAGCGCATATCGAAGGACAGTGAGAGAGTTGTCATGGGTAAGCAAAAATCAGTTACGAAGTTAACTCTTCGGGACTTTCATGACCAAATTGACAATGCGCTTGGTTACTCTGATGTGGAAATTGTTTCTATTGACGACGATGAGGATGATATTTCTGTAGTGGCCGAAAATGTCAACGCAGTAGAATTGCAATTGCCTCCGGTCAATGTTGATTCTTGGCCGAAACTTAGCACCCCGGTCAAGGCAACTGAGAGTGGTGGAGTTACTACGACACCACTTCAGGACCTGACTAGGAGTGTGGCTGCCACTGCCAGAAATTCTAATACGAGTGCTAAGTCTCATCTTATTCCAGGAGATAAATCGGAAGGTAAAGCTAACTTGAATGCTTGGACAAATGTTAAGATTTTGATTAACAATGAAAAAACTAGTAGGCCGAGTAAACACCTTAAGAGGTTTCCGATTGAGTATGTGAATAATCAAGTCATGATTCCGCTTAAGATTTATGAAAATCGGGCACTGAAATGGAAACATGCTATTTTGGGTTACTTTGTGGATAAAAGTCTATCCTACTTTCAAGTTAGATCTTGGGCTCAACCAGTATGGAAAATTGATGTTGAGGATGTGGTCACCTTGGATACTGGATTTGTTGTGTTCAACTTTAGGGATGAGGACTCGTTGGATTCCATTCTTGAGAACGGTCCATACTTTTGCGGGGGCAAACATATTGTGATTAAAAAATGGCATCCTGGGATGCAACTTACTAAAAGTGTCCTCTTTAGCGTTCCAATGTGGGTTAAATTCTACAATGTTCCTCTTGAATTATGGACAGAGGATAGATTAAGTAGTATTGCTAGTGTCATCGGCAACCCTCTTTACCTTGATGATTTCATGCAAAATCATAGCAGGTTGACGTTTGCTAGAGTATGTGTTGAAGTGGATGCGGAGAAGGAGATTCCCAAGTCCTTCGTAGTGAATCTGGGTTACGGAAAGCCTTACGAAATTAGAGTAGAGGTCCCTTGGAAACCTCAAGCCTGCAATGTTTGCAAGATCTTTGGCCATTCTACTAACACCTGCACAGTTAAGCCCAAGGGTTCACCTCTTCCAGTGTGGAAACCCAAGGAGAGAGTAGGACAAGATGTCCCAGTGGTTCAGGAGCAAAATGTCAAGGAGAGTGTAGGACAAGACGTCCCGATTGCTCATGAGCAAAATGCAAAAGATGGGCTAGTTAGTGGAAGTAACGATGATTGGGTAAAGGTGGTGAAGAGGAAAAATCAAACTCCGGGTAAGCCTATGGCCATCTCCTTGTCTAGCAGTGTTTCTTCTACAATTAACGCGTTTGGCGTTCTTGAGAAATGTGAGGATTCGGGTGCCTCCTCTGCAGTGGAGGTGACAAAGATAGATGTTGCAGGGGCTATATCTTGTGATGCTACCCCGATTCCCCCAGTGGCTCTTCGTCGGTCTACACGGTTACGAGAACCTACACGGATTCCCTTGGAAGGCGATTTCATTGGACCTAGACATAGTTTGAACCAGGTGGTGGGTGAATTCTTAACTCCTTCATCCACTAGAGATCAAAACAAAAAGAAGCTTAGGGGAAAAATCAAGATGTTAAAGGCTTCAAGAGTTTAGTTCTTGAAGCTAGCTGGCCTTCTTTTGTTTTGGTGTACTTCTTTGAAGTGTGCTTTGAGCTTTGTTGGCTATTTATTTTGTTGTGGTTTAGTTTTAGATTTTCTATTTTCTTTTCTTTCTTTTCCTCCTGGGGGATGCCCCTTGTAGGCTGTATATTCGGTTAACCTTTTTCTATTTCAAGTTAATTTATCCACAAAAAAAAAAAAGAAACGTAGAGTAAAATGACCCGCATAACTCAACTCCGTGGTAACCCACTATCTGCTCCACTTTCGGTTCAATGGAATACTCAGGTAAGTTACTGCAAAGTTGAGTTATGTGGTGCCAATCAAATGAAAATTAAAAACTATCCCAAGCACAAGTTTCGGTTCGAATAGCCGCAGTTCTTAAGTTCTAGGTAATTTTTTCATGGACCCAGATGGGAATTAAATCCTGATTGGGTCATTCTGCAACTAGAAAAATTATTATCAGCCTTAACAGATCGAGGATCATTCATATGTATTCCTTGTGCAAAACCCTAGAGTAAAATCATAATATAGCACTGTAATCAAACAAAAACGATAATGTTATAAACACAAATAAGTGAAACCCTAGAACTTACAAAGCTCAAATTTGGCTCGTTTCGATTCGTTTGAGTTTAATGAGCCCTGCCAAGCCGAGCTGAGCTTTGTAATTCTTATACGAGCTGAACTCGATCTCAGTTGTTAGTGTTGGAAATATTCTTTAGAATTTCTGTAAATTTATATAATCGGAGACAACGATACACCAATATAATAATATGACAATACCACAAAAATAAAGTAAGAGAGATTGGAAAACTTATTGTGATCGAGGCACTCGTTAAGCGCTCTCCTAAGAGAAGATATGTCCCCGCTTGCACCGAGTTGTGTGACATTCCACTCCCAAGATACAACGATCATCCACGGAAGCTTTGTGTGCAGCTAAAGCTTTCCACACGAATCAAGAATCGCCCGTATGCTCAAAACTATAAAATCTATATCTCATCGAATCTCGATATATGTGTGTTACATATAGTTCATAGGTTTGATAAATATTTTCTTTCTACTACATCTTATTCATCTTGTGGACTAGCCACCTTTATATAGAAAAATAAATCTCCCATGCAATTAACCATTGCATATAATAGGCACATAAATCCACAATATAATATTAGGGAGTTACGAATATTAATACCCGATAACCACCAATTTAATTAGCTAATATAATTAGACACAATAAATTGAATTAAAGATATTTTTAAAAGTTTTTTCTAACAATCCCCCACAAGATTTAAAAAATCTTTCGGAAATATAAAAACGATATTTATAAAATAAGTGAGCATTTTTACTGCGCAATGGGTGTAGGTACCTTCCGGGTTTGAACCTACACTTAGTGAAAGTAAGTTCCGTTTGAAGGCGCCACAGTGAACTAAATGTCTTGAACTGGGTCCTTGAGTCAAACTTCTACTTACCCCACACACAGTACAGGCAATTCATTTTGATTCTAGTCAGGTTTGCGCGTTACGGTCATGCGCACGTATCTTGTGTCATGAGTGTCTTTAGGGAGTAGCCTAATCTCCCACAATAGCGACCCCACTACCACACTCACTTAGGTGAGACCTTCAGGGTTATTTGTGACCAATACCCCGCAGAATACCTGCCGCGGACTCATTCAGAGTTAAACTCTTCCTCAAGCGTCACAACAAAGATCACTATCACCATAGGAATGGGACTAGGGATACCCCTCATAAAAATGTCGTGATCTTTCTAGTCAACCTACAGTTTCGTTGTTACCCATTGAACCTTCTTCATGTGATCTCCAATCACAAAGGTTGGGTGTCCACTGTGATGCCTAATTTATAGGCTTCAGTCCCAAACCCCTCGATGTTTTATATGATTAGCCTGCGCACTAACCTTTATGCATATAGCATATTATACTTCCTTTCTAGCATGCCAGAGACTCATCAAAAAATTTCATGTTAAGGACCCCACCAAGTCCTTTTGTTTTTCAACGGAAGCAACACTTAAGTTTTGGATCCATAAAAATGATCCAATTATTTCACTGAAAATCACATTGATTCGAGGCAATATATATGCTTTAGATCTAGTACGTGTACTTTGAATCCATATAAACCGAGGTAACATCAAACCCACATGTTCCAACATTAATCGAGGCAACAATTTTTTATGTAGTACTCATAAAATGAGTTTGGTCCTTTCTTTTGAATCGAAGCAACATATATTTTAGACCCATCAAATAAACTTGGTCTACAAGGATTTTGACAATTTTCGTCCTCGGTAGCCAGTAGCCCTCTGCTAGGAATCACTAATTTTAGTGACCAGTAGCCTTCTACTAGGTGCTACATATTGTGGCCAGTAGTCTCAATAATCTACTAGGAACCACTGTCTTTGTTTACCAACATCGCACTTCCCACTTTCATTAGAGTTCTATAAATCGTTTTCTCGCCTTATGTTGGCCAGTGATATTGACCACCACACGGAACCCTTTTTTTTTTCCATCTCATAAATACAAATACACTCTTTCAGAGTTCTTATCTCTCTTTTCCTTCACATGACTAGTAGTCTAAGCACCTACTAACTGTCATGTGTTTTCCTTTTGTGGTTAGTAGTCATACGACTTATACCACTTCTTTTGTTTCCTTCTCGAGGTTGTTTTTTTTTTCTTGGATCACAAGGTCAGTAGTCTTTTCACTACTAGGAGCCTTTTCAAATAACTCATATAAGCCTTCAAAATAGGAGCTTTCTCTATCTTCTTTGAACCCCCACATTTAACATATTTTCTTAAACCTTTGTCAAAAATAAGTTTAAAAATTACAGAACTTTCAAAATAAAGGAAAATATTCTTTTGAACACTTGAATGAAATTTGTAACTTATCAATTCAATGTAATTATATGGAGTAAATATGAACAATTACTTTGTAACCCCCATATAAATACTAATAAAAAATTAAACTCATAAATGCTCATTTTTACAATTCCCATTAAGATAAAAGAATCACCTTCAATTCTCCAAGTGTTACCAAACATTTCACTTCATCACATCCTCAGTACTCCTCCATTTTCCCAAAGAAACTGTTTTCATTCTTTAAATAAAACGAGTTTCCGGAAAAATTACTAATTTCTTTGAACTTTTTTTTTCTTCAACAAATCTCTCTCACCCTATACCATTTATACACAATTAATTTTTTTTTAGTTTTTCATTCACAACTAAAAAATTTTCACACGTGTTATACATGACAATTAATGATATAATGTCCATATGTCAATAGCTATAAATTGAGAAACATAACAACATAATATTTAAGAGTCCAACCGAAATAAATGAATGCATTATTGGTCATTTCACTTATTTCACTGTCAAATAATAAAAAACAAAATATGTAACTTCCACCGGTTAAAAGACATAATGAATTCGCTACAGTTTCCGATTTCATATTGAACTTTTGTGTAAATCTGTCATCTAGTACTAAAATAAATGACATAATTCATCCTAAGAAATAGAGAATTTAAATTAACAGTTACAAATTTGATGACCAAGTAATTATCAAATTAAATCCACAAATTTGACTTTCTGCTCTTCCTTACACGAAACAATTTTCGTTGATCGTAGGCATACAACTCATAATCTCCTCTTACAAAAACATATTTTAGACAATTTTCTTTTACAATAAGACCTTATATGGAAACCAATTTTTATTCCGGCAAAACTTCACTATTTTTTTTTCTTAGAAAACCGATACTTATATTACCATAAGCTTAATTAGAATTTAGTCCTGAAGCTAGAAGTACAAAACATGCAGAGCACTTGGTGCAAACAGCTAAATTAAGTCACTACCATGGCATCATTTCTAAGAACAAATTTCACCCTTTCAACATACCATGGCATCATATTATAATAATAATGTCTAAACATATTTAAGAAATCAAAGGCTACGGTGACACATTAAAGCACGAATTTGAGAATGACTTTATAATACGATAAAAGCACTATGCTAAATAAAAGTTCCCAAACAGCAAGATGAATAATTTAAAGATATTCTTACAATGTTTTCTCTGGTTATTTGCAAGGACTACTTGTCTCCATGATATTTACAGAAATTCCATAGACCATATCTTCTCTTAGATTGTTGGAAATGTTCTTTAGAATTTCTGTAAATTTATATAATCGGAGACAACGATACACCAATATAATAATATGACAATACCACAAAAATAAAGTAAGAGAGATTGGAAAACTTATTGTGATCGAGGCACGCGTTAAGCGCTCTCCTAAGAGAAGATATGTCCCCGCTTGCACCGAGTTGTGTGACATTCTACTCCCAAGATACAACGATCATCCACGGAAGCTTTGTGTGCAGCTAAAGCTTTCCACACGAATCAAGAATCGCCCGTATGCTCAAAACTATAAAATCTATATCTCATCGAATCTCGATATATGTGTGTTACATATAGTTCATAGGTTTGATAAATATTTTCTTTCTACTACATCTTATTCATCTTGTGGACTAGCCACCTTTATATAGAAAAATAAATCTCCAATGCAATTAACCATTGCATATAATAGGCACATAAATCCACAATATAATATTAGGGAGTTACGAATATTAATACCCGATAACCACCAATTTAATTAGCTAATATAATTAGACACAATAAATTGAATTAAAGATATTTTTAAAAGTTTTTTCTAACAGTTAGGACTCATATAAGAATTACAAAGCTCAGCTCGGCTTGGCAAGGCTCATTAAACTCAAACGAGTCCATCTGAGCCAAATTTCGGCTCGAATTCAGTTCATTAGTAAACTTCTTTCTTGAACCAGAACAATATTCCCAAATACTATTTGATTAGAAAGATCCATTTCGCAGCATATAATTCAAGTGGTAGCTTCTGAAACAAAAACGGCTACAGATTCAAGTAATTAAACATGTTAACAAGTATTGGTCTTCATAAAATTGGAATTATACGACTGTTTACCAGTTGATAGATAGAGTAATAGGATGTTTACCAGTTGGAGAAGGCGCCATTCGTGTGTTCAAGGCGTCGGCTTTCTCAGGCAAGTCAGATTTCTGATGACAGATGGAAGTAATTTTTGTGTACCCTTTTCAGAAGAGAATGGAGGGTTGGGTGCTGATTTTATAGAAGCAGTGAAAATCAGATTCAGCCAATTCGGAAAGTGAGGATCTTTCAGTTAGGATGGATTTCTTATTCAAAGTTTGGATTTCAGTGTGGAGGCTTTTGCGAGAGCCACGGCGTAATGGTGGGAAAGAAGGCTGACCCGATGCAACCGTTACATTCCATTGCGGTGGGTGGATTTTCAATTGAAGACGAACACTCAGGAACTCAGAAACTTCTGGCAAGGGAAAAGCGTGGTTGTCAACCACGTCTTCTAAAGGGGCGTGTTTGGTAATCACGCTTTTACTGTTTCTTTTTTTTCCCCTGTTTATAACCCACATAAAGCGTGCTTGCTAACCACGTTTTTAGAAAGCGTGTTTGATGAACACATTTTCAGGCCAATTTTTTAGGTTAATCCACTATAAAAGCGTGAAACGAAACCATGTTTTTCATAAAACGTGTTTGCCAAAAACGTTTTCACGTACTTTGGGAATAAAGTTTAAAAACACACTTTTTAATTAATAAAGTTATAAAAAAAACCGCAAATCGGTTAATGAGCCAAAAGAAAGTGTCGATATCAAGTTCGCATATCATTTAACAATTTAAAATTTTTAAGAATTCAAATTCTTCTTATTTCCTTCCCTAAATGATTTGGAATACTAAGGAAGGAATGAAAAGGATCAAAATGGGCAAGATGGAAACTTTAGTATAGTCCACAAAAATAATATTTTATTTAAGGAAATTGTTATTGGTACTCCCCAAATTATTAATGACACTGCCATTATCCATCCCCATGATATGTTCTAAACCATTCCTTATTGGGTAGAAATTCGCACGATTCGGTTTGGTTTTGAACCGAAACCCTTAATATAAATTCATAAACCAAATCATTAAACACGGTTTATAATTCTCTGAAGCCGGAACTAAGCCACATTACTAAAAAAACCGAAACAAACTATTCAGTTTGGATGGGTTTAGATTGAATTTTCAGTTTAAGGGTTTTTTTTCTCACCCTTAATGGAAGGCATGGTCATCAATTCTCACATGGTGGAAACATATCTTGAGTATGCCCATCTTCCATGCATCATCTCTCTACCATTAGGTTCACTCATTTAAAAAACTGGAGAAGAAATGTTGGAGACATGTTTTTTCTTCTCAGTTTTGTGGTCCCTATAGAAAGCCAGAAATGAGATTATTTTCAACAATAATACTCCAGAATGTTAAGAGGTAGCTGACTTAGCCAAGACAAGGGTCGCATTATGAATCAAAGGATTGAACAATATTTTGGAATACTCTGTTGAAAACTTCAAAAGATGCCTCGAGGGCATTAGGCGCATCATGACCCATTTTGGTTGTAATTGCTTTATTTTGTTTTTGGTTTTTCTTTTTATACTTCTCTCTTGTTCTTCTGCGCTTGTTATCCAACTTTTGCTTTATTTTGTTTTTTTCCTTTTTCTTTCTCCTTCGATGTACATAATCGAGTTTTAATATATTTCTCTTTTGCCAATCAATGAAAAGGATCAGTTAAAATTACCGAATTCATATCTTTTTTTACATCCCATGTCAAATGTGTGTGTGTGTGTGTGTGTGTGTGTGTGTGAGAGAGAGAGAGAGAGAGAGAGAGAGAAGAACGAGACAAAGAAGAAAAAAATAAAGTCGCGAGCTAAAACAAATTATGTGATCAATACTATCCTTGAACCTTATGGAAATCAAACCGTCGATGTTAACAAACTTGTCTTACAGTTTCTTTAATTTACAGTACAACTAAGTACTATAATAGAAAAGAAAAGGAACTTAATTTAATTGATGAGATGATGAGAATGAGCCTATATCACGTTCCCCTTCTAAAACATTAGTATGGGACAATAACTAAATGACTCACATAAATGAATGGCTTGTAATTAAACTAAGCTTTTGCTAGTCTTGTTCACTTTCGAGGGTCAATCAAATTACACAATGAATTCTGTCACTTCCACAATGAGAGTTTAATTCCTGCTGCAGTAAATGGTGCAAAACTGGTCATTCTCATTCGCATTGTGCATCAACCAACAGAGCTTTAGGGATCCCTGGACATGGGTCATGGTGGAAAGTTCGTTTTGAAGGAAGAATGGAACATTTTCTCTTCCGTAGACAAGCCTGTCATATTATTTTTCATAAGGAAACGAATATATACGCAGCAAAAGGAATGATACAAAACATAACGGTAGATGTATCGCACTCCCAGATAAAGCAAAATGTTTATTTAGCACGAACGCAAATTTTGCTACGGAGAAAATAGCAGAAAATTAGACAATTTTTGCTTTTTATGCTAATATTCTAGTGCCAATCATATTTTGAGATAAGAAACTACCTCCTCTAGAAAACCGCAAGAGAGTCACCAATGATTGCATAGTTAACTGGCTTGCTATTGCTGTTTTTCACCAGTGATTAGTTTCAGAAGGCTATATTTTACCAACGTTGCCCCATTGGTGCAATTTCAAGTTGCTCTATTTGTTCTCACAAAGTGCCAAATGGCATTTCTATTTGGGAAATGCCAACGGGTACAACATATATTGCACCCGTTACTTGTACTTTAAAGTACCTTAACGGGTGCAACGGACACCCGTTAGCAAAACCCAATTTGACACGAGATACAGCTATGCAGAGATACAGCATGTACTCACCCTGGAGGAGAAAATTTTGACCTTTATGCTAATAAGCAGTTGTGGAAACTATATAGTATACCATTAGAGAAGGTCTACGTTTAGACGGAAGTTTTGTTTTGTAGGGTATGCCCTTAGTTCTCAGAAGTCCTATTTTTTCCTTGATTTTCACCATTTGCTCAATATCCACAAGAAAAAACAATCCACAAAGTTAAATCTGAAAGATGAGATGAAAACTTACCTTCTCTATGATGGCTCGAGAATTAGATGAGTGACAACTCCCGATAGAATAACTTCCGCAATCACCGGAAGGGGTTCCAAAGCTTGCAAAAATAATCTTGGAAATTTTCTTATTTCTGGGACAATGAAATTGAAGTCGTTTTGGCTTAATCCAACCACGATACTCTTCATACACATGCCCACATACTTTTGTGATAGAAACGGTGCCTATGCTGATGTCAAGAGGGTTGCCATATTCTTCATCCAGTAAAACTAATAGATTGCCTGTACGTCTAAGAAAAGATCGAGGTACATTGTACCTAACAACATAAAATTAAGGTACATCAAATAAAAATCCCATTCATTACGAAGATAATTTATAAAGTTTGTGCAAAAGAATAAGATAAGTATTGCGATAGTATTAGAAAGTGCACTAGACTCTCCTATCACTACTGCTAGTAAAATTGAAACCTACATCTAAGCACCCGATTTTTTTCCTACAACCAGCCCTAAATCTACCTCGAAACAGCCCCAAATCAATCCATGTCGCCATCATATTGCTGCCACAAAAAACGACTCAAAATTTTCTCCTAAAATGGCCCCAAATCGGCCCACCATTCTTAAACCACCACTGTCGTCCTTTTCTGAGTGAAAATCACAACGGCACTGAGATACAAACACCTGCTGAAGCATTCAGATTGCCTTCGACTTGTTCCCCACTATGGATGCGGTGTAAAACAAGCTTATTGGTACCCAAAAAAAAAAAAAAAAACTAATTTTTTTAAAAAGAGTAGGAAAAGGATGAAAGAAAACAGGTGAGTGAAGAGAGAAAAGATATGAGGGAAAGGAAAGGAGAGGAGAGGGGAGTTGAAAAAACCTAAATGCTGAACTAGTGGAGCAAGAAAGAGCAGAGGAGGAGAGGTAAGTACATAACAATTATTATCATAATAACAACATTGAGTTGGTACTCAATAGAGACAATGACTGCTAGAGTCCTGAAAGGAGGAAATTTTTCAGTGCCGAGCGGATCGCGCATCTCGACCATCCACAAACACTTTTGGATGGTCAGGATGCACACTCGTGCACCGCCACATGGCACCGGCTCGGCACCCAAAAATTTTCCCATAAAAGCTTAGGCAATAGTAAATATCAATTTTTTTATGGTAAATCTATACAAGGAGCTTTAGAAAATAAATGCATGCCATTTATTGAAGTTGCAAGGTAATTAAGGTGTGAGAAATACTAGGATCTACTGCATTTTTTTTACTGTTATTTGTGAGACATGAAAAAATCATAGTAGTAAAGTTGCAAAGGCATTTACCAGGTCTGTGTAGGATTCCCAGCCGGTTCAGTGAATGATACCCAATATCGACCTATACTTTGGCCATTAACCCAAGCTTCACCTTTCCCCATGGAGCCAAGGTATAATGCCACAGGGTCAGTACCACAAGGTGCGTCAAATGTTGTCTGTTAAAGTATCAATGAACCACGCGATTAGCTCATATAGAAGTCATGGTGCTGAATAGTAAAAGCATCTAATTAGGCATAGTTATCTCAATCATACCTTATCTCTTTAACAATTATGATTGCTAACACATAACAGTGATATAAATATAATAGGGCTATCAATATCATTTAGAGTCAAGTGCCTAAATGTACACATTTAGTCCGTCTGGCTGTTGCACCACGGGTTGTTTACTTTTGGGTGGGGTTCCGAATCCGTAGCAGCAGGTTTGAATGTTTGGGACCTTCAGTCTGTCTTTCTAGATAACTTCTACTAGCTTCTACTAGCTTTTGGTGTAAGGATATGAATCCTCTGTTTATTTCGGAGGTGCTGACCCGGAGCGAGGCAGAGATAGTCCATCTGGTTGTACCCCTTGCCTGTTAAGAGGAAGGTCTGGGATTCGAGTCTACGGAGAGACATTGAACCCTCTTTGGTTGTTTAGCCCACTAACTTCCCCATTAACCCCCACAGTCGTATGATTAAAAAAAAAATTGTATTTGTTTTGCCCTTTACTGTTCTCATTTGATGTCTTTTGTGATATTTTTGTGGTTGTAGGTAGCAAGCTTAAATGTACCAAATTTGGCATTGGAAGCTTAGACCAATCCTTAGTGCATTGGGTTGAATTATTTGATGACTCATTTCTTATCCATCTAACCACCGACGCTCTCTATTTCTTTTTTGTAAAATGAACCCACTTGTTTTGTTTTCTTTCTTCTTGTATTTAATCCTCCCATATTCTCTCGTATCCAAATTATTGGATATTATATCCTATAGCATCGATGGTTTATATGGAGGAGGTAGTCAAAAGGAAAGGGGAGGTAAGAAGATGAAATCTTGCGTTCAATTATTGCTGTAGACACCTAATTTGGCTAAGTAGATAACTAAGCTTCTACTAGCCCGATGATGAAGCTAGTCACTATCAGTAACGTAAAAGCTCTGGCAGAGGCAAGATGTGCCAAGGAAAACCTTAGGTGTTAATAGAATCCCACAAAACCTTATGATCATCGTAGAAAATCATAACACCCAAAAACAGACTAACGGTCGTCGTTTCATATCCACAACTGTCTCTTCAGAACCACGGCCGTCCTTTGTTGGCACAACCAACCATACGTTTTTCAGCACGTGTGCCATGGCCAACTTAAGGACCTTTTAAGCACCTGAAGAAGCCATGGCCACGTTACACGACCGTCTTATTATTACCTAGGGGTGAAATAAAAAACCGAAGAACCGGACCGGACCGAACCGAGTTTTTTTTTCGGTTTTTTTCTTTATCCGATTCGGTTCGGTTCCTAATATTTAGAAATTTTTAAAACCAGTTCGGTTCTCGGTTCCATGGCCACGTTACACGACCGTCTTATTATTACCTAGGGGTGAAATAAAAAACCGAAGAACCGGACCGGACCGGACCGAACCGAGTTTTTTTTCGGTTTTTTTCTTTATCCGATTCGGTTCGGTTCCTAATATTTAGAAATTTTTAAAACCGGTTCGGTTCTCGGTTCAGAGGATTTTTTACGTGAACCGAACCGAACCGGTATACACAATATACCTTCAAAAATGAAAGACCAGGGATCGAACACGCGACCTCGCGTGTGGAATGCAGCGACGTTCACAACTAGGCTGAACAACTTCTAGCGTTTAAATTGGATAAGTATTATATTTATTATATAGCTGTAGTTTATTTCCTATATATACACGAACTTCCAAATCTGAGAGCATTGAAACACTTAATGTCTCTCGCTCTAGAACATTCAGGGTTCCAGACTTCCAGCCGCAGACCCAAAATCAAACCCCTCTCTCTCTCTCTCTCTCTCTCTCTCTCCACCTATGCCGGACAAAACCCACTCCGGCGTCAAATGGCGACTGCTATTTTCGAAGCTATTTTCGCCGTCATCGTCCATATATGTATATATGCAGAATATATACATATGTATATTCTGTATATGTATATGTATATTCTGTGAGTTGATCCGTGAGTTCGCAGACCTTGATCCGTGAGTTCGTTTCTGTATATGTATATTCTGCAAAATCTGTATATATTCTGTTTGCTGGGTTTTTTTGCGTTACTTTTGTTGTTTCGATTGAGCCTCATGGAGGTTTAGATCTGAATCTGGAATTGAATATTGATGATTTGATTCTCTTCTCTCTCTCTCCCCCCAGGAACCGAACCGACCTCCGAACCGGCCGAACCAAAACCGAACCGAACCGATGTCTAGATAACCGGTTTCGGTTCAGTAATGCTCCCAAACCGGTTTTTATCGGTTCACTGAAATATGGCCACGAACCGGACCGAACCGAACCGGTTTCAGCCCTATTATTACCATAGCCGTTGTATTGTAGGTGTGCCTCCCAGATTCTCCGCAATCAAAGATCCTTTCAATATTGAGCGAAATGTCGCATTTGGAAGAATCGGAGAACATCCTTTCCATTTTGGACGACTTCCCACCACAACAATAACATCACCCATATTGTCCCATTCGGGGTATGGGCGAGGATGATTGGAGACGGACCTAACCTTTGGCAATATGCACGAAGTGGCTCTCTCAAAATATCACTGAGACAGTGGCCCCCTAAACCTCCGAGAACCGAGGAGTTATAGGGACGTTTTGCTGCAAAACCATGGCCCCAAATCAAAGCCAAAAGGCATCATGAGGCCAGGCCAATATTTTTCAATTTTCTTGTATCGAATTAAAGATCTCTATTAGTAGTTTAATTTGGTGCGAAAAAATAAAAAAAAAGAGACTCAAATCAATTTTTGTGCTCATTATCATGATTCCTTCATTCATGGTCCGGGGCATCTAACATGAGCACAAATTAGCATTAGCTTCGCACCCAAAAACTTCATACTTTCACGAGAAAATATCCCCAAGCATAAACCTCTTCCCCACTCTCAAAAACATGCACCATATCAAACCTTTCCTAGCACTTAGAAGTTAGAAAGATCCAAAGCTCCATCAGAGCTAAGAACATTAGAACAATGAGGTGAGGTGGAAAAGGTTCCATGAGAAGGGGCAGAAAACAACAAGAGGTTGTTTGGTGATACTGAGGGAGGGAACAATAAAAGATCGATTGTTCCAAATGATGATGAATGAGAACAGTAGTTGCTTTTCCTCTGAGATGCAATTAAGAGATAACATGTGGTTGTCCAGTGAAGCAGAGAAAAAGAATGAGGGATCAATGAGCCTTTGAAAATAGTTAAGATTTGACGTACAGAACTGTTGTGAGGTGTAAGATTAATTAGCAAGGGTGTGGTAGTGTGAGTTGAGGTGAGTAGACAATATTAGAGAGGGTACTGATGTTGATTAGGAGGTTTGGAAGATGGATTGTTAGAATTGAGGGGTTGTTCTTTGGTACACATTGTGTTAGTTAGAGAGCACATATAGTGTTTTGTTGCAGAAAGAGCAATCGAGGAGTCCCAAGATTGTATGCGTGTAGTGTGTGAGAAAGTGTTGTAAAATTGTAATTACATCATTGGATAGTGTTTGAGTTTGTATGAAATCACTAATCTCCAACCAACAAAATGCCCTTAACACGATTCGCATCACGACTTCGGACACACGATATTGTGCGGTGGTTATACTGACCATCTAACTAAACTTAGATCGATGCACGAAAACTAAAACTTTGAACATATATCATAATTAATCGATGAACCAACGTAGATTTTAGTAAAAGCTTTTACTTACCTTGTACCATGTGAGTGGCTGAGTTGAAGAACTTAATGTACTCCATCGAACTTTCCTGTGTCCATCATCTGAGAAGACTTTTAGTTTCTCTCCCAGCAATCCAACCTTCACGAATTTATTTGATGCAATTATAATTAGTTTTTAGTTCTTTATCAAGCACTCTTCATAACATGCCCCTCGTTTCCATGAAGCCCGTGAGGCCATGACTCGCCTAGCCTTTAAGTAGCAAGGAGACCGGCATGGCTACCTCAATATGCCTCTTTCCATGACTAATTATCTCAGAAACCTCATTTAAAGTTCTAAACGTTGAATCTAATTAATTCCAAAAAAATTCAAGGACGTGGCTAAATGAGTTAAATAAACAAAGCAGGAGTAATTAAGCATTTTGGTGGTTAGAAGTTGATCACCTGATATCCCCATGGATAGTGAGTGAAATCTATAATATCTTGATTCCATAATATCCCCACATTGACTAATCCAGCTGTTCTCCTTTCAAGATATGCCCCGGAATCCTTCAGATGAGAGAAGAAAGAAAATCTTAAATTTGCATATAGGCAACAAAATAAGATTAGATTTCCTTTTATTCATAGATAGCATCATTTGGTAGGTGTAAACAACATTATCGTGGTATGGTGGTAGAACTAGTCTGGGTTGCTTTGGGGCTAAAGTAGGGAGGAGGAGTAAGGTTGGGGCTCTACAATTCTCCGTGCTTGATGTGGCTAAGTTGGAAAAAGCCAAATAGGAGACTATTTGATGGTACAGAAAGCGCTTTGTAGAGACTTAAAAGCCCTTTTTTCACGAATTTGTATAGTTGGAAGCCAAGTCACATAAAGCGCGAGCGGGTGCAACAGCGTATGCACGAATGCGTCGATGTTTACATGAATTATATTTCAGAACGTCCTAGAGTGTTTTGCAATGTATGTACATTTCAAATTTATAAATCTATGAACATTCATAATCTTTCAAGGAAATGACATTAATAACTTCTATGGCCATTCATAATCTAGCGAATTGTGTGACAAAGGTAGGGAGTATTTTTTTAGCTCCATTATACAGGGCCAAAGATATTCATATCTTTGGCCTTGCTTCTGTATACGGGTGGCATCCCCTTGGTGCCATCTTTTTTATGTGTTATATTGTTTATAGACCATAACAAACAAATAAGAGTTGTGGTGAACAACCTCCACTTGTAGTACGGTCTCTCTATTTTACGTTATTTTCTTGTGTACTGTACCGGTATCCTATCTACCACGGTTAAATTTTGTTACTCTGGAGACGAATATAGTCCCTGATGTTGCTTCGTTGTAGTAATCCAATATAACAATATACCATTCATGAGAGTATAAAGATTGAGATTGAATACCGGTAATCCAACCATTACACTTAGTAAGGAGACATTGTTCATTGCGTTGTTGTTCAAGGGAACCTTGGTCTCCAAGGTAATACTTGAAGTATGAGTTCCATGTGCTGATCCTAAGAACACATCAGAAGCCCAACAGATAAGAAGTAAAATAGCTAGTGAAAGTTATTATTGTGATAAACATAGTGATTAGAGCGTAAATGAATAGAAAAAGGGAGATATTTATGCGAGACAACATTATTTTCCAAGTCGATAAGCACTTGTAACTTGTTAGACGTTAGACGATAATAGTTGCAGAAAGTTAGGGTCCAGGAAAGTTTCTCAAAAAATGTCTAGGACAGAGAAATGAACGGTTGAGATTCATTTTTCTTTCAACCGTTCATTTCTCAACCGTTCATTTTTCTTTCCTGGACATTTTCGGGGAAACTTTTCTTGGACCCTACTACTCCTCTAACAGTTGTTCTGCTCAAACAAATTATAAGACATCGAATACTGTTTTGGCATGAGAACTTTGTATTTCCTTTAATTCCTTGAAACTAGTTTTCTAGTTTTAAATGCATTATGGCTGTTCTTACATCATTAGTTCAAATATATGCCCATTTTCATGCAGGTCTAATATGCTCAAATATTATAGATTACATGTTCAAATGTGCTCACCAATTTAAAACACAAGGAACAACATTCGATTGTTGAGATCTTAGAGCTTACCTACGAATACTCCGTTGACAAATATGTGCAAAACATGTGCAAGGGAGTTCACATTGAGGACAGGCTGATCATTAGAACAATTTCCCTGAAACCTACCCATACACAAAATAGAAATCATTTTACGGGATAACAATCACTTTGTTCACTTTACATTTCTAAAAAAAATTTCAAAAAGATTCTTTCCCCATCTCCCATCTCTCCAATCATTAATCACATTTCTCTCTCTACTCATACTCTGCTTTCCAATCATTATTCTCATTTATCTCTCTATCTCCCTCCAATTATTACACTTCTTTCTAATTATTACTTTTTCTAAAAACACATCCAAACACTATCTCAAAAATATTTCTCAAAATATTCTTCTCAAAACTCTCAACCAAACACAGCGAATGTTTTTGTAACTACTTTTTTTTTTTTTTTTACAGGACCATGTCATTGTCATTTCTATCTCATATATACAACTATGGTATTGATGGGTACACATACAAGGTGATATTATCATAAATTAAAGTTGTTGGATCATAAATTAAAGTTGTTGGAGCTTGTCCACATTGGTTAATTACAACCTCCAAAATTAGTATATGAGCTTCGACGGCCTCTCTACTTATCGCCAATTAGTTTTGAGTTGGATGCTTTAACATAGTATCAAAACTAGGCTTTTGAAGTCTTTTAGACAAAACTCGCTTGATTGGTTGCCCTCCTGTTTTTGCCTTGAACGCGCCGTATTTTGTTGTTCGTTATGTTATGGATCCTTTGTCACCTTTCCATGTGCGGGTCAGGGCTTGCATGTGCGAGGAAGTGTGAGCTTGTCCTACATTGGTTAATTACCACCTCCAAAACTAGTATACTAACATGGACAGCCTATCCATTCATTACCAATTGATTTTGAGTTGGATACTTTAACAACTACCATACTATTAAGAAGGAGGCAAGAAGCGATAAAAATGTCTCATGTGATAGATTAGGGTGGGAGTCAACTGATAACTTTATCCAAGGTGTTATTCAATCAGTTATAGCAACTTTGACTCGAGGAGAAATCATAAGATCTAAAAAGCAATAGAATAATTCATAGATTACCTGAACGTGTACCAAAGATAATCAGATGCGTCTTGTGTGGTATTCATTTGCTCCAATAATGTATCTGACCTCAATGAAGTATCATCAAAATTGGGGACAACATCTCTAAATTGTTCCCATCTTTCGGCTGTATTGAACTTGGTGACTGGTACTCTTGACCTGGTATTGTATTGTGCGCTTACCTGTGCTAGAACAACAAATTGCAGAAATGTACTTCATGTAATGATCGATTATTGAAAGAACTACGTTAACCCACAACACATAGTTAACAAGTATCCACTAATTCTATTCTGCAATTCAGCAATTGTAACTCAGTTGTAAAGTTGCACTTTTGTATTAAATTAGAACATATAGGTACGATGGAAAAGAACAAGTGCAAGTATGACTTTGCGACAAGATGCTTCCAGTGACAATACATATTGCCTTCCTTTGTTTTAGTATGTTCAAGATAGAGGTGAACAGTTTTAGAAAACTAGCCTGGGCAGTGTTGAAGGCTACATTCTTGCAGTCTGGTAATATGCTGATTGATGATGGAGGTAATCCATACGTTGAGTTTTGAAACACAACCAATTCATCAGTTTCGCTACCATTGTTCATTAGGAAGGCAGCACATTCTCCTGATTTTGTTTGAAAGACAACGGCCTGGATTTTAAATAATTTACCAATAGCAGACTTAACATCATGTTTAATCGCATAAGAAAGTCACTGGTTAAGAAAATCAATGAAGAGTTCCATTTTAGTGTTGTTCTTACTCATAAAAAACAACGTCTAGTTACCATTTAATGCTCTTACCTCTTGTTGTTCACCCAAATATGACGATGTCAGTGTTCCCCAAAGTAAAGCCTCTGAACATAGCTTTATTGCAGCATGTAAGTCTTTCAGATGACCCCACTTTGGTTGCTGAATTAAGCCTACGTTTAACAAATGTAGAGACCAGTTTGTATTTAGAAAGCATAGTTGTCAAATCGTGAATCGAATCGCGAATCGAAAAGGACTGTTTGCGAATCGTGAATCGAATCGAATCGTGAATCGTTCCGATTCGGTCATTTTTTTAAAAAATGCATAAAAAATGTAGATTTCAAGTTGGAATCAATAAAAGTATTGATCATAAGATAAATTGATGATTATATGGTCGAAATAGTCACAAATCCAAACTCCAAACACTTCAGATATACTAATTAGTAATTAATAAATTACTAACACCTGGAAATAACAGCATTGGACACTTGGAATATAATAGCATATAATATATAATAATAATATAATACTAGTTAGTGGGTAACTGGGTATGGGTATTAATTTATTATAACTTGCATAGTGGGAATATAATAATAGGTAAAGAGTCCACCGAGAGAACATAAAAGCCACATAAGTCACTAGTTACAGTAGTCTTCTTCTTCTCAGTTCGACGAAGAGCTTCGCTTTAGTGCTTCATTCTTCGACGATCAACAAAATCGAAACCCACGGATGAAGCTCTGTTCTCAGTTGAAGGCTTGAAGCCCTCTTCTCACTTCTCAGTCAGAGCTCTGTTCTATGAGCTCTGTTCTATCGAAACCCACAGGTTGGTCTAAACACTAAATTTTTTTACGAAGACTGCTGAAATCCAAGATCTATCGATTTATGTAGGTCTAATTACACTCTCAACTCCTCGTATGGCATAAAAATAACATTACGGCGTGAAATTTTACTTTAATTACGACCCAACCCGTAATCGAAGTATGGGTTGAAAACCAAAACGAATCGTACGATTCGTGTGAATCGCAAACGATTCTTGCGATTCGGCAATCGATTCGTTGATTCAGACCACGATTCTATACCATATGCGATTCTATGTATCGGTTCGTATCGTTTACACCCCGAATCGAACCAAATCGTACGATTCGAATCGGGAATCGTACGATTTCGATAACTATGTTAGAAAGTACCATAGCGTGGTTGAGCAAAGAATTGATGACGTACCATACTCATCAAGAGGAGCTAGATCATAATAACTTGTTGGTACATAAGCAGCAGCTGTTCTTCCAAAATTTGTTCCTCCATGATACTGAGAGAAAAAATATAGCCAGTTAAAGAAAAAATGATTCCACGAGATCATGTATGTCGTAGAAAGCTTCTACTTTGGCTTTTCAAACAAGAATAACAAGTTGGGATTAACCAAAACAGAAATATGAACCAAGTAGTAAGAGGTTATATTTACCATATAGTAATTGATAAAGCTCCCATACTTCTTTGAAATGAATAAGGCAACTTGATAGGCAATGTCCTCAGGTGACCTTGTTCTTGTATTCTTACCATATAGTTGATAGCTTCACAGGAAAACAATGGCAGGGGGAAACTCATAAGATCTTGTTAATCTATTCATCTGTGTGCTTTCGTGTGCATGAATAATTCTAGAAACATGCTTGTGCAATGTGTTGTGAATCCTGTTGAAGAAATATTCGTAAATATGGTTGTATGATATGCCGTCTTCATGATTCATCAATCAATCACAAAGACTTTTTTATTTGAAATTAGTATATCTGTACTTGGGAAATCTTGAAAGTTCCATAGGTACTTACAATGTTGTCCAGTTCTCACTCCATATGGATGGTTTATTCGGTGAGTTTGGTCCCAGAAATGTTTGTCCGCATTTCATCCCATTGCATGAATTGATCTAAAAATTGAAAACAATTAATACATCCCATATAATGTTCCTTGATCACGTGGAAAACCATGTGAAAAAAAAACAAATGGGAGACGAAAAATCTTGCAGGAGATAGCTTTGAGCCAGTTTTGATGAATTGTTGTCTTGTTCCACTTCCACGGTTGTAACCATTTTTGGTGCAAAGTGGACTGTTGCAAGATATTGAAGGTGAAGTTGACTCACCACTGGATCAGGAGCATCATCTTGCTTGCACATATTCCAAGGTACGCCGGTTTGAAGTCCCACGGCCATTTTTGCTGCCCAACGAACGTAAGGCGGTCCTCTTTCATGAAAAGCTCGTTCTACGTTTTGGTACTCATTCTCGATCTGCATGCTTGAAGTATACATAGTTCATACATAACAGGAATTACAACATAAAAATACATTAGCAATTGCCTATATAGTTGATACTGTTTTTGTTTTCTATTTCTTAGAGTAACATGAAATTTTGGCTGTGTTTGTTTTGTAGTTTTAGTTTAGTTTTGATGATGTCATCAGGTGTAATGAGTGGAGAGAGATAGAGAGAGAATTGAGGAAAATGATGATGACATCAAAACTAAAACTAAAACTAAACTGGAAAATGAACAAGGCCTTTATTTTTGGGGCTACTGTCTCCGGATAACATTGTCTTAAAACAAAACATCAAAAATATATAGAATTTCTTTACGAAAAAATGAAAAGGATGTTTTTTTTGCTTCTGCAAGACACAAGCAAAAACCATCCCAAGTAGACTAGAAATTTAGAGTATAAAGCATGCTTAACCTGTGACAGAATGATTGGCCCTCCTTGGGAAGCATATAACCGTTCAGACTTCATCATGTTCACGATCAACGTCGTGAAGTTTTTCATGTAAAACTGCCATTGTTGAATTTAGTTAGTACACTAAATGTGCATTCCCAGCTTTATGAATGTCATTATATTTCAGAAGTGAGCCAAACCTTGAAGGGTTCGTTATCTGATCGGAATACTATACCCGGTATGTCATGTAGCCAAAATGGCAGACCTCTGCAATAGCATAGCAAAATACTTTCAAGCTTTTTAAAGTTTACATATAGATTCGAAATGCGAGTGATATTTACCCATAGCTCCATTCACTTTCGATGTAGGGCCCAATCCTGAGACTTGCATATAAACCATGTGCTTTGATTCGCTTCATGAAACTTACTATGTCACACCTTCCGCTGAAATCATACTGAAATGTGACGAGAACGAACAGTTAAGAGGACATGCACACTTGCGCGCGCGCAGACATTTATCAGACAGAGAGATAAAGGTCAACCTGTCCAGGTTGAGGCTCATGGAGATTCCAAAACACGTAGGTTTGTATGACATCAAGTCCTCCTTCTTTGGCTTTACGTATCAAAGATGGCCACATCTGCGAGTATATAAAGCACATGATTTTGTAGACAAACTATGTTCTTCTAAGGGCCAATATATGATATGCCTTTTTTCAAACAAGATTCCAAAAAAAAAAAAAATGACTTGACTTCATCAAAAAGTAAATTTACTAGTATAAAACATATCATTAACAACACTTGCTAGTATTTTTCTGATATTTGCATTTTCAGCCCCTTCAAATTTGCGATGTCTCTTTTTTTTTCCTTCAAAATGCAGATTACCTCGTTAGGCCATTTGCCAGATAACCTCCTCGCCTCCCTATAGTTTTGGACTAAGGCTGAGTTTTCCGTTTGATTTTAGCAACCCATCAACCATGATTTTAGCAAATGAGTTCATAAGGTGTTAAAATCATGGTTGGTTTTAAGCTAAAATCAACCATGATTTTAGCACCTAGTGAACTCATTTGCTAAAATCAAACGGAAAACTCTGCCTCAAGTGTTATCGTCACATTTACCATCCAAACTAAGGTGCCGTTTGACAGATATCGTCCTCGCCTCTCTATAATTTTGGACTAAAAGTGTTGTCGTCACATTTACCATCCAAACTAAGAGCATCTCCACTCTTTACTCAAATCCTACATCAAACTCAAATTTGAGTAAAAATCACCAAAAATCTCACTCCACTCCTTCACCAAATTTGATATTACTCAAATTCTTCACCAAATTTGGTGAGAACCAAATCCAATATCAAATTTTGAAGATCATTTTCTCCCCCCTCAAATTTACAAAAATGCCATGAGGCTTTTACTCAAATTTATGCCTAGATTTTCTTGTTTCCATTGGAGTGTTTCATACCAAATCAAGTTTTTACTCAAATTTGGGTAAAAATCTGAGTAAGGAGTGGAGATGCTCTAAGGTGTAAAACACCCGCCTATTATGCGACTGTGAATGAAAAATGAGAACTAAATAAGGGCAGATTTTGATGTAAGATGACAGGACTACCTTCTCTGTCATCTTCTCCACCACTATCCTCCTACCCTCCCTGTCCTCTTATGGACCAGCATTCCTCCTGGCCTCACCTCCCACTCTCCGTCATGGCCGCTTCTTCCACCGCCGCCTGAGCTGCCGTTCATCGGTGAAAGCTCTGTAGTTAGTCTTCATCCGCATCATCTTTTTCAGAATCCATATCTCTGCAGAGGATCAGATCAAAGGTTTGACCTTTTCTTGATCTTTGGAGAAACAAAAGATACCCATTTCGGACGAACCCAGTTAGACCCATCATCCCAGTTGTATGCTCCACGAGTCAAATCCCAAAAGCCACGCGTTTACAGAGAGAAACTCTCTCTCTCTCTCTCTCTCTCAAACCGGCGAGGAGATGGCCGGACCAGAGTCGCCGACAGTCTGGAATACCCTCGGGAAAAGAAACTTTTTGGGGAATTTTTTTTCTTTGTCAAATGGTAGATCTCTTTTCCTGCTTTTTCAATGGTTTAAGGTTTTTTGGGGAGATCCCTTAATTTGGAGAATTTTTTTCCCTCTGGGTGATTTGGCAAAAAAAACCAAAAACTCGTTTTGTCTTTATTTAAATTTTTTTTTGCATTTATTAGTTTTGCGTTAAATTTTTGTAGTTTATGAATACGTCAAAGAGTATAAAATTATAGTCAAAAGTAATATTTTTTTTAATAAAGCCAAAAATAAACCAAAATTCTCCAGTTTATTGGTTTAATTTTTGCTTTATTTAAAAAAAATTAGTTTCAAACCACAAAAATTTGACGCAAAACTAACAAATACAAAATATATATATATATTATATATATATAGGTGGATTTTCTAGTCCACACCTCCCGAAAATAAGAAAAACATGACTTTTTTGTGTTGCAAATTATTTTTGGAAAATCCAAGCAGTCCAATGTGTTCAGAAGGTGTTTTCAAGGGTCCACGCGAGAAATCTTAAAAAAAAAAATACCGGGAAGGGCTTGATCCAAGCAGTTTTCGCAAAAACTGTAAATATATATTTTTTGCGAAAACTACTTGGATCAAGCCCTTCCCGGTACTTTTTTTTGGAGATTTTTCGCGTGACCCTTGAAAACACCTTCTGAACACATTGGACGGCTCGGATCGTCAAAAAAATGCTCGGATCATGGAGTCCCGGATCCCGGACTAGAAGTGTTGCCTATATATATATTTGAACAAGGACAAAATGAAAAAAGCAAAAAACCACTTTTCGGTTTTTTTGTCAAATGGTAGATCCCTTTGGAGTTAGGGTTTTTTGGGAGAAATTTTTCACTGCAGAGTGGGTATTGCCCACGTGGTACCCGCTCCACAATCTCAACCGTCCATAACGCGATCCAACGGTCCAGATTTTAGAGAGAGAGAGAAAGAGAGAGGGGGGGGGTGTTTGGGTGAGAGAAGAGAGAGGGAATTAATTTGGGCTGCCAAAACACATTTGGATGGCTCGAATCATGCTTGGGTACCAAGTGGCAATACCCACTTGGCACCCAAAAAAATTTCGTTTTGGGGAGACAAGTAAGGGATTTGAGAGAAAATGGATTCTTTCCCCATTTGGATGGCACCAGAGGTGAGGGAGGGAATGAGAAGGTGAGATTTAAGACCCTTCAAAGTCTTATTTCGTTTTTCGCCAAAAGTAGCGCGATTCCGTGAGAAAGGGAGGACAAACGGAACGTTATGGACTTCTGGCAGCATGTGCGGTCCACCCTCTCGTCGGATCTTCGTCGCACCGTTGTCTTCATCTCGTCAAGGTGAAACTCCTTCTGTGATAAAAAAAAATGAGTTTTGAATTTTTGATTTGGTCACCGGACAGTCGCCGAAGAGAGTTTGGTCAGCAGAATGGGAGGAAAAGAGTTTGATTTCTCACTGTTATTTGGATGACATGGTGAGAAACCACACCCCATTTCTTTTCTTTTTTCACTAATAAAGGAGATCACACCCCTTTATTTTCTTTTCTCATCTCACCAGCCAAGGGGGTTGTAAATTTCCAATGTAGCAATTACCAAATCAAATGGAGTAGTATAAAAGCTAATCGTAGACTATTATACAGTGTGTCCTCTTTTCCAACACTATCCGCCTATTATGTGTGGGCAGATTTCTGTAGCCATACATATGAAAAAAGTTTTGGGTACCAAGTGGCTGAGCCTACGTGGTGCCCGAACGCTGCATCCAGGCCGTCTAAAAGTGTATTGGACGGCCTAGAATGAAACCCTCTCTCTCTCTCTCTCTCTCTCTCTCTCTCTCTCTCTCTCTCTCTCTCTCTCTCTCTCTCTCTCTCTCTCTGTAATCCGGACCATCCAAAACCGAAAATGGATAGCCGGATGCACTGCGTGCGGGTACCCGCTCGACACTGAAAACGTGTTTCCACTTTCCGTTATCAATTTGACGGTTTTCGGATGGTGGGGGCCTATTTAAGTAACGAAGTGAAAGTTTGGGAGTGCAATTGAAGTTTATTAAAGTTCAGGGGTGTCTGAGACATTGAGGTCAAAGTTGGGGTTTTTTTTGAAATTTTCCCTATTTGGCCAAAATTATTGTTGAAAGATTATAATTGATGTGTATTATTCTCACTAGGAGGCACAATATATAGACTGTGTACAAGATAATTTAGGAAAGGAAATTGCTATCTACCTAATTAGACTAATTACAATCTTCCTAATTGTCTAATTGCCTAATTGATTTACAACATGTGCTACAATATTCTTTCCTTTTCAACACTCCCCCTCAAGCTGGAGCGTATACATCGTATACTCCTAGCTTGCGACAAATAGAATCAATGGAAGACTTGGGAAGAGCCTTCATGAAAATATCAGGAAGTTGAGAGCCTGAAGGAACAAAAGGCGTGCTAATCTCTTTTGACTCCACTTTCGACCGAATGAAATGACAATCAACTTCAATGTGTTTGGTCCTTTCGTGGAACACTGGATTATTAGCAATATGGATAGCAGCCTGATTATCACAATATAACGGAGTTGGATCATGTACTGGAAACCCAAACTCATGTAGAAGTGTACGCAACCAAGTCAACTCACAAGTGGTATGAGCCATTGCTCTATACTCTGCTTCAGCACTAGAACGTGCTACAACAGACTGTTTCTTACTTTTCCAAGTCACAAGATTGCCACCTATAAAGGTGCAATAACCAGTGGTAGAACGACGATCAGCAGGAGATCCTGCCCAGTCAGAATCCGTATACCCTTCGATACGAAGATGTCCAGACGCTTTGTAGAGAAGTCCACGTCCAGGAGCATTTTTAAGATACTTCAAGATGCGAACAACAGCCTCCATATGAGAAACTCGAGGACAAGTCATAAATTGACTGACAATACTGACTGCATAGGAGATATCGGGTCGAGTGATAGTGAGATAAATAAGTTTACCCACAAGTCTCCGATACAACTCAGGATCGTCAACCAACTCACCATCGTCAGGCATAAGCTTATGATTAGTCTCCATAGGAGTAGCTACAGGTTTAGAACCAAGATAACCTGTATCTTTCAAGAGATCGAGAGTGTATTTCCGTTGTGATAAACTGATGCCTGCTTTAGAACGAGCCACTTCAATGCCAAGAAAATACCGAAGCTTGCCTAGATCCTTGGTGAGAAAACTGGAACAAAGGTGACGAATTAATACCTGAATCCCATCATTGTCACTCCCTGTAATGACAATATCATCCACATAGACTACGAGAATCACAATACCACTGGTGGTCCTTTTAAAGAAGACGGAGTGATCAGCTTGACTTCGTGTCATACCATGAGACACGACGGTACTGCTGAATTTATCGAACCAAGCCCGGGGAGATTGTTTGAGGCCATAAATAGATTTGCGAAGATGACACACAAACTCCCCCTTGGACTCAAAACCGGGTGGTTGAGCCATATAAACTGTCTCAGAGAGATCTCCATGAAGAAAAGCATTCTTGACATCAAGCTGATGGAGAGGCCAATCAAGGTTGGCTGCAAGAGAGATAATAATGCGAACAGAATTGAGCTTGGCAACTGGAGAAAAAGTCTCAGTGTAGTCAAGCCCATAGGTTTGAGTGAAACCTTTGGCCACAAGACGAGCTTTCAAACGATCAAGAGTACCATCAGAATTGTGTTTGATGACAAACACCCAACGACAACCAACAATATGTGCTCCAGATGGCTGGGGAACAAGATCCCAAGTATGATTCAGTGACAAAGCGCGCATCTCTTCTTCCATAGCAGAACGCCATCCAGGATGAGAAAGAGCCTCCTGATAAGACTTAGGAACAGTAACAGAGGACAAAGACACAGAAAAAGCGCGAAAAGAGGGAGACAAATGATCATAGGACACAAATTGAGAGATAGGATGGGAAGTGCAGGAGCGAATACCTTTACGGTGAGCAATAGGAAGATCGAGTGTCGGATCTGAAGACGCTTGTGGAGATGGTGTGGGCACAGAAGCTATATCCGGAGGTGCAACAGGAGTAGCGGCAGTAGAAGAACGTCGAACATATACCTGTGTAATTGATGGTCGAGTAGCAGTCTCAGAAAGACCATGGTCAGCCGGTAACTGAGCAATCTCAGGAAGACAAGGTGGTGCCAACAATGGTGTCAACTGAGTACCCTCAAGAGAATAATATGGGATATTTTCAAAAAAAGTCACGTCAGCACTTACAAAGTGCTTCCGTAATGAGGGACTATAGCACTTGTATCCTTTCTGTGTCAGAGAGTAACCCAGAAAAATACATTTGTAAGAACGCGGATCAAGTTTATCACGACCTGGAGAGAGATTATGAACAAATGACACACAACCAAAAAGTTTTGGGGGAAGAATGTAAAGATCCTTGTCAGGAAACATGACCTGATAAGGAATTTTGCCATGCAAAACCCGAGAAGGGGTGCGATTTATTAGATAATTTGCGGTAAGAACAGCATATCCCCAAAAATGTTTTGGAACGTTCATGTGAAGCATAAGGGCACGAGTTACGGCTAAAACTGGCCCATTCTTCCGTTCTGCAACCCCATTTTGTTGAGGGGTAGTGACACACGCAGTCTGATGAATAATACCATGAGTTTCATTAAACTGTCTAAATGGACGAGAAAGATATTCTTGGGCATTGTCAGTTCGCAAAATACGTAATTTAGCATTAAATTGGTTGACAATCTCAGCATGAAAGACTGAAAAAACAGAAAATAATTGAGACCTATCTTTGAGGAGATACACCCATGTTAAACGAGAAAAATCATCAATAAATGTGACAAAATAGCGCGCACCACACAAACTCGTAGTGCGCGAAGGTCCCCAAATATCAGAATGAACTAATGCAAAAGGTTCTACACATGGTGACTCAGTTCGTAAAGGAAAAGAAACTCTACGATGTTTACTAAGTTCACATGTGTCACAATTAAAAGGAGAAAAACTAGGTAAACTAGGAACTAGCTTGCGAAGGTTGGCCGAGGATGGGTGCCCAAGACGACAGTGCCACTGATAAGGTGTAACAGTAGAATGTAAAGCAGAAGGACTAGATGACTGCTGCTGTTGCTGCTCCTGAAGGTAATACACACCATTCTTCTCATACCCCCCACCAATCATCCCCTTTGTCTTGAGATCCTGAAACTCACAATGAGAAGGAGAAAAGAGGATAGAACACTGGTGAGTATGAGACATTTTATGAATCGAAAGAAGATTAAACGGAAATTGTGGCAAATATAAGACAGGCTGAAAAACAAGACCAGATGAACGATATGTACCAATGCCTTGAACAAGAACCTTAGTGCCATCGGCAATAGTAACATAAGTCTTAACAGAAGGAGTAACAACATCAGTCAAAAGAGACAAATCACCTGTCATATGATCAGATGTGCCAAAATCGAGAATCCAAGGAGTGCTACGAGAAGAGGAATGAAGACACGTATTACCTGAGGTGGCATGAATTGCAGTGGAAGAAGAAGAAGATGCATTGGCCCTTTGAATCATAGAATCATAGTCAGTCTTGGACATAGTAATCTGAGTAGGAGCAAGAGCAGATGGCTCCCCCTCAAGTGTAGCCTGATTAGCCCAAGCTGGCTTGCCATGCAGCTTCCAACAGAATTCAATATCGTGGTTGGTCGCACCACAATGAGTACACTTCTTGGTGCCACGACCACCACGCCCCCCACGTCCTCCATGACGACCACCTCGCTTAGAATAACTACCACGATTGTGGGAGGGATTGCGATTCCCAAAATGTCCAGAAGATAAAGCAGGAGAGTTTGTGGGGGCAGCTAGGGCGGAGTTGATTGTGGTTAGAGACCGGCGATAATCCCTAACAATATCCTTAGTTTCAGAGGTTTCAGCAGTGTCTGTTTGCTTAGGTTTATCACCCATAATAGATTCAAGAGATAAAGACACAAGCCAAAAGGAGAGGAGTTGGTACCCAGAGGATTGACAAGTGCAAAGAGAGGGTACCCGGTTGATGTAGAGCCTGAAGAACACTCTTAACAAACAAACCGAGTTCCAGAAAGATTGATCGAGGGCTAGAAAGAGATTAGGGTTACTGTTCACGATTGCTACAGTGCACGCGAGCACTGTTCACGACTGCTACAGTGTACGCGAGCACTGTTCACGGCTGGATTTTTTTTTTTTTGTTTGTTTGTTTGTTTGGATCGAGGGTTGTGTATTGGGGTTAGAAAGGTTTTGGTTGTGGTCGATTTGAGAGAGAGAGAGAGAATTTGACGAAAAAAGATAGAGGTAACGAGAAAAAAAAGTCAGGTTCCTGGAACCCGCTCTGATACCATGTTGAAAGATTATAATTGATGTGTATTCTTCTCACTAGGAGGCACAATATATAGACTGTGTACAAGATAATTTAGGAAAGGAAATAATAAGGAAATTGCTATCTACCTAATTAGACTAATTACAATCTTCCTAATTGTCTAATTGCCTAATTGAAAGTTTGGGAGTGCAATTGAAGTTTATTAAAGTTCAGGGGTGTCTGAGACATTGAGGTCAAAGTTGGGGTTTTTTTTGAAATTTTCCCTATTTGGCCAAAATTATCAATATACATTTGGAACCTAATCAGGTTTATAGTTTCTTCTTCTTCTTTTGTTTTCTCTATATCCAGTACATCTTACTAAGATATACATGTATGGAATGGGAAAACTACACATTTTTGGGGACTAGTCTGGGGGAAAACTACACATTCCTGGGGACTAGTCCGAGACAAATGTAAAGTTTTCTCATTCCATACATGTCCGGTAATTACCAGGCAACGCTCTCGAGAGACTCCCTAAGAGGAAAAACCCTTCATGAAATTTGAGCTCATGGCTAATGCTATACAGGGTCAATTGGTGGGGTAAATTTGATATTGAGATTAATCTAATAGATAAAGACAAAAAAGAAAAACGCCACTTTTTTTTTGCAAGGCAAAAAAGTTTCATTAATCCTGAAAAATTACAAGACTAAAAGGAGCAAGGAAACAACAATAAGCTCAAGGAGCAAAATTGTCCAATCCGAGACCTAAACCAACGATTGGCAAGACACCAATCGAAGGTACCAAAAGACAAGCCCACCTAAAGACCAAAGCCAAACACCCCAAGAGTACAAAAACTCATATCTTACAAAAATCCCACAAAATGCTCAACCACTACACCTAATAAAAAACCCAAAAGGAAAAGTCAAGACATGCACCTTGAACCCCACAAACCTACCAACACCAAGCCAGCACATCCAAAAACCTTTGAACCCACAAGCATGCACCTAGAACCCCACATTGCTTCCAACCCCACTTCCGGAAACTAGCAGCACCCCCCTTTTCTCCAGCTTACTCAACCCCAAACATTCCAAGGTAAAAATTATCATGATTTTGAGAAGTTAAGGCCATAGAAAATATGGGACGGGATTATAGATGGCAATCAGCCAATCCCTTGTTTTGTGATTCCAATTCCGCAATTTTGCTGATTACTTCTTGTTCGTCCCCATCGTAGTTAATAACAGAAATAGAATTTTGCTTGATGAAGCACAAGCTATATGGGCTATCAACAAGTTACATCCAATTGGAATAAACTAAAATCCAGAAGAGTCAAAAAGCCAATTAACGGATTTACATATTTTTTTTAACTCTATCAATTTAAACACGTCTTTTTAATTTTATTCCAAAATTATGTGAAAACTTGATTGCAAATCACGCTTTCTAAAAGCGTGTTTCGCAAACACATTTTCTGCTTTGTTGAAGAATACGCGCTTGCTGCTTCGTTTAAGATGAATTAACTAAAAAATTAAGTTAATCCTAATTTTAAAAAAAAGTGCGTGCAAGCTTGTCAATGTGCATGACGAAGGGGGCTTGGGGGATGGTGCAGTGCACAAAATGCACTGCACCATATAATGCACCATCCGACCGTCCATTTCAACAATGGACGGCTCGGATTTAATCCGAGCAGTGAATTGAATCCAACCGTCGATTGTTTGGATTAAATCTGAGCTGTCCATTGTCGAAATGGATGGCCGGATGATGTGCACTGCACCGTGTAGTGCATTTTGTGCACTAGAGGACCCCTCGGCCAACAAAGGGTGTCAAATGTCAATGCATTTTAGGAAGGAAAAAAGGACGGCCATTGAATTTTCACTATTTTCCGGCAGGAATTTACTGTATAATATAGAAAGGGTTTTTCTATTGTCAGCCCACTGGGCTGACAATAAGACAACAAAAAAACAAAAAAAGCACATACTCCAATGTACTTTTTTTACTTTCTCATGCACTTTTACACATTCTTATACACTTTTCACACATTCTCATACACTTTTTAAGCCTTATAATCAACCCATTGGGTGGATTTTAGAATTTTCCATATAGAAATAAGGAAGGTAGTTACCAAATAAAAAAAGGAAGATGATACCACTATTCAATTAATTATGGTCAGGATTTTCATACCCCATATTGATATTCATACTCATTTTTATTTTTTACTAAAATTTTCTAAAAACGAGGTTGCTGTCAGTGTGAGTATCAATTTTCAGGGTGAAAATTACTCCCTAAAAAAAATTATACCGTGTGTCGAAACTAGAAAGATATACAAATACGTTGCGATGTATATGGTTTCTTTGCTATGGAGAGAGAGAGAGAGAGAACATACATCAGGAGTGCTTCGTGGGTAGTGAATCGACCCAGAAAATAGAATCTTTGGTTGCCCATCGATGATCAGCGATCTTCTGTCATATGTCACCTCCCTTCCGCGGCAGCCGCTAATCACCGCCAGTAATGCAAACCCCCACCACCACATCTCTGGCTACTTAACAATTTGTAGCTCCTCTCTCTCTCTCTCTCTCTCTCTCTCTCTCTCTCACACACACACACACACACTATGCCTGCAGAGATAAAGATATCCTCTGGGTGTTTTTTCTCCTTATAAAGCCGGCTAAGCTGAACTCTCTTCCATGAAAATGACACATATACATATGCATATAAATACAACTTTTGGTATAAAAGTAAATGTCATATATTCACTGAATACAGATTAGGAAGCTATGAAATCTGTTCAAAATTACAAAAGAATACCATAAATACTAAGGCCGGACTAAAAAATGAAATTAAGGACGGTTAATCCTTTTTGCGTATATATAAATATATCATGTATGTATACGCTCATGTAACATGTAGAGAGAGTGAGAGAACAAGGTAGGTAGGACACGTGAAATTAAAGGGAGGAAAAAGGCATGTCTAAATGTCTTGATTGAGTCTGGTCCGACTCCATCGTAGCTGTGGAACTAACGAATAAAGAAGACAATGACAATCAACCTCTTGGCTTCATCGTCAATGTGCGGACCACCTGGCAGGCTGACACGCATGGGATCAGAACAAGCTGACGAATTGATCTTGACATTGGACAGTCCTCTTTCTTTGAGGGAATTTATTGTCAGAGATTGACTAAATATTAGGCAGATTATGGGAAAAACCATATTGTTTTTTATGGTTTGTAAATTTTAATGGAGTATCATATTATCTATGCTTGCACTTATGCTGCATAACTCTGTTTCCATTTAAGTTTTAATGAATTTTCGGAGTACCAAGAAAGAAAAGAAAAGGAAGGAGATGAGCAGCATAACTTTGTTTCCATTTAAAGTTTTACTACCAAAAGAAATGGCTAAAATACGCACTCATTAAAGGTGTGTACTATATGCACCTATTGTATGGTTCAGATTGTGTCACCTCATTGGCAATCTTTACATTTTTAGTTTTTCGTAACTTTTCAGCAATATGATTCGTAACATTTTCTATGATTCGTAATATTTTGGTGTGTCTCATAACTTTTATAAATAAATAAAAAAATCGTTACTTTTATAGGGGTGAGTATGATACATACCCAAATAAGGGGCGTGTATTGTACAAAAAAGAAAAGGGAGGAGAGAAAAAGAGAGGACATCTATTATATGTAACATATACAATATTTAACGTGAAATAATTCGAATAAAAACAAATTTTTAAAAATGACTTTTAACACCGTGACTAAAAATGGGAAACTCAAGTGTGAGTCGGTAAAGTATCAACGGGTGAAAAAACAAATTGTTAGTCAAATATTATAGGGAATTGATATTGGCACTCCCCATTTTGATATTGGCACTCCCTTTTTTTGTCTATATTAGTTGAAATTACTAAAGCACCCTTGTACTTTATAATTACATTTATCTCTAGCTTTGTAATTACAAGGGTTGTTTAGTAACTTCATCTAATAGGGACAAAACATGGAGTGTCAATATCAAAATGGGGAGTGCCAATATCAATTCCCATATTATATGTTCACCTAAAGCCTAATCGAGACGAATGCAATTAAGCTTCGGTTCGGCCTATTTATTGAACAAGCCTAAAATTGAGGTTTAGGTTCAATTTGTCTGTAACGAATTTGAAGTATCAAACTCAAACGAGCTCTTACCAAATCGAGTCTCAAACAATTCGCGAACGGCTCAATTAATTACAGTGTTCTATTAATGGAGGACTAACCACTGTATGTATATTCACATGCACAGAGATATGTTGAAGAGTGGATCTTTAACCCATTTTAGGGCCCTTCTCGTGCTCACTTTGATGATCCAAATCGTTCACACGTTAGACAAAATCAGGAACAGGGAAAAAATTTGAATAAAGACAATCATAAATGACTTTTAGCACCGTCACTAGAAAGTGGGACTTAGGACAAAGTTGGGTTTTTTGAATTGAAAATGAAAACATAACACCTAAAAGTGTGCAGAATAAAAAAAATAAGTGGGAATATCCTCGAGGATGAATATTTAAGTACCCCTAGTAAGCTGTGGTTGAATAACCCAGAGGATCAACAGGTCAGGCCTGTGGCCCCACCCACCCAATGAGCGGGCTGTCCAGAAATGACCAAGAGTATAGGCCCACGCCGACTTCGAATTACAGGTGAAGGACCTACAGTAAAAGGACGCTCGGTTAAACCAGGCGTTTCGGCGAGACTCCTACCGAAGTAATTCCCTTGGTGGCAAAGACTCGGAAGGAAGAATTGTTGGCCTCATCGCAAGGGTACCCCGCAAAGCAAATGGAAATCGGTGGAGTTTCAAGTGGCGCCGAACCATCGAGGCCACATCATCCCGCCCTCGTCGGGTGAGCGGGTCCCGGCATGTGTTCTTTAGATGTGTCGGAGGATACATGGACTACTGCAAAGCCGAGCCCTTGGGGTCTCGAAGATCCCTGGCTTGGAAATCTTCAGCTGATGTGATTAGTGACTTGATTGAAGTGGTGTCAGGCGGCGTAAGGACGACGTGCCCAAAGCGTCTGGCGGACCACGTGACAGATCAGGGAGGATTCCCAGAATTGTGAGCCTTTTTTGTGTATCAAAATACTCATCTTTGAGTATTTTTGTGTTTGAGTATACCACTAGTAATGCTCTTACATGGGAAAATATATATATATCATCAAACTATATAGTCCCGTCGCCCCTCTATTTTTTCATTAAAATAAATAATCGTAACAGCTTTTATATTTTTCGAGCTATGAGAATTGTCCTAAAATTGGTCTTAATGAGGTTTGACTACAATCCTTTTACACAAAATAAGGCCCAAAATTTATAACCCAACTCATATGTATTGGTGTTATTTTGTATTTTTTGGAGTTAGTAAAAATTCACATCATTATCTCTCTTTATTTGAATTTTTTTGATTGTATATATTCGTCCCTGAGTCCCACGTCGGGAAGATTGGGATAAAGCAAATGGTATATAATGAAATCCGACCAGCTACTATATGTCCTAAGGTTAACTTTTTAAGCCACGTGGTTATGCCAAAAGTTGGCATATCAGTTGACACGGGTCATTACAGGTACTAACAAAGAACAGTTTTGACAAAGGCTTTAATTCTTACACCACAAAAAGGCAAAGACTACAAAGGGAGCCTGTTGGAGGCGGCAAGGTGATGAAAATTCGTCGAGTGAAATTGAGAAGGCCTTATATAGCAAATATGAGCTTCCTGCAAACTTGGTCTAGGGACTTGTGTAATCCATTTGAAATTGGGATGTTGTCCAGGTTCCACGCTATTGTACTTGTATCAACCTTGTTTTGCAAATACAGGGAAAACAAAGCTGTTCTCAAATGTTTCTAGCTCATCTACTTAAATCGCAAATTATGGTTAACCCAGTTAGTGGCTTGAAGAACAGCAAGATACTCTGGCTAGAGAGCGCAAAAGCTGAAACACGATGCAAAAATTGGGATGATTGATTAATCCTGAGGAAGAGCAACCCCACATCATGGCCAATTTGTTTTCATGCTCTATTCACCGAGGCTCTGAGTTGCCGCGAAGTTGAACTGCAGAAGCCACATAAGGATCTTCTTAATGACACATGAAGTGTATTTCTTTTTCTCAACCACTCCTGTATAGCCTTTGATGTTCAACTATAATATTACGAAATATGCTTTCGTGGGCACCATCATTTGGTTGTAAATAGCGAAATATGCTTTCGTGGGCAACATATTGCCTCTTCAGAACAATACATATGATTATCAACAATTGCCAAATGGAGAACATAATAAACCTAAAATGCAAGTACTCGTGCCTAAGAACTTTTAGAGAGAGAAACGACTCAAAACGTAATTCATTTCATATGATTTCAGCAACACAAAATACAAAGGCAAGAGAGCTATTTATAGTTCTACAGAACCTAACAAACTGAGATACACCGACTTAGTAGTTACATGAACTAAAATATCTCCTAACTAACTTGATGATGTGGAGTAACTTCTGTTGAAGTAGTGGTAGAATTTGAGCCTTCTTGAGCTGAGTCTTTTGAACCTTTAGTCAACATGCCCCCGCAAACTGAAGCTGGGGTAAAGACCAGCTGCAGTTTGGACTGCAGAAAATGAAATCTGGAAATGGTAAGTGGTTTTGTAAAAATGTCTGCAAGTTGGAGATGAGAAGGCACAAACTTCACCACAAGCTTTTTATGTAACACCTTCTCACGGACAAAATGAAAGTCAACTTCCACATGCTTGGTACGAGCATGGAAGACAGGGTTGGAGGCAAGAGATATTGCTGAAATATTATCACACCAGAGGACTGGCAACATAGAGGAGGAAACATGATACTTTAGATCAGTAAGGAGATGAGTAATCCACACAAGTTCTGCAGTAGTATTGGCTAAGGCCTTATATTCTGCCTCTGTAGAGGAACGGGCCACAGTATGTTGTTTCTTACTGGACCAAGAAATAAGGTTAGAGCCCAGAAAAATGCAATACCCACCAGTGGACCATCGATCAAGAGCATCCCTAGCCCAATCAGCATCAGAAAAGGCAGTCAAATGTAAAGGTCCTGGACTGAAATGTAACCCTTGATGTAAAGTACCTTTCACATACCTTAAGATGCGTTTAACTGCAGTAAAATGACTATCCAAAGGGCAATGCATATGTTGACAAACGGAATTTACAGCATAGGACAATTCAGGCCTTGTGATTGTAAGATACTGTAATGAACCCACAAGTGTTCTATAAAATTCTGGGTTGGAGAAAGGAAGATCAGGGCTAGGTATCACAGGTTTGAGAGAAGATGGAGAAGAACATGGGCTACACCCCTCCATGCCAGCTTTAACCAGCAATTCAGTAGCATATTTCATTTGAGAAAGAGTTATACCTGCAGCATCATGACAAACCTCTATTCCCAAAAAATAATGAAGATTCCCAAGGTCTTTTAGAGCAAAATCTGAACCAAGACCCTTAATAATATGATCAACCAAGGAAGGGTTATTACCAGTGATCAAGATGTCATCCACATAGATTAAAACATAGACTAAGTCAGATCCTTGAGTAAGCACAAATAAGGAGGAATCTGCTAGACTATTGACAAAGCCTTGCTTAATCAGATTACCAGACAACATGTCATACCATGCACGTGGAGCTTGTTTAAGTCCATATAATGCTTTGTGCAGTTTGCATACATGGTGAGGATATTTAGAGTTGACATACCCTTGGGGTTGTGTGAGATAGACATGTTCCTGGATTTTCCCATGTAAGAATGCATTGGATACGTCCAATTGCTTGATATGCCAGCCATAAGTAACAGCCAAAGATAAGACAATTCTCACTATTTGCTGTTTCACTACAGGGCTGAAAGTCTCAGTGTAGTCAATGCCCTCAGTTTGTTGAAAACCCTGGGCTACTAATCTAGCCTTGTATCTTGCAATACTTCCATCAGAATTTTTTTTAATACGATAGATCCATTTACAGCCAATAATAGGAGCATTAGAGGGTAAGGGAACTAGAGACCAAGTGCCCTGTTGGAGTAAAGCAGAATATTCCTCAGCCATGGCCCTTTGCCACTCAGGAAATTGCATAGCCTCCTTAAAAGATGAGGGTTCAGTTAAAGGAGGAGATTGTACTAGAAGAGAGAGAGGCCTTTTAGGGACAACAATACCATTCTTAGATCTGGTTGTCATAGGATGTATGGAAATAGAAGAAGAGTGGGGTTGAGGAGCTGTCTCTTGTGAAAGAGAAGAAGGAAGATTAGGGACTGTGGGAGATATAGGAGAGGAAGAAGGGATGGCAATAGAAAGACCTGATGGAGGGATACTAGGAGAAGGAGCTATAGAAGAGAGAGGTATAGACTGTGTAGTGATATGAGGAGGCTAAGAAGCACCGACACGCTGTTGGGGGTAGCGTACTGGTATCCCGGACGTCCGGGACACGGATACGCCTCCGACACGTGTCCGACAGCCGTTGACCGCGTCTGACACGCTGTTGACCGTGTCCGATTAAAATTCCATTTTTTTTCTCTCAAGATACGCAGGGACACGTTTGGTACACCTCTTGAAAGAAGAAGAAGAAGAAGAAGAAGGGGGGGAGAGAGAGAGAGAGGGAGAGAGAGAGAGAGGACTGCTGCGGCATTGATTTCATGGCTGGTGAGGTCTGACAAAGAAGAGGAGAGAGATATCTGACAAAGAAGAGGAGAGAGAGATATCTGACAGAGAAGAAGAGATAGATCCGACGCGAGAGAGAGAGAGAGAGAGAGAGAGAGAGAGAGAGAGAGAGCTGCTGCTGCGTACTGTGTATGGCTGCTGCTGATAACGAAGAAGGGGAGAAGTCAGATCTAATTTTAGGTTTTCACTCTTTATAAGCCTTTAAGGGCTTGGGCCTATTTTTTTATTTCTTGGGCCACTCATATGGGCTTGGTTCAAATGTTCAATACCTCTAGTGTTTAGTCTTGGGCCAAAACTATTACAACATTTATTTATTCCTGGGCCATCAAAACCTGAAATAATATATTATAAATAATAAAATAATAAAATATATATATATATATTTTTTTTTTTTATTAACGTATCCCCAACGTATCGTATCCTAATTTTTTGAGAAATGACGTATCCGCGTGTCCGTGTCGTGTCGTGTCCGTATTGCGTATCCATATCGGTGCTTCTTAGAGGAGAAGGCATAGACAGAGGTACAACAGCTGATGGAACAGATTTGAAGTGAGGAATAGAGAATGAAGGAGAAGAAGTAGGAGAAATTGAAGAAGAGACAGTAGAAATGAGTGTAGGATAGGGAAAATTAGTTTCCAGAAATTTAACATGTCTTGAAATGTATACTCTATTGGTGGCAGGATCTAAACATCTATAGCCTTTAGTAGAGGCACAATATCCCAAGAATATACAAGGTGTAGACCGAGGTTCAAGTTTATTTGATGCATAAGGTCTCAACCAGGGAAAACAACAACATCCAAAAGGTTTTAGGAGATGATAGTCAGGTGCTTTATGATAGAGAACATGATAGGGAACTTGGAAGTCAATAGAAGAGTTAGGTAACCTATTTATAAGATAGAGAGCTGTAGTTATGGCTTCTAGCCAAAATCTGATAGGAAGTTGAGCTTGTTGTAGAAGAGCAATGGCAGTCTCAATGATATGGCCATGTTTTCTTTCAGCTACTCCATTTTGCTCTGGAGTATAAGGGCAGGTGGTTTCATGAGAAATACCAAATAAAGCAAAGAAGGAAGCCATGAGTTTATTAAGGAACTCACCACCATTGTCACTTCTAAAGGTTTTAATAGAAAAAGAGAAGTGATTGGAAACAAATATCTTGAAAGCTTGCACACAAGAAGCTACTTCAGATTTTGCATGTAAAGGAAATAGCCAGCAGTATTTGGTAAAATCATCTACCAAGAGTAGGTAATACTTGAAACCAGAGAAAGAAACAACAGGGGCAGGGCCCCAAACATCCATATGCACTAGTTCAAAAGGTGCACTAGTATGAGATGTAGACAAAGAAAAAGGAAGCCTGTGACTTTTGGCCTTATTACATGAGTAACACTCTAAAGATGTAGTAGCAGGTATGGAGAGATTATATTTCTTGGACAAAACAGAAAGCAAACCAGCATGAGGGTGGCCCAGCCTACTATGCCATAGAGAAGCAGATGATGGTGTATTGAATAGAGCAGTAGCAGTAGAGGATTTAGAAGAAGGAAGCAGGGGATAAAGGCCCTTGTGGCATTTCCCTTGATGCAGAATCTGAAGTGTGGCTTTGTCCTGAATGACATAGCCACAAGAGTCAAATGTAATGATACAGTCATTATCACTAGCAAACTGATGGACAGATATCAAATTATGAGAGATGTGAGGAACATGGAGAATAGTGGATAAATCAAAACACCGAGAAGGGGTGGCTAAAATGCCTTTACCTGAATGGGCTACGGGAATCATCTGCCCATTTCCAACAGTCACTGAAGAAACTCCAGTTCCTCCATGTGAAAATTGAATCTGAGAAGCATCATTGGTTACATGGGAAGTAGCTCCTGAATCAAAGAACCAAGGTGATGATTGTGCAGGACTAGAATCAGAGACAACATTAGTACAGCCATGATTTTGTTGAGAACCATAGGGCTGAGCAGTTAATCCCAGTGCATAATTCCCAGTGCAGTTCACCTGTGAAGTGTAATATCCCATTGGTTCAGGAGTGACAAACAAAGCTTGGGGTTGTGAGAAACTACTCTGACTAGGTTGGCCCCCAAAATTTCCAGAGAATGAATTGTAAGTCCCTTGAGGTCTGGAATAGTTCTGAGAAGAGAATTGAGGAGCAAATCCCTGAGGTCTGGAATAGTTCTGAGAGGAGAATTGAGGAGTAAATCCCTGAGAGAATCCCTGAGGAACAAAACCTTGCACAAACCCCTGAGATGCATAATTGCCACCAGAATATTGATAATTTCCATTGTTTCCAGATTGTCCTGTAGGTCTGTAGGCTAGGTTCTGTCTATGGTAACAGGAATAAGCCAAATGATTTGTTTTACCACATATTTGGCACCCTCCAGAAGAGTTCTGATTCTGATTCCTGTTGAACCTCTGATTATTTCTATTTGATCTGTTAGGACCATTATACGAAGAAGGATATATCTGTTGTTGTTGTGGAAACTGAAATGAGAAAGATGATCCACCAGTGTTAACACCATGCACACCAGGTGTTTGATGAGAGGTATTTGATGAGAGTGGTACACCAGACATGCTAGATGATTGAGCAACAAAGACTGATGTAGTAGAAGCATTATCATTTTCAATATGCAGCTCTTCTGCCTTGAGCATAGAAGCAAAGGTACTAAATGACAGAGGTTCAGTTCTGGTTCTAATGGTTTGTTTAAAAGGACCAAACCCAGTCTTGAGACCATTAAGAGTGTGAAAGATCAAATCTTCATCATCCACAAAATGTCCTGAAGCTGCCAGTTTCTGAACGATTTCCTTAATAGAATCAAGATATTGATCCATGGTTCCAGTTTTATTGAGACTATATAACCTTCTCTTAAGATCATGGATGTGAGAACGTGACAGCAGACTAAATTTCTCTTCGAGTTTGTTCCAAAACTGGAAAGTATGGTTAGATCCAACAATATGTGGAAGAATGGAGGGAGTTAGGGTTGCAATAAGGCAAGAAAGTAGCATACGATCTACAGTAATCCATCGAGTAAATTCAGGATTGGGGATTTTAGTTCCAGATTCATTTACAACATGTGATGCAGGAATAACAACAGATCCTTCCACGAAATCAAACAGATTATTGGCTCGAAGAGCATTTTCAACTTGAGTTTTCCACGCAAAGTAATTAGAGGTTTCCAGACAAATGGTGATAAACGATTGAAAATTTGCAATCAAGAAAGATAGAGAAGAAGGTATGGAATCAGATGACGAACTTGTAGATGCAGCCTGTGAAGCCATGATTGAATTTGGTTGAAACGCAGAAATGTGTTCTTCTTTGACTTGCGTCGTTCAAGGCTCTGATACCATAAGAACTTTTAGAGAGAGAAACGACTCAAAACGTAATTCATTTCATATGATTTCAGCAACACAAAATACAAAGGCAAGAGAGCTATTTATAGTTCTACAGAACCTAACAAACTGAGATACACCGACTTAGTAGTTACATGAACTAAAATATCTCCTAACTAACTTGATGACGTGGAGTAACTTCTGTTGAAGTAGTGGTAGAATTTGAGCCTTCTTGAGCTGAGTCTTTTGAACCTTTAGTCAACAGTGCCATCCAATGAAGCCTTGAGGGTTGCAATATTGGCCATACAGCATTGGGGATTTGAATCCTTTACGTGCCACCGAATGAATAAGCTGGGCCTCGATTAAGCTGCAAAAATAAGTTCCACACATCATTTCATCTATTGTGGAATTTAAGCTGTGTCAATTGATACTGAATAAAGAAAAAGACAGAAGCAGATGAAGTATTACTAACTTTTACAAAATGAAGTGAACAGATAGAGCAAAGGTTGAGGGTACATTTTTTATGAGATACCCCAATACCAGATTCTGGGAGAGATCTGTTTAAAAATTTTGTACTTCAAGCTCAAATATATGACTGGATAAGTGACATGCAAAAAATAAAATAAAGGCGGCACTTTTCAGACAATCCATGCACCAAGCTGGTACATATAAAAAAATATCCAAAATGGTAGATAATTTAATGTAGGTTCGAGAAACATTTTAAAGTTTCCAAAGCAAGATGCCATAATCGCACATTTAAAAAAATTATTTCTTATTCTATTGTTCAAAAGTAAGACTACATGTCTTAGTACCAACAACTTATTCACTACACCATCGACACTTCGAAAGTGATGATTCTCGATTTGTGTTAGATCATTGAACTGGATTAAAGCCGCAAAGACGATAGTGGTTTTGCAATAGAGGTGGTAGTACTTGTCATATGGAAATGGTGCCTTCCAATTCGAGTCACGGGGAATCTAGGTGCATGATTCTGCAACACAAGGGAGGAATGCAATTTACTATATGTGGATACCGGAGACACTATTATTTCTCTTCCGACTGCATTGAAACTGTTCGACAAATCAACAAGATCAACTTAAGCAGTTATTCCTATGTTGATCCAGAGATGAGGATTAAATAGGCTACCCACTTTCATAGGTAAAAAACCAACTCAACCAAGACTTCTAGCAGTTCATAATTGATGACAAAACACAGACGAATTCACCAATGAGCAGCCCTTGAAAAAGACCAACAAGTAGAACGCAAATTGTTATTTCCTTGAATTTCAGCCTTATAGCATGCTCAAGCACAACCGTACCCAGCTCAACAATATACCAGATCAAACCCAATCACAGTTGTAAACAGGAATATATTAGCTAGCGTCAACACATCTTTCACACAAATAGCTAGAGCTGCCCAAGTGATCATCCAACATGTCCAACGTACTAAACAACTCATTTACCACAGAATCATATGCTTCTTGATTCTAAGCAAATACATACCTGAAAATATACACCACATTAAAAACATAAGTCAATATAATTTCCACTTACAAACGTCACTAAATATTATCAGCATGCAAAACTGAATTCCATAATCAATGGGATCTGGACATTGAACAAATTAACCATAATTGAATGCAGTTATGAGTTGACTCATAAAATCGTGATTCCATAGATCATTATTCAGATTTTGGATATTCAAGCACATATGCAACCATAATCCTGTATAGCAGTGCATACAGCTTCACTACTACAATCACAATTTTATATACTACTAGTTTGAGCCAGGAATTTGATATCATTGGCATTTTTCCAATGGACGACCCATTATTGACATTGGTGTATATATTTTGATTTCAAGCATCAATCTTTCGTTCGACGGTGGTGAACACATTGAGTTCTACTTGTTTGGGAATATTTTAGATCTCATAAACATCTATCTGGGCTTTGCTATGGACCTTATATACTGTAGCAGTCATTTTTGGAATCTCATTTTCATACTGCTTGATCAAGTATCTTTGATTTTTTGTTCTGGGTTTTCCGTTTTGTAGCGCTTACGGAACCAGATATCTACGTTTTATCCGTGATATCAACAGTTTTCAAGGAAAAAGAAAGAATCTTAGCTCTTAACAAAATATAACCACACTATAGAATGGCAGGGATACATCTATGCATCTAATTGTGCGATTAACGATTCAAACTAAATGAAGATTTTCAAACCAACCGTAGTATGAAGTGATTGAGCTAATAGATCGTACCTCCAATACCGGAAACCAAGAACCAGTGAACTGATGATGTAGTTGCCACGTCTGGTCTCATGAGCCGATGGAAGACAAGGCCGACCTGTAACACAAACGAATACTCAAACCCAAACCAAAATCAGTTAATTTTGGACCACAAATATATCTCAGTCGCAATTTCTAATCAGGTAAAAGAATAAAACAGAACCCAACGGTTGTTTTTCACCTATTAATTAGTCGAAATTCAAGTGAATAACCGATAGGATTTTGCACAAACACACCATCAGCATTTCTCTAGCGAACTATAATTAATATTCTAACCTCAAATTCCAATTAACAATCAGAGAGTTCTTGATTTGGCAAAAATTGTAAAACAAACATTTGATTTGCAATATTTGTTGCCAAGAGAACAAAAAATGAGAAAATAACTTGTATGCTTATTAACGAACCCTGGATGAAGCGGATCCATACACATAGTTTACCCCTCTCTACAAATCAGCCATGATTTCTCCCTGCAAAATCGCGGAAGAAAGCAGCAGACTATTCGATGATAAAAGCTGAACTAATTAATATCTATTATACTAATTTGACCTATATTAGTTGAATCAGGATGAACTTGAGTAAGAACAGGAGAATGAATAGGTATAGGCAATCTACATTAGCTCTGCAAATCGAATCCTTCCATCCCATCCACTATGATTCCTTGCAATACTACCTCGGCGATATAGAAGAGAGACACTTCCCACAGGAGACGAATCTCAGCAGCGTTATTGGTTACCCACCCCAATCTTCAAACACGAAAGCTGCAAAAAAACAACTTAGTGGGCAACACCTTCCAATGGATCCGAAAAGACAAGTTAACAACTAATCTGGCACAATAAAACACATAATCACAGTTTAATTGCAGATAGGAGAAAGGCAACTTATTCGTTAACTTCGGTCTTCAGATTGTTTAGCGGAAAGAACATCTATTCTTGTGCTGCCGCGGTTAGGAGCTAATCAAACATAATATGAACCAAATGTACTCCCATTCTTCTACAAAAAGTTGTGCCCCTACTCGCGGTCTAGGACAATAAACAGTTAAACTTCCTACTTATCAATCATGGTTCACGTTTTAAACACATTGAACGGTTCGGATCATTGAAATTCAATTGTGATCTATGAGATGCACACCAAACCGAATTGAGGGATCCCTCATCGATGTGTTGATTCTGTTGAACCCAAAATTGCTGTTTTATCATTAAAGAGGATAATATTCACATCCACCATTAAAGACAAGTCTGGGACCCACTCATAGAAGGCAAGGCATCACAAAGATGGATGAGAGCATCCAAGTCCTGTTTCATTGATATTGAAAGTATGCTCGTAATCAATTAGCCCGGAAGTTCAGACGGCCATACAATGCAAAGCTATATCCGCAATGGTCAATCCGGAGTTGAATACAACTTAAACTCAAATGAGAAATGTTCACTACAAGATCAAAGTAACTACAAATCACCCCAAAGAGAAGCGAAGGAAAAAGGAAGGGGTATGCATGTATTTACCTCACAGAAGTTGTTCACCATAATGAAAACTTCATTAGGAACTTTTTCTGATTACAGTCTAGCATTGCACTCAGACTACATTGTATGTTGTTCGTTTCAAAAGCTTTTGCCTTAACTCCAATCTTTTCTTGAAAGCTTGCCGGAAAAAGTCAGGATAATCAGCGACTTCTTCTATCCGTCTCCCCATTAGCGTGGTTCCAAGGAGTTACTAATGCTTTTGATCAAAATAGGGGGATAAGCAGTCACCATGGCCACTACCTGTTTACCTTCAAACCCACGTCCCCTTAGGTAAGTAAAATTAGGTCTCAGAATCTTGTCCACAAAACTTCAGAAAAATTAACTGCAACTTTTTGAAGCTTCAATTCTGTCAGTCCTATTGATTATAGAAATTCCAAAGTGGGCCATAGCCTTTTGTCAACACCATAACCCACTATATAGGGATTTCTCACCAAAACCTTACGGATCATCCCTTCTTTGCTGAGGCCAAGACTAGCTAGAAAAATCCACAATCTGTGAAAGCCTTCAATTCAATACTGTAGCTAATGATTCTAGGATTGAGCAGTATCATTTTACCAACTTGCTTTTCAGGCATCCCAAGAGCATGAAAGAAAGCTAGCAGCGGACAAAGCTCCTCTTCAACACTGTGGGCATGTATGTTGGGAAATTTAGTAATCGCAGAAGCAACCTCACCGGGTTTTGTTTCCAAAGTTGCAAGGCATTGAACCATGGGGATAAGCTTCTCGTCCAAATGAAGACCAAGTATTTTGGGGAACTTCGAAACAACATAAGGAAGCTTTCTTTCTTGGATACCGAAATTTCTCAAGTAATCCCAGTTTTCATGGGCTTTTTGCCTTTGCACACTCTCAAGGCGCTTGCACTTTTTGAACTTTGCATTAATACTTTTATCATCAAAGCCTCTGTCCTTGAAAACCATCTAATGCTACTATTGTAGCTGTTGTTGATTTCCATCTCCCCTGTAAGATATTGATTGAATTTATTCAAAATATTAGAATCAAAATTACTAATTTTCAGAACGTGAAAAAGGGTACCCATAATCTGAAACCAAAAAGGAAAGCAAGCTTATACTATAGAAAACCAAGTGACATCACAGTCTGAAAGCATATGAACTACGAAGAGCACCAGCCTGAAGTTCAATGTTAAAGTTTCCACATAGCTGACTTCCAAACTCTAGTCATAAAATCATCTAATGGAAGATCCTTTCCAATAATCAGCTAAAGGATGTCTACGATTTTTACTCATAAGTAATCCTGTTCATAGCCAAGGCCGGCCTTGACATTTGGGGGTTCCAAGGCAAATCTAAGAAAGCAAGGCCCTTTATCCATTTAACAACCAGAATGATATAAGGACAAGGCAACTTCAAAAAACAAAAATATTACTAGTATTCAGCAAGATACAATTTTAAAAATACGCATATCATTACAGAACTTTAAACAATTACTTAAAGACGCAGCATACTAGCAGCAGGGGAAGCCGTTGATTATGCTACTAATGAAGCAGGTGATTCGGTTGAGATTTAGCAGTTTATTCAGTAGTTCCAGTAAAGAATGAAACTGTCCTCATAGCACCCTAGGAAAGAGACCTAGCTCTAGCTACCTAGCTCTTTTCTTTCTCCCTTTTAGATGCCCTTATTCTTGGTAAAACTCCCCTTAGAAACTATAGTGACGATTTCCCCTCTGCAGAAACTAAACTAAGTCCTTGCTTAGTTCAATTCCAGGCTGACTTCAGCCTGGATTTTAGCAAAATGTTGGAGGCCCATCACGAACGCCTTACTAGCCTTTGCTCAGGGCCAGTACTATTCAGAACCTATTAATTGCTAACATAATTTGGAACCCTCACATCATTCAGCCATAAAGCGTAGGAAAAAATAATTCTCCCAAGAAGCTTACCCAAAGAAGGCCCAGAATCAAAAATCAAATATTGCATAAAATCAACAAGCAGAAATAAAGAAAAAAGAGAACCACATTTGCTGTTCACCTCCATTTCCTCCGAACTCCATTATCAGGATCAAAAACTCGAATTTAGGATTTGAATTAAGGTAAGGAAATTACCAAGTAGAGAAATGTAAGTTGAAGGATTCTATGTAAAGCTCAAACGTATTCAACCACATACACTTACATCGAAAATCAATCGATTTTACAACAAAAATACGAAAAGTGGAGAAAGCTACAACAAATTGAACCGTCGAAGAACTAATATGAGCTGCATCGTACCTGCATCGCCGTTTGGGAAGAGAGCTCGGTTCAATTTCACCGTAATCAGAGACTCTATTATACTGTACTACTAGTTTTCTGCTAAAAATGGGTTTGATCCAGTGTAGCCAAAGCTATTTTCAAAAAAAAAAATTCACTTAAATCATCTTCGATTATGTACAATTCAATTCTCGATTGACATGATTCTTAACATTGTTTATCTTCTTGACAAGATCAAAAACATGAACTCTTTTGATCGTATTGATAATCATGTAATGAATCACAATCGAGCAATTACTCCACCTCCTTGTATTGCCCATAAAAGGGTCGGATTGAATGTGGGCAACTCTATTTTCACCCAAAAAAATTCACACAAATCGTCTCAGATCATGTACTAATAAGAACTAAATTTGTATAATAATTAACAAGATTTATATTACTGACGAGATCTAAATGTTGAACAATTTTGATCAGATCAATAATCCCGGAATCAATCTCGAGTGACAAATTAAGTTCTTCAACGGACGAACGGAAAAACGACGTCGTTTTTGGTACGTGACATAGGTTGAACCTATGTCACGTACCCAAAACGACGTCGTTTTTGTCTAGTATCGCATCTCTCTTATAAACGGCTCATCTCTGGGCGATAACATCGCGACCACCAGCCGTCATCTCCATTTCCCCCAAAGATTACAATCTCAATCTCTCTCTCTCTCTCTCTCTCTCTCTTTCCATACTACAACTCACTAAATCTGAGGTCTCAAATGGCCGTGAATTTTCTTCGAACAGATTCTTGCCCCACATTTCAGGTATATATGCAAAAATCTCAATTTTTATCCAAATCGTATACGATTCCGTACTAGGCTATCAATTTGATCATTTCATGTTTCCTACTTCAATTCAGCTCAATCTTCTTTGTCAGTGGTTCAATTTTACCTTCTTTAGATTTAGATGTACTCCCATGGAGTAGCGAGAGTGTTTGGGCAAAATCAATACAAAAATTGCAAATAGTTTGGACTTTGCAGAGATTAATCCAACCAGACTACGACTACATATAACTGTCCAACTTGTTAGCACTGGAAAAGAAGACTCAGAGATTACTAGATGAGTATCTGGTGCAGGTGTGTGTCCAAGCGTTAGGACTCTGGCCTTCTTAAAATGAAGTCTTAGGATATCAGATAGGTGTCTAAAAGTTGAGTGTGGGTACGGGGGCACATCCAAAACACATATTTACATTGTGCAATATGCAGTGTGGATTTACTGAAACTCAACTGGTTAAAATATGGGCTTTTTATCCCATCCATTTGAGGCTAGAAATGTTTCATTCGCCAATTCAAGCTTCTTTTTCCTTGAATATTGTAAAACTAGAAGATCTAAGTGTATTTATTGGGTGTGGGTGTCGGAAACATATCCAACACCCTAATCCATATCTTTCCATCCTACACATGTACTTTGAGGATAATAGAAGAGTCCCTCTCACACTGCCAAAGAGTAATTGGGTATATTTCACGCCGATAGTTGCATTTTTGGATGGTTGATCACTTGAAAGAAACTGTTTTTCTTTTTTGTTTTCTGAGAAGAAGTTTCAAGTGACTAACATGGCCCAATGATGAGTCGCCCTGGTTTATGTTATGGTATTCGTACATTTTGATTTTGATTGTTAGGAGTATTACTCAGTGAGATATTTGAGTCATTCTATATCTTTTACTCCCACTATTTATAAATCAGCAATGTGTGTATTAGGCTTAATTTAACACCCTAAACACCTTTTTCTCTCTAACATTAGCTATATGTAATTGGGGACAAGACTAAGAGCCAAAAGATAATGTTGACCCTGTGACAATCTTTTCAGGTAGGCACTGTGTTTCATGATTTCCCTCATTTTGATTTTGATGAAATGACTAAAGAGCTATATTTTTTGCTATATTCACAGATAAAGGGAAACTTTACATGTGGGGCAATGCCAAGGATTCGCGATTAGGTATTCCTGGGCTGCCAGAAGTGCAACTGTTTCCTGTCGAAGTTAAGTTCCTAATGGAGGATGATAGTTTGGGGACTCATCACATGCTCTCTGTCGCAATTGGTGCATCTCCCGTAACCTGTTTGGTTTCGAGGTTAGGTTGCAAAAGAGATTAGTACATTCTTTTGCATGTGGTGTGGAGGTATTGTAAAAAGTTACATTCGATGGATGGTTGAGTTTGGATTGACTTCACAAATGGAAGTGTGGATGAGATTTATACTGCAACTTCAGATTTTTTTGGCAAAGAAAATATTATTTGTCAATGGCATACATGAGGAGAATGCAAAATTTGTAGGTAAAAGTAAAACTGATCGCCCTCTCTACCTCTTCTATGCATGAAACAATGCGTTGGGTTCTTTTAGCTTGGGTTTTGATCAAGGATTTGGAGGAACAGAAACTGCTGAGGGAATTGTCAATGGATCCAACAGTGTATATTTGAACTTTATTTCTTAATTTTCTTTTCTCTCTGCAAATTCCTCCTTAAATCCTTGATTCAAATACAGTATTAGCAACTTTCTATCACTATGGTTGATCTAACGAGTTTTCCAAATTGCAGGTGGCGCTTTGCTTGAACTGCTACAGCTTTCGACCGCAGCCACATCCACAATCGATAAGACATTTGACAAATGGAAAGAGACTGGATTATTGTTCCAAATGTAGCAAACTGCACAATAGTTCTCTTTTTTCACTTTAAATTAAGCACCTGAAGTTCCATCTCACTTGTATCTTGCACTTGAAGGTTAGTTATGGAAATTTTGCTCTTTCGTAATCATTGCATGGATAAGGATGTGAACTTTAGTATCTAAGATGATTAGGGGCTATCTCTTGTAGTAGCCTATCATCTGTATATTGCCCAAGTATGTCGTGTTGGGTTTGAGAATTCTGCTAAGGGAGAAGAAAGTTATCTAATAGGTTTCTGATAAAAACTTTTCACATTTTTGGCCACAAGCAGACGATAACTCGAGTCAGTTTCCAAACAGTTTGGTTAATGATATAATCACTTTACCTAGGCCCGTAGGAAATTTTTCAAATTGTACTTGTTTCTATGTAGCTTGAATGTTTTATACACCTGTTTTAGATGCTTATTCTGTATGTCGACCTCATGGTTGTAAGGGAGCTTACAGGAGGTTAGTATACTTTGTGTCTCAGTCGCACTGCCATTCTACATGTCTTCTTTTCTATATAATAGAATTTTGAATTCCATAATCGTGATGCTACCTTTGTTTACTGACAATAGGAAATTATTTTGGAAAACCAAGGGGTTTTGGGACAAATGAAAATGGGCAGGAGGTTAGATTTAACACTGAGGTCTATGCTACCTACGAGGTAATTCTAAGGTCTAATCTAATGTGACCTCCTCGTTCACGTGAATTCTCCGATTCTCTATGGAATTCAAGTGTGGAATTTTATCCTTCAAGTATACTAGTTACTAGGTAATGCGTTACCTTTTTTGCCTTTACGTGTGGATAGATGGAAGCCGAAAGGTAAAACAAGAGGATACTTGAAATTAAATTCTCCTTGCCCGCTGAAAAGTGTAGGTGGTGTACTTGCATAAACTTTAAATTTGCACCTTGGTTTCTTGTTTCAGATTATACGAGAACTTAGTTTTGGGTACAGCTTGGCAATTCTTCATGTGGTGCCACCAAAAAAATACGAGTGCATTTAGACAATCCTCTTCTGACTGAAATTTTAAAATTCCTATCAAACCAGAAGAAGCGTGTTTCCCCTTGTCAGCACTACTTTTTTGTTTACTACTTTTGCCATAAGAGTGCTTGATCTTTTCTTGACAGATTGATCGGATTGCTCGCATTGCATTTGAGACTGCTCGAAAGCGGCGTGGAAAACTCTGATCTGTAGATAAAGCAAATGTCTCGGAGGTGCTTCAACGTTGTAATATTTTTTTCTCATATGAATTTAACTTTTTTGCTGGTTTACACATCTGATAGTGCCTCCGCCTCCTTTTCAATTGAGACTAATGCAAGGTTGTGAGATCTGGTCTTTAGTGTCTCGTCAAGTTCTTAACATGTTTGGACTACAATTTTTTACTACACTATCATCGAGATGGCATACTTGTTCAAGTTTTTCCCTATCAAGCTGCAACTTCCCTTTCTGATTTTTCTTCCTACCAATTGTGTGGTAAATTCAGAGGTGTTGTAACAACCCGCCCTAGCGGACCTGTTAACTTTTTAGTCTAACCACGTGGCTCAAAAGTTAATAAGTCAGCTGCTGGGGTGTGTTGTTACAGGTGCTATTAGAGACCTACCTTGATCCAAGTGGTGGGCAGGATGCGCTTTGCCACCATGGACCAAAGAGAGGTTGTTGGGCCAATGCAATAAGGGCGTTGCATCATAAGGTGGGGAGACTGTGAGACCCCATATGACCCAAGAAGTCCCACCAAGGATGGAGCCAGGGGGTGGCTAGTAGGGGTTGTCATCCCCCTACAATTTAAAAAAAGTCCTGCTATTACATGGGAAAAAATATATATATCATCAAACTATATAGTCCCGTCGCCCCTCTATTTTTTCGTTAAAATAAATAATAGTAACAGCTTTTATATTTTTCGAGCTATGAATTGTCCTAAAATTGGTTCTTAATGAAGTTTGACTACAATCCTTTTAAGCAAAATAAGGCCCAAAATTTATAACCCAACTCATATGTATTGGTGTTATTTTGTATTTTTTGGAGTTAGTAAAAATTCACATCATTATCTCTCTTTATTTGAATTTTTTTG